>OY856410.1:755413005-756615505 GCA_963693085.1 Alisma plantago-aquatica
TTTGGATGGGTTGACCATTTGAGGTCTGAACCCTAGTATGTTTTGGATGATTATCCAATGGCTCCAATTGATTATTTCAATATATGGGCAATCTTTCAAATAGAAACCCTAATCGACTAAGTGTTGCTTTTGCAATTGATTGAGTTGAGGTTTTGGGTTGATTGACCCAAACGGTTTCAAAACCATTTGGGAATCTCCCAAACGGTCTCAAGACCGTTTGGAGGTATAGGGTTGAGTATGGTTGGGTATTTGAAGATCCAAGGTATCAAATTGAAATGCAATCAATTGTTGAATTGATAATCAATCCAATGATCCAAAACCCTAATTGGATGTCATGGATTTTGATGATGAAATGGGCAAACGGTATCAAGACCATTTGGAGATAACCCAAACGGTCTCAGGACCGTTTGGAGGTCATTTAAGACCGTTTGAGGTCAGGTCATATCATATAATGATGATGGTTCATTGATTTCAATTGAATTGGTTCCACAATGCCAACCATTGATGGTTCCTCAGTTTCAAAACCCTAAGTGATGGTTTCTTGATTATCAACCCTAGTTCAATTGGGTTCAAAACCCTAAATTGAAGTTCTACTTGAATGGTGATTCAGTGGTTCAATTGATGAATAGTGTTTCAATTGATAACTGGTTCATAGATTGAAACCTTGAATCGATTAAGTGTTGAAGTACCTTTTTGGTCCATTCGGTTTTGAGAAGGTTTGGACCAAACGGTCTCAAGACCGTTTGGGACCAAGAGACCTCAAACCATTTGGAGACTCAAGTTCATGCGGTTTCAAGATGTGTTGTCTCAACGGTTTCAAGAACCAACTTTACTAAACAGTTTCAAACCGTTTGAACTTAGTGACCAAGACCGTTTGAGGTCTAAGTGACCAAGAACTTTTGAGGTCCAAATTTGTTAAACCATTTGGACACCTTATATAATCAATTATCAATTAGCTATTTGGTTCTTAATGATGTAGACCAATGATGACTATGAAGGTTAACCCTAACTATGTGTACTTAAGTGAAGAGTTAACCATAGATCAATCTTGGAGTAATTAACATCCTAGAGAGGATGAGAGGGAGAGTGAATGGGAGAGATGATTGCTTACTTAATAAGCCCTAATTCTCTCATTATGAATAAATGTGTAATCAGGGTTTGATCCATAATATGAAATCATGAAATACTCATTGAAAAGATTGATGTACATTGACCCTAATTTAGGGCAAGGTTATGTGAAACCCTAATCTAGGGCTAAGCTCAGTGAAATCATAATCCAGGATGATGATGTAACCCTAATCTAGTGTAACAATGAAGGAAACCCTAATTTAATGGGAATTGTACATCCTAACCCTAATTTGGGTATGAGGTAAGAGAAACTTACTTGGATGTGAATGGAAAACCTTAATCCCTAAAATGGGGTAAGGTGCATGAAACCCTAATATAGGGTAGTGCTACTAATTCTATGTGAAGACCTATCACTGGGTGATGTGTTGTGAAATCCTAATTTCACATAATACTAGGTGAAACCCTGATATAGAAGGATGATTATGTAAAACTCTATTGAAGAGCAATACTATGTGAAATCTATAAATGTATGGAATATGCTATGTGAATCCTCAAATTATAAATATGGAGAATACTATTCCTAATAATGGAATAGTAAGCAATGTTTTGACAAATGTAACACCTAGAAAGGTTGATGATGGATATCCTTATATTAATAGTTCCTAACTCAAGGATGAGTCCATAGTAATGGAAATGGTTGTATAATCTAAGTGAGTGACTAATGACCAATACATCACATGATAAATGTGAAGAACTGGTGCATAAAGTATTAGGATGGGGAATACCCTAATACAAGCTAAGTGGATGAACTCAAGTAAGATAAAGGTGTTGAGGGAAGTGATACATCAAGATATGATAGATATCACATCCAACACCCCAATACTGGTATACCTTGATGTGTTATAAGTCCAATATAATTGGGTGAATGACACATGAGATGTGTCATGTCAATGGTTACATTGAGATGTAATGCACCCTGTTGAATGTAGGCTAACATGCCTTATGAAAAGGTTAATCCAAACCTATAAACTATGATGTAATCATATTCTGGCAAAGATGAGAGAGAAACTCTTGTTGTGTGTTGATAATTCATTTAATGATGAATGATGAGAATAAATAAGTATGATTGAATACTTATGTTATCCATATTGATTCCTTGCTATGTGAACCCTAATACAAGTTAATGCTATGTGAAACCCTAATACAAGTTAATGCTATGTGAACCCTAATACATGGTAATGCTATGTGAAACCCTAATACAAGTTAATGCTATGTGAACCCTAATACAGGGTAATGCTATGTGAAACCCTAATACAGGGTAATGCTATGTGAAACCCTAATACAGGGTAATGCTATGTGAAGTTCTAACACAGAGTAATCCTATGAGAAGCTCAAATACAGACTAATGGGTTATGAATGTAATAAGATAACCCTTGTATTGCATGGTACTTATATGTAATTGTATCTTGATTACTAATCATGCAGATATGTTGAGAAGATGAACATAGCCAGGTATGGGCTATGATGTTCTGTATATTGAAAATGTTCTATAGGCTTTATAAGCTTTCATATGCCTTGTTGCTTAGTGAGAGGTAACCTACAATTAATGAGTCATGTAAGTCACATGATGTGTTAATTATCTTAGATTGTTTATGAGCTTCATAAGTTGTAATATGCCTTGTTGCCTATTAAGGGGTAATAAGAGGTGATATGAGCTTTGTGAACTATGTGCAATACCTTGAGTAGCAAGAATTATAATTTCTTTGGTCAGATGACCTGAAGGTACGAAGTTACCTAATAAGTGGTAACAAGTGTTCTATGATGAGATAAGGGTTCAAATTCCCAAATTCTATAATCATAATGTTGAACTTGTTAAGAAGTGGAATTGTACTTTATGAGTTGAGGGATTAAGATCTCAATACTTTGTGAAAAGAGTGTGGCTACAGGCCATGACTCCACTATGACAATGCCAGGCATTAGATATATTATATAAGTCTGAAGATAGATAATGTTGTGGTAATGATTCTGTAGTGAATAAATGTTATACATGTTCTTCATATTCCTTAATGGATAAGTGACATGTTGCTCTATCAAGTCATAGTTGCAATGCTTTTGATAAAGATAATGTTCTAATCTGTTAGACATTGAATTAACTGTTGTCAAACAAATATGATTCCTCTGTTCATATTTATCTTCCTTAGCTGCAATAATAATGTTTCTGGCGGAGAGTTATATCTCTCGCTGGGGCAATTTATAATTGTCTCACCCCCGTGGGAACCACATTTTTAGGTGGATGTGGACGAGGAGGCAGGAACCCTTCAGTAGGTGAAGGACAACAACAACAACATCAGAGATAGCAGTGAAGTCTCAGGTGGAGACACTGGTTGTTATGCCTTGTTGAGATGTGTATAGAAGTCCTATGTGTCGTCTCTGTACTCTCAGGTCCTCAGAGTAGTAGTTAGTGCTTTCGTGATTTTGGCTCAGTGCCTCGAGATTTTCACACTGCCTGTGTTTGGTTTGCCAAAGCAGTTGATGCTTGTAATTCTCAGGAAGAGAGGATACAGAACATGTACCTTTAAACTAGAATGTAAATGTGTTACTTTGGTTCTATGTGAGAAATTTTTCCGTTGATGGATCTCTCGGTAAAAAGGTTTTAATTTTTAGTGATTTTTGGTAATCCGCTTCTTAGAGAACGCTTCCACATCAGTTAATTATGTTTTTATGAGTTGTATGCGACAATCATGATCTATATACATATATATAACACATTTCTTCTAAGATTGGAAAAGGAGAGTCCATAAAGCTATGGAGGGATCCTCAGTTGGTTGGCAAATTGTTTTTGAGTTGTGTATGAAAAACATTCAATATTCTTAAATTTGGAAATGGATAGTCTCTTGAAAAGTTCAAATCTGATAATAGCTGGAATATTCCTGACAAGAAAATCTATAAAGAGTCAGGATATCAATGATCAATATTGATGTGTGTTTCATAAAGAAGGGATACATCCTTAGGTAACGTGATCACTATTAATTTAATATTCTATTGGGACATTGTCAAAGAACCAAATCCTAATCTAGCTTAAGAAACTTGGTTATTTGAGATTTTGTGTTCCTTAAAGCTATAGTGTTATTGGTTGGATTGCCCTTTTAAATAGACTCGCAACTCAAATGTTTGGGTTAGCTATGTGTCTAGATGATCTCTTTGTGAAAAGGAGTATAAAGACACAAATTATCATCTCTTGAAATGTGGATGCTTAAATTTTATCTAGCGTAATTCAATTAGGGAAAATGGGATCAACCCCTTTCTCATCTAAATGAATGATTGTTGTAAGATTCTAAAATAAATGGAGTAATCTCACTTGCCTTGATTTCTTTGATAATATTAGCGAGAAGAGAAAAAAAGGGCATTACACAATGAATAAAGTAGTTTTTAAGAATGTTGATAATCTATTGGTTTGATGTTTATATGTTGTATACATATTTCGATATCCTTTTTTCAGAAGAAGTAATCTTAAATAGATATATTTTTTCTTATTATTTTTTCATTAGTCTGTGCATGGACAATGGATTATGCAGTATTAGAGTTAACAAAAAAGTGGGTGCCAAACTTGCTAAACAAAATTAAGATACACAAAAACCTTAAATTGATCTACATCCATCTTAATCAAGTTTTTATGTAGTTTCCAAGAAGAAATACTTAAGCATACTCTACATGATTATAGACATGTGCAACCTATTTTAGAGAAAGTACTATGAGATCCTTGCCAAAACCTATTTGAAGACACCACATTGGGTTAGTGTATGTCTTAGAATTTGAATAATCAACATAGTAACAATGGTCATCCTACCTTGTTATAGAAATTTGGAAGGATTCCTAGTTTATAAATCATTATGTTTGTAGAGGGAACCAACGAGGGGTTATCTAGGAATATAATGTGATCTTTTTTTTTTATTATTGACGCATATCTTCTTTTGGCAGATGATAGGAAGGAGGACTGAAGAAAATGGAGATGGAAGAGAAATTGTGGAGAGAACCACTACCAAGTTGGCATAAACTCAATGTCAATATGTCAGATGTCAAATTACCTAAATAACCAACATGGTACAATGATTGACCTACCGTTCTTTCCATGAGAGTTTGGAATAATTTTTGGAAGAGTATAAAGGATCATGCTTTATGAGGTGGATAGAGAGGGGATACTTAGGAAGGTAACATGATCAAATGACCTTTTTGATGCATATATCATTTTGGGTGGAAACTAGGAGGCATGAATAAAATATAGATGGAAGATAACACTACAAAAATAAAGTAAAAAGTAAATTGTTGGTTTATACACATACACAGGAAAAAGCACAAACCCTACCACCTAGAATCCCATCAGATCATGGATATACTTAAACCAAAACATCACTATTGAATCATGAATCTCCCACAAGACCATTAGATGTTATGTAGACAAAATTATCCCTATTCCATCCAAGAAAAACCATTGAATCATGTACATATACACTACTACAGAAAATACTTTTTATAATGGGAGAAACACAACAATTATCTTAGTTGTGTTGAAGTTAGCATACTTATCACAACAATCCTATTTGCAAATTGTATATTGTATATTTTATACAACACAAGTTATTTACAACATGCCAAACCCGTTGTAGTATACGTGATACTACAACATGTGTTAAAATGTTGTAATAGACTATAGTATCACAACATACTCAAACATATTGTAAAAGAAATTAATTACACAACATATTGTGAACCGTTGTAATAGTCACACATGATAACATGTTGTAATAAACCATCATTACACAACATAGACTAATCTGCTATAATATATCATAATCATACAACAGGCATTCATCTGTTGTGATAGGTACATGTTGTAATAGATTACAATAACACCACATGTTGAAACTTGTTGTTATATATCTAGATCACACAACATACTCTGATATGTTGTTATATATTATAATTACACAACATGTTATAACATGTTGTAATATCCGCACATGCTAAATCATTGTAAATAGACTATGATTACACAATGTAGACTAACTTGTTTTTTGTAGTAGTGAGAAGAGCCATCAAATCTTGCATCTAGGAAAGCCATTCAATCATAGACATATAAGGACCATCGAGTCTTGACCTAGAAAGGCCATCAGATGTCAACACTAGAAGCATCAACATTGGTTGACATCAAAAATCCCATCGGTTGTGGACATCAGAACCACCATTGCATGTTGACACTATGAAGACCATTGAATCATGACATAGTGAGACCATTACTTGTGAACCATCAAATCATGAAACTAGGAACACCATCGAATGTTGAAACCAATGAAGCCATCAGATGTTGTAACCAGTGAAGCCATCATTGGTGGACCCAGTAAGGCCATCAGTTGTTGGAACTAGGTGAAAACAAATTGAAAACATATAGTAAAAACATTGTTTATTAGGTCTTATGAAACCATAGATTGAATGCACTTGATGAGAGCACCAAGACCATTGGTTTCAAGAACAAGAAAAAGGTCCAAAACAAAAAATAAGTACACAACATCGATTGACACAAGAAGACAATCTTTCATGAAGTAAGATAGAAATTAGTCCAAAACACATAAAGGAAAGCTATCAATTCTCACCACAAGAGCACCATCGATTTCTGGGCATGCAAGGTCTAGGGTTTCCACTTCCAAGGAAGAAAGGTGCTCAAGTTTTAGAGGTACATCAAAAAAGGTAATCTACTCAAGAACTACCACACAAGCTCAAGCCCTAGATAAGGATAGCATCTCTCTACTCAGAACTACATTTTAGAGCAAGAATCTTTTACATGCAAGTTAAGAGTAAGCAATAAATGTGAAGAAAGTTATGTAACCTACCTCAAAGGTGATGAAGCATGTTCAAACAACAAGGTAGATTGAAGAAAGAGAGAAGAAACCATATCCTAAGAATTACACACGTCCAAGATAGCTCCTTTCTCCAAGAACAAGCAAACCTTGCTTAGCCCAAGAAACAAAGCTAGGAAGCTTCAAACAACTAAGAAGAGGGTAGATCCAAACCCTAGGTGCACATACAAGCAAGATGGGCCAAGCTTCTATTTCCTTGAGATACTTATTCTCTACCAAGAAAGTGGGACAAGATAAAACAAGAAATAGGAAGGAAGGAGGTCTCACGGGTTTGTTTGCGTGGAAGCATGGAGGTATATAAAGCTTGGGGTGAAAGAGAAAGAAAGGAAGATTAGATGCATGCCATGTGTCTATCGTCAAAAAATCTCATCCATGAAAAAATAGGTCAACCATAGAATCTTAACACTAGGGGGAACATTAGATGTCAACATCATAGAAAGCATCAACCTCCAACAATAGGTGGTCGATCAGGTCATGCCATTCCTTTGCCACAAAAGCAAACCCTAGCATCACCATCGGTTGTTGCACCTCAATTGATGAACCATCAACCTAAGAGCCTCAAAGACAAACCATCAACCTTCAAGCCACTAAATAGGAAAATTGGATCCCACCACCTAAAGGTGGACCATAGAATTCCAACATCCAAAGGGGCAAAACATCGAGTTAGGGCATCTAGGTGAGGAAACCCTAATCTCAACACAAGGTTAGATGTCACCACTAAACCAAAGGTGCAACAAGGTGCTCTAAGGTACAACTATATCAAATATGATATGAAAACTTATGAGGAACAACAATCATGTGAAAAATTACAAGAAAAACCCTAGATATGAGTAAATTGCATAAAAGCACTTAAAAGCACATATATAACAAAACTTGCTCAAACAATGTCCAAATTGGACCAAACTTGAAACTTAGCTTTGTGACATGATATCAAAGCACATCATAATGTTTTATTAAGATTTTAAAAACTTAATTCAGGTAAGAAATCCTATTAAATCATAAATCAAGGTTATGGGTCTTACAAATCGTAACCAAACCCGATACCATCAAATCTGTTGACTATTCTAACTCCTTGAACAAGTATAATGTTATTCTATAAAACATTGAGTTGTTAGTCAAATCATATTTCATGTCTGAAGAAAATTTTGATGAAATTATTAGAGGTTTGGAAAAGGTAAAAAGGGACATTAGTCTAGGAGGGAGTGTATGTATCATTTTTTTTGTAGTTGATAAAATTATATAACTTGTAATGTTGGTTCATATATGAGTATCATTTTTTCACTGTAGGTTGATGAACCAAAAATTGATAGGTGCATCCAAAATCCAAATATTTCCAGCCAAGTTGGTCGTCCATGGAAGAGAAGGCTCAAGTCTTTTGAAGAGAAAATGCACAAAACACAAAAATGTCAAACAAGTAGCATGTTACACAGTGTCAACCCAATTTGAAATTTTTTATATTGACATAGATTATATTAAAGAAATATTATATTTATGATACATAGACAATGATATCTCACCCACCTACACTTATACGTCACCAGCCTACAGTGCAAAGAGTGGAAATATATTTCTCATATGTGTTGATATTTTGTAAATACACTTAATGGAAGATGTATTGTAACTAAATCCAATTCCAAAATGTATATTGCAAATGTTTTGTAACAAACTTATTGACTATTTTGTACATCAACTTTTAAATAATGACATGACATAATCAACAAATAAGATGTCAGCAGCCTACACATCTGAGATCATAAAAGGTTTCATAGGATTTGGCTAACATAATAGTTTATATAGGTGCTAAGATGTAACATACTGAATCTTAGATGTAATCTCCATATAATCATTTTTCCTAAGTTTCACTTTCATTTCTGTCATTTATGTCGTTCTGTTTATTTAGTGGAATTTATAAAGGTTTTGCGAACATTTATTGACTATTTGTACCAATAAAAGGGTTTATGCACAAATACCTCAGTGAAATTCTATTTAATGACCTTAGATATGTGTTCTAAACCTTTATCAAACCTTTTTATGTGTTTTAAAATCATAAAATGAGCCTAAGGTTCAAATTTGGTTCAATTTGGATGTTGTTTGTGCAAGTTTTGAAATTTTAGTTACAAGTTGGTGAGTTTGCCATAGCATGTGTGTTACATGTACAATTGTGCATGCTAAGTCCACAGTTATGCTCAATTCACATACAACTAGGTGCATTTCACATTTACATGTGTTATTTGACATAGCTTGCATCTTCTATGTATAAGTAGGCATATATGTTCATATTTAGGCACATTAGATTCAAAATTAGGCATGTTAAATGTATAACTACGTGTGTAGCATGTCACATGCACATTTGACATAGGTGAATTTCACAACTAGGCACATTTCACATACAAGAAGGCACATTTGTCACATGCACATTTGGCATAGCATGCATATCTAAAACTAGGCACATTACATTCACAATTAGGTGAATTTCACTCACAATTAGGCACATTTCACATACATCTAGGCACATATCTCAATACAATTAGACACATTTCATTCACGTATTTCGTCCACAATTAGTCACATATCTTGATACAACAGGTGTATTACGTCCAAAATTAGGCACATTTGCCATACAAGTAAGCACATTTGACATAACTTGCACCTTTTATCTACAAGTAGCATATCTTCATATGTAGGGACATTACAATCACAATTAAGTGTGTTACACATCCAATAAGGTGCATTGATATTCAATTAGGCAGATTTATCACACAAGTAGGCGCTCCACAACAACTAGGCTCATTGTCACTTCTTATGCACAAAATGTATCAATACAATCACATACAATATATGCACATGATAATAAGTGTTAGGTGTTTTTATATCATTTATGGGTGCATTAATTCAACGACATATTTCCATAAAGTTAGGCTTAAAAAAATGTTACATGAAAGTTTATAAAAAGATGTTCATTCATCATTCATCTTCAGTAGACTACACTTATCTTTCAAGATATGTATTGCAAACGTCCCTCTCAACCTATGGATAGTGTTTGTTGTAGTTTGATCACCTACAATCTCCTCATCATCTAGATTCTCTTTATCCACTAGAGAGTGAAAATACCACAGTCATTGCTATGAGCTGGTTATTGCAGATAGTTACTACAATAGTGCACTTTCCTATCATTGACACTGTGCTCCAAACTGGTGCTGAAAATATTTTTAACCATTTTTCCTTAAAAAAATTATTCAAACTTCAATTTCTCTAAAAATAATCCTAACTGTTAGGTTACCCCCTTGTATGTTATTTTCTATCATTTGGATACTTGCTATTTGACTTGCGAACTTCTCATGCATGTTCCTTGGTAGATGCGGCATTGTCCTTTTTCTTTGCAACAAGTGATAAGGATGCACTATTGTAATGAGGTATACGCTTTTTATTCATGCAAATCTCTAGCAAATGCCAATGCAAGTTGGTGTGAAGTACTATAATTAGCGTATCTTTGCATTTTATCTAAGCCAATTGTTTCATGAAGTACATTTTAATGTAATCTTTAGGAACACTAACTATAGCATGACATGTGGTAACATGAAATACTAGAGGCATTGGACGATCTTCAGTTGGCATGTAGTTTTCTTCTAAAATATGAATAATAGACTATATATACTGCATACACAAAAAAAATTGTTAGTAATGGTTATTTCATATACTACATGCAACTATATATGGCTTTCAACATAGTGAAGTTCTTACATTTTAGATACCAGCTCTTGATGTTTTAGTGTTGGAAACAAGTCCTCATCCTTCACCCAATATCTCCATATTACCATATAGGTTTACCAATTGTATAATTTTATAATACCACTTCTTCATCATCAAGGTGTTCCACTACTATTTTATCTATCTTGATATGAAGATGAGTTTGTGATTTGTCCTTCACATTTGGTGATTCTTCTGATATTTGAATAGATATGTGCTCCATTATATTGTCCCTTTATGAGTTGTATTCATCTAATTGATCTAACAGAGCGATATCCATTGCACTTGGACTAGGCTTATGGGATGACTTGCTGCATTTTGTTGCATAACATTGTCATTCAAATTCAAAATAAGGAATTGGCACATCTAAGTACAACTAGGCACATACTAAGTACAAAAAGGTGCATAGTAAGTGAAAATAGGTGCATATTATAAAAATAATCACAAACCCAGTGGAAATTAGTGCATTCTAAGTACAAATAGCAGCATAATAAATACAAATAGGCACATTGACAAAGAAAATTGGTGTAGTATAAATAAGTACATACTAAGTACAAATGTGCACATACAAGTGTAAAACAAGCACAAACTTAGTATAAATAGGCGCCTATTAAGTACAAATAGACTGTAAGACCCCTGACCTAGTTTAGTGCTTGCTGGTGCTTGTTTTGCTTGATAAGATGCTTAAAACCTTAATATAACCTCTTAAGATGCCTTAACAATAGGTGACATGCTTATGTTTTCAGTTTGGTCCTGTTTGAATAATGTTTGAGCTAGTTTTGCTATATGTGCTTGTTTCAGACCTAGTTGCAATTTACCCATGTTGAGGGGTTATCTTAAAATTTTTCAAATGTACAGAGTACCTTTTATACCTTGGAATCATGAGAGAGAGGATGGTGCTTAAAGGAGCCATGTTATGCTTTGGTTTGCAGAGGAGAGAGAAGGTGACATGTTGAGTGTTGTTTCTAGGGTTTATTTGATGACCTAGCTTTGTGTTGACTTTTGGTTGACTATTTGATGTTCTTGCTTTTCCTATGACCATTCTTAGTTTGCCTTGATGATTCTGTGTGGTTGAATGAGTTTTTGAGTGTGTGATAGAGTCCCTTCAGTCACATGGACTCTCAATCTCTCTTTTTGGTCACTTGACCTAGGGTTTCATGTGGTTGCTTGGTTCTCTACGACCATGAACCCTTGAGGTCACTTGGTTTCCTTTGACCCATGGTTATCTAGAACCATGTGTGGTTGGTGAGTTTCTTAGATTTTCACTACCTGTCTTGCACATGTGGTTTTAGTGGTTGCATGTTGGTTCTTTGGTGGACATGTGGCACTTATGTGCATGACACCTCAACCCTTCCATCTCTCTCATACTCCTAAGTATATAACATCTATCCTACACATGCAAGTATCTCTTTTAGCATTCCTCTTTCTCTCTTCAATCTTGTTCTTAGCCCTATTGTAATTAGTCTTGAGCAGAAGCTCATCCTTGGTGCTTGGTGGTTGAGATCCCTTGCATGTGGTGATCGAGCTTGGAGAAGCTCTTCCTTGGTGATCTTTGGTGATTCCTTGAACCTTGGGCAGCTACTTCCAATGCAAAATCTTCAGGCACATGGAAGACCTTTAAGAGGTTGAGGCAAGTTGGGGCAGTGGAGTACGCTACTACAACGGATCCAGCGGATGCTAACCTTTGGTTGACGGAGTTGGAGTAGGCATTCAAGATCCTTAGCATCCCCGAAGCAAACAAGTTCAATCATGTAGTGTATCTTTTGAAGGGGGGTGTTGGCCATTAATGGGTCATCAAAGACGAGAATAAGCCTGGTGTTGAGATTAGTTGGGAGGAGTTCCAATAGTAGTTTGTGAGTCAGTACTTCCCTCAGACCTAGCTAGATGAGAAGATATCATGCTTCGAGAAGTGTCAGATCTTCACAGATCATAAGAACTTGGAGGAAATGTTTTCATAGTAGGATTTGAACATGCAGCAGAGATCTTGGATGTAGTTAAACAATGATTATGACTATACTATAGATTATCATCTGGAGAAGGCGAACATGGCGGCATATGATTTGAGTAGGAAGTCATCTTCATCGTCATTTGCTGATAGAGTGCAATTATGTTCCTTGGTGTGCCATAAGAGAGACATGTTGGTTTCCTTGCGCCAGATGAACGTGAAGCTAGACATGTCCTTGTTAGCAAGATTGTTGGTATAATTACAAGTGAAATGTAACGTCCCTGGATTTGAGGCCTCATATAAAATGATCTTATAAGGAATGATTAGACTACTCATATCACCAAGGTGCATCTCCTTTTTAGGGATCCCATCACTAAAGAACTCCATAGTTTAGTGTGCTCAACTTGGAGTAATACTAGGATGGGTGACCAGTCGAGAAGTTGACCCTGACTTGCACGTGAGTGAGGATAAAGAATGCATTTAAGGCTAGTGGTGGTCTGTGGGGCCAATCGTCATTCCCGAAACTCTACTAGAGCCTTGGGCAGTGGGCCTGAGTGTTACAAATGGTATCTGATCTAGGTTCCCCTCTAGTAGGTGGGGCCCACATTGGCATGTGGCATATCAGAGTTGAGTCATGTGGTCTAGGAAAGTTGGAAAGGGTTGTCCATGGTGATTTAGCCATCCTTGCATTGGTATTTCATGATCGGGAGCTAGGTGTCCATGGGCCATTGTAGGTCTGCACTGAGATGGGGCAACATTATGAATGAGTCCATATAGTTTAGTCTTGATGAGGACGTCAAGTGTCTAAGTGGGGGAGATTATAACGTCCCAGGATTTGAGGCTTCAGATAAAATGATCTTATAATGAATGATTGGACACCCATATTACCAAGGTACATCTCCTTTTTAGGGAGCCCATCACTAAAGAACTCCACAGTTAAGCGTGCTCAGCTTGTAGTAGTATTAGGATGGGTGACCAGTCGGGACGTTGACTCCAACTTGAGCATGAGTGAGGATAAAGAGCATAGGTAAGCCTAGTGGTAGTCTGTGGGGCCAGTAATCGTTCCTGAAACTCTACTAGAGCCTTGGGCAGTGGGCAGGAGTGTTACATGAAACCTACATTGAGGCAGCAGATTCGTGATGTACATCGTGATAATACTGTGATATATCAGATCTTGGCAGAGTTCAGAAGAGAGAAGCATGATGGCTTCCACGAGGTAGATGTTGGAACGGTGTGTTACTAGGAGAGAGATGTGGTACTTGATGTTGATGATCTGAGAAAGACGGTTTTAGAAGAGGCTCACTCTTCAATGTATGCTATGCACCTAGGTAGCACCAAGATGTCTGTATTGGTGGTCTAGTTTGAAGCATGGTGTGGCAGAGTTTGTTGCAAAGCATGCAGTGTATCAATAGGTTAAAGCAGAGCATCAGAAGCCTATAGGGACGTTTCCACGATTTCCCATACCACAGTGGCAATGGTATCATGTTACTATGGACTTTGTGGTTGGTATGCCTAGGACAGACAAAGGTCATGATACCATTTGGGTGATTGTTGACAGATTGACAAAGTCAGAACACCTTTTTCTAGTAAAGGTGGCTTATAAAATAGAGAAACCTTCTTAGTTATATGTTGATGAGATTGTTCGTTTGCATGGTGTCCCAACTACCATCATATCTGATAGAGGTACTCAGTTGACCAGTTGCTTTTGGGAGCACTTGCACACAACTATGGGTACGTAGTTGGGGTTCAGCACTATGTTCCACCCATAGATAGATAGATAGTCTAAAAGGATGATATAGACTTTGGAAGACTTGTAGAGAGATCATGTCCTATAGTTTTTGGGAAGTTGGGATGTACACCTCAGTCTGATAGAGTTTTGCGAAATGCTCAATTTTAGGATTTTGAGCATGATCCTTTTCCTAATGAGATCCCTTACATATACTTTTGTTTATAGATGATAATCTCAATTTTTATGATGTTTTTTTCTCTTCAAAACGTTCTCAATAATGTGTATCATGTTGATGAAGCATTGGTTTAAGTTTGTTAGAATGAAATGATTCTTGTGGACTTGGTCGCATAAACCCTGGATTCTCTTCGGTCGCATAGATTTTGGATCTTCTTTGACTGATTGTATTTGGTGATTCTCCTTCAATCGTATAAAATGGAAGTTTGCCTTCAACTATTTTATTATATGATTCCCTTCGATCAAATGTATATGTTGCGGTCTCTATGGTCGTTTGGATTGATGGTTCCATTCAACCTAGGGTTTCTATTCGACCATGGTGGAGTTGGTTTCTCTTTGGTTGCTTGAATGTATGATGTTATTCAACTATTGATATGATGGGGAGTCTTCTTCCGTGACTCGGATGGACTATGTTCTTCGACCATAGTAATGTTTATTTGACCATGATGAAATTTTATTCGACCATAATATATATCTCTATCTCCCTCTCTTTGATCACATGATTGGTGACTTGATGCCTTAGTCAACTGATGAAGGGTTATGACATGTGTTGTTGATAATGATTGACCCACATGCTCTAAGAATGTGGGGAGGTGGGATACCTAGGGTTTGTTTGTAATGTTGGAATGTAAAACCCTAATTGTGTATTCAAGTGAACCGTAACCTTAATCCTAGGGTATGTAATACTTGTTGAGTTCATTGGATGAATGTCATGTGATTACTTTTTCTCTCTCATACTTGTGTGATTCTAACCTTAAATGTTGAATGAATGTCATAGCTTATGTGTATGTTATAGTGGTGATCATATGACATAAGGTGATGGATATGAGCCTTAATGAAACATGATGAGATCATATTGATGTGATGCGTCCTATGACCAGATGAAGGATTAATGCCTATTGTCAGGTGATACTCTCTAGTGATGTTTTTGAGGGATTAATATCCCATAGAGATGTGACACTAGTGATAGCCTTGTATGGATGTGTGACATTGATGATGGCCTTGAGAATGGCAATTCTACAAGTGTATGTGATGATGATGTGACAAGTTCACACCTTGCATGTTTAATATGTTTTGGAGTTGTACCTTTTCCCTTATCCTTGTAGAGTTTATTTTGGGTTTGTACATTATAACTTGATCGATGCTAAAAGATACCTAATTGGCTTAATTAATCAAGTGAAACCCTAATCATGTGGGTTCCTTATGCCATAGATCCATTCCAGTGTCAGTTTTATCGTTGGATTGTGAAAAGAGTCATTCCTGCAAGAAAGTCGGAGCGCATATTTTTTAATATGTGGCGATGCTAGTCAACTATCTCCTTTTGTCCACAATTACACATTATGTGAGATGGCCATGCATGAGTTGTTCTCCTTGTTATATTTGATAGGCAGCAGTTTCACTGCATGTGATGCCTCTTTTTAGAACGGCCATGCGTGAGCCTGTTCTTCTAGCGTCGTGACCTGTACCAAGGTGAGCTAAGTGTTTTTATATGGATGGCCATGTGTGAGCCAATCCTTTGGAATGTATATATGTGGTTGTTTGTAGTTGACTGATATGTCTTTGTGGTGTTTCTCTTGTACAGACTAAGAGGTGTTGGACAGGTCATAGATATCGGCTCTTCCATAGACCTTGTATGGCACTGATTTTGACTTCGTAGTGGTCCGTTGGATTTGATTGGTATGACTCAAATCCTCAGGGAATAATAAAAGATGTAATACATTTGTGTAGTACTTTGTGCTTAGGTTCAAATACGCTTCACATTGGATGACCCCCATTACTTTATCTTTGTACTAACTTCTTGAATTATAATGTGGTAAGAGAACTAAACTATTGTACATGTTTTTTGTATTCCTTCTTAAAATATTAATTGATCTACTTCTCAGTGGTAATTGCCCTATTCTTCTTAACCTGTGTTATCTGTTAATACATATCATTGAGTTGAATCTATTTAAAATGTTTAATCTGCCATGTATAATCTACTTGTACTCTTAATAGAGGTTAGGAGAGAGTTATATCTCTCGCTTGGACGTTTGGTCTCACCCTATGAGTTTCTACATCTTTTAGGTAGTTGACCACAAGGAGGTAGAGATCATGTTGTTAGCACTGAGCATAAAGAGTAATGATAGATGTTGAGAGGTTGGACATGCTTCTAGTGTTTTGTAGTAGAGTCTTGTATGTCGTCCCTATACAATCAGGTCTTTGTGGATGTTTTATTTGTTATGTATATTGACACGAGGTGTTGGCATTGTGCTCATTGTTGTATAGAATGACATATATGTATATGAACATGTTATCATGTGTAACAGGATGTGGCTAGATAGCTAATGAATAGTTTGATACAATTATCTTTTGGGCTTGTGATATATAATGAATGTGGTTTCGACAGACTCAGATGCAATATTTTCCAACTATTGTGGTTTATGGAATTAGATTTAATTTCTTGTGCTTTCTAGTAATATGGATGTTTAGAATTAGTTATGTAGTTTATTTTGAGTAATCTCATTCTGTGTGGCATGGAGCTTTAGGTTTGTTGAGTCTACAGGGAAATAGGACTAAGATTGTGTCTATTATAGTTTCCTCCATTACATCTTATGGTCATTTTTTATTGTGCATAAGAAGAAGAAGAAGAGAAGAAAAGATGTCTGGAGAGCATGAAGAACATGCTATTGAGAGTAGTGTTTCTACATCTGGGGGAAATGTAAGGATGTGGTTTGTAGATGAGAGGGCACCTGAAGTGCCCCAGTTTGACCTAACCATGATGGAAAATCCCACTTTCCATTCCATATTTGGACTATCCATAGATACCATGTCGCACATGGCGGACATAATGTCCATATCCCAGACAAGGCCAGCTGCTTCCAATACATAATGTTCAGGCACTGGGATTACCTTTGAGAGGTTGAGGTGAGTTGGGGTGGTGGAGTACGCTGGTATAGCGGATCTAGCAGGTGTTGACCTTTGGTTGATAGGGTTGGAGAAGGCCTTCAAGATCCTTAGCATCCCTGAAGCAGTATCTTTTGAAGAGGAGTGTTGGCCATTGGTAGGCCATCTAAGAGGAGAAGATGCCTGATGTTGAGATCAATTGGGAGGAGTTCTGATGGGAGTTTATGAGTCGATACTTCCCTTAGACCTACCTAGATTAGAAGATATCATAATTTGATAAGATCTGACAGGGATCCATGAAGATCAATGAAAATGAGACAAAGTTCATGGAGTTGTTACGGCTTTGTCCTTATATGAAAACAATAGATGAGGAGAGGATCAGATGTTTTGAGAAGGGTTTGAGCACCGAGCTGACAACACTGACATATTCTTTGGAGAATCATGAGTGGTTTGCCTTGTTTATGTATTCGGTCAGGATGATTGAATGATTTGTGGTGGAGAAGCGTGAGACAAAGGCCAATAAGAGGCGTGTACAATATCAGGGGTAGTCATTTGGAGGCTTTAAGAAGCATAGGTTTTTAGCATTGCTGACACATCAGTGATCAAAGAGCTAGTCATAGTGGTCACCGAGTAGAGGTAGAGGTCGTAGCTTTCTACCTATAGGAGCCCATAGTGATGCAACTGTGTTAGTGATAGGGCCATCTTGGCCAATGGTTAGTGAGAAGGACGTGCTATAAGTGTGGACATTTGGGGAATACAAAGTTTTATTTCCCAATGAAGGGTGATGAAGTGACCAAGAAGTTGAGATAGAGTCAACAAGGTCGCAACAGTGATAGTAGTACAACGGCAGTGGTGGAGGATGTGGATAGCCGTCGCAGGCTAGCTCTTATGGACAGGCTAGCAGAGGACGGGGGTGAAAACGGGAAACAGCTAGATTCTACACTATGAGTCGTCCAGAAGGGGCAGTCAACCCAAGAGTTATGACAGGTCAGATGGAGTGATCTCATTCTGATTTGTCTTCTTCTTGCTTTATATCTATTTTGGCTGATCCAGGTGTGACACACTCTTTTATCACTTGTGAAGTGATTGATAGATATTTTTTTCCTATTAGTCATAGGTGTGATAGTCTTAGTTTAGAAACCTCATTGGTTGGTTCCGCCAAATTGCGGGAGGTGTGTCCTTCATGTTTCCTTTCTTTTTTCAGGGCACAACATTCAAGTGGACCTTATACCACTTGACATGAATGGATTCAATGTGATCCTTGGAATGGAAACTTTGGAGAAGTATCATGTGTTTTTGGACTATAGTTCCAAAGTGGCAACATTTGTCAATGGTGGTGTGATGTGGATCTTCCAAGGAGATAGGAAGATTCTTCCAACGTGTCTGGTGTCAGCAATGGTGGCAGAGAGGATGATGAGGCAAGGCTATAATGCACTCTTAGTGCATGTGGTGGATACCCAAGGCAAGGAGTCTGAGTATCCAGGAGGTACCAATCATCTATGAGTTCGAGGATGTGTTTCCTGATGAAATTCCAAGCATCCCTCCAGTTTGGAAGATTGATTTTGAAATCAATCTAGTTCTAGGCATGTAGCCAATAGCACAAACACCATACACAATGGAGCCAGCTAAGATGGAAGAGTTAAAGAAATAGTTGCAAGAGATACTTGAGAAATGCTTTCTAGAGTGATCATGTCTCCATGGGGTGCTCTTGTGTTGTTTGTGAAGAAGAAGGGTGGGTCCATGAGGTTGTACATTGATTACAGATAATTGAACAAAGTGATGATTAAGAATAAGTATCCCTTGTTGTGGATTGATGACATGTTTGATCAGATGATCGGTGTTGCGGTCTTCTCTAAGATAGACCTGAGGCCAGGATATCACTAGTTGTAGATCAAGGAAGATCACATATCCAAGTCAACTTTTAAGATAAGGTATGGTCACTATGAGTTTGTGGTTATGTCGTTTGGGCTAACCAATACACTGACAACGTTTATGGACTTGATGAACATGGTGTTCTAGTCGTATCTTGATTAGTTTGTGGTTGTATTCATTGATGGCATCATGATATACAGCCAAGATAGTCAGCATCATCTACATCAAGCGTTGACCCTGTTGAAACAACATAAGTTGTACACAAAGTTCAGCAAGTGCAAGTTTTGACATACCGAATTCTGGAATTTTGTCTTTTGACCCTCTTTCCCATATTTTCCTTTATTTTCTATTTGGCCTTTCTAATTAATTTGTGAAGAATATAGTGGTTTAATGAACATTTGTTCACCTTTTACACCAATATTTGGGTGTATGCACAAATACCTCAGTGGAAGCTTAGTAATGGGTCTAATATGAAAAATGTCCACTTAAGTGATAAAAGGAATAAATAAATTCGTGCTAGAACTTTCTAGGACTTTTTAGAATATGAAAAAGAAAAGAAATCCTGAAATATACATAATGGAGATGATAAATGTGATAATTGATGATACAATGGAATATATTGGATAAAAGAAGATAATATGGAATATATGGTTTCAAATCACAAATAGGAAACCGACGAGATAATTTGATATCCAATATTCATGTGCTTGATCTAAAAGTTACTTAAGGGCCAAGTATCACCCAATTTGGAAATATATAAATATATATATCAGTCTTTATTAAAGGAAAATAAGAAATAAGCCAAGAAAGAGAAATAAAATATCTCATGTCCTCAAATTGGAAAGCTAATTCCCAATTCATAATCTAAATATGAAAATAAGCCTATGTGCAAGTTTTCAACTAATTTGGATGATATTTGGATAATGTGAAAAAGTAGGAGAGAGAAAGTATGTACAACCTTCATTTTGATAACTAATTAAATAAATGGCACAAACATGATCAAATAATGGCAAAATCATGTCTAAGACATTAATTAGGACACATGGGTGAAATTTGATCATATTTGGATAATCACAATCATAAATGAAGGAGGAAAGAGAAAATGAGTTTTGAATTATTTAACCCATTAAATTTCCTCAAAAGGCAAAACTAATTCCATATTCGGATTCTACACCTCAAAATTAGTCAGGGTGTCAATTTTTATTAAATTTGGAAATTGTTTGATCCCTCAATAGAAGAGAGAGATAAAGGAAAATAAATTAAATGAAACCTTGTTTGAAATGAAATAGGATAACATTCAATGTGTCACACTTGTCCTAATTGTGCACATGCAACCTAGACTGTTGGATCTATGATTTAACTGCTTGCATGTCGTCACCTTCCTCCCATTGGTTATGGAAATGGCAGCACAATACACCTTGAATTGTTTTTGTGATTTCTTGTAACACAATCCATCTTTCCCCAAGATTTATTCACCATTAAGTTCCTCATCAAACTCCACTTCTACTGATCTCTTACTTGACGCCTAACTCTGGTATTCAACTTTCACCCAATTTCTCCTCCCCTGACCCCTCGGAGCTCCGATCCCGCATGCCATAAGAGCAACCCTATATATAACTAAAGCCACTTTGGTTTCCGTTGCAAGCTTCATTGCCTTTCACTGAGGCTAATTAGGTCATACTGATGCTCTTTGTCCTACTACAGCTAGTTCTCTAGTTGAGAATTCTGGCAAGCTTTGGTGGGGATTCCTCTCACTATGACCGAATCCACCTGGAGGTAAGGAACTTCAGCTACCACTCTTTGTTTCTATTTCTCTAGAATCGAGATTCCTTGCTCGAGGTAGTTATCCCCAAATCTGAGCACAACCTACTATTGCCATGGCGCAACAAGCCTGTGAAGGGGACGACACCTATGATTTCCCTATTATAACCCTCATAGTTCCTTCATTTCTTTGTTTTTCATCGAGGGGCAATTTTGTCTTTTCATCTATCTCGTTTTGTTTTTTATGATGCCAAGGTTTGTTTGGGTGTTTCTGGTGGGCCATCCTAGGTGGAGAAGTAATATTGGGCCAAGTCACATGGTGGGTCCCTACCTCCCTCTCTCTTTCGCTCAGTTTGATGACGTGGCAGTTTCCAATTTGTTGAATTTCAATAAATCATAACTATTTATTCTATTGTCCAAAAATAAAAATAAAATATGTTGCAAACTCAAAATAATATGCTCTTTCTAATAAAAATATGTCCAAAGGTTGATTTCAAGTTTTTTTAAGGTGATTTTCTAGAAAATGAATTAATTAGCTAAAAATCACCAAAAATGCATCTAAAAGAATATATCTTCAAAATACATAAAATTATATGTTATTTTGATCAGAAAACCCTAACTAAGACAATGGTGATTATTTCAAGGTATAAACTAATGGTTTGTTTAAAATTTTGGTAACTTTGGGATTTTAAGTCTTTAATGAATGCATATAATGCTAATACATGAACATGGTTATGATATTAGGACAAGTGGACCATGATCTCGCTTAAACGTTTTTGAAAAGTGGTTTCTAGGGCTCTAATGAAGAGGTATGTGCATCTAACACCTTAGTTGGGATATCTTTGCCTTAACCTAATATTCCCTAATGAGGCTTAATTTGATCTAAACTTCTTTTCTTGAAACCCTAATTTCTTGTGCCATAAATTAGATCATAGTTTCTTATTGTTTGGGTTTTAAACCCCACTAACATGCTTATTGATTCATATGATTATCCTTTCCATGACTACTTTTCTAGCATGTAGATTTAGGTTCTACTTAATTTAAAGTAGTGGTACTTATGCACAACCACCCACAGAGGACATGTAAATAATCACCCTAGGGAATGTTTTATTCTCCCCATATTATTGTGTAGGTGACTGAGAATGTCTTATTCTCCCCTCACCTATAGGTTAGAGGTCCAGTAGGTGCCTCAACCCTACTTAGTTAGGTAGACATAATTATCTTACATGCAAACCCCTTTTTAATATAATTATTATTGGCAAGTTTCTTTTGATATATCCTCATACACTTGTTGTCTTCATCTTATGGTGAACCCTAGCCTATTTTATTTGCTTTACTTTTCTTGTTATTCTATATTAATTTTGTGACACATACTTTTTCTTTCCTTTTCATTTTTGTTGGGTGCCTTCCCAACCACCCAGGTGCAGAGCAAGGAGCTAGATGAGACATGAAGATCTTAACTTTTGGCTTGGACTTGGTTGATGGATATGTTTCTTTGGAAACAAGATTGTACTAGTTAGACTTCCCTCTATCTAGATCCTATTTGTGTATCTTGATGTAAACCCTAAAGTGAGAATTGGATATATTTTTGTAAACCTTTTTATGAAATTGAATATAGTCAGTTATTCTTTATTTCACTGCTTTCCAATGGTCTTTTGTATACCAATGTTTAATAATTTGTTACATTTATGCCTATTTCATCATACATTTGAGTGTGTTTGGAATGGATGTCAATTCTTCAAATTTTTATTAAAGGGGTGAATTCACTCTTTTACAATGTGATATCAGATGAGGATGTTCATGTAGACCTCAAGAAGATAGAATTTTTATAGAGTGGGAGCAACCGAAGACACCCACATAAGTTTGTTATTTTCTAGGTTTGGAAGGATATTATACGAGATCCATCAAGAACTTTAGCGCAGTGGCGTCACCCCTAACCAAGTTGACAAGCAAGGATGTACCTTTTATCTATGATGACAAGTGACAATGTGCTTTCCAATTGTTAAAGAAAAAGATGACTAGTGTGCCAGTATTGGTTCTCCCTGAGCAAGGAAAAGGGTATATTGACTTTTGTGATGCCTCGATGAATGATCTGGGTTGTGTGCTATTGCATGATAAGAATGTGATCTCTTTTGTGTCATGAGAGTTGAAGAAGCATGATGAGAACTATCCCACCCATGATTTAAAGATAGTTATTGTAGTTCATGCCTTGAAGATCTGGAGACATAACCTTTATGGTGTGAAGTGTTCGATCTTCATAGATCATAAGAACTAGACATGCATATTTTCATAGTAGGAGTTTAACATGCAACAGAGATGTTGGATGGAGATAATCAAGGATTATGACTACACTATAGATTTTTATCCAGGGAAGGTGAACATAGTGGCAAATACTTTGAGTAGGAAGTCTTCTTCTTCATCATCTATTGATAGAGTACAATTATGTTCATTGGTGTGCCATAAGAGGTACATGTTGGTCTCCTTGCACCAGATGAACGTGAAGCTAGATGTGTCCTTATTCACATGACTATTGGCACAGTTATAGGTCAAACCTATGTTGATGCAACAGATTTGTGATGCACAACATGATAATACTGTAATACAAAAAATTCGGGTAGAGTTCAACAACAAGAAGTGTGATGGATTCCATGAGGCAGATGATGGAATAGTGTGGTACTATAGGAGAGTTGTTATACCTAATGTTTATGATCCAAGAAAGATGGTTTTGGAAGAGGCTCACTCTTCAATGTATGCTATGCACCCAAGTATCACCAAGATGTACCATAACCTTAATGATTTGTATTAGTCGCCTAGTTTGAAGTGTCATGAGGAGGAGTTTATTGCAAAGTCTATAATGTGTCAGTAGGTTAAAGAAGAGCATCAAAAGACTGCAGGGATGATGTAATTGTTTCCCATACCACAATGGGATCATGTTATAATAAACTTTGTGGTTGGTCTGCCTAGGACAACCAAAAGTCATGATTCCATTTGGGTGATTGTTGATAGATTGACAAGGTCAACACACTTTTTTCCAGTGAAGACAACATATACATAACAGAAGCCTACTCATATATATGTTGATGAGATCATTCATTTGCATGGTGTTCCAACTACCATTGTTTCTGATAGAGGTCCTCAGTTCACCAGTCACTTTTGGGAGCGCTTGCACACAACTATGGGTACACAATAAGGTTCGGCACTATATTCCACCCATAGACAGATGGACAGTTTGAAAGGACGATACAGACTTTGGAGTACTTGCTGAGAGCATGTGTCGTATTGTTTTTAGGTAGTTGGGATGTACACCTCAGTCTGATAGAGTTTGCCTACAGTAAAAGTTATCAGAGGAGCGTTGACATGGCATCATATGAGGCATTATACATGAGACGTGGCAGATCTCTATTATGTTGGTATGAGACAGGTGAATATCAACTTCTAGGTCCTGATCTTGTGCAACGGATGATAGAAAAGATAAAGATGATAATACAACATTTGAAGGCATCTTAGGACATGTCAAAGTCATATGCAGATAGTTGTCATAGGCCATTGGAGTTCTAAGTGGGAGACAAAGTGTATCTTAAGGTCTGTCCTTGAAAGGGTGTTTTGAGGTTTGGGAAGAAGAAAAAAGTTGGCTCCTAGGTATATGGGACCCTACCCTGTGGTGGAACGTGTTGGGAAGTTGGCCAATAAGTTTGAGTTGCCACCGGAGTTGCACATGTTGCATCCGGTGTTCCATGTTTTGATGCTGAGGAAGTGCCACCTTGATATTGAGTTAGTGCTTCAGACAATGGAGGTAGAGTTGGATGAGGATGTGTCTTGTGTGGAAGGTCATGTATTGATCTTGGATAGAAGAGTGAAGAAGTTGAAGAAGAAGGACGTCATATTGGTTAACTTTTTGTGGCATCACCATGGCGTTGAGGAAGCCACCTGGCAGCATGATGAAAATATGCGTAGGAAGTACCCATCTCTTTTTGCATAGGATTTTGGGGGCAAAATCCTTGTTAGGGGTTTACTATTATAAGACCCCTGACCTAGCTTAGTGCTTGATGGTGCTTAATGTGCTTGATAAGATTCTTAGAACCTTAATCTAATCTCTTGAGATTCCTTAACAACATGTGACATGCTTATATTTTCAGTTTGGTTGTGTTTGAATAATGTTTGAGATAGTATTGATATATGTGCTTATTTTGGACCTGGTTGCAATTTACCCATGTCAAGGGGTTATCTTAGAATTTGTCAACGTAAAGAGTAACTTTGATACCTTGGTATCATGAGATATAAGATGGTGCATAGTGGCTCCTTGTTATGCTTTGGTTTGAGGAGGAGGGAGAAGGTGACATGTTGAGTGTTGTTTCAAGGGTTTGCTTGATGCCCTAGCTTTTTATTGATTATTGGTTGACTGTCTGATATTTTTTCTTTTCCTTCAACCATCGTTAGTTTTCCTTGATGATTCTCTATGGTCGAATCAGTTTTTGAGTGTGTGATGGAGTCCCTTCGGTCGCATGGACTCTCACCCTCTCTTTTAGTCGCTTGACCTAGGGTTTCATGTGATTGCTTGGTTCTTTGTGACCATGAACCCTTGAGGTTGCTTGGTTTCCTTCGACCCATGGTAGTCTAGAACCAAATGTTGTCCCTGAATTTCTTTGGTTTTCATGACCTATCTTGCATGCATGGTTTAGTGGTTGCGTGTTGGTTCTTTGGTGGACATGTGTCACTTATGTGCATGACACCTCAACCCTTTCATCTCTCTCATGCTCCTAAGTATATAACCTCTCTCCTACACATGAAAGTATATCTTTTAGCCTTCCTCTTTCTATCTTCCATCTTTTGCTTGGCCCTAGTGTGCTTGGTGGTGAGGATAAGCTCATCCCTGGTGCTTGGCGGCTAAGATCCTTTTCATGTGGTGATCCAAGCTTGGAGAAGCTCTTCCTTGGTAATATTTGGAGATTCCTTGAACCTTGGCAAGTTATTCCACCTCTTGATTTTGTTTTCTTGGAAAACCCTATCTCCGTTTATTCTCTTGGTTGAATCCATGGTTTTTCATGGCCGTCTTTTGAGAGACTTCTCTTCATAGAAGTCAAATCCATGGTTCTCCATGGTAGTACCTAAGTGAGATGAAGATATTCTCCCTTCCTCTCACTTTCTTATTCTTTTTAGCCTTGAAGTTTTGGTTCCCTATCTTGACCTTTAACCTAGGGTTTTCTCTTCTCTTTTGAGGTGGTGACTAGCTTAGTTGTGGAGGAGATCAAAAATAGGTTTCCTTCTGGATTTTGCATCTTTGCTTGGAGGTGGTGCAACTATTATCTAAGGTGGATTATATAACTCTCTTCCCTCTCTATTACGCAACTCATTCTAAAATGTAGTTCCTTGTTGTTGATAATGATATCTTTCATGCACTTACTTCTTTATGTAAACCCTGATTCATGTGGCCGAATTTTAATGGAAGGTGATGGTCATGGTTTTGCATGCAGCTCAACCTTGGTTTTGTTATCTTGGTTTTTGGTTCAGACACCTAGTATGAGGTGGAGTTTTGGGTATGTTTTCATGTGTGGATTTCTTGGATTTTCATTTACCAAATCATGGTTATGATGTTGATCATGTGGTGCTTAGTTTTAGGGTTTTGAGCATGATCCTTGCCCTAATGAGATCCCTTCCATATAGTTTTGTTTTCAGATGTTAATCTCAAATTTGATGACGTTTTTTTTCTCTCTAAAATGTTCTCCATGATGTGTATCATGTTGATGAAGCCTTGGTTTAAGTTTGGTCAAATGAAATGATTCTTATGGACTTGTCACATAAATCCTAGATTATTTTTGGCGGCATAGATTTTGGATCTTCTTTGACCGATTGTATTTGGAGATCTCCTTTGATTGCATAGAATGGGAGTTTCCCTTTGTTGTTTGATTATATGATTCCCTTTGATAAAATGTATATGTGGTAGTCGCTATGATTTCTTGGATTGATGGTTCCATTTGACCTAGGGTTTCTATTTGACCATGTTGGAGTTGGTTTCTCTTTGTTCGCTTGAATGTACAATTTTATTCCACAGCTAATATTATGGAGTGTTTTCTTTGATCGCTTGGATGGACTATGGTCTTTGACCATAGTAATGTTTATTCGACCATGATTAAATTTTATTTGACCATAATGTATATCACTCTCTCTCTTCGATCACATGATTGATGACTTGATTCCTTAGTCAATTCATGAAGGGTTATGACATGTGTTGTGTATAATGATTGACCCACATTCTCCAAGAATGTGGGAAGGTGGGTTACCTAGGGTTTTTTGGTTATGCTAGAATGTAAAACCCTAATCGTGTATTCAAGTGAACCTTAACCCTAATCCTAGAGTATGTTATACTTGTTTAGTTCATTGGATGAACAACATGTGATTACTTTTTCTATCTCCTACTTGTGTGATTCTAACCTTGTAGTTGAATGAATGCCATAGCTTGTGTGTATGATATGGTGGTGATCATATGACACAGGGTGATGTCTATGAGCCTTAATGAAACATGATGAGATCATATTGATGTGATGGGTCCTATGACCTAGTGTAGGCTTGATTCCTATTGTGAGGTGATACTCTCTAGTGATGTTATTCAGGGATTGGAATCCCATAATGATGTGACATTGGTGATAACATTATATGGTTGTGTGATATGGGTGATGGCCTTGAGAATGGTAGTGCTACAAGTGTATGTGATGATGATGTGACAAGTTCACACCATACATGTTTCATATCTTTTCAAGTTGTACCTTTTCCCTTATCCTTATAGATTTTGTTTTGGGTTTGTACATTGTAACTTGAATGGTGCTAAAAGATACCCAATTGGCTTAATTAATCAACTGAAACCCTAATCATGTAGGTTCCCCATGCGATATATTTGTTCCAATGACTGTTTTATTGTTGGATGGTGAAACGAGTCATTCCTACGGGAAACTCAGAGAGCATAATTTTTAATACGTGCAGGTACAAGTCGAGTATATCCTTGCATCCCAATTACAGGTTGTGTGAGACAACCATGTGTGAGTTGTTCTCCTTGTGATATGTGACTGGCAGTAGTTTAACTACATGAGATGCCTCTTTTTAGAATAGTCATATACGAGCCTGTTCTTCTAGTATCGTGACTTGTACCAAGGAGGGCTAGGTATTTTTATATGGATGGCCATGCCTTAGCCAATCCTTCATCTTGAATATATCTCGTTGTTTGTAGTTGACTGGTATGTCTCTGTGGTGTTTCTCAAGAGGTGTTGAAGAGGTCATGGATTCCGGCTCTTTCAAAGACCTTGTATGGTACTAATTTTGACTTCACAGTTGTCGGTCGGATTTGAGTGGTAGGGCTCAAATCCTCAGGGCATAATAAAATATGTAATACAGTCGGGTAGTACTTTGTGCTTAGGGTCAAATACTCTTCACATTGGATGACCCCCTTTGCCTTTTCTTTGTATTGATTTCTTGAATTATAATACGGTAAGAGAAGTCAAATGTTATACATGTTCTTCATATTCCTTCTAAGAATATCGATTGATCTACTGCTCAGTGGTAATTTCCCTATTATTTTTTTTTTGGTCGGCTAGGTAATTTCCCTATTCTTCTTAACATGTGTTATCTGTTAATACATATCATTGAGTTGAATCTGTTTAAAATGTTTAATCTGCTCTCTATAATCTACATGTGTCCTTAGTAGACATTGGCAGGGAGTTATATCTCTTGTTGGGATGTTTGGCCTCCCCCATGGGTTTCCACATCTTTTAGGTAGTTGAGCATGAGGAAGTAGAGATCGTGATGTTTGTGTTGTGCAATAACAGGAACAATAAATGTTGAGAGGTTGGACATTCTTCTAGTGTTTTGTAGTATAGTCATGTGTGTCATCCCTATACACTCAGGTCTTTTTGGAGGGTTTTTTTATGTATATCGATACTAGGTTTTGGTTTTCTGTCTATTGTTGTATAGAGATGTATATGAATAGGTTATCATGTGTAAGAGGATGTTACAACCCCAATTTTGCATGTGTTTTCATAATTGAAATATAATGATTTTGTGAATTTGGACTTAATTGAAAAGGTTGTATGCTTTGCTTCAAAGGATGGATTTCAATGCAAATCTCCCTTTGATAGGAATTTCGTTGTTCCTATTATTATATTAATCCAAAAGTGGATATAAAAGAGAAGAAAAGAACAAAAGTCCAACTAATGGAAAAAGATACGTGATAATGGATATTAAACAAAAGTATTTATGAGAAATCCTTGGAAATATCTAGAAAGTGGCATTAATGGCCACAATTGAGTAAAGAAATATGAAAAGAGGAAAAAGGAGATGAAAAGATAATGAGAAATCCTTTCAAAAGAATATATTAATAAAGAAATAAGTAAGATAATGAAAAAATGAAGGATGTAGATGCATCTGGAAGGATAATATGTATCCTTAAAAAGCAATTTCGAAAATACTAGAATTTCTTGGGATCCAAGGAGTCCCACTGGAGAAAAAGAAAGAGAAAATACAAAAAATACAAAATAAGAGGATAATGTGATACATAATTAATAACTTTTTGATATTATCAAAAAGAGGTATTGTTTACTTTAAGAGAGAGGAATTTCATGGCCAATAAATTAAAAGTCGAGCACAAAGAGAATAAAAGAGGTAATTTTCGGATTTCCCTTTATGAAAAGGATTCCTTACTAACCAAGAAACATTATTTTGGCAAAAATGTAATTAAAGAACCAACTACATGCCAAGGAAGCATGGTAGTTGTATGGGAAATAGGACTCTTTTGTTCATTGATAAGTAGACTTGCGAGTGCGTTGAACCCTTAAACCCTTGGCTATATAAGAGTTGGGACCTGAGACCTCACATCCAGGACATTCACAGGCGCCGTGTGCCCCCTTCCAACCTCATATCCTTTCTACCCGCAACCACAAGGGATTGAGCGATCCCAGGGGCAATGTTGAGCCATGGAAGGAGTTCTAAGGGAGTCCAGACATCCCTTCAAGGTCGGATAGAAACATGGTTTCCTATTCGCGAGAGGTCCTTACCCTGGTCACTTGCACCTTGCCTACAAGAGGGTGGCGGTTCGTGGACCAAATGCTCTAGAGACCACTCTTTTCAACAATGATTGGAGGTCTTTCCGGGTGCGATAGAGGGTGATGAAGGAAGAGGGACCAACTCGGGTGACCACCAGACCCTTGGAAGGGAGATAAACCCCCCGTGGTCATCTCTACTGGCGGCAGCCTAGGGTTCGCAACGAAGGAGATGAGCGACGACAGTTTGACCAATACGCCCTTCCAACAAGTAAAGAAGCACGCTGCGGCCTGGGGGTATAAGAGTCATTCCCTTATAACTGACGGCGGGCGTGCGAGGTACGTGCATGTGGAATTCGTTGCCTACGTAGCACCTCCCTATTGGTTCATATGTGTTTATCTTACAAAATTCATAACTAATCACTGGTAGCTCGGTTTAGATAAGTTATATATGAATTTTGATCAGGAGAACTCAAGGAATGTAATAAAAATATAATTGAAGCCTAATTATGATTTAAATTCAAAAAGTGTGTAAAGATGCTATCTTTAATGGTTTAATTAATGCAAAACCCAAATCTTTGGTGATTAATGATTTGGGAAGGGTTAAATAGATGTTTAAAGTTGATATTAACATGTTGATTATAAAAAGGGCACATTAGATCTAAAATGTTGATCTTTATGCATAGTTTGATTAATTTAAGATTCCATGTACATGAATAGGCTTTAATGGGCCTTGAAACCCTAATCTCGATAATTATGACTCTTAATGGCTTTAATTGCTCGAATTCATGAATAAAGTTGAGATATAATGATTTTAAGCTATTTTGAGTATAAAAGTTCCTAATTGGGAATAAATACCCTTAATATGGTAATTAGGGTTTTCTAATGGATAAAGGTGGAATTAGTGATAAATAGAGTTCATAAAAGATAAGTTGCTAATTTGAAAGAAACCAAAGATGACAATAGGTCCTAATGATCATGTCATGAATTAAAAGGATAAAAATGGTAGCTTTAATGAAAAAGGGGCATAATAGACTTAATGGACTTTTAACTATGCCTTTAATCTGAAATTAAGGTTATATGTTGTTAAAAGGTAACTTTAATATCTTTCGTGAAGAATAGATGAGATAATTAAGGTTTGTGAGTAATTGTATAAAATTAGGGTTAAAAATAGTAAAAATGAATTGAAACCCTAATTGCAATGGAAACCCTAAAAGTGGACTAGAAACCCTAGGCAGCGAGCTAGGTTTAATGGATCTTGATGGCATGATCAATGATAGGAAATTATATGCATATTTCATGATCTCTTTGTGTGCTTACTTGCCTATTGGATTTGTTGCATTGATTGGATTAATTCTGTCTCAAATCAGCCTGACAAGTATGTGGTTATGCTTATGAATATCTCGAATTAGTTTTCCGAAGATTTCCAAAGTTTTCATCGGTGACTTGAGATAAACTGTTGGATGAATTTAATTCATGCAAACTATAATGTGGATATGACTATCACCTAAGATATGTTCCTACTAGCTCAGATCCTAGTCCCCTCTGTAGCTTGATAGATTGACCTAGTACATGGCTACCTATGGGGTAGGTCCATCAGGTCATTAGATGACTTAGTACATGGCTACCAATGGGGTAGGGCCATCAAGTCACCTTGAGTCAGGGATTTGGCTACCTTTGGGTAGGGCCATACGACTCTATAACCCTAAGTATTGGCTACCTATGAGGTCGGGCCATGGGGGTAAGGATCTACCATGTGATAGAGGTGGTATCCAAATCTACTACAGGAACAACACATAGATAGGGGATAGGTAAGGATTGAGTAGTATTTCTTAAGATGTAATCTTGGCTGTTAAATAATATTTGGCTGATTACATTGTTATCATAGTTGCATGATTATTGTTTCTCCCACATACTGACATATTCATTTATGTTGATCGACATTTTGTTTGTCGGCGTTTTAGGTACAATTGAAAAGACAAACATTAAAGTGGCAAATGTGGAATTAAATAAGAATTAAAGTACAAAGGAGGATTAGTTAGAATAGAATCCAGATGTGGATAGAAGTAGATATCCAAGTTTTTGAAAAAGGTATGCAAAGTTTTATTTTAGTACAACTTTTCAGTATAGTCAAGTAGAATTTGATCATTATTATTGATTATTTGTCGAACCTTTGATCTGAAAATTGGGATAACGGCTCTAACCTCTTGGTCTCTCTTAATTGGGAGTTACCAGGAGGCGGGATCGTTACAGAGGATGTCTCTATCTATCCAGTGAATAGTGTGATGTAATCATCTTTTAGGAATGTTATATGTAATACAAGTGGTTGTTGTGGACTCAGATGCAATATGTTCCAAATCTTATGGTTTATGGAATCAATTTTAATTTGTTGTGTTTTCTCGTAACCTTGATGTTTAGTATTAGTTCTATAGTTTTGTTTTGAGTATTCTCATTCTGTGTGGTGTGGGACGTCACATAAGTGCACACAAATACATGTTGTCTCACTATAATTTTCTTCTTATTGTCAATATCTTAGTGATGGCTGGGGACTTTCTCCACAATACTTTTGATGTTGCTTAGGAGACTCTTCATTCTTTTGATCTAATAGAGTGATATCCATTGCACTTGGAGTTGGCTTATGGGATGATTTCCCACATTATGTTTCATGACATTGTCATTCAAATTTAAAATAGGCAATTGGCGCATTCAAAGTGAAAAGTTGGTACATATTAAGTACAAATAGGTGCATACGAAGTACAAATAGGTGCATACTAAGTACAACTAGGTGCATAGATACCTAGTGTTTTAGTAAACTTTTCTTCTTCTTGTGGAGATTGTGGTGGTGGCTGGGGACTTTCTCCATGATGCTTCTGCTGATGTATAGGAGACTTCATTCCATATGTATATATTGCACTTGTTTTTCTCTCCATGGTCAGTCAAGTCCTCTAAAAATGGCTTGGATTAGTCAATCTCTAAGAGTCCCTTCTCTGTCACTATTTTGGCAGTGTGCAGCTAACCACACTAGTCATGAAGATCATCAAGATTAGTTTGCATCGTCAAAAACATTTATTGTACTATTTTTCTTTGTGCTTTGAAATATGTTTTCTATTAGTAGTTCATTCTTTATCTATGTAATTTTAGCCAGTAGACTTTAGATTTTTTCGTTAGCCTCTAATGCATCTTCATGGACGTTTTTTTAACCTTCTGAAGTTGCTATCCATCTGTAAGTGTGGTTTAATTGTTTCATCTTTTTGAAATATATATCCAACAATGTAGCTACTTGTATTTTTTTTCTATAGTCGGATCTTCATTAGGGTAATCCCACATAATGAAGTTGATCATCTTCAAAAGCCAAGTCCATAAAATGATTTTGTGCATGACATTAAGAAATAGGTTCAAGCACATACACAAGAGTGAAATTGAACATTATTTTGTACTATTGGTATTCCTCTACTATAAGGATCAGTGTGCATCCTTTGATATATCCTCCTCCATCCTTATGCTCTTTCAAAATCTAAAAACCTTGACAAAGAAGTTCTTTCACAACAACAACCCAATCATAACTGTCTATGTTATCTAAATCATATGCATAAGGATATAGACAGTTCATGATATGACTTGATCCACTAGGGAACAGGAAGTGATCGAACAATACAACTAGCAACACTTGTATCTGTCCCTTTTTAGTGCTTCATTATTTTCTTGATAAAGGGTGTTGAACTTCTCTACAAATGCTAGCAGCCTTGGATAGTTACCACCAAAAAACTTTTGACATATATATGAAGTTTGTCCCTTAGTCAGGTACCTTTTAAAAAAGATCCTCCCAGCAGGAAATATTAGGCACATTAAAGTAAGTTAGCAAACTAATTTGGAATTTTACATCAAGTAGTAGGCGCTTTACATCAATTAGTAGGCACATTCACACAAAAGTAGGTGCTTTAGTATATCAATTAGGCGCATTGCAACAAGCAATAAGCGCATTGCAACAAGATACAAAAGTATGCCCTTTAGTATATCATACAAAGTACATTATTGCTAATGCGCCTACTTTTATTGGAAATGCGCCTACGTGTGTGTGTCAAAAGTATGCCCTCTACATGAAGTAATAGGCACTTCACATCAATTTTTACATGCATTCCCCAAAAGGTTTGTATTTTAGTATATCAATATGCGCATTCCAACAAGCAATAGGCACATTATAGCAAGATACAAATGTAAAAAATTCATACAAAGTAATCTATTGTAAATGTGCCTACTTGTAATGTGAGTGTGCCTACTTAAGTGATAAATGTGGCTACTTTTATTGGAAATGTGCCTACTTGTATTTCAATGCACCTACTATATGTCAAGTTCTGAGTGATAAATTTGCCTGCTTTGAGTCATACTTTGTGCTTTCAAGATATTTTGGGTGCTATAGCATATAAATCAGGTTCTACTGCATCAATTTGAAGAGCATTCTAACAAGCAATAGTCACATTCACAATAAACACATTTTGCCAAAAGTAGATGTTTCAATATATCAATTAGGTGCATTCTAGCAAGCAATAGGCACATAACAATAGGATACAAAAGTATGTACTTTAGTCAATTAATACAAAGTACTCTATTGTGAATGCGCTTACTTGTGATGTGAATGCTCCTACTTGAGTGATACATGCACCTACCTTTTTTGGAAATGAGCATATCTATATTTCAAAGTGCTTACTATATGTCAAGTTCCGAGTGATAAACGTGCCTACTTTAAGTGATAGTTTGTGATTTCATGCAACTTTTGGCGATATAGAATATAAATTAGGTGCTATTTTGTTAATGTAAAGAGAATTCCAGTAAGCAATATGCACATTCACAATAGGTTCATTCCACCAAAAGTAGCCATTTTAGTATATCAAATAGGGGCATTCCAGTAAGAAATAGGCACATTATAGCAACATATAAAAGTATGTCCATGGTCATTTTGAGGTACCATTTTAGTATATCAACTTGCTTTGATTCAATGTGACTCTGTTGACTTTGGATGAGCCAGCACAGCCATTCTGAGGTACCACAGATGTGGTGGTCTCTGTTGCTACACTTTGTCTTGATTCTTTGTTCATTCTTGGACATCTTTGCTTCAATGGATCTTTGTCCACTAGGGGTAGGTTGAGGGAGCCTCGAACTTCACTTTAGGCCTCTCCAAGGGTAGAGAAACCATAGGATCACTCCATTCTCTCTTCCATCAAGTGTGGTCCAAAAACCTAAAAAACATGCAAATAATGTCCATAAGTGCATTTTAGACAAATATGCATATTAGGGGAAATAACATGTAATCTAACAGGTACATATGTGATTGAAATGCAATATGACAAAATATGAAGCCCTAAAATAGGTTCGCATCACCTATAATGTAATGAACGTGTCTTGGATGTTTCTGTGTGGTAGGAAAGCACATTGACAGAGGTCACTGATGTCATGTAGGAGCGGTTTCATGTGAACTCTGAGCATCTTGGAGATGATCTTGTATGAAGAGTTTATGAGGATAATAGGTCTTTATTCCTGGATGGAATTGGATTTTCTTTTTTAGGAATGAGAGTGATATGTGTGTGATTCATGGGTCGGAGGAGGTGGCTAATGTTGTAGTGTTTGTGTATCTCTAGACATAGATGGTTGAAGTCTCCCTTAATAATGTGTCATGTTGCTCAGTAAAAGGACATATCAAAACCATTCGGCCCATGTGATTTATCCAGTCCAAGTTGTGTCATAGCACATTGGATTTTAGGTTCAAGGAATGTACCGAGGAGGTTGTTGGTGTGGGGTATCTTGTGTGGGAAAATCTTGTTCCAATCAAAATCAACCTGAGTTTAGGAGATGTAATTGTTATTGTAAAGACCACTGAAGTAGTTTATGATGTGGTTGGCGAGGGTCCCTATGGGCTATGAGGTGGTGTCTATTCCATCAATATTGGTAATCTGTGGACAAATGCGCTTATTGTTGCATGTCGCATGGAAGAATTTAGTGTTCTTGTCTCCCACCTTTATCCATTTAATTTTGGATCATTATTTCCATAGGGTTTCTTCATGATACTTGAGGACCCTAATTTCTTTTAGAATAGGTTTGTGTGTGTTCGTAGGTAAGTTGTGTCACATAGAAATGAGAAGTTGGTTTCCATTAGTCTTGATGGTGTCTAATATGAAACCATATTGTGTCTAGTTCAATAGCTTGAGGACTGGTCGAATAAGTTTAAGCTTTTATTGGATGGCATATCCTGGATTGGCAAAGGTAGGGTGAGAGTTCCATAAATTGGTGATCATGGTAATGAAACCAAGATGATGTGTCCAAAATCTCTCAAAGTGGAAAGGAATCTTTCCCCAGTTAGGGTTGTGGGTTTGGAGTAGAATGGGAAAATGATCAGATAGTCTAGATGCAATAATATATGTGTGAGCCATGGGATGTATATGGGTCCATTTATTATTTCACAAAAAAGGTCTAACCTGGCTTTGTGTAGACCTTTGTTCCATGTCCAACATCTATTGCTAGTGTGGAGGTCTCTAAGATGATGAGTAGTAATGAAGTGTTGGAAGATGTCAACATATCGTGGATCCATAACATGGTCTAGAGGATAGGTTTGATATCTCTCTTGTGTGCAAGTGATCATGTTGTAATTGCCTCTAATGATCCATGGATTGGACATCATAAGGTCGGCAAGAGAACGTAATTGTGTAATGAAAGGGTCCTTATGTGAATCGGGGGATCCATAGACACCCTTGAAGTGCAATATGGTTTTGGTTCTAAAATCCATGAACTAAATGGTAATTCTATGGTTGAGCATAAAAGAGTGTGTGGCCTGGTCTATGTTGTCATTCCATCCAACTAGGATGCCACCACTAAAGCCAGTAGGGGGAAGTTGTATCCATCTATTAATGTGTTGTCCTCCGAGTTGTTGAAGCTGGAAGGGTGTTAAGGTGGTTTTTGTCTCCTCCATGGTGATGAGGTCAATGTGTTGATGATGAATGGTGTTTCGAATGGTACGAAATCTGCTGGGTGCATCCGCCCCACAAATTTTCTAGGTGGAGATGGCCATTCCATGTAGCGTTATGTATAATAGGATAGAAGTTGTTGTTATCTAGATAACAAACTCAGATGGTTATAGAGAATAGGTTTGTACCTCAGTCCAACTTTTTGTATTAGAAGATCCCTGAGGAAGGTGTTAGCAACAGTGTAATCTGGAAAAGTAATGCCAATGTGTTGCAAAAAGTGGTGACATCTTCAGTGCTAGCCCAAGGTGCTAAGGTGGTGATGCAATCAGTCAAAGCCTTATAGTTGGATGCGGAGGTGAGATTGTTAGGTGTAATGTTAATATCAGAAGGATCATCGTGTACACACGATAGAAGAGAAAGGATAAGAGGCTTGTTCATACTTGTATCATAAATGGCAAAAAGGTCCTTTCACTTCTAGGATTCTGATGTGAATAAGAATGCAGCGTGTGACTACCCAACTACATGTTCTTTCTGAGCTCGGCTACTTCTGATCAGTTGTGGACTAGGCGAAGATCGGAGGTCTTTGATGATGGCAATCTTCAGTTGCTGGAATATGTCTGGGTCCATGTCATAGATGTTCACTTGTGTCCTACTCGTAGAAATGGTATACAAGGGGGAGGTCCCAACATATCTCTAGAAAGGCTACAACATCTCTCTAGTTGTTAGAATGAGATAACAATGATCTCATGGAATTGTTCCTCACTCCCATAATGGCTACAAAATTTTCAAATCTCTAATATGCTGTCAAGGATACTACAACACCATCTTCCCCATTTCTCTATAGATTCAATTTTCTTTTGTTAGGCATCAACAACTATCCTACAACAACAATTTTTGTGCATCTTTGATCGTACATGCCACAGAAACTATTGTGAACGCACTCTAGATATAGACACTGGTGAACACCTTATCAGATTGGCTCGCTATCTACATTTTAGTGACATATGTGGTATTGCAACATGCTAATTGCACCTACAACAATAATTAATATTCACAACATTTACTACTCAACTACCCACTACTCAAGTTTATATACCCCCCCAACTTACACCAACACATTCTACATACTGCAGACTGACATGTTATTTTTTTACTTCAACAATCTTCCATTCTGCTCAACTATACCCTGGGTACCTCCCACAACCTCATTTTCTACTAGCCTCAGAGTTCTCCTCGCCTCGCAACCCGCCAGAACATGGCACACTTAGATATATGTCTGGGCAACAGAACGACTAGATTCATCCTCTTGCCGAGATCATTGAGATATCTCAACATAGAGATTGCAGAATACATCATCAACTTCTACATTGGATCCACGATACTCCCAATCAACTTCTACCTAACTAAAAAGGGTTTTCTCCAATCTACCCAAGGATGGAGAGATATGCTAGTTACCCTCAACTTATGCTTTGGTTGGCACCTGATACTCCACCCAAAAGGAGATATGAAGATTGACCTATGGCTCACAGACATAAAAACCATGTCCCCAATAACATCTATCATCTTCTCTGCATCGAGTGAAACAACTACTCATCAGAGGAGGTTACGGATGACACAGGAGCACATGATAGCAGACAAAAATGGTAGGCCTACCTACGATGAAGAGAATATAGCCAAGACAGATGAATTGAAGGATACTGCATCTTCTCTGACACCAGCTTGTCAAGGACCGCCAGGGTTTGTGGATCATTTTCCACTGAGATTCAGGTATATTGTCACCTCTACCTGATCATCACACTCCTTACCCCCATCAACGGGATGACCTCTGATATCTCAGATCATGTCAATGATCCTACAGCAGATACATGATCACACCTTCTTGACATTGATCATCCATGGATACTAGTATCAAGGGAAAAATCCAACTGCAAATCATAGACCCGCTACGGAAAATGACTAGGATTAGGACATAATAGACGACATTGCCAGAACCAATTGTGATGTTTTTTTTGCTTCTAAGAAGGCCATATCTCTATATCCTAAAATTATCCACAGTCGGGATGATCTCACCATCTCCATATCACAACTATCAAACTGTTTAGATATCCACTTTACCCACTTGCACACACACACCAGACGCCTTCTCACTGCCTCAGACTTACTAGTGACCACATTCACCTGACAATAAAATCTTTTGCAAAAACTCTTTTTGCCCACTTCTAGATGATGTTATGGCCTCTGACGCTACCCTTGTCATCACCCCTACACGCACCACAGAACCTCTTCCTATTCCACCAGTAAATCCCCACCATTTTAAACCGACCATTTTCAATTCTCACCCACTACTGCAACACACAACCCATAAGCCTGATCTTGACACTTTCACATCACTCTCCATGGATCCTACCATCCTTGAATGCTCCATCAATCTTCCTACTCAGAGCATGCATATACTCGAGGCTCTAACCACTCATACCATTCAGATTGACATTTTGCATTGTCCTGCACCCGAAGACATTGAATGCATTAAGATCAATAAAGCTTTGGCTCTCTTGATACTTGAATGCACTATACTGAAACCAAAGTCCTTTCACCCACCAGAGTCATCTACACTTTCCCAGAGAACTCCCATATTTGAACATGTCCTGGGGCATATGTTCACATTTACATGCAGAAATGGTTTTGCCCAAGCTCTTATAACCAGATGGACTATTGAACAAGGAGCTACCACAACATCCTCTGGTGTGTCTGGGTGTATATCCATAGCTGACCTCCCACTACACCTATGGAACAAGGACGTCTTCCATGCCATTGCTCACTCTGTGGGTGCAACCCTACAATACATTAAACTTGACTCACTATATCCTATTGATTACTTTTTGCATTTTTGGGGTGATTAAGGACACCAACATCCCATGTGACATCAATATCAGAAGTATTGGGATTATCTAAAAAATTCAACACCAGCTACAATCACTCCAATAGTTATTTTCTTTAGTTCTATTTGTACAACTCTCAAATTAAAAACATGGAACTTTGTAATTTTATTTAATCATATATTTATATATATCTATCTATTATTGGTGCATTGTCTAAGTTAATATAAACTAAGTTTAAGCTTGGTGTGCTACTTATTAATGCAAGTTTTACTCTCTCCTTGGCATCAATGATATGTTCCTAATATCAATTTGTCTCAAATTGTTATTAGTAGTACATGTCTTTGTTGTTATTTTGTATAATGATGCAAGTATAATGTTTTTATACTTAAAAGTACATGCTTATTACTATTTTTATGGCAATTATATAGATTCTAATCATTTAAAAAAATCACTAGTCTGGAATCGAACCCAGATTGATAAGCTTTTAGATGATTAGTTTTACCATTGAACTACTAGTGCTTCAAGGATGTGGGGAGCAGTGCACATTATATTAAAGGATATAGCTCACACGCTTCCATCTCCCATCTTCACAAATCCCCACTCTAGTAGTTGTCTCACGGTCTCGACCTGGCTCATACCGCCATCCCTCTTGCATCATCCTCATTGACCCCTACCTCCGAGCCCAGATCTGCCACTTTGGTGCCGCGGAGATCACAGGCGAGCTACTCGGCCCTGAAGACATCTACGAGGTTCAAGCACATACACAAGAGTGAAATTGAACATTATTTTGTATTATTATTATTCCTTTACTGTAAGGATCAATGTGCATTCTTTCATATATCCTCCTCCATCCTTATGTTCTTTCAAAATCTAAAAACCTTGACAGAAGTTCTTTTACAACAACAACTCAATCATAATTGTGTATGTTATCTAAATCATCTGCATAAGGATATATACAGTTCGTGATATGACTTGATCAACTAGGGAACATGAAGTGATTGAACAATACAACTAGCAACAACTTGACTTTGTCCCGTTGTAGTGTTTCATTATTTTCTTGAGAAAGTGTGTTGAACTTTTCTACAATTGCTAGCAGCCTTGTATAGTCACCACCAAAAAACTTTTGACATATATATGAATTTTGTCCCTTAGTCAGGTACCTTTTAAAAAGGATCCTCCCAGCTGGAAATATTAGGAACATTAAAGTATGTTAGCAAACTAATTTGGAATTTTACATCAAGTAGTAAGCACTTTACATCAAGTAGTAGGCACTTTACATCAATTAGTAGGCACATTCACGCAAAAGTAGGTGCTTTAGTATATCAATTATGTGCATTGCAGCAAGCAATAGGTGCATTAGAACAAGATACAAAAGTATGCCCTTTAGTAAAGTCATACAAAGTACAGTGTTGCTAATGTGCCTACTTTTATTGGAAATGTGCATACACGTGTGTGTCAAAAGTATGCCCTCTACATGAAGTAATAGGTGATTTACACCAATTTTTATGTGCATTCCCCAAAAAGTAGGTGTTTTAGTATATCAATGTGCGCATTCCAGCAAGCAATAGGCGTATTATATCAAGACAAAAAAGTATGTCCTTTAAAAAAATCATACAAAGTAATCTATTGCAGATGTGCTTACTTGTAATGTGAATGCGTCTAACTGAGTGATAAATGTGACTACTTTTATTGGAAATGTACCTACTTATATTTCAATTCAACTACTATATGTCAAGTTCTGAGTGATAAGTTTGCCATCTTCGAGTGATACTTTGTGCTTTCAAGCTATTTTGGGTGCTATAGAATATAAATTAGGTTCTACTGCATCAATTTAAAGAGCATTCCAACAAGCAATAAGCAAATTCACAATAAGCACATTTTGCCAAAAGTATATGTTTTAATATATCAATTAGGTGTATTCCAGAAAGCAATAGGCGCATAACAACAGGATACAAAACTATGCACTTTAGTAAATTAATACAAAGTACTCTATTGTGAATGTGCCTAGTTGTGATGTGAATGCTCCTACTTGAGTGATACATGCACCTGCTTTTGTTGGAAATGAGCCTATCTATATTTCAATGTGCTTATTATATGTTAAGTTTCAAGTGATAAACGTGCCTACTTTGAGTGATAGTTTGTGCTTTCATGCAACTTTTGGCTATGTAGTATATAAATTAGGCTCTATTTCATCAATGTAAAGAGCATTCTAGCAATCAATAGGCACATTCACAATAGGTTCATTCCACCAAAAGTAGGCATTTTAGTATATCAACTAGGTGCTAACTAGTAAGCAATAGGCATTTTACAACAAGATACAAAAGAATGTCCAAAATCATTTTGAGGTACCATTTTTGTATAAACTTGCTTTGCTTCAATGCGACTTTGTTGACTTTGGATGAGCCAGCATGGCTGTTCTGAGGTACCACATATGTGGTGGTCTCTGTTGCAACACTTTGACTCGATTCTTTGTTCATTCTTAGACATCTTTGCTTCAATGGAGCTTTGGCCACTAGGGGTAGGTTGAGGGAGCCTCAAACTTCACTTTAGGCCTCTCCAAGGGCTCTTCCATCAAGCGTGGTCCAAATTCCTAAAAACATGCAAATAATGTCCATAAGTGCATTTTATACAAATATGCATATTAGGGGAAATAACATCCAGTCTAACAGGTATAGATGTGATTGAAATGCAATATGACAAAACATAAAGCCCTAAAATAGGTATGCATCACCTGTACCGTAATAAAAGTGTCTTGGATGTTTCTGTGTGGTAGGAAAGAACATTGACGAAGGTCAGTGATGTCTTGTAGGAGTGATTTCATGTGACTACTGAGCATATTGGAGATGATCTTATATGAAGAGTTTATGAGGCTAGTAGGTTTGTATTCCCAAATGGAATTAGATTTTATGTTTTAGGAATGAGAGTGATATGTGTGGGATTCATAGGCCAGAGGAGGTGGCTAATGTTATGGTGTTTGTGTATCTCTAGACATAGCTGGTTGAAGTCTCTGTTGATAATGTGCCATGTTGCTCACATATCAAAACCATTCGGTCTAGGAGATTTATCTAGTCAAAGATGTGTCATAGAACATTGGATTTTAGGTTCAAGGAATGTATCGAGGAGGTTGTTGGTGTGGGGTATCTTGTCTGGGAAAATCTTATTCCAATCAAAATCAACCTGGGTTTAGGAGATGTAATTGTTATTCTAAAGACCACTGAAGTAGTTTGTGACACCCCAATCCCCGTGCCATCTCTAGTGACCCCGAAGACCAGAGAGTCAACCTTGGTAAACCACCCTTAACTTTCTCTTTTCTTAATCACTTAAAATTAACTTAAAGGAAAATCTTATAACTTGGAATAAACTAAAATCTTACTAAACTGAGGAAGCAACTACTATTTACATTACTGGACAGGTGAAGCAGATTTACACAAATATATTACATTTTTCATGAGGAATATAAAGCACAACAAATAACTTAAAACTAATCTACATGTTACATTACATTCTCTATCTACCACACCACATGACTAAGGACCGAGGGGAACGAACTAAGAGACCTCTATTCTAACTATGAACTACCTTCTAAGAGCTTGGATGATAGGATCCTTCAGCTTCCTCGTGCTGACGTTGACTTGAAAAACATTTAGTAGGTTGGTGAGCTATTGGATCAGTGAATAGAATTTCACCCAACCTTCACAGATAACTCATTTATGTTTATTAAATTGAAATAAAATGTAGGAATTTCTACACTGAGTATATCTAATACAATTCAATTAAAATAACATAGAATGCCAAAAATTACATTTAAAGAACAACTGTTGTGAAATTGTACTTGAATCTTTCTTAACCTTTTTTTTACTTATGAGAAACTCTTTAAACCTATATGAACATATATTAGCTTATGTCCTGATCATATGAAGTGTACTCTACATATGAAGACTTGTAGCGAACTACGATCTCACTGTATAAGACTTAGTGACTCACCCGGGAATGCTAAGCTTGACTACGTCACTGGTCTACAACGGGAAGATGGCTCTCTAGCCTCGGCACACCTATTATGCCATAAAAACTAGACTCCTCCTCTAACTTGAGCACACAGGCGGAGAGTCAAGCCACCTATTGGCTTTACTGTACTCTAGTGCCACTAAGATCTCTAGTTGATGTTGGACACTACATTCTGTATTTTAAGGAGACTTCATACGCTGCATTATTAATCACATCGAAATCCCAAAAGTGAAAGGACCTTTTCACCATTGATGATACATGTATGAACACACCTCTAATCCTTTCTCATCTATCGTGTGTACATGATGATCCTTCTGATATTAACATCACACCCAACAATCTCACCTCTACAGCCAACTATAAGGCTTTGTTTGATTGCATCGCCACCCTAGCACCTTAGGCCACCACCAAAGAGGTCACCACTTTCTACAACACATTGGCATTACTTTCCCAAATTAAACTGCTTCTAACACCTTCCTCATGGATCTTCTAATACAAAATAGTTGGACTGATGTACGAACCTAGTCTTGATAACCATATGAGTTTGTTATCTGACAACAACAACTTCTATCCTATTATACATAATGCTAAATGGAATGGCCATCTTCACCTAGAACGTTTGTGGGGCGGATGCACCCAACGCACGTTGTACCATTCAAAACACCATTCATCATCAACACATTGACCTCATCACCACAGAGGAGACAAAAATCACCTTAACACCCTTTCAGCTTCAACAACTTGGAGGACAACACATTAATATATGGATACAACTTACCCCTACTGGCATTAGTGGTGGCATCCTGGTTGGATGAAATAAAAACATAGACCAAGCCACACACTGTTTCATGCTCAACCATAGAATCACCATTTAGTTCATGGATGCTAGAACTAAAACATATGGCACTTCAAGGGTGTCTATGGATCTCCCGATTCACTTAAGGACCCTTTCATTACACAATTAGGTTCTCTTATCGACCTTATGATGTGCAATCCATGGACCATTGGAGTCAATTTCAACATGGTCACTTGCACACAAGAGAGATATCAAATCTATCCTCTAGACCATGTTATGTCTCCACGATATGCTGACATCTTCCAACACTTCATTACTACTCATCATCTTATAGACCTCCACAGTAGAAATAGATGTTAGACATCGCACAAAGGTCTACACAAAGCTAGGTTAGACCTTTTTTGTGCAATAATAAATGGACCAATATACATCCCATGGCTCACACATCTATTATTGCATCTAGACTATCTGATCATTTTCCCATTCTACTCCAAACCAACAAACCTAACTGGGGAAAAATTCCTTTCCACTTTGAGAGATTTTTGGACACATCATCCTGGTTTCATTATTTTGATCACAAATTTATGGAACTCTCACCCTACCTCTGGAAATCCAGGATATGACATCCAACACAAGCTTCAACTTCTTCGACCAGTCCTCAAGCTATGGAACCAGACACAACTTGGTTTCATATCGGACACCATCAAGGCCAAAGGAAACCAACTTCTCATCACTCTATGACACAACTTACCTACAAATACACAAAGACTTATTCTAAAAGACATTAGGGTCCTCAAGTCTCACAAAGAACCCTATGAAAAAAATGGTCCAAAATCAAATGGCTTAAGGAGGGAGACAAGAAGACTAAATCCTTCCATGCGACATGCACCGACAAGCACATTTGTATACAAAATACCAATATTGATGGCATAGACACCACCTCATAGCTCATAGGGACCCTCATCAGCCACATCATAAACTATGTTACAACCCACATTGAGGTTAGTTAGTAAGTACCTCGATTAGCGTGAAGTACCTTGATTAGTGCTAAGTACCTTGTTAAACATCATGGTTAATCAAGATAACCTAGGATGTGAATCATTAGTCAAGATTGATTCATCTAATGTAATTAATGTTAATTGTAGTGTTAATCATTAAGTTAATTACCTAAGATGATTAACCTATATAAGATGGTTTAGTTATTGTGTTTTTATCCTTGAGAAGGTATAGAATCTTGTGCTTAAAAGAATGAAAGAAAAATTGTGTAATTCAGACTTACGAAGAGAACGTTATGAAAGTTTGAAGTTTTTGGGTCTAAACTGCAATTTACCCATTAATAGATTAATAACCCCTTTTATCCCTTATCCCCTTTCCCCCGATCGAGCAGGGCATCACTTGAGTGGCGCACAACTGCTAACCCGATTGATCAATAGAGGAGAAGAGCGGGGGCGATTTTAGGGCTCCTTGAGCCGAGCTAGTTGGTGCCACCTTTCCTTCTTCTTCCACCCTTATTCTTCCTCTCTTCCTTGCCCTAGCCTGTGCCCCGACCTGCTAGGGCGGTGCCCCATGTAGTAGCGGCTACGCAACAGCTGCGACATCGGCCAGAGGCCGTTTTGGCATGACTAGAACTAAGGAAACGACACCGTTGACTCTGAATTTGAGGCCTAAACTCGATTCCACAACCCCCTAGCCGCGAGCAGCACCTAGCCAAGGTTCCCTTCTTCTTGTGTGCATGATTGAACTTGTTGTGTGAAGCACGTCTCAAATCCAGGGCACCCAAGGTTGAAGACAACCCTACTGACACCCAGAAACAAGCTTTGGACACGTTTCCAGTTGATTTCGGCCATCTCGAACCATTGTGAGTAGAATTTCACTCACTAAGCAAGTATTAACTCCATGAAATAGATAATTTTTGGTTAGACCTGTGTTTTTCACGGGTAACAACGATTAACCAAGTAACAGATAGTCTTGGCATCACCTGACTTTTTTTGCACGCTTTTCATCTTCACGTTTGCATGACTCTAGTTATTTTAACTGATTTGTATGATTTGGATTATTGGAACTATATGGTTGAATAAGTCCTAAATTGCTCAGTTTAGGGGTTGAAAATAGTAGCACATGACCTAGATTTCTGATAGCTATACAGTGTGGGTATAAACCCATGTTGTACAATTTTAGTAATTAACTAGATGCACAATTTAAAGAAACAGACGATGACTCGCAATGTCTCAATATGAATATGTTGCACGCTCTATGTTATAGTTAATGTGTGTGATTTAATATTAACACGAATTGGCATGTTTCCCAATGACATGATTAGAAATTCTCAATTATTATTAATAAATCTTTCCATGTTAAGTAATTAACTCTTAATTATGTTATGTGATGCACAACTCAAGATTTGGGTTGAGGTGCACGTTTTCTAAGAAAGCACAAATAATTTACAGGTACAAATGACAATTACTCGTATGTCAAGTAATTAACTCTTATCATTGTATTAAGAAGTTATATTGCATGATTCTAGTGTATAAGTGCCAAATGGACATGTATTCTATTTATTTAAGTATTTCAGTCTGCCTGCATGTATAGTATGTTGATTACTCAGTATAATACAATGTTTTGAATATACTGCTCTGCCAAGTTTAGAAGGATATACATGTTGTATTATAAACTTCAAATAAATAGACACGACACCATTGAGATACCAGAGTCAAGTATAAGTAAGAGAGAGATACAATATAGTAAGAGCTTTCCAAGAATAATAAAATAATAGACTTAGGAGCCCTGAACACCATAGATTCCCTATGAGTGGTCTGCACTGTAGGGATGAAACGACCTAACCCTGGCAGTGTCTAGTATATGGGGGTCAGAACGTACTAACAGGTGGTACGGGGGATGAATCCCTAGTGGAAGTCTCCTTAAAATACAGAATGTAGTGTCCAACATCAACCAGAGATCCTAGTGATACTAGAGTACAGTAAAGCCAATAGGTGGCTTGACTCTCTGCCTGTGTGCTCAGGTTAGAGGAGGAGTCCAGTTTTTACGGCATAATAGGTGTACCGAGGCCAGAGAGCTATTTTCCTGTTGCAGACCAGCGACATAGTCAGGCTTAACATTCCCAAGTGTGTCAGCTAAGTCTTGTACGGTGAGATTGTAGTTCGCTATGAGTCTTCATATGTAGATTACACTACATATGATCAGGGCATAAGCTAAAATATGTTCATATAGGTTTAAAGAGTTTCTCATAAGTAAAAAAAAAGGTTAAGAAAGATTCAAGTACAGTTTCACAATAGTTGTTCTTTAAATTTAATTTTTGGCATTCTATGTTATTTTAATTGAATTGTATTAGATCTGCTCAGTGTAGAAATTCCTACATTTTATTTTAGTTTAATAAACATAAATGAGTTATCTGTGAAGGTTGGGTGAAATTTTATTCACTGAGCCAGTAGCTCACCAACCTATTGAAAATTTTTTTAGGTCAGCATCAACACTAGGAAGCTGAAGGATCCTATCATCCAAGCTCTTAGAAGGTAGTTCATAGTTAGAATAGAGGTTTCTTAGTCTATTCCCCTCGGTCCTTGGGCATGTGGTGTGGTAGAAAGAGAATGTAATGTAACATGTAGATTAGTTTTAAGTTATCTATTGTGCTTTATATCCTACATGAAAAATGTAATATATTTGTGTAAATCTGTTTTACCTGTCCAATAATGTAAATAGTAGTTGATTCCACAGTTTAGTAAGATTTTAGTTTATTCCAAATTATAAGATTTTCCTTTAAGTTAATTTTAAGTGATTAAGAAAAGAAAAAGTTAAGGGTGGTTTACCAAGGTTGACTCTCCGGTCTTCGGGGTCATTAGAGATGGCACGGGGATCGGGGCATCACAACGTTTGGTATCAGAGCATAGGTTGAGTATGTAGTTACTCTAAGCCTAGGTTAGGGGATGATAAGAGACCAATAGGATTACGACTTAGGTGTTTTCCTTCTAACTGTAATTTTCTAACAGGAAGTGTTTTGTTATACTATTGCAGAGGGAAGGAAGAGGACATGGACGTGGTGAGGAGCAAGTTGAGAGCCATTATGGCCCTGACCCTCGAGCAATGGCACAAGGTGAAGAGGATAATGAGGCAACAAGGATGTATCGTATTTTTCTGGAGACAAAAGAAAAATACAAGATGGACAGGAAGTCTTCATCTTCCAGTAAGGATCTGATGAGATCCTATGAGTTGGTGAAGAATCTTCGTGGAACTGAATTTTCTGGAACAACATATCCAACTGTGGCAGAGGTGTGGCTTCAAAAACTAAAAAGGTCTTTCATTTAATGGAGTTATCAGAAAATAAGCAAATCAATCATGCGGTCTATTTACTCAAGGGAGATGCTGAGTTGTGGTGGTGAGGAGTGGAAGATAAAAGGAGAAATGCAGAGATGACCTGGAAGGACTTCGTGGATGAATTTCACCTTACGTATTTTCCTCCTACCTTCCTAAGTGATAAGATTAAACAGTTGGAGAATATAAGACAAGGAAATATGACATTTCTACATCATCAGGTACAAGTTGCGGATAGAAATTTGTCAGCCTTGTGAAATGTGCCTCGTATTTTGGAGAATTTGTGGAAGTAGCGAGATGTGTAGAAGAGTCAGTTAATGTTGATAAGCAATATGAGAGTAAGAAAAGATCTGGAGACTTTATTAGAGGGGTATAAAGCAGTGGTGGATATAGAGGAGGTGGTGGTTGCTTTTCTAAGATAGGACAAGGACTTGGTTGTTTTGGTAGAAAAGGATCTAGGTTTTCACCAAGTGGAGGAAGGCTCGATTCCAGAAGATGGAATACATAGTCTACATGGACACCTCCAACTAGGTCTTCAGGATCTTCAGTGTCAGTGACAGGAACGCAGAGACATGATACATCCATATGTGATATTTGTGGAAAGCCGCACTCCGGTCAGTGTTGGGGTGTAGATTTTCAAGTTTCTCACATCTACGAACAAGTGGGATACTTTAGAAGGCAATGTCCCTAGTTACAACAAGTTGCAACACAGGGTTCCCAGTCACAATACCAAAATGTTCTACAACAGGCTCCAGCTGGAGGAGCGAGTTCTTCAATAGCTTCAGGTTCCTGAGGAGGAGGAGTACCCAGTGGAAGGGAAGGACAATGAGGACATCATGGGAGAAGAAGAGCTTCATGATGCTTCTTCTCTCTAATACAAGAAGAAGGTATTGTTTATTCCTGAGTAATTACAGGAGAAATGCTTTTTTAATAGCATTTCAGTTACAGTTTTGATAGATCCGGGTGCTACTCACTCATTTATATAGAGTTCTTTAGCTTGTGAGCTTAACTTGTAAACCTAGGAGTTACCGTTTGAGTTGTTGTTGAGGGTTCCGTTAGGTGAACCGATAATGTTGATAGAGTTTTGTCCATGATGTTTATTGAACTTTAGTGGTTACACCATCGCGGTTAATTTATACCCCTAGATATTAACTCTTTTCAAGTTATCTTGGGTATGGATTGCCTAGAGACGTATCAAGTTCAGCTCGACTATTAGAATAAGGAGGTTGTCTTTCAACATGGTGGACTTTCTTGTGTCTTTAATAGAGACAGGAAAGTTTTGCCTACATGTATCATATCATCCGCTGTAGCTGATAAGATGTTGCAGAAAGGTTGTGAGGCATTCTTGGTGCATGTAGTAGATACTAGAGCAGAGAAGAGCACAATCAACTTATGAGATGTGCCAGTGGTCTGTGAGTTCCCATATGTTTTCCCAGATGAGTTTCTAGGCCTACCTCCTAAAAGAGAGATAGACTTTGAGATCCATGTGTTTCCAGGTAGTCACCCTGTAGCACTGCCAGCCTATAGAATGGCACCTACAGAGTTGAAGGAACTGCAAATCCAATTACATGAGTTACTGGATAAGGGTTTCATTCAACCTAGTTCTTTTCCATGGGGAGCTCCAGTCTTGTTTGTGAAAAAGAAAGATGGTACTATGAGGTTATGTATAGACTACAGATAGTTGAATAAGATCACCATCAAGAATAAGTACCTATTTCCAAGGATAGATGATCTGTTTGATCAATTGCGTGGTGACGATCTTTTCTAAGATAGACTTGAGATCTGGATATCATCAGTTGAGGATAAAGGCTTCAGATATTCCTAAGTCGGCTTTTAGAACAAGATACGGGCATTATGAGTTTTTGGTCAAGTCGTTTGGACTGACTAATGCCCCAGCAACCTTCATGGATATGATGAACCAAAATTTCAAGCCGTTTTTGGATCAGTTCATAGTGGTTTTCATAGATGACATTTTGATTTACTCCAGAGATGATGAGCAGCATGAGCAACATCTGAGGATAGCGTTATAGTTGTTGAGACAACACCAATTATATGCTAAGTTCAGTAAGTGTGAGTTCTGGTTAACAGAGGTGTCTTTTCTTGGACATGTCATCTCAGGAGATGGAGTAAGTGTTGACCCTAAGAAAGTCAAGTCTGTTCTATAGTGGGAGCAGCCTAAGACTCCTACTGAGATTAGAAGCTTCTTAGGATTGGTAGGTTACTAAAGGAGGTTCATCCAGAACTTTAGTGTTGTAGCATCACCTCTGACACACTTAACAAGAAAAAATGCACTATTTGTCTGGTCAGACAACTGTGAGAAGAGTTTTCATATCTTAAAGAAGAGGTTGACTACAACACCAGTGTTGATCCTACCCAAGGCAGATAAAGGCTACACAGTGTTTTGTGATTCTTCAAGGAGAGGTTTAGGCTGTGTGTTGATGCAGGAAGGAAAAGTAGTAGCTTATGCATCTAGACAACTTAAGAAGAATGAGGAGAATTACCCGACACATGATCTGGAGTTAGCTGCAGTAGTTCATGCTCTTAAGACATGGAACCACTATCTTTATGGTGAGGCATGCCAGGTGTTTACGGATCATAAGAGATTGAAATATATCTTCACCTAGAAGGATCTAAATTTAATACAATGGAGATGGTTAGAATTGATCAAGGACTATGAAGTGATGATAGATTATCATCCTAGAAAGGCGAATGTGGTAGCAGATGCCCTAAGAAGGAAGTCAAGTTCAACAATTGATGTATTCTCTATGGCATGTTTCAGGAGAGACCTACTAGTAGAGATGCGGAAGTTAAACTTAGACTTTGGGGTGACAGAACAGAGTGGTTTGATTGCATAGATTCAAGTCAAGCTTACTTTTTATGATTAGATCAAGGAACTACAAAAGAGTGACAATGAGTTACAGCAGATCATGCAGGACATGATAGGAGGAAAAAGACTAGAGTTCAGGTTTTTAGATGATGGTTTGTTGTATCAGCATGACAGGTTGTGTGTACTTGGAGACTATGATTTGAAAGAATAGATTCTTGAGGAAGCACATGCATCGATGTACACTATGCATCCAGGCAACACTAAGATGTACATGAATATTAAGGTGTTGTACCGGTGGTTAGATATGAAGAAGGATGTAGCTGAGTATGTGGCTAGGTGTAGTGTGTGCCAGTAGGTTAAGACTGAGAATCAGAATCATGTAGGTACCTTGCAATATCTCCCTATACCAGAGTGGAAGTGGGAACATATCACAATGGATTTTGTGGTAGGGTTGCCCAGGACATCTAGAGGTTGTAACTCGATATGGGTGATTGTGGATAGACTGACTAAGTCTGCTCACTTTCTTCCTATTAAGTCAACCTTTGAGGTCCCAAAATTGGCTAAGATATATGTGGATGAGATAGTCAGGTTGCATGGTATCCCAATTTCATTAATATCATATAGAGATCCTAAGTTCACATCTAGGTTTTGGAATCAGCTGCATCATGCTTTAGGCACAAAGTTGAGATTCAGTACAGCTTTTCACCCACAGATAGATGGTCAGTCAGAGAGGACCATTAAAACTCTTGAGGACATGCTGAGAGCATGTGTCCTACTTTTTAGAGGAAGTTGGGATGAACACTTAAGCCTTATAGAGTTTTCATACAATAATAGTCACCATTCCAGTCTTGGTATGGCTTTGTATGAAGCTCTGTATGGTAAAAAGTGTAGATCACCCGTATGTTGGTTCGAGGTGGGTGAAAAAGATATTCTTGGACTAGAGATAGTGGAATTGACTACAGAAGAGATGACAGTGATCAAAGAACAGTTGAAAGCTGCACAGAACAAGCAGAAGAGTTACGCTGAGAAGAGGCATAGACCTCTTGAGTTTGAGGTTGGTGATGAAGTTTATATGAAAGTTTCACCATGGAAAGGAGTATTGAGGTTTGGCAAGAGAGGCAAACTGACTCCTAGGTTTATGGGCCCATATCCTGTCATTGAGAGGATTGGACCTGTAGCCTACATGTTGGATTTACCATTTGAGTTGGCTAATCTACATGATGTATTTCATGTATCAATGCTGAAGAAGTGTTATCCTGGTACAGAGAAGATAATGGACCCAGAACCTGCACATTTTAGAAAAGATGTGTCCTATGTTGAAGGACCAGTACAAATAGTTGATCGAAGAATTAAGAAGCTCAAGAATCGCGAGATACCATTAGTGAAAGTCTTATAAAGCAACCACAACCTAGAGGAAGCTACGTGGGAGCTTGAGTCAGAAATGCATAACAAGTTTCCTTTTCTGTTTTAGAAATTTTGGGATGGAATTCTTATAAGGGAGGGAGATTGTTACAACCCACATTGAGGTTAGTCAATAAGTACCTCAATTAGAGTGAAGTACCTTGATTAGTGCTAAGTACCTTGTTAAACATCATGGTTAATCAAGATAAGCTAAGATGTGAATCATTAATCGAGATTGATCCATCTAATGTAATTAATGTTAACCATAGTGTTAATCATTAAGTTAATTACCTAAGATGATTATTTTAGCTAAGATGGTTTATTTATTGTGTTTTTATACTTTGATAAGGTAGAGAATCTCGTGCTTAAAAGAATGAAAGAAAAATTGCATAATTCGGACTTACGGAGAGAAAGTTATGAAAGTTTGAAGTTTTTGGGTTAAACTGCAATTTACCCATTAATAGATTAATAACCCCTTTTATCCCTTATCCCCTTCCCCCAATCGAGCAGGGCACCACTTGAGCAGCGCACAACTTCTAACCCAATTGACCAGCAGACGAGAAGAGCGGGGGTGATTTTAGGGCTCCTTGAGCCGAGCTAGTTGGCGCCACCTTTCCTTCTTCTTCCACCCTTCTTCTTCCTCTCTTCCTTGCCCTAGCCCATGCCCCAAACTGCTAGGGTGACGCCCCCTGCAGCAGCGGCCACACAGCAGTTGCGGTGCTGTCCAAAGGATGTTTTGGCACGACCATCACCAAGGAAACATCGCCCTTGACTCCGACTTTGAGGCCTAAACTCGATACCGCAGCCCCCTAGCCGCGAGCAGCACCTAGCCAAGGTTCCCTTCTTCCTGTGTGCATGATTGAACCTACTGCGTGAAGCATGTCTCAAATCCAGGGTGCCCAAGGTTGAAGATGACCCTGTTGACGCCCAGAAACAGGCTTTGGACGTGTTTCCAGTCGATTTTGGCCATCTCGAACCACTGTGAGTAGAATTTCACTCACTAAGCAAGTATTAACTCCATGAAATGGATAATTTTATGTTAGACCTGTGTTTTTCACGGGTAACGATGATTACCCAAGTTCTGGGCAGTTTTGGCGTCACCCAATTTTTGTTGCACACTTTTCATCTTCACGTTTGCATGACCCTAGTTATTTTAACTGATCTGTATGATTTGGATTATTCAAACTATATGGTTGAATAAGTCCTAAATTGCTCAACTTAGGGGTTGAAGACAGTAGCACATGACCCAGATTTCCAATAGCTGTACGGTGTGGGTATAAACCCAGGCTGTATGATTTTAGTAATTAACTAGTTGCACAATTTTAAAGAAATAGTCGATGACTTGCAATGTCTCAATAGGAATTTGTTGCACACTCTCTGTTATAGTTAATGTGTGTGATTAGTATTAACATGAATTGTCACGTTTCCCAAGGACATGATTAGAAATTCTTAGTTATTATTAATAAATCTTGCCATGTTAAGCAATTAACTATTAATTATGTTATGTGATGCACAACTCAATATTTGGGTTGAGGTGCACATTTTCTAAGAAAGCACAAATAATTTACAGGTGTAAATGACGATTACTCATATGTCAAGTAATTAACTCTTATCAGTGCATTAAGAAGTTCAATTGCATGATTCTAGTGTATAAGTTCCAAATGGACATGTATTCTATTTATTTAAGTATTTTAGTCTACCTGCATGTATAGTATGTTGATTACTTAGTATATTACAATGTTTTGAATATACTACTCTGCCAAGTTTAGAATGATATACATGTTGTATTATAAACTTCAAAGAAATAGACGTGGCACCATAGAGATACCAGAGTCAAGTATAAGTAAGAGAGAGATACAATATAGTAAGAGCTTTCGAAGAATAATAAAATAATAGATTTAGGAGCCCTGAACACCGTAAATTCCCTATGAGAGGTATGCACTGTAGGGTTGAAATGACCTAAACCTGGCAGTGTCCAGTATACAGGGGTCAAAACGTACTAACAGGTGGTATGGGGGACGAAGCCCTGGTGGAAGTCTCCTTAAAATACAGAATGTAGTGTCCAACATCAACCATAGATCTTAGTGGCACTAGAGTACAGTAAAGCCAATAGGTGGCATGACTCTCCTCCGGTGTGCTCAAGTTAGAGGAGGACTCTGGTTTTTATGGCATAATAGGTGTGCTTTTCCTGTTGCAGACCAACAACGTAGTTAGGCTTAGCATTCCCGGGTGTGTCAGCTAAGTCTTATACAGTGAGATCGTAGTTCGCTACAAGTCTTCATATATAGAGTACACTACATATGATCAGGGCATAAGCTAATAAATGTTCATTTAGGTTTAAAGAGTTTCTCATAAGTAAAAAAAAGGTTAAGAAGGATTCAAGTATAGTTTCACAACATTTGTTCTTTAAATGTAATTTTTGGCATTCTATGTTATTTTAATTGAATTGTATTAGATCTGCTCAGTGTAGAAATTCTTGCATTTTATGTCAGTTTAATAAATATAAATGAGTTATCTACGAAGGTTGGGTGAAATTCTATTCACTGAGCCAGTAGCTCACCAACCTACTGAAATTTTTTTCAAGTCAACGTCAGCACAAGGAATGTAACATCCCTGACATGGGTTATGAATTAACCCTAGATGTTTTGTCTAATAAGGTTGAGTAGATTCTTAATCTTATCTTGGGAAAAGTAATTAGGGCTCATGAGAAACTTATGTTTCAATTTTGGTCCTGTTTGAACAATGTTGAAGTAATGTTTGCTTATTTTGGACTAAAGTGCAAATTCCCCAAGTTGAGGGGTTAATTTGCAAATGTTGCATGATAAGATGTTCCTCTGATTATGATACATCATAAGAATGAATGTGATGTAGTGTTATGGTTTCCACAAGCTTGGGCACCAAGATTAAGCATGTAAAGCAATCCTTGTGTATTAAAACCCAGGTTTAGTGTAATGTGCAATTTACCCAAAACCTAGGGTTCAATAAGCAAATTACCACTTCAATAAGGTCCCTAATTTTTCTTGGAAACATGTAGAGAAAATAAAATGAGATGGGTGCCTCATTTGAATTAAGTTGGAGGAGAGAGAATCTTGATATTAAAATAATCAAGATTAATGCCTAATTGAAACCCTAATTTGATTTAGGGCAAAAATGAATAAAAATAATTGAAGGGATTTCAACCAAAATGTTTTGGGTTGATTTTGAATAAGGATGAACGTTCCTTTGCCAAGATAAGGAACGAAAATATCCTAAGTAGGTGAAATTCCACTCACCTTATTATAAGAAAAAGAAAACCCACTCACATATGGATATTAATATAATAAGCATTAAGGTGCTTAATTTGATTTTCTTTAAATCAAGGATAATGAAGGAGAATTAAAGGCAAAGGAAGGTGCCTCGTCCTTAAGGGATTTGAGGGGGAAGAGGCGGCCATATATTTGGAATTTAATGCATTTTAATAATGCATTTCCTCTCTCATCAATTTCCTTATAAAAGTGCCTTTTTCAAGCCAAATGAAAGGCTATTTCGGATTTTATTCTTTCCCTTGCTTGCAAAACCGACCAAGGAGCTAGGGAGGAGCAGGGAGCACGTCCCCAACCTTTGGGTGAGCCCTTGACCTTCGTTCGCCTTGATTTCATGGTGGAAATCGAAAATAAATTATGGATTCCTTCTTATTTCGATCTCCTCTTCAACCCTAGCCAACTTTTGCAATCAAAAGCTTGAGGACGAGCCTAGGGGGAGTTGCAAGAGCTTCATCCACCATTAATGGAGTGATATTGGAGCTTTGGAGCTCAATTGGAGGCGGGTTTTATAACTCAAACCCTTAAACATTGCTATTGCATCAATTCTCTATGCTTTGTTGATTGATTTCTTCAATTTGATGCACTCTTGTTTCTTGCTGCAATTTCCATCAAGAACGGTTGCTGTTCTTGGTTGTTCGAAGGAAGGGGATGATGACATCATCCTAGATTCTTATCCAAAGAAAATTACCAAGCAAAACCGTTTTGATAGCTACTCCAAATCGTTTTAATTTGATTGGCTATGCGGTTTCAGCAAACCGTTTAAGGGCAAACGGTTTGAGACCGTTTGGGAGCAAACGGTCTCAAGACCGTTTGAGATGGTTGACCAAGCGTTGACCGTTTGGGAATTTTGTTCCTAATTATGTAGGCTGATAACCCTCCAAATTTGAGGGATTAACGCCAAAGGAATCGAGAGTTGAAGGCCAATCAACTAGGCAATCAAATTGAATTATGTGCTGATTTTCAACCTGATTAACTTGACCTGCTTGGGAAAACGGTCTCAAGACCGTTTGAGTGCGTTGACCAAGAGTTGACCGTATGAGATTTTTGATCCTAATTATGTTGGATAATGACTCACCAAGTTTTATGGGTTAACTCCCAAGGAATCGTGAGTTGAAGCCTAATCCATTAGGGAAACCTAATTGGATTAAGTGCTGATTTTCAACCTGATCAACTTGACCTGCTTGGGCAAACGGTCTCAAGACCGTTTGAGTGCGTTGACCAAGCGTTGACCGTATGAGATTTTTGTTCATAATGATGTTGGTTAATGACCCTCCAAATTTGAGGGGTTAATTCCAAAGGGATCATGAGTTGAAGACTAATCAATTAGGAAAACCCTAATTGAAAATAGTGTTGAAATTCCAATGAGTTAAGTTGAGATTTTGGGTTGATTAGCCCAAACGGTCTCAAGACCATTTGGGGATCACCCAAACGGTCTCAAGACCGTTTGGGGATCACCCCAAGACCGTTTGGAGGTCTGGGGTCAAGTATAGTTGACCAATTGGAGGTCCAAAGGTACCAAATCATACTGCAACTAAATGCTGATTTGTTGATCAACTCGATAGACCAATCCATGATGAATGTTCACTAGAGTCCAAAGGTTGGATGGGCAAACGGTCTCAAGACCGTTTGGTGCTCATCCAAACGGTCTCAAGACCGTTTGGTGGTCACCCAAGACCGTTTGTAGGTCTAGGGTTGAGTATAGTTCAGTGGTTGAAGGTCTAAAGATATCAAGTTGATCTGCAATAGATTGCTGATTTGGTGAGCACTTCAATGAACCAAACCCTAATTAGATTGCTTGGATTGGAGTGATATGATGGGCAAACGGTCTCAAGACCGTTTGGAGCTCATCCAAACGGTCTCAAGACCGTTTGGTGGTCACCCAAGACCGTTTGGAGGTCTAGGGTTGAGTATGGTTAGGTGTTTGAAGGTCTAAAGGTACCAAGCTGTTATACAATGCAATGCTGATTCGGTGATCAATCCAATGATCCAAACCTTAATTGGATAGCTTGGATTTGAGTGATATGATGGGCAAACGGTCTCAAGACCGTTTGGAGGTCATCCAAACGACCTCAAAACCGTTTGGGGTCAGGTCATACCCAACTTGGATGATGGTTCAATGGTTTCAAAGCAACTAGTCTTACATTGATTAGTGTTGTTGAATCATCGATTCCAAACCCTAATTCAATTGAATCAAACCCTAATTGATGACCAATTGAGGGTTAATTAAGGGTCAAATAAGTTGAAGGTTGACCTATTTAAACTCAATTGAAGTATGGGTATAGGTCCAATTGATGATTGGTTCCATGAATCCAATGATTGAAGGAATCAACATTGGAAACCCTAATTCAATTGGATACCTTATGTCATTAAAGGTCCAATGGATCAAACCTTTTTGAAAACCTAATGTGATTAGGTGGGAGATACCTTTAATGGTACTAGTCATTAATGCATAACAAATGCATGGATCCAATACATGATGTAAACCCTAATTGAGGCTGATTTCATGTATAACCCTATTAAGAGGTTTCCTACATGTGAAATCACTAATTAGGATGAATAGTAAACCCTAATTCCTTTGGATACCTTATGTAATGGAGGTCCAATGTGATGATGAATGTACTATTGATCCAATGATGGTTAGTAATGTTAACCAATGAAGGAACAAAGGTTAAAACCCTAATAGTACCTAAGTGATTAGTGTCAATTAAGGGATGAACCCTAATTGCTGATAAGATCAATGACTTGGTACACTATGTAAATCATAGTTGTATGTACTTGATTGAAGGGTTGATATGACATAATCAAGTTAAGAAGCTGATAGCATGAATTCATACATGAATATGAATCATGTGGTGTATAAGGGTTATGATCCTTAATCAAAGAGATCATGAAACCCTAAACATGAACATAAACCCTAATTGACAGGGTTATTGAATTCAACCCTAGTTGAGGGTGATTCCATGTGAAACCCTAGTTGAGGGTGATTCCATGTGAAACCCTAGTTGAGGGTGATTCCATGTGAAACCCTAGTTGAGGGTGATTCCAAGTGAAACCCTAATTGAGGGTGCATCCATGTGGAACCCTAGTTGAGGGTGATTTCATGAGAAACCCTAATTGGGAATGCATCCCTAATTGCTTATAGGACCAATGACTTGGTACCCTATGTTAATTATAGTTCTATGCATATGATTGAAGGGTTGATGTGACCTAATCAAGTTGAAAGGATCAAATAATAGAATTCATATATAAATATGATTCATGTGATGATCCTATGTAGCACGACCGCGCAAGGCAGCACGGCCGTGGCGATTCTACTCAGTATGACCGTGCAAGGTAGCACGGCCGTGGTAGCTTTACTTTGCATGACCGTGCAAGGTAGCACGGCCGTGGTGGTCTATGCTTGACTTAGAGCTGAATTGAAAGTGACCTAACATGGTCGTTTTGTTAATTCTCAACTTAAGGATGAGAGAGATACTCATACCTTGTGATGATAATCATTTAATGATAATTAATGAGAATAAATAAGTATGAGTGAATACTTATGCTATAAATGTTGGCTCCTAGATGTGGGGAGCAATGAACTAGGGTTTGATCATTGATAATATGATCTTGAAAACCTAAATGGTTAATAATGGAAAACCCTATTCTTAATGAAGGGTAATGATATGTGAGAGAAAGCCCTAATTGATGGAAAACCCTAACCCTGGTAAGGGAATAGTGGTGTTACCCTGTATTGCATGATGTGTTGTAAACCTGATAAGTCTATTATCATGTGTGACAATCATGCAGGTTTCATGAGTTGATGATCATAGCCAGGTATGAGCTATGATGTTTATTTGATAAGAATTGATTGGCCATATGTGCCATTATGTTTTTGTTACTGAGAAAGAAGTAACAAGATGAGTTGGGCTTGTAAGCCTTTGTTTTAAGTTGTTGCCTAGTGAGAGGTGACAAGATGTGAATGGCCTTGTGCGCCATGTGAATAAAGTTGTTGCCTAGTGAGAGGTGACAAGATGTGAATGGCCTTGTGCGCCATGTGAATAAAGTTGTTGCCTAGTGAGAGGTGACAAGATGTGAATGGTTTTGTGAGCCATGTGAATAAAGTTGTTGCCTAGTGAAAGGTGACAAGATGTACAGTGTTCTGATGAGCCATGTATGATGGAAACCCAAATCCTGATAAAGGATTAAGGGTAATACCCTTGAATTATTAATACATTGTTTTTGCATGGTATTGATAGATAATTGATGTACTGCTATTATATGTGCTAACCATGCAGGTATTATGAGATGATGAGCATAGCCAGGTATGAGCTATGATGTATTATTAGTTTGAATTGTTAATTGGGCCTTGTGTGCCATAATATACCTTGTGCCTGGTAAGAGGTGGCAAGAGAATTAATGTGCATCAAGTGCCATGATGGATGCTTGTGTAGCAAGTATCATACTTACCTTGGTCAAATGACCTAAAGGTGTTAGTTACCTGAGAAAGAGGTAACAGTGCTCAAGTGATGAACAGAGGGTTTGAATACCCAGGATTTCATGGTTATGGTATTGAAATTGAAAATGGATGAGAAGCCCCAGTGTTGAAATGAGGGATTAAGATCCCAACACCTTGTGAAAAGAGTATGGCTACGGGCCATGACTCCACAATGATAATGCCAGGCTTTAGTCATATGATCTAAGCCTGAAGAGAGTTAATGCAGTGATAATGATTCTGTAGTTTGAATAGATGTTATACATGTTCTTCATATTCATTAAAGGAATAGTAACATGTTTATTCTATCAAGTTACAGTTGCAATGCTTTTGATATAGAATAATGATTTAATCTGTTAGACATCAAAATATATGCTGTCAAATAAATATGATTTCCCTATTCACATTTATCTTATTAAGTTGCAATAATAATGTTTCTGGCGGAGAGTTATATCTCTCACTGGGGCAATTTTTATAATTGTCTCACCCCCGTGGGAACCACATTTTTAGGTGGACGCGGATGAGGAGACAGGAATCCTTCAGGAGGTGAAGGACATCAGCAGTAACAGGGACAGCAGTAAAGTCTCAGGTGGAGACATTGACTGTCATGTCATGTTCAGATGTATATAGAAGTCCTATGTGTCGTCTCTGTACTCTCAGGTCCTTGGAGTAGTAGTTAATGATTTCGAGATTTTGTCTTAGTGCCTCGAGGGTTTTATACTACCTGTGTACAGTTAAGACAGAGTAGTTAATGTTTGTATTCCTCGAGAAGCAAAAGTACATGAGATGTATATATATGAACCAGGATGTAAAGTTTTACTTTGGTTCTGAATGAAAGAGTTTTCCTATGAATGGATCCCTTTGCAAAAAGTTTTAATTTTAGTGATTTTTGCTAATCCGCTGCTTGATGAACACTTCCGCATTAGTTAATCTTGTTTTCGCGAGACGGTCGTCACAATTTAGTGGTATCAGAGCTCTAGGTTCGCTGAGTCTACAGAGACATAGGACTAAGGTGGTAGAGTTTGTTCTAAGTGTCTTCCAGTTTATCTGATAGTATCTTCTGCTCACATAGGAGAAGAAGAACTTGAAAATGACTGGAGAACACGAGGAACACATTGCTAAGGGCAATTTTGTTGCACCAGGAGAGGGTGCATGGGACCAGGCAAGAGGAGAACAAGTGCCTGAGAATCCCCATTAAGACCTGATCAGGATAGAGAATCCTATGATCATGCTCTTATTGGGTAGACTAGGGCAACAATATTGCTTATAGGGGACTGGATACTAGCCTTACAACCTAGATTATCAGTCCTTAGTACAGAAATCTTGAGCTTTAAAAGAGTTCCTAAATGACTTAGTCATGTTGGAACAAGGGAAAATGTGGGAAAGAATAATAAATGGCAAGAAAGTAGACTCTACCATAAATCTGGACAAACAGTATATCTGTGATGGCAGTGCCCAAGAAGGGGCAATAAAATGAGAAGTAGGGAATGGTCTCTATAATTTTAGAGACATTTCCCTAATGGTTTTAAAAAGCCAAGTTTTTGGTACTAATAGTGCAATAAATGCCTAGTGTACCAGGGCAGTAGCCACTAAGTAAGTGTAAAGGTCTTAACCTTTCACATGTAAGATTCCATGGCTTAGTTTTTGCATTAGTAATAAGACTTATAAGACCATGATATGAGGACAAGGTATGTTATAAATGTGTACATGTTGAGTACACTAAACCCTTTTTGTTATAAAAAGGAAGATTGTTGATTTTGATTTCCCTATTGGTTTCTATATAGGGAAGAAATGATGAGAACTAGAATTTGAATTCTGTTCAATATTCTTATAAATGCTCTATATTGTTCTTACCTCTATAAAAGAAGAAGAGGTATAGAAGAGATGTCTGGATAAAATCCAGGTATGTTAAATCTTATGTTTATGATGATATGAAAAGCAAGGAATATGATAGCATGCAAGTGCATACTACCTAATCTCAATACTTATATACCCTGGCCAGGTATATGATTATTGAAGATAAGGCAAGTATGAAACTCTTAGATTGTTATCTTTTTTATTACTCTGATCAAGTAGTCATTCTGAAACAATCTAGAGAGTATAATGAGACAAAAAGGAAAAGCTATGTGAACATTCCCAACAAAAAGGAAAAGCTATGTGAACATTCCCAACAAAAAGGAAAAGCTATGTGAACATTCCCAACTAAAAGGAAAAGCTATGTGATCATTCCCAACTATAAGGAAAAGCTATGTGAACATTCCCAAATAAAAGGAAAAGCTATGTGAACATTCCCAACTAATAGGAAAAGCTATGTGAACATTCCCAACTAAAAGGAAAAGCTATGTGATCATTCCCAACTATAAGGAAAAGCTATGTGAACATTCCCAAATAAAAGGAAAAGCTATGTGAACATTCCCAACTAAAAGGAAAAGCTATGTGAACATTCCCAATTAAAAGGAAAAGCTATGTGAACATTCCCAACAAAAAGGAAAAGCTATGTGAACATTCCCAATTACATAGAGTTTGCTAAGTGAACTATCTATGTTAGATATATATGTTTTTCCTTTTGATAAGTATTCTTGAGTGATTATTGAAGTATGTTCTTTTATGCTTCTTCCTTTCAATGATATGGACATCATATGTTAGGGGTTTATGCTCTGCATAAACATTGATGTGGTTGAACTAATGAAAGGAGCTTTGTGTGGAATCACAGAGTTCATGATATTCTCCATGATATTAAGATGATATGTGGAGACTTGAGGGCATGATTAATGAATAATCTGTTTCTCCTTTTGTCTGGGATTTCGAGGACGAAATCCTTGTTAGGGGTTTATAATTTGTAACATCCCTGACCTGGGTTATGAATTAACCCTAGATGTTTTGTCTAATAAGGTTGAGTAGATTCTTAATCTTATCTTGGGAAAAGTAATTAGGGCTCATGAGAAACTTATGTTTCAATTTTGGTCATGTTTGAACAATGTTGAAGTAATGTTTGCTTATTTTGGACTAAAGTGCAAATTCCCCAAGTTGAGGGGTTAATTTGCAAATGTTGCATGATAAGATGTTCCTCTGATGATGATACATCACAAGAATGAATGTGATGTAGTGGTATGGTTTCCACAAGCTTGGGCACCAAGATTAAGCTTGTAAAGCAATCCTTGTGTATTAAAACCCAGTTTTGGTGTAATGTGCAATTTACCCAAAACCTAGGGTTAAATAAGCAAATTACCACTTCAATAAGGTCCCTAATGTTTCTTGGAAATATGTAGAGCAAATAAAATGAGATGGGTGCCTCATTTGAATTAAGTTGGAGGAGAGAGAATCTTGATATTAAAATAATCAAGATTAATGCCTAATTGAAACCCTAATTTGATTTAGGGCAAAAATGAATAAAAATAATTGAAGGGATTTCAACCAAAATGTTTTGGGTTGATTTTGAATAAGGATGAACGTTCCTTTGCCAAGATAAGGAACGAACATATCCTAAGTAGGTGAAATTCCACTCACCTTATTATAAGAAAAAGAAAACCCACTCACATATGGATATTAATATAATAAGCATTAAGGTGCTTAATTTGATTTTCTTTAAATCAAGGATAATGAAGGAGAATTAAAGGCAAAGGAAGGTGCCTCGTCCTTAAGGGATTTGAGGGGGAAGAGGCGGCCATATTTTTGGAATTTAATGCATTTTAATAATGCATTTTCTCTCTCATCAATTTCCTTATAAAAGTGCCTTTTTCAAGCCAAATGAAAGGCTATTTCGGATTTTATTCTTTCCCTTGCTTGCAAAACCGACCAAGGAGCTAGGGAGGAGCAGGGAGCACGTCCCCAACCTGTGGGTGAGCCCTTGACCTTCGTTCGCCTTGATTTCATGGTGGAAATCGAAAATAAATTATGGATTCCTTCTTATTTCGATCTCCTCTTCAACCCTAGCCAACTTTTGCAATCAAAAGCTTGAGGACGAGCCTAGGGGGAGTTGCAAGAGCTTCATCCACCATTAATGGCGTGATCTTGGAGCTTTGGAGCTCAATTGGAGGCGGGTTTTATAACTCAAACCCTTAAACATTGCTATTGCATCAATTCTCTATGCTTTGTTGATTGATTTCTTCAATTTGATGCACTCTTGTTTCTTGCTGCAATTTCCATCAAGAACGGTTGCTGTTCTTGGTTGTTCGAAGGAAGGGGATGATTACATCATCCTAGATGCTTATCCAAAGAAAATTACCAAGCAAAACCGTTTTGATAGCTACTCCAAATCGTTTTAATTTGATTGGCTATGCGGTTTCAGCAAACCGTTTAAGGGCAAACGGTTTGAGACCGTTTGGGAGCAAACGGTCTCAAGACCATTTGAGATGGTTTACCAAGCGTTGACCGTTTGGGAATTTTGTTCCTAATTATGTAGGATGATAACCCTCCAAATTTGAGGGATTAACTCCAAAGGAATCGAGAGTTGAAGGCCAATCAATTAGGCAATCAAATTGAATTATGTGCTGATTTTCAACCTGATTAACTTGACCTGCTTGGGCAAACGGTCTCAAGACCGTTTGAGTGCGTTGACCAAGCGTTGACCGTATGAGATTTTTGATCCTAATTATGTTGGCTAATGACTAACCAAGTTTTATGTGTTAACTCCCAAGGAATCGTGAGTTGAAGCCTAATCAATTAGGGAAACCTAATTAGATTAAGTGCTGATTTTCAACCTGATCAACTTGACCTGCTTGGGCAAACGGTCTCAAGACCGTTTGAGTTCGTTGACCGTATGAGATTTTTGTTCATAATGATGTTGGTTAATGACCCTCCAAATTTGAGGGGTTAATTCCAAAGGGATCATGAGTTGAAGACTAATCAATTAGGCAAACCCTAATTGAAAATAGTGCTGAAATTCCAATGAGTTAAGTTGAGATTTTGGGTTGATTAGCCCAAACGGTGGGATCACCCCAAGACCATTTGGAGGTCTGGGGTCAAGTATAGTTGACCAATTGGAGGTCCAAAGGTACCAAATCATACTGCAACTAAATGCTGATTTGTTGATCAACTCGATAGACCAATCCATGATGAATTTTCACTAGAGTCCAAAGGTTGGATGGGCAAACGGTCTCAAGACCATTTGGAGCTCATCCAAACGGTCTCAAGACCGTTTGGTGGTCACCCAAGACCGTTTGGAGGTCTAGGGTTGAGTATAGTTCAGTGGTTGAAGGTCTAAAGATATCAAGTTGATCTGCAATAGATTGTTGATTTGGTGAGCACTTCAATGAACCAAACCCTAATTAGATTGCTTGGATTGGAGTGATATGATGGGAAAACGGTCTCAAGACCGTTTGGAGCTCATCCAAACGGTCTCAAGACCGTTTGGTGGTCACCCAAGACTGTTTGGAGGTCTAGGGTTGAGTATGGTTAGGTGTTTGAAGGTCTAAAGGTACCAAGCTGTTATACAATGCAATGCTGATTTGGTGATCAATCCAATGATCCAAACCTTAATTGGATAGCTTGGATTTGAGTGATATGATGGGCAAACGGTCTCAAGACCGTTTGGAGGTCATCCAAACGACCTCAAGACCGTTTGGGGTCAGGTCATACCCAACTTGGATGATGGTTCAATGGTTTCAAAGCAACTAGTCTTACATTGATTAGTGTTGTTGAATCATCGATTCCAAACCCTAATTCAATTGAATCAAACCCTAATTGATGACCAATTGAGGGTTAATTAAGGGTCAAATAAGTTGAAGGTTGACCTATTTAAACTCAATTGAAGTATGGGTATAGGTCCAATTGATGATTGGTTCCATGAATCCAATGATTGAAGGAATCAACATTGGAAACCCTAATTCAATTGGATACCTTATGTCATTAAAGGTCCAATGGATCAAACCTTTTTGAAAACCTAATGTGATTAGGTGGGAGATACCTTTAATGGTACTAGTCATTAATGCATAACAAATGCATGGATCCAATACATGATGTAAACCCTAATTGAGGTTGATTTCATGTATAACCCTATTAAGAGGTTTCCTACATGTGAAATCACTAATTAGGATGAATAGTAAACCCTAATTCCTTTGGATACCTTATGTAATGGAGGTCCAATGTGATGATGAATGTACTATTGATCCAATGATGGTTAGTAATGTTAACCAATGAAGGAACAAAGGTTAAAACCCTAATAGTACCTAAGTGATTAGTGTCAATTAAGGGATGAACCCTAATTGCTGATAAGATCAATGACTTGGTACACTATGTAAATCATAGTTGTATGTACTTGATTGAAGGGTTGATATGACATAATCAAGTTAAGAAGCTGATAGCATGAATTCATACATGAATATGAATCATGTGGTGTATAAGGGTTATGATCCTTAATCAAAGAGATCATGAAACCCTAAACATGAACATAAACCCTAATTGACAGGGTTATTGAATTCAACCCTAGTTGAGGGTGATTCCATGTGAAACCCTAGTTGAGGGTGATTCCATGTGAAACCCTAGTTGAGGGTGATTCCAAGTGAAACCCTAATTGAGGGTGCATCCATGTGGAACCCTAGTTGAGGGTGATTTCATGAGAAACCCTAATTGGGAATGCATCCCTAATTGCTTATAGGACCAATGACTTGGTACCCTATGTTAATTATAGTTGTATGCATATGATTGAAGGGTTGATGTGACCTAATCAAGTTGAAAGGATCAAATAATAGAATTCATATATAAATATGATTCATGTGATGATCCTATGTAGCACGACCGCGCAAGGAAGCACGGCCGTGGCGATTCTACTCAGTACGACCGTGCAAGGTAGCACGGCCGTGGTAGCTTTACTTTGCATGACCGTGCAAGGTAGCACGGCCGTGGTGGTCTATGCTTGACTTAGAGCTGAATTGAAAGTGACCTAACATGGTCGTTTTGTTAATTCCCAACTTAAGGATGAGAGAGATACTCATACCTTGTGATGATAATCATTTAATGATAATTAATGAGAATAAATAAGTATGAGTGAATACTTATGCTATAAATGTTGGCTCCTAGATGTGGGGAGCAATGAACTAGGGTTTGATCATTGATAATATGATCTTGAAAACCTAAATGGTTAATAATGGAAAACCCTATTCTTAATGAAGGGTAATGATATGTGAGAGAAAGCCCTAATTGATGGAAAACCCTAACCCTGGTAAGGGAATAGTGGTGTTACCCTGTATTGCATGATGTGTTGTAAACCTGATAAGTCTATTATCATGTGTGACAATCATGCAGGTTTCATGAGTTGATGATCATAGCCAGGTATGAGCTATGATGTTTATTTGATAAGAATTGATTGGCCATATGTGTCATTATGTTTTTGTTACTGAGAAAGAAGTAACAAGATGAGTTGGGCTTGTAAGCCTTTGTTTTAAGTTGTTGCCTAGTGAGAGGTGACAAGATGTGAATGGCCTTGTGCGCCATGTGAATAAAGTTGTTGCCTAGTGAGAGGTGACAAGATGTGAATGGCCTTGTGCGCCATGTGAATAAAGTTGTTGCCTAGTGAGAGGTGACAAGATGTGAATGGTTTTGTGAGCCATGTGAATAAAGTTGTTGCCTAGTGAAAGGTGACAAGATGTACAGTGTTCTGATGAGCCATGTGTGATGGAAACCCAAATCCTGATAAAGGATTAAGGGTAATACCCTTGAATTATTAATACATTGTTTTTGCATGGTATTGATAGATAATTGATGTACTGCTATTATATGTGCTAACCATGCAGGTATTATGAGATGATGAGCATAGCCAGGTATGAGCTATGATGTATTATTAGTTTGAATTGTTAATTGGGCCTTGTGTGCCATAATATACCTTGTGCCTGGTAAGAGGTGGCAAGAGAACTAATGTGCATCAAGTGCCATGATGGATGCTTGTGTAGCAAGTATCATACTTACCTTGGTCAAATGACCTAAAGGTGTTAGTTACCTGAGAAAGAGGTAACAGTGCTCAAGTGATGAACAGAGGGTTTGAATACCCAGGATTTCATGGTTATGGTATTGAAATTGAGAATGGATGAGAAGCCCCAGTGTTGAAATGAGGGATTAAGATCCCAACACCTTGTGAAAAGAGTATGGCTACGGGCCATGACTCCACAATGATAATGCCAGGCTTTAGTCATATGATCTAAGCCTGAAGAGAGTTAATGCAGTGATAATGATTCTGTAGTTTGAATAGATGTTATACATGTTCTTCATATTCATTAAAGGAATAGTAACATGTTTATTCTATCAAGTTACAATTGCAATGCTTTTGATATAGAATAATGATTTAATCTGTTAGACATCAAAATATCTGCTGTCAAATAAATATGATTTCCCTATTCACATTTATCTTATTAAGTTGCAATAATAATGTTTCTGGCGGAGAGTTATATCTCTCGCTGGGGCAATTTTTATAATTGTCTCACCCCCGTGGGAACCACATTTTTAGGTGGACACGGACGAGGAGACAGGAATCCTTCAGGAGGTGAAGGACATCAGCAGTAACAGGGACAGCAGTAAAGTCTCAGGTGGAGACATTGACTGTCATGTCATGTTCAGATGTATATAGAAGTCCTATGTGTCGTCTCTGTACTCTCAGGTCCTTGGAGTAGTAGTTAATGATTTCGAGATTTTGTCTTAGTGCCTCGAGGGTTTTATACTACCTGTGTATAGTTAAGACAGAGTAGTTAATGTTTGTATTCCTCGAGAAGCAAAAGTACATGAGATGTATATATATGAACCAGGATGTAAAGTTTTACTTTGGTTCTGAATGAAAGAGTTTTCCTATGAATGGATCCCTTTGCAAAAAGTTTTAATTTTTAGTGATTTTCGCTAATCAGCTGCTTGATGAACGCTTCCGCATTAGTTAATCTTGTTTTCGCGAGACGGTCGTCACAAGGAAGCTGAAGGATCCTATCATCCAAGCTCTTAGAAGGTAGTTCATATTTAGAATAGAGGTCTCTTAGTCCTTTCCCCTCGGTCCTTGGTCATGTGGTGTGGTAGAGAGAGAATGTAATGTAACATGTAGATTAGTTTTAAGTTATCTATTGTTCTTTATATTCCTCATGAAAAATGTAATATATTTGTGTAAATCTACTTTACATGTCCAGTAATGTAAATAGTAGTTGCTTCCACAGTTTAGTAAGATTTCAGTTTATTCCAAGTTATAAGATTTTCCTTTAGTTAATTTTAAGTGATTAAGAAAAGAGAAAGTTAAGGGTGGTTTACCAAGGTTGACTCTCCGGTCTTCGGGGTCATTAGAGATGGCACGGGGATTGGGGCATCACAAACTACTTCAGTGGTCTTTACAATAACAATTACATCTCCTAAACCCATGTTAATTTTGATCGGAACAAGATTTTCCCACACAAGATACCCCACACAAAAAACCTCCTTGATACATTCCTTGAACCTGAAATCCAATGTTCTATGACACATCTTCGACTGGATAAATCTCCTAGACCGAATTTTTTTTATATGTGCTTTTACTGAGCAACATGGCACATTATCAAGGAACATTTCAACCAGCTATGTCTAGAGATACACAAACAACACAACATTAGCCACCTCATATGGCCTATGAATCACACACATATCGCTCTCATTCCTAAAACATAAAATCTAATTCCATTTGGGAATACAGACCTACTAGCCTCATAAACTCTTCATACAAGATCATCTCCAATATGCTCAGTAGTCACATGAAATCGCTCCTACAAGACATCACTGACCTTCATCAATGTGCTTTCCTACCACACAGAATCATCCAAGACACTTTCATTATGGTATAAGTGATGTAGACCTATTTTAGGGCTTTATGTTTTGTCATATTGCATTTCAATCACATCTATACCTATTAGACTAGATGTTATTTCCCCTAATATGCATATTTGTATAAAATACACTTATGGACATTATTTGCATGTTTTTCAGGAATTTGGACCACGCTTGATGGAAGAGCCCTTGGAGAGGCCTAAAGTGAAGTTTGAGGCTCCCTCAACCTACCCCTAGTGGCCAAAGCTCCATTGAAGCAAAAATGTCTAAGAATGAACAAAGAATCGAGTCAAAGTGTTGCAACAGAGACCACCACATCTGTGGTACCTCAGAATGGTCGTGCTGGCTCATCTAAAGTCAATAGAGTCGCATTGAAGCAAAGCAAGTTTATAAAAAAATGGTACCTCAAAATGACCGTGGACATACTTTTGTATCTTGTTGTAATGTGCCTATTTATTACTAGTTAGCGCCTAGTTGATATACTAAAATGCCTACTTTTGGTGGAATGAACCTATTGTGAATGTGCCTATTGCTTGTTAGAATGTTCTTTACATTAATGAAATAGCGCCTTTTATATACTACAGAGCCAAAAGTTGCATGAAAGCACAAACTATCACTCAAAGTAGGCACGTTTATCACTGGAAACTTAACATAATAATAAGCGCACTGAAATATAGATATGCTCATTTCCAACAAAAGCAGGTGCATGTATCACTCAAGTAGGAGCATTCACATCACAACTAGACACATTCACAATAGAGTACTTTGTATGAATTTACTAAAGTGCATAGTTTTGTATCCTATTGTTATGTGCATATTGCTTGCTGGAATGCACCTAATTGATATATTAAAACATCTACTTTTGGCAAATTGTGCTTATTGTGAATTTGCATATTGCTTGTTGGAATGCTCTTTAAATTGATGCAGTAGAACCTAATTTATATTCTATAGCACCCAAAATAGCTTGAAAGCACAAAGTATCACTCAAAGTAGGCGAATTTATTACTCAGAACTTGACATATAGTAGGTGGATTGAAATATAAGTAGACACATTTCCAATAAAAGTAGCCGCATTTATCACTCAATTAGACACATTCACATTACAAGTAGGCACATCTGCAATAGATTATTTTGTATGAATTTTTTAAAGGACATACTTTTTTGTCTTGATATAATGCGCCTATTGCTTGCTGGAATGCGCATATTGATATACTAAAACACCTACTTTTTGGGAATGCACATAAAAATTGGTGTAAAGTGCCTATTACTTCATGTAGAGGGCATACTTTTGACACACACGTGTATGCACATTTCCAATAAAAGTAGGCACATGAGCAAAACTGTACTTTGTATGATTTTACTAAAGGGCATACTTTTGTATCTTGTTCTAATGCACCTATTGCTTGCTGCAATGTGCCTAATTGATATACTAAAGCACCTACTTTTGCATGAATGTGCCTACTAATTGATGTAAAGCGCATACTACTTGATGTAAAATTCCAAATTAGTTTGCTAAAATACTTTAATGTGCCTAATATTTCCAGTTGGGAGGATCCTTAATAAAAGGTATCTGACGAAGGAACAAAATTCATATATATGTCAAAAGTTTTTTGGTGGCAACTATACAAGGTTGATAGCAATTGTATAAAAGTTCAACACACTTTCTCAAGCAAATAATGAAACACTACAAAGGGACAAAGTCAAGTTGTTGCTAGTTGTATTGTTCAATCACTTCATGTTCCCTAGTGGATCAAGTCGTATCACGAACTGTATATATCCTTATGTAGTTGATTTAGATAACATACACAATTATGATTGAGTTGTTGTTGTGAAAGAATTTCTATCAAGGTTTTTAGATTTTGAAAGAACATAAGGATGGAGGAGGATATATGAAAGGATGCACACTGATCCTTACAGTAAAGGAATAACAATAATACAAAATAATGTTCAATTTCACTCTTGTGTATGTGCTTGAACCTCGTAGACATCTTCAGGGCCGAGTAACTCATACGTGACCTCCGCGGCACCGAAGTGGTAGATCTTGGCTAGGAGGTAGGGGTCAGTGAGGATGATGCGAGAGGGATGGCAGTATGAGCCAGGTCGAGACCGCGAGACAACTACCAGAGTGGGGATTTGTGAAGATGGGAGATGGAAGTGCATGAGATATATCCTTTAATATAATGTGCCCTGCTCCCCACATCATTGAAGCACTAGTAGTTCAATGGCAAAACTAATCAGCTAAAAGCTTATCAATCTGGGTTCGATTCCCGACTAGTGATTTTCTTTAAAATGATTAGAATATATATAATTGCCATAAAAATAGTAATAAACATGTACCTTTAAGTATAAAAACATTATACTTGCATCATTATACAAAATAACAACAAAGGCGTGTACTACTAATAACAATTCGAGACAAATTGATATTAGAAACATATCATTGATGCCAAGGAGAGAGTAAAACTTGCATTAATAAGTAGCACACCAAGCTTAAACTTAGTTTATATTAACTTAGACAATGCACCAATAATAGATAGATATATATAAATATATGATTAAATAAAATTACAGAGTTCCATGTGTTTAACTTGAGAGTTGTACAAATAAAACTAAAGAAAATAAGTACTGGAGTGATTGTAGATGGTGTTGAATTTTTTAGATCATCCCAATACTTCTAATATTGATGTCACGTGGGATGTTGGTGTCCTTCATCACCCCAAAAATGAAGAAAGTAATCAGTAGGATATAGCAAGTCAGTCTTAATGTATTGCAGGGTTGCACCCACAAAGTGAGCAATGGCATGGAAGACGTCCTTGTTCCATAGGTGTAGTGGGAGGTCAACTATGGATATACACCCAAACACACCAAAGGATGTTGTGGTAGCTCCTTGTTCAATAATCCATCTGGTTATAAGAGCTTGGGCAAAACCATATCTGCATGCAAATGTGAACATCTGCCCCAGGACATGTTCAAAGACGGGAGTTCTCTGGGAAAGTGTAGATGACTCTGGTGGGTGAAAGGACTTTGGTTTTAGGATAGTGCATTCAGGTATCAAGAGAGCCAAAGCTTTATCGGTCTTAATGCATTCAATGTCTTCAGGTGTAGGACAATGAAAAATGTCAATTTGAATGGTATGAGCGGTTAGAGCCTTGAGTATACACATGCTCTGAGTAGGAAGATTGATGGAGCATTCAAGGATGGTAGGATCCATGGAGAGTGATGCAAAAGTGTCAAGATCAGGCTTATGGGTTGTGTGTTGCAGTAGTGGGTGAAAATTGAAGATGATCAGTTTAAAATGGTGGGGATTTACCAGTGGAATAGGAAGAGGTTTTGTGGTGCGTGTAGGGGTGATGAAAAGGGTAGCGTCAGAGGCCATAACTTCATCTAGAAGAGGGCAAAAAGAATTTTTGCGAAATATTTTATTGTCAGGTGAATGTGTTCGTTGGTAAGTATGAGGCAGTGAGAAGGCATCCGGTGTGTGTGCTAGTGGGTAAAGTGGATATCTAAATGGTTTGATAGTTGAGATATGGCGATGGTGAGACCATCCCGACTGTGGATAATTGTAGGATCTAGAGATATGGCCTTCTCAGAAGCAAAAAAAAACATCACAATTGGTTCTGGCAATGTCACATGTTATGTCCTAATTCTAGTCATTTGCCGTAGCGGGTCTACAACTTTCAGTAGGATTTTTCCCTAGATACTAGTATGCATGGATGATCAATATCAAGAAGGTGTGATCATGTATCTACTGGAGGGTCATTGACATGATATGAGATATTAGAGGTCATCCCTTTGATGGGGGTAAGGAGTGTGATGATCGGGTAGAGGTGACAATATACCTGAATCTCAGTGGTAAATGATTCACAAACCCTGGCGGTCCTTGACAAGCTGGTGTCAGAGAAGATGTAGTATCCTCCAGTTCATCTGTCTTGGCTATATTTTCTTCATCGTAGGTAGGCCTACCATTTTGGTTTGCTATCATGTGCTCCCCGACTCCCGTGTCGTCTGTAACCTCCTATGATGAGTAATTGTTTCACTCGATGCAGAGAAGATGATGGATGTTATTGGGGACATGGTTGATTATGTCTATGAGCTATAGGTCAATCTTCAGATCTCCTTTTGGGTGGAGTATCAGGTGCCAACCAAAGCATAAGTTGAGAGTAACTAGCATATCTCTCCATCCTTGGGTATATTGGAGCAAACCCTTTTTAGTTAGGTAGAAGTTGATTCGGAGTATCATGGATCCAACGTAGAAGTCGATGATGTATTTTACAATCTCTATGTTGAGATATCTCCATGATCTCAGTAAGAGGATGAATCTATTCGTTCTATTTTCCAGACATATATCTAAGTGTGTCATGTTCTGGCGGGTTGGGAGGCGAGGAGAACTATGAGGCTAGTAGCAAGTGAGGTTGTGGGAGGTACCCAGGGTATAGTTGAGCAGAATGGAAGATTGTTGAAGTAAAAAAATAACATGTCAGTCTGCAGTATGTAGAATGTGTCAGTGTAAGTTGGGGGGTATATAAACTTGAGTAGTGGGTAGTTTAGTTGTAAATGTTGTGAATATTAATTGTTGTTGTAGGTGTAGTTAGCATGTTGCAATACCATATATGTCACTAAAATGTAAATAGCAAGCCGATCTCATAAGGTGTTCACCGGTGTCTGTATCTAGAGTGAATTCACAGTAGTTTCTGTGGCATGTACGATCAAAGATGCACAAAAAATGTTGTTGTAGGATACTTGTTGATGCCTAACAAAAGAAAATTGAATCTGTAAAGCAAGGGGGGAAGATGGTGTTGTAGTATCCTCGACAGCAGATTAGAGATTTGAAATTTGTGTAGCCATTATGGGAGTGAGGAACAGTTCCATGAGATCAGTGTTATCGCATGCTAACAACTAGAGAGATGTTGTAGCCTTTCTAGAGAGATGTTGGGACCTCTCCCTTGTCTATCATTTCCACGAGTAGGACACAAGTGAACATCCATGACATGGACCCAAACATATTCCAGAAACTGAAGATTGCCATCATCAAAGACCTCCAATCTTCACCTAGTCCACAACTAATCAGAAGTAGCCGAGCTCAGAAAGAACATGTAGTTGTGTAGTCACACGCTGCATTCTTATTCACACCAAAATCCTAGAAGCAAAAGGACCTTTTTGCCATTAATGATACAAGTATGAACAAGCCTCTTATCCTTTCTCTTCTATCGTGTGTACACGATGATCCTTTTTATATTAACATTGCACCCAACAATCTCACCTCCGCACCCAACTATAAGGCTTTGACTGATTGCATCACCACCCTAACACCTTGGGCCACCACCGAAGATGTCACCACTTTTTGCAACACATTGGCATTAATTTTCTGGATTACACTACTGCTAACACCTTCCTTAGGGATCTTCTAATACAAAAAGTTGGACTGAGGTACAAACCCAGTCTCGATAACCATCTGAGTTTGTTATCTGATAACAACAACTTCTATCCTATTATACATAACGCTACATGGAATGGCCATCTCCACCTGGAACATTTGTGGGGCGGCTGCACCCATCAGATATCGTACCATTCGAAACACCATTCATCATCAACACATTCACCTCATCACCATGGAGGAGACAAAAACCACCTTAACACCCTTCCAGCTTCAACAACTCGGAGGACAACACATTAATAGATGGATACAACTCCCCCCTACTAGATTTAGTGTTGGCATCCTAGTTGGATGGAATGACAACATAGACCTGGCCACACACTCTTTTATGCTCAACCATAGAATAACCATTTAGTTTGTGGATGTTAGAACCAAAACCATATGGCACTTCAAGGGTGTCTATGGATCCCCTGATTCACATAAGGACCCTTTCATTACACAATTATATTCTCTTACCGACCTTATGATGTCCAATCCATGGATCATTGGAGGCGATTACAACATGGTCACTTGCACACAAGAGAGATATCAAACCTATCCTCTAGACCATGTTATGGATCCATGATATGTTGACATCTTCCAACACTTCATTACTACTCATCATCTTAGAGACTTCCATACTAGCAATAGATGTTGGACATGGCACAAAGGTCTACGTAAAGCCAAGTTAGGCCTTTTTTTGTGAAATAATAAATGGACCAATATACATCCCATAGCTCACACATCTATTATTGCATCTAGACTATCTGATCATTTTCCCATTCTACTCCAAACCCACACCTAACTGGGGAAAGATTCCTTTCCACTTTGAGAGATTTTAGACACGTCATCTTGGTTTCATTACCATGATAACCAATTTATGGAACTCTCACCCTACCTTTGCCAATCCAGGATATGACATCCAATAAAATCTTAAACTTCTTCGACCAGTCCTCAAGCTATTGAACCAGACACAATTTGGTTTCATAACATACACCATCAAGACAAAAGGAAACCAACTTCTCATTGCTATGTGACACAAATTACCTACGAACACACACAAACCTATTCTAAAAGACATTAGGGTCCTCAAGTCTCATGAAGAAACCCTATGTAAAAAATGATCCAAAATTAAATGGATTAAGGAGGGAGACAAGAACACTAAATTCTTCTATGCGACATGCAATAATAAGCACATTTGTCCACAGATTACCAATATTGATGGCATATACACCACCTCATAGCCCATAGGGACCCTCGTCAACCACATCATAAACTACTTCAGTGGTCTTTACAATAACAAGTACATCTCCTAAACTCAGGTTGATTTTGATTGGAACAAGATTTTCCCACACAAGATACCCCACACCAACAACCTCCTCGATACATTCCTTGAACGTGAAATCCAATGTGCTATGACACAACTTGGAATGGATAAATCACATGGGCCGAATGCTTTTGATATGTCCTTTTACTGAGCAACATGACACATTATCAAGGGAGACTTCAACCATCTATGTCTAGAGATACACAAACACTACAACATTAGCCACCTCCTCCGGCCCATGAATCATGCACATATCACTCTCATTCCTAAAAAATAAAATCCAATTCCATCCGGGAATACATACCTATTATCCTCATAAACGCTTCATACAAGATCATCTCCAAGATGCTCAGTAGTTGCATGAAACCACTCCTACATGACATCAATGACCTCTGTCAATGTGCTTTCCTACCACACAGAAACATCCAAGACACTTTCATTACATTATAGGTGATGCAACCCTATTTTAGAGCTTCATCTTTTGTCATATTGCATTTCAATCACATTTGTACCTGTTAGATTACATGTTATTTCCCCTAATATGCATATTTGTCTAAAATGCACTTATGGACATTATTTGTATGTTTTTTAGGTTTTTGGACCACGCTTGATGGAAGAGAGACAAGAGTGATCCTAGGGTTTCTCTACCCTTAGACAAAGCTCCATTGAAGCAAAGATGTCCAAGAATGAGCAAAGAATCAAGTCAAAGTGTAGCAACAGAGACCACCACATCCGTGGTACCTCAGAATGGTCGTGCTGGCTCATCCAAAGTCAACAGAGTCACATTGAAGCAAACCAAGTTGAAATACTAAAATGGTACCTCAAAATGACCGTGAACATACTTTTATATGTTGCTATAATGTGCATATTGCTTACTGGAATGCTCCTAGTTGATATACTAAAATGCTTACTTTTGGTGGAATGAACATGTTATGAATGTGTCTATTGCTTGCTAGAATGCTCTTTACATTAACAAAATAACGCCTAATTTATATTCTATACTGCCAAAAGTTGCATGAAATCACAAACTATCATTTAAAGTAGGCACGTTTATCACTCGGAACTTGACATATAGTAAGTGCATTGAAATATAGATAGGTTCATTTCCAACAAAAGTAGGTGCATGTATCACTCAAGTAGGATCATTCACATCACAAGTAGGCGCATTCATAATAGAGTACTTTGTATTAATTGACTAAAGTGCATACTTTTGTATCCTGTTGTTATGCGCCTATTTCTTGCTAGAATGCACCTAATTGATATATTGAAACATCTACTTTTGGCAAAATGTGCTTATTGTGAATGTGCCTATTTCTTGTTAGAATGCTCTTTAAATTGATGTAGTAGAACATGATTTATATTCTATAGCACCCAAAATATCTTGAAAGCACAAAGTATAACTCAAAGCAGGCAAATTATCACTCAGAACTTGACATATAGTAGGTGCATTGAAATACAAGTAGGCACATTTCCAATAAAAGTAGCCACATTTATCACTCAAGTAGGCACATTCACATTACAAGTAGGCACATTTACAATAGATTACTTTGTATGAATTTTTTACGTTTGTATCTTGCTATAATGTGCCTATTGCTTGCTGGAATGCACATATTGATATACTAAAATACCTACCTTTTGGGGAATGCACGTAAAAATTGATGTGAAGTGCCTATTACTTCATGTAGAGGGCATACTTTTGACACACACATGTAGGCGTATTTCCAATAAAAGTAGGCACATTAGCAATAATGTACTTTGTATGATTTACTAAAGGGCATACTTTTGTATCTTGTTGCAATGGGCTTATTGCTTGTTGCAATGTGCCTAATTGATATACTAAAGCACCTACTTTTGCGTGAATGTGCCTACTAATTGATGTAAAGCGCCTACTACTTGATGTAAAATTCCAAATTAGTTTGCTAACTTACTTTAATGTGCCTAATATTTCCAGCTGGGAGGATCTTTTTTAAAAGGTACCTGACTAAGGGACAAACTTCATATATATGTCAAAAGTTTTTTGGTGGCAACTATCCAAGGTTTCTAGCATTTGTAGAGAAGTTCAACACCCTTTATCAAGCAAATAATGAAGCACTACAAAGGGACAGAGTCAAGTTGTTGCTATTTGTATTGTTCGATCACTTCCTATTCCCTAGTAGATCAAGCCATATCATGAACTGTCTATATCCTTATACATATGATTTAGATGACATAGACAGTTATGATTGGGTTGTTGTTGTGAAAGAACTTCTTTGTCAAGGTTTTTAGATTTTGAAAGAGCATATGGATGGAGGAGGATATATTAAAGGATGCACACTGATCCTTACACTAGAGGAATACCAATAGTATAAAATAATGTTCAATTTCACTCTTGTGTATGTGCTCGAACCTATTTCTTAATGTCATACACAAAATCATTTTATGGCCTTGGCTTTTGAAGATGATCAACTTCGTTATGTGGGATTACCCTAATGAATATATGAATATAGAAAAAAAATACAAGTAGCTACATTGTTGGGTATATATTTCAAAAAAGATGAGACAATTAAACCACACTTACAGATGGCTAGCAGCTTCAGAAGGTTCAAAAAACGTCCATGAAGATGCATTAGAGGCTAACGACAAAATCTAAAGTCTACTGGCTAAAATTGCATAGATAAAGAATGAACTACTAATAGAAAAACATATTTCAGAGCACAAAGAAAAATAGTACAACAAATGTTTTTGACGATGCAAACTAATCTTGACGATCTTCATGACTTGTGTGGTTAGCTACACATTGCCAAAATAGTGACAGAGAAGAGACTCTTAGAGATTGACTAATCCAAGCCATTTGTAGAGGACTTGACTGACCATGGAGAGAAAAACAAGTGCAAGATATACATATGGAATGAAGTCTCCTCTACAGTAGCAGAAGCATCATGAAGAAAGTCCCCAGCCACCACCACAATCTCCACAAGAAGAAGAAAATATTACTAAAACACCAAATATCTATGCACCTAGTTGTACTTAGTATGCGCCTATTTGTATTTCGTATGCACCTATTTGTACTTAATATGTACCTACTTTTCACTTTGAATGCGCCAATTGCCTATTTTAAATTTGAATGGCAATGTCATGAAACATAATGTGGGAAATCATCCCATAAGCCAACTCCAAGTGCAATGGATATCACTCTATTAGATCAAAAGAATGAAGAGTCTCCTAAGCAACATCAAAAGTATTGTGGAGAAAGTCCCCAACCATCACTAAGATCTTGACAACAAGAAGAAAATTATAGTGAAACAGCATGTATTTGTGTGCGCTTATGTGACGTCCCACACCACATAGAATGAGAATACTCAAAACAAAATTGTAGAACTAATACTAAACATCCAGGTTACCAGAAAACACAAGAAATTAAAATTGATTCCATGAACCATAAGATTTGGAACATATTGCACATAAGTCCACAACAACCACTTGTGTTACATATAACATGCCTAAAAGATGATTACATCACACTATTCACTGGATAGATAGCGACATCATCTGTAATGACCCGGTCTCCCGGTAACCCCCAATTAAGGGAGACCAAGAGGTCAGAGCCGTTATCCCAATTTCCGGATCAAAGATTTGCAAATAATTAATAATAATTATCAAATTCTACCTGACTATACTGAAAAGTTGTACTAAAATAAAACTTTGCATACCTTTTTCAAAAACTTGGATATCTACTTCAATCCACATCTGGAGTCTATTCTAACTAATCCTCCTTTGTACTTTATTTCTTATTTAATTCCACATATGCCACTTTACTGTTTGTCCTTTTCAATTGTACCTAAAATACCGACAAACAAAACGTCGGTCAACACAAATGAATATGTCGGTATGTGGGGGAAACAATAATCATGCAACTATGATAACAATGTAATCAGACAAATATCATTTAACATCCAAGATTATGTCTTAAGAAATACTACTCAATCCTTACCTATCCCCTATCTCTGTGCTATCCCTGCAGCAAACTTGGATACTTCCTCTTTCACATGGTAGATCCTTACCCCCATGGCCCTACCTCACAGGTAGCCAATACTTAGGGTTATGGAGTCGCATGTCCCTACCCAAAGGTAGCCCAATCCCTGACTCAAGGTGACTTGATGGCCCTACCCCATTGGTAGCCATGTACTAAGTCATCCAATGACCTGATGGACCTAACCCATAGGTAGCCATGTACTAGGTCAATCTATCAAGCTACATAGGGGACTAGGATTCGAGCTAGTAGGCACATATCTTAGGTGATAGTCATATCCACATTATAGTTTGCATGAATTAAATTCATCCAACAGTTTATCTCAAGTCACTGGTGAAAACTTCAGAAATCCTGAAAAAACTAATTCGAGATATTCATAAGCGTAACCACATACCTGTCAGGCTGATTTGAGACAGAATTAATCCAATCAATGCAACAAATTCAATAGGCAAGCAAGCACACAAAGAGATCATGAAATATGCACATAATTTCCTATCATTGATCATGCCATCAAGATCTATTAAGTTTGCATCGTCAAAAACATTTGTTGTACTATTTTTCTTTGTGCTCTGAAATATGTTTTTCTATTAGTAGTTCATTCTTTATCTATGCAATTTTAGCCAGTAGACTTTAGATTTTGTCGTTAGCCTCTAATGCATCTTCATGGACGTTTTTTGAACCTTCTGAAGCTGCTAGCCATCTGTAAGTGTGGTTTAATTGTCTCATCTTTTTTTAAATATATACCCAACAATGTAGCTACTTGAATTTTTTTTTCTATATTCATATATTCATTAGGGTAATCCCACATAATGAAGTTGATCATCTTCAAAAGCCAAGGCCATAAAATGATTTTGTGTATGACATTAAGAAACTCTCGTAAATCTAAAAAAAAGATCTATTAAACCTAGCTCACTTCCTAGGGTTTCTAGTTAGGGTTTCCATTGCAATTAGGGTTTCACTTCATTTTTACTATTTTAAACCCTAATTTTATACAATTAATCACAAACCCTAATTATCTCATCTATTCTTCACGAAAGATATTAAAGTTACCTTTTAACAACATATAACCTTAATTTCAGATTAAAGGCACAGTTAAAAGTCCATTAAGTCTATTATGCCCCTTTTTCATTAAAGCTACCATTTTTATCCTTTTAATTCATGACAAGATCATTAGGCCCTATTCTCATCTTTGGTTTCTTTCAAATTAGCAACTTATCTTTTATGAACTCTATTTATCACTAATTCCACCTTTATCCATTCGAAAACCCTAATTACCATATTAAGGGTATTTATTCCCAATTAGGAACTTTTATACTCGAAATAGCTTAAAATCATCATATCTCAACTTTATTTATGAATTCGAGCAATTAAATCCATTAAGAGTCATAATAACCGAAATTAGGGTTTCAAGGCACATTAAAACCTATTCATGTACATGGAATCTTAAATGAATCAAACTATGCATAAATATCAACCTTTTAGATCTAATGTGCCCTTTTTATAATCAACATGCTAATATCAACTTTAAACATCCATTTAACACTTCCCAAATCATTAATCACCAAAGATTTGGGTTTTGCATTAATTAAACCATTAAAGATAGCATCTTTACACACTTTTTGAATTGCAATCATAATTAGGCTTCAATTATATTTTTTTTGCATTCCTTGAGTTCTCCTTATCGAAATTCATATATAACTTATCTAAATCCGAGCTTCCAGTGATTAGTTATGAATTTTGTAAGATAAACACATATGAACCAATAGGGAGGTGCCACGTAAGCAACGAATTCCCCATGCACGTACCTCGCATGCCTGACTTCAGTTATAAGGGAATGACTCTTATACCCACGGGCCGTAGTGCGCTTCTTTACTTGTTAGAAGGGTGTATTGGTCAAACTGTCGTCGCTCGTCTCCTTCGTTGCGAACCCTAGGCTGCCGCCAACAGAGACGACCACATGGGGTTTATGTCCCCTCCAAGGGTCCGGTGGTCACCCAAGCTGGTCCATCTTCCTTCATCACCCTCTGTCACACCCAGAAAGACATCCAGTCATGGTTGAAATGACTGGTCTCTGGAGCATCTGGTCCACGAACCGCCACCCTCTTGTAGGCAAGGTGCATGTGACCAGGGTGAGGACCTCTCATGAACAGGAAACCATGTTTCTATCCGGCCTTGAAGGGGCATCTGGACTCCCTTAGAACTCCTTCCATGGTTCAACATTGCCCCTGGGATCGCTCCATCCCTCGTGGTTGTGGGCAGAAAGGATATGGGGTTGGAAGGGGGCGCATGACGCTTGCGAGCATCCTGGATGCGAGGTCTCGGGTCCCAACTCTTATATAGCCAAGGGTTTAAGGGTTCAACACACTCGCAAGTCTTCTTATCAATGAACAAAAGAGTCCTATTGCCCATACAACTACCATGCTTCCTTGGCATGTAGTTGGTTCTTTAATTACATCTTTGCCAAAAGAATGTTTCTTGGTTAGTAAGGAATCCTTTTCATAAAGGGAAATACAAAAATTACCTCTTTTATTCTCTTTGTGCTCGACTTTTAATTTATTTGCCACAAAATTTCTCTCTCTTAAAGCAAACAATACCTCTTTTTGATAATATCAAAAAGTCATTAATTATGTATCACATTATCCTCTTATTTTGTATTTTTTGTATTTTCTCTTTCTTTTTCTCCAGTGGGACTCCTTGGATCCCAAGAAATTCTAGTATTTTCGAAATTCCTTTTTTTTTAATCGCAAACTACATAATTAGACTGTTACATGTTCATTGGAACTTTCCTCTATCAATATGCTGGCTATTTCACTAGGAGGGTCTTGATATACTTTAAAATTTGTCCTTCTTTTGAGATGGACTTTGGCTAAGTTATCTGCCAATCTGTTACTCTCCCTACTGCTATACCACATGGATGAACAACAATGCATGCGCTCCTTGATTTTGGCCACCCAAAGTGCAAACCTTGGGTATAATCTCACTTCGTTCTCAATCATTTTTGTTGCCTTATGGAAATCAGTCTCTATAATGATATTAGGCCATTCTTGTTTCTCAACTTGTTCAAGTGCTAGCAGAATACCCGCTAGTTCTGCTTTAGTTGCATTCTTTGTGTTCACCCGCTTTGCCCACCTGCACAGCCATTTGCCCCGGTCATCCCTTGCAACTGTAGCAATAGCTGCATACTTCTTGTTTGGAGTTGCATCTACATTCACTTTGATCTGTCCCCTTGTTGGCGTTATCCATCCACTTGATCTAGGAGGTATGTTATTGTCTTGTACGGTGGTCCAAGCATCCTCGTTCAGTTTTAGTTCTCTACGAATCCATGCCATCAAATGCTCAGTCGTCATTGTTCGGCCTTCAAATATCACAACATTTCTGCTCTGCCATATGCAATAACAGATTATCCAGAAGTTTTCTGCGGGTATTCCTGTAGTTCATGTAGTCACTTTCTTCCATTCTCCCAAGTTCTGACAATCTAGGATTTTCCGTTGAAAATCTAAGTGTATTAAATTTCTCCATATCTCTATCACCTTCTCACAATCTCACAAGGCATGTAAAGTTGTTTCTTCTACCTTTCTACATCTGTTGCATTGGCTATCTTGAGTCATGTGTCTGGTTTTCGTTCTTTCATTTGTAAGCAGTCTGTTATGTTGTACTAGCCAAGAAAACATCTTGATTCTTGCAGCTGTCTTCATATTCCATACGCCTAACCAGTTACCTACTGTAACTATTTCCTTGTGTGCCCGCAGTAGTTGGTCTGCTGATGCAGATGTGAATTTCCCATCCAGTGTGTGGATCCATACTTTTTGGTCCTCATGGCTACCTTTAATTGGAACTTGGACTTTCAGAATTAGATCGACTATGTATTTTTCGAACCAATCATTCAAGAAGCTTTCATCCCATTCCATGGTATCTAGCACTAAAGAACTCACCCGTAGGTCTGTAAGTTCTGTTGGGATTGGTCGCTTAGTGACGTGTCTCAGCTGTACTTTGGGTTGTACCCATGTATCGTCCCAAACATTTACTGATGCACCATTCACGGTAATCATGATGGAGTTGCCTATTATGTGCTGCTTATTGTTCAGTGAGGCTTGGCCTAATCTGGATATTGACGGCACCTTTGAGTTTTGGTACTTGTTGAATCGATTTGTCATCATTTTACACCATAAAGATTTCCTTCCTGACGCCAAGTCCCATGCGTGTTTTGCTAGAAGGGCTATATTCCATTCTCTCATCAACTTAATTCCCAGTCCGCCGTTCGACGGTGAGTACGTTACCTTTCCCCATGCTACCAGTGAAACTAGCTTTCCTTTATAGCTTCCTCCCCATAAGAATTTCCTTATAGTTCCATCAACCCTATCACAGAGACTCAAAGGTAGAGTTCTTGTTTGCATGGCGTAAGTCGGTATTGTTGATAGAGTAGATTTGGCAAGGCATACCCTACCAGCAAAGGATAGACTTCTAGCAGACCATGCGTTCACTTTAGCTTCCATTTTGTCAATGATTTCAGCATAGGTTTCCTTAGTAACTCTTCTGTGAATAATTGGGACCCCCAAATACCGTCCCAAATCGCTGGTCACCTGGAATTTGCTTAAATTTAGTATACTCCGTCGTGTGTTCCTCGCTACACTCTTTGAGAAAAAAATGTGAGATTTGGCAACTGAAATCTCCTATCCTGAGGCATTCTCAAATTCCTTAAAACAGTCCATTATACATTGCATCTGCTTCTTGCTAGCATGCGCAAATAGAATCAAATCATCCATAAAACACACAAGTGCAACTTCCACTCCTGATCTTCCTATCTTGACAGGTTTCCAGTTCTTTGTCCAAACTCTTTCCTGATTCATCTGGCTAAGCCTTTCAAGGCACAAGACAAACAGATATGGAGACAAAGGATCTCCTTGTCTCAATCCCCTGCTAGCCTTAAAGGGTCTTGATTGTTGTCCATTCCAAATAATTGATGTATTCCCTCCTGTGATCGAATGCATAATGTATCTTTTTATCTTCATAGGTAGGTCTACATGGTTCAGCGTATCTTGGATGAATTCCCATGACATCTGGTCATATTCTTTTGTTAGATCGATTTTCAAGGCCATCGTTTTAGCTCCATTGATGTTCTTCATCCCATGAATTACCTCTTGGACCAAAGCTATATTGTCTGTAATTTTTCGTCCTGGAACAAAGCTGCTTTGTTCTGCTGAAACCCACTTTGGAATAAAAGTTTTTAGTCGTTCAACTACAATCTTGGATGCGAGCTTGAGAATGATGTTATTAAGAATACTTATTATCCTTCCAGATGCATCTACATCCTTCATTTTTTCATTACCTTACTTATTTCTTTATTAAGATATTCTTTTGCAAGGATTTCTCATTATCTTTTCATCTCCTTTTTCCTCTTTTCATATTTCTTTTATTAGAAATCATATGTAAATGAATTTTACTCAATTGTGGCTATTAATGCCACTTTCTAGATATTTCCAAGTATTTCTCATAAATAATTTTGTTTAATATCCATTATCACGTATCTTTTTCCATTACTTGGACTTTTCTTCTCTTTTATATCCACTTTTGGATTAATATAATAATAGAAACCACAAAATTCCTATCAAAGGGAGATTTGCAACGAAATCCATCCTTTGAAGCAAAGCATACAACCTTTTCAATTAAGTCCAAATTCACAAAATCATTATATTTCAATTATGAAAACACATGCAAAATTGGGGTTGTAACATCCTCTTACACATGATAACCTATTCATATACATCTCTATACAACAATAGACAAAAAACCAAAACCTAGTATTGATATACATAAAAAAACCACCACAAAGACCTGAGTGTATAGGGATGACACACATGACTATACTACAAAACACTAGAAGAATGTCCAACCTCTCAACATCTATTGTTCCTCTTGCTACTCAGCACAAACATCACAATCTCTACTTCCTCATGCTCAACTACCTAAAAGATGTGGAAGCCCATGGGGTGAGACCAAACATCCCAGCAAGAGATATAACTCCCTGCCAATGTCTATTAAGGGCACATGTATATTATTGAGAGCAGATTAAACATTTTAAATAGATTCAACTCAATGATATGTATTAACAGATAACACATGTTAAGAAGAATAGGGCAATTACCGCTGAGCAATAGATCAATCAATATTCTTAGAAGGATTATGAAGAACATGTATAACAGTTTACTTCTCTTACCGTATTATAATTCAAGAAATCAATACAAAGAAAAGGCAAAGGGGGTCATCCAATGTGAAGAGTATTTGACCCTAAGCACAAAGTACTACCCGACTATATTACATCTTTTATTATGCCCTGAGGATTTGAGCCCTACCACTCAAATCCGACCGACAACTGTGAAGTCAAAATCAGTACCATACAAGGTCTTTGAAAGTGCCGAAATCCACGACCTCTTCAACACCTCTTGAGAAACACCGCAAAGACATACCCGACAACTGCAAACAACAAGATATATTCAAGATGAAGGATTGGCTAAGGCATGGCCATCCATATAAAAATACCTATCCCTCCTTGGTACAAGTCACGATACTAGAAAAACAGGCTTGTATACGACCGTTCTAAAAAGAGGCATCTCATGTAGTTAAACTGCTGCCAATCACATATCACAAGGAGAACAACTCACACATGGCTGTCTCACACAACCTGTAATTGGGATGCAAAGAGATACTCAACTTGTACCTGCACGTATTAAAAATTATGCTCTCTGAGTTTCCCGTAGGAATGCCTCGTTTCACCATCCAGTAATAAAACACACACTGGAACAGATATATCGCATGGGTAACCTACATGATTAGGGTTTCACTTGATTAATTAAGTCAATTGGGTATCTTTTAGCATCAATCTAGTTACAATGTACAAACCCAAAACAAAATCTATAAGGATAAGGGAAAAGGTACAACTTGAAAAGATATGAGACATGTAAGGTGTGAACTTGTCACATCATCATCACATACACTTGTAGCACTACCATTCTCAAGGCCATCACCCATGTCACACAACCATATAATGCTATCACTAATGTCACATCATTGTGGGATTACATCCCTGAATAACATCTCTAGAGAGTATCACCTCAGAATAGGAATTAAGCCTACACTAGGTTATAGGACCCATCACATCAATATGATCTCATCATGTTTCATTAAGCCTCATAGAAATCACCCTGTGTCATATGATCACCACCATAACATACACACAAGCTATGGCATTCATTCAACTGCAAGGTTAGAATCACATAAGTAGGAGATAGAAAAATAATCACATGTGATTCATCCAATGAACTAAACAAGTATAACATACTCTAGGTGTTACACCCTGATCTCACATTACCCACTAATCATGAGATTAGGGCGTAAGAAGGATTAACACGTTTCACAAAAACCACACTTAACATTTTCTTTTCTTAGTCACATTAAACATACCAACAGGAAAATCTTACAAATTACTTAAATACTGAAACTTACACAACTTGCGGAGGCATTTCAAATTTTACTTGCTAGAAACATAAACAGAGTAATTGTCATATTACATTTACATGCAGAATATAAAGTTGATAGTTAATTACAAAACTGATTTACATATTAAATACACTCTCTCTCCACACCATATCCCAAGGATCGAGGGGAAAAGACTAAGAGACCACTATCTAACTAACTACATATACCTTCTACTGATTAGGGTGGTAAGATCTTTCAGATTCCTAGAACTGTCGCTGACCTGAAAATGTTTGAGTAGAGGAGTGAGCCTACTCGCTCAGTGAATAGTTTTTCATTTAACTATCACTAAACAACTCGTCAAGTTTATTAAATTGAAATAAAGCATAAGAACAATACTATACAGAGCAGTCCTAATGACATAGTGAAACTAGCAGATAGTACATAACTATGAAGCATTTAATATCAGGATTTGCATATCTTAAACATAAAAACAACTATCGAGATTTTTGCACAGTGATTCTAGACTCTTAACATTTTAAATTTCTGTGGTCCTACATGATTACATATTTTATTATGCCCCAATCATATGCAGTGTACTCTGCATATAAAGATCTGTCGAGAACTACGATCCCACCGTACAAGACTTAGCGACACACCCGGGAAATGCTAAGTCTGACTGCTCTCGTCCTGGTCTGCTACAGGACCACAGGCTCTCTAGCCTCACTGCACTCTCGAAGAGTGTAAACTAGACTCCTCCTACCTGAGCACATAGGTGGAGTGTCGAGCCGTGCCCATCTGGACTGTCCTCCAGTAGGTAACACGACTACTCGGCCATCTGGACTGTCCTCCAGTAGGCCTCACAAAACTACTAGACCATCTGGACTGTCCTCCAGTAGGTCTCTCTCTCCAACCATCTGGACTGTCCTCCAGTTAGGTCGTTTCATCCCCTTAATATCGCAGACCGCACAAAGGGGATTCTACGGTGTTAGGGCACCTAAATCTAACATTTTTATTATACTCTTGAATATAAACTGTACAACATTCAACAAACTACTCAACAGGTACAAAAGCATTCTCAGAGCTAGTCAAATATCTAAATTATCCAAAACATACACAGCAGTATTCTATTCCAGTAATTGTATCAAGCACTTTTGGTTTCCATTGCACCAAATAAAATCATTGAACTATTTACACTGATCAGAAGTTGTTCTAGATCATGTATAATCATACCGAAGCAATATATAAAATAAAATTCAAGTTTCATCAAATACTAATAAAACGTCTGATAACCACTGATATCAGTGCAAAATGCACAGTTTATCGAAAAATTCCAACGAAGGAGTTAAATGATGATAACTAAATGAACTCCTACTCACCTAATTCGGAATGTCCGAATTGGTCTGGATCCATCCAGGAACACATCCAGGGACCAATTTCTGGGTATACGTCAGTCGTCTTCTACCTTGGAATAGACCCAAATTTTCGAACCTGTTGCAATGGAACAGTTGCATGCACTCATTGAAGATGAACTCGATTAAAGCTGAATCAAGGACTAGGGTTGTTGGTTTGTTGTTTGGACCTTAAGGATGAACCCAAAATGTCATTTCGGGTGCTAGCTGTGCCCATAGCTGCTCCCTGCTCCTTCTTGATGCAGCTTGCAGCTGCTGCTCTGGTTGGGGGCGGCACCCCTACTGCTTGGGCGCTGTTAGGGCTTGGAATGGGGAAAGGAAAGAGAAGAAGGAGTAGAGAAAGTGGGTGACCTGCTCCATGGAGCCTTGGGCCCCCATACACCCCGCACGTGCTTCCTTTGTTGTTGTCGATTGGGCGCAGGTGCAGGTTCTGTATGGGCGCCACCCATCCTGATGAGGTGCTGACGAGGTGAAGAAGAGGATAGATGGAGGAAGGAGTTGGTAGAGGAGCAAGACGCCGCGGAATCAGCCCATCCCTAGCCCTAAACGGCTGCCATCCCACACCGCGGCTTGCCTGCTGATCGACCTACTGCTGGCCGCAGCTCCTCTGCAGGTCGGCGCTGTTAGGGCGAGGTTGGGGAGGAAGAAGAAAAGAAAAGGAAGAGGAGATAGGGGCGCAGCTAGCTTGGAGTTCTAGGGCTCAAGACATCGCCCAGGATCGCCCCTTCGCGACTGAAACTGAGAGTAGGTCGGCGCCTTTTCAAGCGGCTATCCGCGTGAAAGTGATAAGGGTGGAAGGGAAAGAAAAGAAAAGAAAGAATAAAAAGCCAAATACTGGAAAAATTGCATCCTAGGTCCAAATTTCTAAGAAATGCTATAACTCTCACCTCGAGTATTTGATTAAGATGATTTCTCTTGCAAAATGTCAAGCACGGAATCCACTACAATCTCAAAGTGAATAATCATGCTAATTTGACTGTCTCACTTGATCAAATAACTAATTGCATCTCGGCATTTAATTGAACCTAAATCACCTTAATTATGCACTAATTGTGTCTTGTGTATTTAATTCAACTTAATCAACTTGATGATGCACTAACCATCACATGAGCACTTAACTTATCTCAATTAACTTAATTATGGACTAATCATGATACTTATTGGTTAACTTTGAAACGGGTCATAACAATCTCCCTCCCTTATAAGAATTTCGTCCTGAAATTCCTAAAAGATAAAAGGAAACTTGTTACGCATCTCAGACTCAAACTCCCACGTGGCTTCTTCTAAGTTATGATTCCTCAAAAAACTTCCACTAATGGTATCTCGTGATTCTTGAGTTTCTTGATCCTCTGATCAACTATCTGTATTGGTCCTTCAACATAGGACACATCTGTTCTCATCTGTTTAGGTTTTGGATCCACTATCCTCTCTATACTAGGATAACATTTCTTCAACGTCGATACATGAAATACATCATGTAGATTAGCCAACTCGGATGGCAAATCTAACTTATAGGCTATAGGTCCAATCCTTTCAACAACAGGATATGGCCCATGGACCTAGAAGTTAGTTTGTCTATTATACCAAACCTCAACACTTCTTTCCATGGTGAATCCCTCAAATACACTTCATCACCAACCTCAAACTCAAGAGGTCAACGCCTCTTCTCGGCATGAGTCTTCTGTCTATCATGTGCAGCTTTCAACTATTCTCTAATCACTGCAATCTTTTCGATGGTCAAATCCACCATCTCAGGTTCAAGAATATGCTTTTCACCTACCTCATACCAACATATATTTTAACCAACTTCGGGACATCAAAGGTTGACTTAATATGAAGAAAGTGAGCAGACTTAATTAGTCTATCCACAATCATTCATATAGAGTTACAACCTCTAGGTGTACTGGGCAATCCCTATCACAAAATCCATTGTGATATGTTCCCACTTCCATTCTGGTATAGGAAAAGATTGCAAAGTATCTGTAGGTTTCTGGTGCTCAGCCTTAACCTGCTGACACACATTGCACCTAACCACATACTCAGCTACATTCTTTCCACACCAGGCCACCAATACAACTCCTTGAGATTCATATACATCTTAGTGTTGCCTGGATGCATAGTATACATCGATGCATGCACTTCCACAAGAATCTTTTCTTTCAAATCACTGTCTCGAGGTACACACAACATGTCATGCTGATACAACACATCATCATCTAAAAACTTAAACTCTGGTCTCTTTTCCTTTGTCATGTCATGCATGATCTGTTGCAACTTACTATCACCCTACTGTAGTTCCTTAATCTGATCGTAAAAAGTAGGCTTGACTTGCATCTGTGTAGTCAAACCGCTCTACTCTATCACCCCTAAGTCTATGTTCAACTTCCGCATTTCTACTAGCAGGTCTCTCTTGAAACATGCCATAGAGAATGCATCAGTTGTTGAACTTGATCTCCTGCTGAGGGAATCTGCTACCACATTCACTTTTCCAGGATGATAAGCTATCATTACATCATAATCCTTAATCAATTCTAATCATCTCCGTTGTCTAAGATTCAGATCCTTCTGGGTAAAGATATATTTCAAGCTCTTATGATCTATAAACACCTGGCACGCCTCACCATAAAGATAGTGATGTTGTATCTTAAGAGCATGAATTACATCATCTAACTTCAGATCATGTAAGGGTAGTACTCCTCATTCTATGCTACTTGCTTCTTGTTACTTATCCTTCTCATTTTGATCATATAGAATAAACATCCCAAAAATTGAAACACACAAGGTAAGAATAGATTATTCCTCATTCTTATTATTATTGCAAGAATTTATTTCATATCGCACTTCACTTATATTATATTTCTTCTTTTGTTCACAACACATTTGTTATATTTCAAATTTATATCTCACTCTTTCTCCAAGTCATTTTCATATTGTTTATCTACCTATCAAATTAACTACCTTTAAACCCTGGATTACTATCAATACTAGTTTACTTTTCATAGTGCAAATCTCATGATTTTGTTTTATAGAGATGCTAGTATTCAAGGTCAAATCACTAGCGATGTTCCTTGAACTACTTCAACTCTAAACATTCTAGGGTTTGGTCCTTATCAGTAACATTGCATTATTGTGATGTGATGTTGCTTCCTTAGTTTGAAATTTGGATCTCATCAGTTTTACTAAAACCTTCCTTATATTATCACTGGAATTTTCCTTTCTCTTATTTGAACATTCAGATAAATTACATTCTCAATTTACCCTGCTAAAGTTTCATCATCTATTGTGTGTCATTATTTCATCCACTTAGATGTCTCTACCATGGTAGTTATGCATCATATGTGATTCATTTTCTAAATTACATGTTTGTTCCTTATTTTAGGAACTAGTTTGTTAGTCTATAGAGACTTAGAATCCAAAGGCCGTATGTATGAATGTATTAAACTTTATTAATAAAGATATACATTCCATACTATCAATTATGTCATATAATCCTCATTCCTTAATCAAGGTCATCATTTCTAACATTTCTTTTGATTCAACTAAGTTTTTTTTTGTCCTGGTTTTATGATTTACATATTGATCCAATTCTAATGATTTAACTCTTCCAAAGGCTCTTTATTTCCATGTACTTATTGTATACTTAACTTTTCCCTTTTTCCTTTGCTTTGAAGTACATAAAAGTATTTTACTCCATCACATGATCCATTCAATGGTGGATTCTTACTATCTTAGCCCTTACATACTTTTCTCATTTCCTTTCCATATTCTCATATTTAGAGTTCATATAATATTAAGCATTAAATTTAATCTGAACCTTATATCATGTTCCTTTATTTCCAATTAAGGATTGCCAATATGAGGTTCCAACGTTGAGCCTCCGATATCAGTTCCAGCTACTTCTTATCTGTTCTAATCTTTTCCTTATATCTCAACATCTTAACATATGTACATTCTCACTATGATGCGGGTCTAAATTATCCAGAGTCTACTCTTATTATACTGTTAATAGGAGTCATTAGATCCCAGTAACGCATCCTACCAGCCGAACCAGGCCAAACCTGTAGTCCTGAAGCCAAGCGCTACTCAAGATTAACTAACTCCTATTAATCTCAAACATGTGGAAAGAATATCCACTTAGGACAAACTGATTTAAACATAACTCCTGGTCTACTTACTACAAGGAATTTAAACAATAAATAAATCATTTCATGACATACAACAACATAAAAGAATCATATTTATTCTACAGACTGAAAATCTAAATTCATACATATAAGAGCATTTCTAGTGATTTCCAATCAAATAAAGAGTTGTATCACATCCTATTTTTAATCTCTTACTGCTACATTAATTTTTGGTTTCCTTAACCCTAAGATTTCCAGGGTTTCTCTCTAGCCTATCCTTCCTCTGCATACCTGGCCAGGGCATCCAGAGAATAATAGACAGAGTAGCTTGATACTGGTCAATCTAAGTATTCAAACACCTGGCCAGGGTATCTAAACACTCAGACCTCCCAAAGCTAAAAACACATCACTTCTTATTTGCCTCACTTATAACTTTATCTTTTAATCTTAATGATTCTTAACGACTCAACCTAAGCTCTTTACTTGGTTCTCGTGACCACGTCCTCTTCCTGCCATCTGCAATAGTATAACAGAACACTTCCTGTTAGAAAATTACAGTTAGAAGGAAGACACTTAAGTCCTAATCCTATTGGTCTCTTATCGTCCCCTGACCTTGACTTAGAATAACCATGTACTCAACCTATGCTCTGATACCAAAACTGTTACACCCTGATCTCACATTACCCACTAATCATGAGATTAGGGCATAAGAAGGATTAACATGTTTCACAAAAACCACACTTAACATTTTCTTTTCTTAGTCACATTAAACATACCAACAGGAAAATCTTTAAAATTACATAAATACTGAAAATTACACAACTTGCGGAGGCATTTCAAATTTTACTTGCTAGAAACATAAACAGAGTAATTGTCATATTACATTTACATGCGGAATATAAAGTTGATAGTTAATTACAAAACTGATTTACATATTAAACACACTCTCTCTCCACACCATGTCCCAAGGACCGAGGGGAAAGGACTAAGAGACCACTATCTAACTAACTACATATACCTTCTACTGACTAGGGTGGTAAGATCTTTCAGATTCCTGGAACTGTCGCTGACCTGAAAATGTTTGAGTAGATGAGTGAGCCTACTCGCTCAGTGAATAGTTTTTCATTTAACTATCACTAAACAACTCGTCAAGTTTATTAAATTGAAATAAAGCATAAGAACAATACTATACAGAGCAGTCCTAATGACATAGTGAAACTAGCAGATAGTACATAACTATGAAGCATTTAATATCAGGATTTGCATATCTTAAACATAAAAACAACTATCGAGATTTTTGCACAGTGATTCTAGACTCTTAACATTTTAAATTTTTGTGGTCCTACATGATTACATATTTTATTATGCCCCAATCATATGCAGTGTACTCTGCATATAAATATGTAGCAAACTACAATCCCACCGTACAAGACTTAGCGACACACCCGGGAAATGCTAAGTCTGACTGCTCTCGTCCTGGTCTGCTACAGGACCACAGGCGCTCTGGCCTCACTGCACTCTCGAAGAGTATAAAATGGACTCCTCCTACCTGAGCACACCACACAGGTGGAGTGTCGAGCCGTGCCCATCTGGACTGTCCTCCAGTAGGTAACACGACTACTCGGCCATCTGGACTGTCCTCCAGTAGGCCTCACATAACTACTAGACCATCTGGACTGTCCTCCAGTAGGTCTCTCTCTCCAACCATCTGGACTGTCCTTCAGTTAGGTCGTTTCATCCCCTTAAGATCACAGACCGCACAAAGGGGATTCTACGGTGTTAGGGCACCTAAATCTAACATTTTTATTATACTCTTGAATATAAACTGTACAACATTCAATAAACTACTCAACAGGTACAAAAGCATTCTCAGAGCTAATCAAATATCTAAACTATCCAAAACATACACAGCAGTATTTCTATTCCAGTAATTGTATCAAGCACTTTTGGTTTCCATTGCACCAAATAAAATCATTGAACTATTCTACACTGATCAGAAGCTGTTCTAGATCACGTATAATCATACCGAAGCAATATATAAAATAAAATTCAAGTTTCATCAAATACTAATAAAACGCCTGATAACCACTGATATCAGTGCAAAAATGTACAGTTTATCGAAAGAGTTAAATGATGATAACTAAATGAACTCCTACTCACCTAATTCGGAATGTCCGAATTCATCCGGATCCATCCAGGAACACGTCCAGGGACCAGTTTTTGGGTATATGTCAGTCGTCTTCTACCTTGGAATAGACCCAAATTTTCGAACCTGTTGCAATGGAACAGTTGCATGCACTCATTGAAGATGAACTCGATTAAAGCCGAATCAAGGACTAGGGCTGTTGGTTTGTTGTCTGGACCTTAAGGACGAACCCAAAACGTCATTTCGGGTGCTAGATGTGCCCATAGCTGCTCCCTGCTCCTTCTTGACGCAGCTTGTAGCTGCTGCTCTGGTTGGGGGCGACACCCCTACTGCTTGGGCGTCGTTAGGGCTTGGAATAGGGAAAGGAAAGAGAAGAAGGAGTAGAGAAAGTGGGTGACCTGATCCATGGAGCCTTGGGCCCCCATACACCCCGCCCGTGCTTCCTTTGCTGCTGTCGATTGGGCGCAGGTGCAGGTTCTGTATGGGCGCCGCCCATCCTGATGAGGTGTTGACGAGGTGAAGAAGAGGATAGATGGAGGAAGGAGTTGGTAGAGGAGCAAGACGCTGCGGAATCGGCCCATCCCTAGCCCTGAATGGCTGCCATCCAGCACCGCGGCTTGCCTGCTGATCGACCTACTACTGGCCGCAGCTCCTCTGCAGGTCGGCACTGTTAGGGCGAGGTTGGGGAGGAAGAAGAAAAGAAAAGGAAGAGGAGATAGGGGCGCAGCTAGCTTGGAGTTCTAGGGCTCAAGACATCGCCCAAAATCACCCCTTCGCGACTGAAACCGAGAGCAGGTCAGCGCCTTTTCAAGCGGCTATCTGCGTGAAAGTGATAAGGGTGGAAGGGAAAGAAAAGAAAAGAAAGAATAAAAAGCCAAATACTGGAAAAATTGCATCCTAGGTCCAAGTTTCTAAGAAATGTTATAACTCTCGCCTCGAGTATCTGATTAAGATGATTTCTCTTGCAAAATGTCAAGCACGGAATCCACTACAATCTCAAAGCGAATAATCATGCTAATTTGACTGTCTCACTTGATCAAATAACTAATTGAATATCGGCATTTAACAGAACCTAAATCACCTTAATTATGCACTAATTGTGTTTTGTGTATTTAATTCAACTTAATCAACTTGATGATGCACTAACCATCACATGAGAACTTAACTTATCTCAATTAACTTAATTATGGACTAATCATGATACTTATTGGTTAACTTTGAAATGGGTCATAACACTAGGATTAGGGTTAAGGTTCACCTGAATACACGATTAGGGTTTTACATTCCAACATTACCAAAAATCCCTAGGTAACCCACCTTCCCACATTCTTGGAGCATGTGGGTCAATCATTATCAACAACACATGTCATAACCCTTCATCAGTTGACTAAGGAATCAAGTCATCAATCATGTGATCAAAGAGAGAGAGTGATATACGTTATGGTCAAATAAAATTTAATCATGGTCAAATAAACATTACCATGGTCAAAGACCATAGTCCATCCAAGCGATCAAAGAAGACTCTCCATAAAGTTAGCAGTGGAATAAAATTATACATTCAAGCGAATAAAGAGAAACCAACTCCAACATGGTCGAATAGAAACCCTAGGTCAAATGGAACCATCAATCCAAGAAATCATAGCGACTACCACATATACATTTGATCAAAGGGAATCATATAATAAAACAACAAAGGGAAAATCCCATTCTATGCAATCAAAGGAAAATCTTCAAATACAATTGATCGAAGAAGATCCAAAATCTATGCCACTGAAAAGAATCTAGGGTTTATGTGAAAAGTCCATAAGAATCATTTCATTTGACCAAACTTAAACCAAGGCTTCATCAACATGATACACATCATGGAGAACATTTTAGAGAGAAAAAAACATCATCAAGTTTGAGATTAACATCTAAAAACAAAACTATATGGAAGGGATCTCATTAGGGCAAGGATCATGCTCAAGACCCTAAAACTTAGCATTCCACATGATCAACATCATAACCATGATATGGTAAATGAAAATCCAAGAAATCCACACATTAAAACATACCCAAAACTCCACTTCATACTAGGTGTCTGAACCAAAAACCAAGATAACAAAACCAAGGTTGAGCTGCATGTAAAACCATGATCATCACCTTCCATTAAAATTCGGCCACATGAATCAGGGTTTAGATAAAGAAGTAAGTGCATGAAAGATATCATTATCAACAACAAGGAACTAAATTTTAGAATGAGTTGCATAATAGAGAGGGAAGAGAGTTATATAACCCACCTTAGATAATTGTTGCACCACCTCCAAGCAAAGATCCAAAATCCAAAAGGAAACCTAATTTTGATCTCCTCCACAACTAAGCTAGTCACCACCTCAAAAGAGAAGAGAAAACCCTAGGTAAAATGTCAAGATAGGGAACCAAAACTTCAAGGCTAAAAAGAACAAGAAAGTGAGAGGAAGGGAGAAGATCTTCATCTCACTCAGGTACTACCATGGAGAACCATGGGTTTGACCTCTATGAAGAGAAGTCTCTAAAAAGACGACCATGAAAAACCATGGATTCAACCAAGAGAAGAAAAGGAGTTAGGGTTTTCCAAGAAAACAAAATCAAGAGGTTGAATAACTTGCCAAGGTTCAAGGAATCTCCAAAGATTACCAAGGAAGAGCTTCTCCAAGCTTGGATCACCACGTGAAAAGGATCTCAGCCACCAAGCACTAAGGATGAGCTTATCCTCACCACCAAGCACACTAGGGCCGAGCACAAGATGGAAGATAGAAAGAGGAAGGATAGAAAGAGGAAGGCTAAAAGATATACTTTCATGTGTAGGAGAGAGGTTATATACTTAGGAGCATGAGAGAGATGGAAGGGTTGAGGTGTCATGCACATAAGTGACACATGTCCACCAAAGAACCAACACGCAACCACTAAAACCATGCATGCAAGATAGGTCGTGAAAACCTAAGAAAGTTAGGGACAACATTTGGTTCTAGACTACCATGGGTCGAAGGAAACCAAGCGACCGCAAGGGTTCATGGTCGCAAAGAACCAAGCAATCACATGAAACCCTAGGTCAAGCGACTAAAAGAGAGGGTGAGAGTCCATGCGACTGAAGGGACTCCATCACACACTCAAAAACTGATTCGACCATAGAGAATCATCAAGGAAAACTAAGGATGGTCGAAGGAAAAGAAAAAATATCAGACAGTCAACCAATAATCAATAAAAAGCTAGGGCATCAAGCAAACCCTAGAAACAACACTCAACATGTCACCTTCTCTCTCCTCCTCAAACCAAAGCATAACAAGGAGCCCCTATGCACCATCTTATATATCATGATGCCAAGGTATCAAAGGTACTCTTTACATTTACAAATTCTAAGATAACCCCTCGACATGGGTAAATTGCAACCAGGTCCAAAACAAGCACATCTATCAATACTATCTCAAACATTATTCAAACACAACCAAACTGAAAACATAAGCATGTCACATGTTGTTAAGGCATCTCAAGAGATTAGATTAAGGTTCTAAGCATCTTATCAAGCACCATCAATCACTAAGCTAGGTCAAGGGTCTTACAACAGTAAACCCCTAACAAGGATTTTGCCCCCGAAATCCTATGTGAAAAGAGATGGGTACTTCCTACGCATATCTTCCTCATGCTGCCAGGTGGCTTCCTCAACGCCATGGTGATGCCACAAAATGTTAACCAATATGACATCCTTCTTCTTCAACTTCTTCACTCTTCTATCTAAGATCAACACATGACCTTGCACACAAGACACATCCTCATCCAACTCTACCTCCATTGGCTGAAACACTAACTCAGTATCAGGGTGGCAATTCCTCAACATCAAAACATGGAACATCGGATGCAACATGTGCAACTCGGGTGGCAACTCAAACTTATAGGACAACTTCCCAACACATTCCACTACATGGTAGGGTCCCATATACCTAGGAGCCAACTTTTATCTTCTTCCCAAGCCTCAAAACACCCTTTCAAGGAGAGACCTTAAGATACACTTTGTCTCCCACGTAGAACTCCAATGGCCTATGATGGCTATCTGCATATGACTTTGACATGTCCTGAGATGCCTTCAAATGTTGTATTATCATCTTTATCTTTTCTAACATCCGCTGCACAAGATCAGGACCTAGAAGTTGATATTCACTTGTCTCATACCAACATAATAGAGATCTGCAACGTCTCATGTACAATGCCTCATACGATGCCATGTCAACGCTCCTCTGATAACTGTTACTGTAGGAAAAATCTATCAGACTGAGGTGTACATCCCAACTGCCCAAAAACAATAGGACACATGCTCTCAGCAAGTCCTCCAAAGTCTGTATCGTCCTTTCAAACTGTCCATCTATCTGTGGGTGGAATGTAGTGTCGAACCTTATTATGTACCCATAGATGTGTGCAAGCGCTCCCAAAAGTGACTGGTGAACTGAGGACCTCTATCAGAAACAATGGTAGTTGGAACACCATGCAAATGAATGATCTCATCAACATATATCTGAGCAGGCTTCTCTTCTATATATGTTGTCTTCCTGGAAAAAAGTGTGTTGACTTTGTCAATCTATTTAGAATCACCCAAATGGAATCATGACCTTTGGCTATCCTAGGCAGACCAACCACAAAGTTTATTATAACATGATCCCATTGTGGTATGGGAAACAATTACAACATCCCTTCAGGCTTTTGATGCTCTACTTTAACCGACTGACACATTACAGACTTTGCAACAAACTCCTCCTCATGACACTTCAAACTAGGCCACCAATACAGATCATTAAGGTTATGGTACATCTTGGTGATATCTGGGTGCATAGCATACATCGAAGAATGAGCCTCTTCCAAAAACATATTTCTTAGATCATAAACATTAGGTACCACAACTCTCCTATAGTACCACACTATCCCATCATCTGCCTCATGGAATCCATCACACTTCTCACTGTTGAACTCTACTCGAATTTTTTGTATCACAGTATTATCATGTTGTGCATCACAAATCTACTGCATCAACATAGGTTTGACCTGTAATTGTGCCAATAGTCTTGCTAATAAGGACACATCTAGCTTCACGTTCATCTGGCGCAAGGAGACCAACATGTACCTCTTATGGCACACCAAGGAACATAATTGTACTCTATCAACAAATGATGATGAAGAAGACTTCCTACTCAAAGTATCTTCCACCGTGTTCGCCTTCCCTGGATGACAATCTATAGTGCAGTCATAATCCTTGATTATCTCCATCTAGCATCTCTATTGCATGTTAAACTCCTACTATGAAAAGATGTACGTCAAGTTCTTGTGATCTATAAAGATCTAACACTTCTCACCATAAAGGTAATGTCTCCAGATCTTCAAGGCATGAACTACAATAACTGTGACGCATCATTCGAATAAAACATTATTAACTTAGCGGAAGCGATCACTAAGCAGCAGATTACCGAAAATCACTAAAAATTAAAACCATTTTACAGAGAGGTCCACACATAGGAAAACTCTTTCATAAAGAACTCGAGTAATTTAATTACATACTGGTTCACAAGTACATGTCCTGTATCATCTTTTTTCTGAGAATTTCATGCATCAACTGCTCTGTTAAACTAAACACAGGCAGTATAAAATCTTGAGGCACTACGCCAAAATCTCAAAAGCACTAACTACTACTTCGAGGACCTGAGAGTATAGATACGACACATAGGACTCTATGTACATCTATACAAGACATATCATCTAGTGTCTCCACCTGAGAATTCACTGATGTCCCTGCTACTGCTGTTGTTGTCCTTCACCTACTGAAGGATTCTGGCCTCCTCGTCTGCGTCCACCTAAAAATGTGGTTCCCACGGGGGTGATACAATTGTAAAATGCCCCAGCGAGAAATATAACTCTTCACCAGAAACATTATTATTGCAGATTAATAAGATAAATCTGAACAAAGGAGTCATAATTGCTTAACAACAGTTAATTCATTGTCTAACAGATTAGAACATTATTCTTATCTAAAGCATTGCAGTTATAACCTGATAGAGCAGCATGTCACTTATCCAATAAGGAATATGAAGAACATGTATAACATTTATCCTCTATACTGAACAGGATAATATCAACCAATGTTTCTCGTATTTCAACTTTATGCAAATAAATTACACGGGTGATTATATTTTACATATCATGTGTCAAACTGCAATTAGCTTTCCAGAATATATTGACATCTTCATTATAGAGTTATAGCCGCAACATATACTCTCTTCAGGCTTAGATCACACAGCTAATGCCTGGCATTGTTTTTTGGAGTCATGGCATGTAGCCATACTCTTTCAACAAAGTATTGGGATCTTAATCCCTCATCTCATCAAGTAGCTTTCCATTTCATGATTATAGAATATGGGTATTCAAACCCTTAGTTCATCATAGAATACTTATTACCACTTAACAGGTAACTTAATACCTTCAAGTCATCTAACCAAGGTAATCATCATTCTTGCTACACAAGCGTTCTACATAGCTCACAAAGCTTATTTCTCCTCTTATTACCTCTTTGTAGGCAATAAGGCATATTATGGCTCATTAACAACTTTAATAAAAAGAAACATCATAGCTCATACCTGGCTATGTTTATCTTCTCATGATACCTGCATGGTTAGTACTTCATGATAACAATTATAATGCTTTCATATCAGCACCATATAACACAAAGTAATACCATTATTCCCCTTTTTAGGGTTAGTATTTCTCTTGCATATCATCACCCTCCATTAGGGTTTTCCATAAATAACCATTTATGTTCTCAAGATCACATTATTAATGATCAAGTCCTATTTCATTACTTCACACAGCTAGGAGCCAACATTGATAACATAAGTATTCAATCATACTTATTTATTCTCATCATTCATCATTAAATGAATTATCAACACAAAGTATGAGTTTCTCTCTCATCTTTACCAGAATATGATTGCATCATAGTTTATTGATTTGGATTAACATTTTCATAAGGCATGTTAGCCTACACTTATCAAAGTGCATTACATCTCAATGTAACAATTGACATGACACACTTCATATGTCACTCTTCCAAATATAATGGATTTAAAATACATCAAGGTATATCAATATTGAGGTGTTGGATGTGATATCTATCATATTTTGATGTATCACTTCTCTCGTCACCTTTATCTTACTTGAGTTCATCCACTTAGCTTGTATTAGGGTATTTCCCATCCTAATACTTTATACACCAGTTCATCACATTTATCATGTAATGTATTGGTCATAAGTCACTTATTTAGAAAATACAACCATTGATAATGATAGGGACTCATCTTTAAGTTAAGGAAGTATTGATATAAAGATATCCATTATCAACCTCTTTAAGTATTTCTCTTATTAATATATTAATTACTATTCCATTATTAGGAATAGAGTTTTCCATCTTTATAATTTAGGGTTCACATAACATCTTTTCCATATTTGGATTTCACATAACATCACTCTACATTAGAGTTTCACATAACATCCTTCCATATCAGGGTTTCACGTAGCATTACCTAAAATTAAGGTTTCACTTGACATCACCCCCAATTAGTATTTCACATAACATCCTTCCATTTGTGTTTCATCAACCTTCTAAATTAGGGTTTCATGATCTCTTTACAAAGGAACATACCCTAATGACCTATTATGTTTATTTTGAAAGTGTTGAGGTTTAACCGTTACATGATTGTCATTCATGTAGGAATTCCTCTCTCTCTTATCCTCTCAAGGATGTCAATTACTTCAATCTTAATTAGATTGGGTCCAATAAACTTGAATGAAGGGTTGTCACAACATATTAAATCATTGCTTTCATAAGCATCAAGAGTTAACCACTCAAAAAGGTACTAATTACCCTAGTACCTCAAAGGTACAACCATTGTAATCACCTTTGATTTACATCATTAATAATCAATTAGTTAATTGACATTTAGTCACCTTAGGTGTCCAAATGATTTGACCAATTGAACCTCAAATGGTCTTGTTCACTTAGAACCCAAACGGTCTTGACCACTCAGACATTGAATGGTTTGAAACCGTTTAAGCAAAACAATAATGAAACCGTATGGAAAATTCACACTTGAAACCACTTGGGTCTCCAAATGGGTTGAGACTGTTTGGTCTCAAATGGTCTTGAGACCATTTGATCCCAAACGGTCTTGAGACCGTTTGGACTCAAATGGTCTTAAGACCATTTGGTCCAAACTCTCTCAAAACCGAATGGACCAAAAATGTCTTCCATCACTTTATCAATTCAGGGTTTCAATCATTGAACCATCTATCATTTGAACTACTGATTTATTCTTTAATTGAACCATTGAATCACCCTTCAATTGGACCTTCAATTAAGGTTTTGAACCCAATTGAATTAGGGTTTACAATCAAGAAACCATCAATTAGGGTTTTAAAATCGAGGAACCATCAATGGTTGACATTGTGGAACTAATTCAATTGAAATCATTGGATCATCATCAAACCATGACATGACCTGACCTCAAACGGTCTTGAGGTCGTTTGTATGACCTCCAAACGGTCTTGATACCATTTGACCCATCCCATCATTGAAATTTGTGAAATTCAATCAGGGTTTGCATCATTGAATCAATCATCAATTGAGCTATTGATTGTATTTCAATTTGGAAATCAATGGATCTTCAACCATCCAATCATACTCAACCATAGACTCCCAAATGGTCTTGGTTGACCCCCAAACGGTCTTGAGACCGTTTGGGTGACCTCCAAATGGTCTTGGGACCGTTTGGGTGAGTCAACCCTAAAATTGATTTAATTACTTAAGGATTCAACACTCAACCCGTCCAGGGTTTGCATTTGAGGGATCATTCACAATTGAAACCATTAAGATCAAACCAATTGAAACCATTGGATCAATATCCAATTACATCAGCATATTTCCTCAAACGGTCAACCATTGCAAACAGGCAGCCACTCCAAATGGTTTGAAACTGTTTGGTTTCAAACGGTTTGGTTGAAACCATTTGACCAATTTCATTGAAACCGATTGGTCTCAAATTTTGAAACCGTTTTCCTAGGATATTAATTGAGTTGTGTGCTTGTGATGACATCATCATCTTCAAGCTACAAACCCACGAAACTTGCTGTAATTTCCATGGTGATTTCATCAATCATTCAAATAAAATTTCGAGAATAAAGAAGGAATCAACAATTGATGAAGATATGGAATCAATAACAAAGTTCAAGGGTTCAAGTTATATAACCCACCTTCAATCGAGCTTCAAAGATTCAACCTCTACGTCTTTAATGGTGAAAGAAACACCTTCCACTATCCCAAGCTCGTCCTTAAGGTTTGAGTGAAAAGGAATGGCTAAAATTGAAGATGGAATGGAGATAAGAAGAAATCATGCATTGATTTTCAATTTCCACCATGGAATCAAGGTGAAAAGAGGTCATGGAGCTTACCAACAGGTTGGGGGTCGTCCTCCTGATCCTCCAAAGCTCCCTTGGTCGTTTTGCAAGCAAAGAGTGGAAGTGGTTTCGAGAAAACCTCTCAATTGAGTTGTAAAGGTGTTTTTATAAGAAATTCAATGAGAGAGAAAATATTTAATAAAATCCTTTTAATTCCAAAATTGGTGCCACCTCTCCCCCATAAATTCCTTTCATGAAAATCAATCTTGCCCTCCTTCGAATTCCTGTTCATTATCCATGAATTAAGGAAAATAAAATTAAGCATCTTAAATCATATAATACTAATATCCATAAGTTAGTGGATATTTCTTTTTCTTTTCTTAATGTGAGTGGATTCTCCACTCACGTAGATATTTCCATTACCTTTGCAAGGCACAAGGATGTCCACGCTTGTTGATTTTCAACCAAAACAATTTTGGTTGAAGGGCAATCCAATTAATATATTTATTTTTTTGCATTAAATCAAAATAAAGTTCCAATTATGCTTAAATCTTGATTATTTTAATATCAAGATTCTCTCTCTTCCAAAATGATTCAAATGAGGCGCCCCTCTCAAATTCTTTTCTCTACATGATGCAAAGAATCATGAGGGACCCACTTGAAGTGGTATTTTGCATTTAAACCCTAGATTTTGGGTAAATTGCACATTACACCAAAACTAGGTTTTAATGCACAAACATTGCTCAGCAGGCTCTTTCTTGTTATTCATGCTTGTAGAAGCCATACTACTGCATCATACTCATTCCTATGATGATTCAACATATGAGGAACATTTTTCCATGTAACATTTGCAAGTTAACCCCTCAACTTGGGTAATTTGCACTTTATTCCAAAACAAGCAAAATATTATTTTAACATTATTCAAAAAGGACTAAATTGAAATATAAGTTCCTCTTGAGCCTTAATTACTTTTCAAGAGATAAGAGAAAGCATATAATCAACTTTATTAAACAAAATATCTAGGTTTAAGCATAACCCAGGTCAGGGATGTTACAATAACTATCTTTAGATCATGGGTGGGATAGTTTTCCTCATGCTTCTTCAACTCTCGTGATGCAAAAGAGATCACATTCTTATCATGCATTAGCACACAGCCCAGATCATTCATTGAGGCATCACAAAAGTCAATATAGCCTTTTCCTTGCTCAGGGAGAACCAATACTGGCACACTAGTCATCTTTTTCTTTAATAATTAGAAAGCACATTGTCACTTGTCATCACAGATAAAAGGTACATCCTTGCTTGTCAGCTTGGTTAGGGGTGACACCACTACGCTAAAGTTCTTGATGGATTTCGTATAATATCCTGCTAAACCTAGAAAATAACAAACTTTTGTGGGTGTCTTCGGCTGCTCCCACTCTATAAAAAATTCTATCTTCTTGAGGTCTACATGAACACCCTCATATGATATCACGTTGTAAAAGAGTGAATTCACCCCTTTAATAAAAATTTGAAGAATTGACATCTATTCCAAACACACTCAAATGTATGATGGAATGGGCATAAATTTTCCAAATTATTAAACATTAGTATACAAAAGACCATTGGAAAGCAGTGAAATAAAGAATAACTGACTATATTCAATTTCATAAAAAGGTTTACAAAAATATATCCAATTCTCCCTTTAGGGTTTACATCAAGATACATAAATAGGATCTAAATAGAGGGAAGTCTAACTACTACAATCGTGTCTCCAAAGCAAAATCTCCACCAACCAAGTCCAAGCCAAAAGCTAAGATCTTCATGTCTTATCCATCTCCTTGCTCTACACCTGGGTGGTTGGGAAGGCACCCAACAAAAATGGAAAGGAAAGAAAAAGTAAGTGTCACAAAATTAATATAGGATAACAAGAAAAGTAAAGCAAATAAAACATGCTAGGGTTCATCATAAGATGAAGATAACAAGAGTATGTAGATATATCAAAAGAAACTTGCCAATAATAATTATATTAAAAAGGGGTTTGCATGTAAGATAATTATGTCTACCTAACTAAGTAGGGTTGAGGCACCTAATGGACCTCTAACCTATAGGTGAGGGGAGAATAAGACATTCTCAGTCACCTACACAATAATATGGGGAGAATAAAACATTCCCTAGGGTGATTATTTACATGTCCTCTGTGGGTGGTTGTACATAAGTACCACTACTTTAAATTAAGTAGAACCTAAATCTACATGCTAGAAAAGTAGTCATGGAAAGGATAATCATATGAATCAATAAGCATGCCAGTGGGGTTTAAAACCCAAACAATAAGAAACTATGATCTAATTTATGGCATAAGAAATTAGGGTTTCAAGAAAAGAAGTTTAGGTCAAATTAAGCCTCATTAGGGAATATTAGGTTAAGGCAAAGATATCCCAACTAAGGTGTTAGATGCACATACCTCTTCCTTAGAGCCCTAGAAACCACTTTTCAAAAACCTTTAAATGAGATCACGGTCCACTTGTCCTAATATCATAACCATGTTCATGTATTAGCATCATATGCATTCATTAAAGACTTAAAATCCCAAAGTTACCAAATTTTCACACAAACCATTAATTTATACCTTGAAATCATCACCATCGTCTTAGTTAGGATTTTCTAATCAAAATAACATATAATTTTATGTATTTTGAAGATATAGACTTTTAGATGCATTTTTGGTGATTTTTAGCTAATTAATTCATTTTCTAGAAAATCACCTTCAAAAAAACTCAAAATCAACCATTGGACATATTTTTATTAGAAAGAGCATATTTTTTTGAGTTTGCAACATATTTTATTTTTATTTTTGGACAATAGAATAAATAGTTATGCTTTATTGAAATTCAACCAATTGGAAACTGCCATGTCATCAAACTGAGTGAAAGAGAGAGGGAGACAGGGACCCACCATGTGACTTGGCCCAATCTTACTTCGCCACCTAGGACGGCCCACCAAAAACACCCAAACAAACCTTGGCATCATAAAAAACAAAATGATATGGATGAAAAGACAAAATTGCCCCTCGATGAAAACAAAGAAATGAAGGAACTGTGAGGGTTGTAATAGGGAAATCGTAGGGGTTGTCCCCTTCACAGGCTTGTGGCGCCATGGCAATAGTAGGTTGTGCTTAGATTTGGGGATAACTGCCTTGAGCAAGGAATCCCGATTCTAGAGACATAGAAACAAAGAGCGGTAGCTGAAGTTCCTTACCTCTAGGTGGATTCGATCATAGTGAGAGGAATCCTCACCAAAGCTTGCCAGAATTCTCGACCAGAGAACTCACTGTAGTAGGACAAAGAGCATCAGTACGACCCAATTGGCCTCGGTGAAAGGCAACGAAGCTTGCAACGGAAACCAAAGTGGGTTTAGTTGTATATAGGGTTGCTCTTATGGCATGCGGGACCATAGCTCTGAGGGGTCAGGAGAGGAGAAATTGGGTGAAAGTTGAATACCAGAGTTAGGCGTCAAGTAAGACATCGGTAGATGTGGAGTTTGATGAGGAACTTAATGGCGAAGAAATCTTGGGGAAAGATGGATTGTGTTACGAGAAATCGCAAAAACAATTCAAGGTGTATTGTGCTGCCAGTTTCCATAACCAATGTGAGGAAGGTGATGACCTGCAAGTAGTTAGATCATAGATCCAACGGTCCAGGTTGCACGTGCACGATTAGGATAAGTGTGACACATTGAATGTTATCCTATTTCATTTCAAACAAGGTTTCATTTAATTTATTTTTGTTTTTCTCTCTCTTCTATTGAGGGCTCAAACAATTTCCAAATTTAATAAAAATTGACACCCTGACTGATTTTGAGGTGTAGAATCCAAATATGGAATTAGTTTTGCCTTTTGAGGACATTTAATGGGTTAAATAATTCAAAACTCATTTTCTCTTTCCTCCTTCATTTACGACTTTGTGATTATCCAAATATGATCAAATTTCACCCATGTGTCCTAATTAATGTCTTAGACATGATTTTGCCATTATTTGATCATGTTTGTGCCATTTATTTAATTAGTTATCAAAATGAAGGTTGTACACACTTTCTCTCTCCTACTTTTTCACATTATCCAAATATCATCCAAATTAGTTGAAAACTTTCCCATAGGCTTATTTTCATATTTAGATTATGAATTGGGAATTAGCTTTCCAATTTGAGGACATGATATATTTTATTTCTCTTTCTTGGCTTATTTCCTATTTTCCTTTAATAAAGACTGATATATATATTTATTTTCCAAATTGGGTGATACTTGGCCCTTAAGTAACTTTTAGATCAAGCAAATGAATATTGGATATCAAATTATCTCATCGGTTTCCTATTTGTGTTTTTAAACCATACATTCCATATTATCTTCTTTTATCCAATATATTCCATTTTATCACCAATTATTACATTTATCTTCTCCATTATGTATATTTTAGGATTTCTTTTCTTTTTCATATTCTAAAAAGTCATAGAAAGTTCTAGCACGAATTTCTTTATTCTTTTTATCACTTAAGTGGACATTTTACATATTAGACCCATTACTAAGCTTCAACTGAGGTATTTGTGCATACACCCAAATATTGGTGTAAAAGGTGAACAAATGTTCATTAAACCACTATATTCTTCACAAATTAAATAGAAAGGCCAATAAGGATAGAAAAGAAAGGAAAATATGGGAAAGAGGGTCAAAAGACAAAATTCCAGAATTCGGTATGTCAAAACTTGCACTTGCTGAACTTTGCGTACAACTTATGTTGTTTCGACAGGGTCAACGCCTGATGCAAATGATGTTGACTATCTAGGCTATAAATCATGATGTCATCGATGAACACAACCACAAACTAATCAAGATACGACTGGAACACCATGTTCATCAAGTCCATAAATGTTGCTAGTGCATTGGTTAGCCCAAACGGCATAACCACGAACTCATAGTGACCATACCTTATCCTAAAAGCTGACTTGGATATGTGATCTGCCTTGATCTACAACTAGTGATATCCTGGTCTCAAGTCTATCCTAGAGAAGACCGCAACACCCATCATCTGATCAAACATGTCATCAATCTGCAACAAGGGATACTTATTCTTGATCATCACTTTGTTCAACTGTCTGTAATCAATGCACAGCCTCATGGACCCACCCTTCTTCTTCACAAACAACACAAGAGCACACCATGGAGACGTGATCACTCTGATAAAGCCTTTCTCAAGTAGCTCTTACAACTATTACTTTAACTCTTCCATCTTAGCTGGCTCCATTGTGTACGGTGTTTGTGTTATTGGCTACGTGCCTAGAACTAGATTGATTTCAAAATCAATCTCCCGAACTGGAGGGATGCCTGGAATTTCATCAGGAAACACATCCTCAAACTCATAGATGACTGGTACCTCCTGCATACTCGGACTCCTTGCCTTGGTATCCACCACATCCACTAAGAGTGCATTATAGCCTTGCCTCATCATCCTCTCTGCCACCATTGCTGACACCAGACACATTGGAAGAATCTTTCTATCTCCTTGGAAGATCCACGTCACACCACCATTGACAAACGTTGCCACTTTGGAACTATAGTCCAAAACCACCTGATACTTATCCAAAGTTTCCATTCCAAGGATCACATTAAATCTATTCATGTCAAGTGGTATAAGGTCCACTTGAATGTTGTGCCCTGAAAAAAGAAAGGACACATGAAGGACATACCTCCCGCAATTTGGCGGAACCAACCAATGAGGTTTCTAAACCAAGACTATCACACCTATGACTAATAGGAAAAAATATCTATCAATCACTTCACAAGTGATAAAAGACTGTGTCACACCTGGATCAACCAAAATAGATATAAAGCAAGAAGAAGACAAATTAGAATGAGATCACTCCATCTGACCTGTCACAACTAGCGGGTTGACTACCCCTTCTGGGTGACTCATAGTGTAGAATCTAGCTGTTTCCCATTTTCACCCCCATCCTCTACTAGCCTATCCATAAGAACTAGCTTGCGACACCTATCCACATCCTCCACCACTGTCGTTGTACTACTATCACTGTTGCAACCTTGTTGACTCTATCTCAATTGTTTGGTCACTTCATCACCCTTCATTGGGAAATAAAACTTTGTATTCCCTACAGGTCCACACTTATAGCACATCCTGCTCACTAACCATTGGCCGAGATGGCCCCATCACTAACATAGATGCATCACTATGGGTTCCTATATGTAGAAAGCTATGACCTCTACCTCTTCTCGGTGACCACTATGACTAGCTCATTGATCACTGATGTGTCAACAATGCTAAAAACCTATGCTTCTTAAAGCCTCCAAATGACTGCCCTTGATATTGTGCATGCCTCTTGTTGGCCTTTGTCTCACGCTTCTCCACCACAAACCGTTCGATCCTCCTGACCGAATCCATAAACAAGGAAAACCACTCACGATTCTCCAAAGAAGATGCCAGTGTTGTCAGCTCGGTGCTCAAACTCTTCTCAAAACATCTGATCCTCTCCTCATCTATTATTGTCATAGAAGGACAAAGATGTAACAACTCCATAAACTTTGTCTCATTTTCATTGATCGTCATGGATCCCTATCAGATCTTATCAAATTATGATATCTTCTAATCTAGGTAGGTCTAAGGGAAGTACCGACTCATAAACTCCCATCATAACTCCTCCCAATTGATCTCAACATCGAACATATTCTCCTCTTAGATGGCCTACCAATGGCCAACACTCCTCTTCAAAAGATACTACTTCAGGGATGCTAAGGATCTTGAAGGCCTTCTCCAAATCTGTCAACCAAAGGTCAGCACCTGCTAGATTTGATATACCAGCGTACTCTACCACCCCAACTCACCTCAACCTCTCAAAGGTAATCCCAGTGCCTGAACATTATGTATTGGAAGCAGCTGGCCTTGTCGGGGGTATGGGCATTATGTCTGCCATGTGCATCATTGTAGCTATGGATAGTCCAAATATGGACTGGAAAGTGGCATTTTCCATCATGGTCAGGTCAAACTTGGGCACTTCATGTGCCCTTTCATCTACAACCCACCTCCTTACATTTCCCCCAAGTGTAGCAACACTGCTCTTAATATCATGTTCTTCATGCTCTCTAGACATCTTTTCTTCTCTTCTTCTTCTTCTTCTTATGCATAATCAGAAAAGAAACATAAGATATACTGGAGGAAACTATAATAGACACAATCTTAGTCTTTTTTCCCTATAGACTCAACAAACCTAAAAGTCTTATACCAACCAAACTTTGACGCCCCATGCCAAACAGAACGAGATTACTCAAAATAAACTGCAGAACTAATTCTAAACATCCAGGTTACTAGAAAGCACAAGAAATTAAATCTAATTCCATAAACCACAATAGTTGGAAAATATTGCATCTCAGTCTGTAGCAACCACATGCATTACATATCACAAGCCCAAAAGATTATTGTATCAAACTATTCATTGGCTATCTAGCCACATCCTGTTACACATGATAACATGTTCATATACATATATGTCATTCTATACAACAACGAGCATAAAGCCAAAACCTCGTGTCAATATACATAACAAATAAAACATCCACAAAGACCTGATTGTATAGGGACGACATACAAGACTCTACTACAAAACACTAGAAGCATGTCCAACCTCTCAACAGCTATCGTTCCTCTTGATGCTTAGTTCTAACAACATGATCTCTACCTCCTTGTGCTCAACTACCTAAAAGATGTAGAAAATCATAGGGTGAGACCAAACGTCCAAGCGAGAGATATAACTCTCTGCCAACCTTTATTAAGAGCACAAGTAGATTATACATGGCATATTAAACATTTTAAATAGATTCAACTCAATGATATGTATTAACATATAACACAGGTTAAGAAGAATAGGGCAATTACCACTGAGAAGTTGATCAATTAATATTTTAAGAAGGAATACAAAAAACATGTACAATAGTTTAGTTCTCTTACCGCATTATAATTCAAGAAGTTAGTACAAAGATAAGGCAATGGGGGTCATCCAATGTGAAGCGTATTTGACCATAAGCACAAAGTACTATAATCTATGGAAGAGTCGGTATCTATGACCTGTCCAACACCTCTTGGTCAGTACAAATGTATTACATCTTTTATTATGCCCTGAGGATTTGAGTCATAGCAATCAAATCCAACTGACCCTTATGAAGTCAAAATCAGTGCCATACAAGGTCTATGGAAGAGCCGGTATCTATGACCTGTCCAACACCTCTTGGTCAATACAAGAGCAACACCGCAAAGACATATCAGTCAACTATAGAAAACCACATATATACATGCCAAAGGATTGGCTCACACATGGACATCCATATAAAAACACTTATCCCACCTTGGTACAGGTCACGACACTAGAAGAACAGGCTCACGCATGGCCGTTCTAAAAAGAGGCATCACATGCAGTGAAACTGCTGCCTATCACATATAACAAGGAGAAAAATCCATGCATGGCCATCTCACACAATGTGTAATTGTGGACACAAGGAGATAGTTGACTAGCATCATCGCATATTATTAAATATGTGCTTTGACTTTCTTGCAGGAATGACTCTTTTCACCATCCAATGATAAAACTGACATTGGAATGGATCTATGGCATAAGGAACCCACATGATTAGGGTTTCACTTGATTAATTAAGCCAATTGGGTATCTTTTAGCATCGATCAAGTTACAATGTACAAACCCAAAATAAACTATACAAGGATAAGGGAAAAGGTACTACTCCAAAATATATTAAATGTGTAAGGTGTGAACTTGTCACATCATCATCACATACACTTGTAGCATTGCCATTCTCAAGGCCATCATCAATGTCACACATCCATACAAGGCTATCACTAGTGTCACATCACTATGGGATATCAATCCCTCAAAAACATCACTAGAGAGTATCACCTGACAATAGGCATTAATCCTTCACCTGGTCATAGGACGCATCACATCAATATGATCTCATCATGTTTCGTTAAGGCTCATAGCCATCACCCTATGTCATATGATCACCACCATAGCATACACACAAGCTATGACATTCATTCAACATTTAAGGTTAGAATCACACAAGTATGAGAGAGAAAAAGTAATCACATGCCATTCATCCAATGAACTCAACAAGTATAACATACCCTAGGATTAGGGTTAAGGTTCACTTGAATACACGATTAGGGTTTTACATTCCAACATTACAAACAAACCCTAGGTATCCCACCTCCCCACATTCTTAGAGCATGTGGGTCAATCATTATCAACAACACATGTCATAATCCTTCATCAGTCGACTAAGGCATCAAGTCACCAATCATGTGATCAAAGAGAGGGAGAGAGAGATATACATTATGGTCAAATAAAATTTCATCATGGTCAAATAAACATTACTATGGTCGAAGACCATAGTCCATCCAAGTCACGGAAGAAGACTCCCCATCATATCAATAGTTGAATAACATCATACATTCAAGCGACCAAAGAGAAACCAACTCCATCATGGTCGAATAGAAACCCTAGGTCGAATGGAACCATCAATCCAAACAACCGTAGAGACCGCAACATATACATTTGATCGAAGGGAATCATATAATAAAATAGTTGAAGGGAAACTTCCATTCTATACGACTGAAGGAGAATCACCAAATACAATCAGTCAAAGAAGATCCAAAATCTATGCGACCAAAGAGAATCCATGGTTTATGCAACCAAGTCCACAAGAATCATTTCATTTGAACAAACTTAAACCAAGGCTTCATCAACATGATACACATTATTGAGAACGTTTAGAGAGAAAAAAACATCATCAAAACTGAGATTATCATCTACAAACAAAACTATATGGAAGGGATCTCATTAGGGAAAGGATCATGCTCAAAATCCTAAAATTGAGCATTCCACATGTTCAACATCATAACAATGATATGGTAAATGAAAATCCAAGAAATCCACACATGAAAACAGACCCAAAACTTCACCTCATACTAGGTGTCAGAACCAAAAACCAAGATAACAAAACCAAGGCTGAGATAAATGCAAAACCATCACCATCACCTTCCATTAAAGTTCGGCCACATGAATTAGGATTTAGATAAAGAAGTAAGTACATGCAAGATATCATTATCAACAGAAAGGAATTAAATTTTAGAATGAGTTTCATGTAGGATAAAGGTTCTATAATAGAGAGGGAAGAGAGTTATATAACCCACATTAGATGATGGTTGCACCACCTCCAAGCAAATCTCCAAAAGCAAGAAAGAAACCTAAATTTGATATCCTACACAACTAAGCTAGTCACCACCTTCCCAACATGTGCCACATGGGAGCCAACTTACCCTTCTTCCAAAACCTCAAAACACCCTTACAAAGAGAGACCTTGAGGTACACTTTGTATCCCACTTGGAACTCCAATGGCCTATGATGGTTATATGCTTATGACTTCTGCCTATACTGAGCTTCCTTCAAATGTTGTTGTATCATCTTTATTTTTTCTGTTGTCTACTGCACAAGATCATGACCTAGAAGCTGATATTCACCTATCTCATACCAACATAATGAAGATCTGCAACATCTCCTATACAACGCCTCATACGGTGCCATGTCAATGCTCCTTTGATGACTAATATTGTAGGCAAACTCTATCAGACTGAGGTGTACATCCCAACTGCCCAAAAACTGCAGGACACGATCTCTCTACAAGTCTTCCAAAGTCTATATCGTCCTTTCAGACTATCTATCTGTCTATGGGTGGAACATAATGGTGAACCCCAACTACGTACCCATAGTTGTGTGCAAGTGCTCCCAAAAGCAACTGGTGAACTGAGGACCTCTGTCAGATATGATGGTAGTTGGGACACCATGCAAACGAACAATCTCATCAACATATAACTGAGCAGGTTTCTCTACTTTATATGCCACCTTTACTGGAAAAAGGTGTTCTGACTTTGTCAATCTGTCGAAAATCACCCAAATGGAATCATGACCTTTGTCTGTCCTAGGCATACCAACCACAAAGTCCATAGTAACATGATACTATTGCCACTGTGGTATGGGAAACCGTGGCAACATCCCTATAGGCTTCTGATGCTCTGCTTTAACCTACTGGAAGCCATCATGCTTCTCTCTTCAGAACTCTGCCTAGATCTGATATATCACAGTATTATCACGATGTATATCATGAATCTGCTGCCTCAACGTAGGTTTCATGTAACACTCGTGCCCACTGCCCAAGGCTCTAGTAGATTTTCAGGAATGATTACTGGCCCCACAGACTACCACTAGCCTTAACTATGCTCTTTATCCTCACTCATGCTCAAGTTGGAGTCAACATCCCGACTGGTCACCCATCCTAGTACTACTACAAGATGAGCACGCTTAACTATGGAGTTTTTTAGTGATGGGCTCCCTGAAAAGGAGATATACCTTAGTAATATGGGTAGTCCAATCATTCCTTATAAGATCATTTTATCTGAGGCCTCAAATCCTCGGACGTTATAATCTCCCCCACTTAGACACTTGACGTCCTCGTCAAGACTAAACTATATGGCCTCATTTATAATGTTGCCCCATCTCAGTGCATACCTACAATGGCCCATGGAAACCCAACTCCCGATCACGGAATACCAATGCAAGGATGGCTACATCACCATGGACATCCCTTTCCAACTTTCCTAGACCACATGACTCAAGTCTGATATGCCACATGCTAATGTGGGCCCCACCTACTAGAGGGGAACCTAGATATAATACCATTTGTAACATGCAGGGCCACTGCCCAAGGATCTATTAGAGTTTCAGGAATGACGATTGGCCCCACAGACCACCACTAGCCTTAAATGTGTGCTTTTTTGGCTAAATGGACATCTATAAATCCCTTTGTTTTGATTATGACAAACATTTCATTATTATTAATCTAACGAGCTACTTGAGTGTGCAGGATGACAAAGCAACAAGGGAAAATCCAAAAGCTTACATATTTATATTTTCATGCAATGTAATCACTGTTGTAAAAACTTGTACAAAAATATAATGTACAAGTACTTAGAATTGCATGTAAATCAAGCGTTAGATTTTCCGTAGCTAAACACCACAGTTAGACAAGTCATCCCATTCAAATAAGATCACATAAGCACACTCATACATATAATTAGTGCCTAAATTGAAACATTGAAACAGGATCAATCTCGGTCGACAAACTCCTCGACCGAGACACTCTCGGTCGACAAACTCCTCGACCGAGAAAGATCCAAAGTAGCCGTTAGACACAACAGACAAGTTAGTTGGCAGTTGGAGAAAGACGTTGCAAATCACTTGTTCCAGAGTGCCTGTCGGTCGACAAAAGTTCGACCGAGTAGGTGTCTCGGTCGACCATTCCTCGACCGAGATTGTCTCTGACAGCAACTGCAAAATTAATTAATTATCCGTTGTTAAAGCAACAACTTTGTACCTAACGGCTAGTTAAGCACTTAGAAACCCCTAGAAGTTGTCTAGAACGTCCTTAAGCATCCTTAGGCCATTCCTATAAATAGGACAAGCCATAGGACACTCAAACTCACTTGTTTACACTTGTTACACTTGAGAAACCTTTGAGCATACTTTGTGCAATCTGTTTGTGAGCAATTTGAGCATTGTGACAATTGGCCATTTCATTCCTTAGCTCATAATTCGTGTCCTATAGGCTAGTATCTCCTACCCACTGCAATCACAAGTTCACATACTTGGTTAGGAGATCTATACGCTTGATCTAGGCAAATCAAGCCTTGGGCTATAAAGGATAAGTTTTAATTTCCTTTTTTATTTCTTGTTCCCTATTATTGTTTGTACTCTCCTTGCTACTCCTAGGTTGGAGGCTGCGGATTGGAGAGGGTGAAGATCTTCTTGGCGAAGAAGGAGACTTTGAGCTACTTCAGAAGGCTGGTGCAACGGGAGGTTACTTCTAGAGAGGAATGCTACTTCAAGGGGGAGCTTGGAGTTACTTCAAAGAAGGCTACCTCAAAGTTGGTGCACCTACTTCAAGTGAAGGTTGTTCAAAGGGTGTAAAGGAAAGTATTGTATTTTGTATAAATCCTCGAGAGGTAATAAAATAAATACTTTCAAATCCCGGTTGGGTAAGCAACCGGGTAGTGGACTGACAACTATAGTATTTGCTATAGTTGGAACCACTCTAAACACCTGTCTCTTTCTTCCAATTTCAATTGTGGTTGTTTGAATTCAATAAATTGTTAAAATAATTCAAAAACTCTATTCACCCCCCCCCTCTAGTAGTTTTTCAATTGGTATCAGAGCAGGCTTCAAGGAACCCTAACAAGGTCTTGAAGAATGGAGGGTAGTGGTGATTACAATCACAACAAAAGGTGTTGCTTGGACAAAACTACAACATGTTGCAATTGGTGCTTAGGTACAAGACACCCAACAACAGGATGCCCATGGAGATCTAAGAAGGAAGATGAGAACAAAGATTGTCTCATTGCTACAACTAGCGAGGAAGAAGAAGAAGAGGTAAGTCTTTTTTATTTATCTAAAGAAGAACTAGTTGCTAGCCTTGAAGAAACACATATTAAATATGTTGAATGCAAGAAGAAATTAACGAAATCAAATAAAGCAAATGATGAATTACATGCAAAGCTTCTTGCTATTACATCCGAAAACGAAGATCTTAAAAAGATCATTGAAGATCATGATATTGAGATAAAATCTATAGAGGCAAATTGTAATCTACTTTCTTTAGAGAAGAATAATTTGCAAAGACAAGTGAATGATCTTCAAAAACAACCCATTTTATGCAATCATCTAGATTATGATTCTATTGTCAAAGAAAGAAATTCATTGTCATCTAATCTAGATCAAGCAAAACTAGATATCAAGAAGAGAATGGAAGAGATTGCCAAGTTACAACAAAAAGTTAGTAATTTGAATAATAATGGCATTCTTGATCAAATCTTAGATAATTCCTATCATCAAATTGGGAGAAGAGGACTAGGTTATAAGCCTAAAGAGAAGTCCTATCAACCTAGTTGGAGAAAGTCACAAACCCATCAATCTATATATGTACCTAAAGGAACAAATACATTTGTACCAAAGAACAACCTAGAACAAAACCATAGAAAAAGACTTGAGGTTGATTCTATATGTTGCCATTATTGCTTACGTCTTGGACATTACTCTTTTTCATGTCCTTATAAGAGAAAATATGTCGAGTTAGTTTGGGTTCCAAAACCTCCAAACTAAATGAACAGAATCAAGTTGAGATATGACCAAGGACCTTAGTTGCATATTTCTACGTCTATCTCAACTAAATAGGATAACAAATAAATATTTAAATTGCATAGTTATGTTTTATTTGGAAGCAATTAACAGTTTCAGAAATATTGTCAGTCGAGAGACTGTCGACCGAGACACTGTCGGTCGAGAAATAGTCGACCGAGCATGTCACTGATTTCCAGTCTGTTGCAAAAATTGCTGAATTTCTTTGAAATTAATGAAATTGCTATCTATTCATGATTTATGATTGGATGTTTATTTTGGAAATCATCTCTACAAACCAAAAGTATGCTCAGTTTAATAAAATTTTTCATGTGATGGAATTATATGCTGTTATCATTACATCATGGATATACTTTCAATACTTTGTACGCATAGATAATGATAAATTGTATGCATGAATCCATGATAACATTCGGCAAAACAAAATGATTCATTGGTTATATACTATTGCTTGCAACACATAAGACAAAATCTCAAAATTAGTAGAATTGAGATATTAATTGAGCCTTCATTTAAGACTTATATCAAGTAGTATGCTTCAACTTGATACTCAATCAAATTGTATGCAGATATTATACTCGATATGTTCAATTTGAAAATCTGCAAACTTTCCTCTTGGTTAAAATAAAATTTGACCAAGGGGCGCTATGGTCGTAGTCAAATTCGACCTAAAATAAGTTTGACATAATAACTATTTGGATATCATTTTATGATTAAAAGTATAATTAATTTATGATCACAACTTGTCCCAATATTGTCAATAATAAACACAATATTACTCCCTTAGAAAATCTATATATATGCTCTACAAATATAGTCTATCATTTACATTAAATATCAGCTTCAAATTCGTACTCAGTAAGTCTGTCGGTCGACGAACTCTTCGACCGAAAACCTTTCGGTCAGCCCCCCTCTCTCGACCGACAGAATCTAGACAGACTTAGTATCGGACACACTTTCGGTCGACAAATGTTCGACCGAGACAATGTCAGTCGACAATTGTTCGACCGAGAATTAGCCGTTGGATATGACCGTTGTAAATTGACCGTTATGACCGTTATATGACCGTTGTAAATATTACCGTTGGGGAGATGAGTGACGTGTTTGCAACATGACCGTTGCGGACGCTCGGTCGACGAATCGTCGACCGACCAGGTCGCTGGATTGTTATAAAAGGAACCAAAAACGGGTCACTTCCTCACACTTGCATACTCTTGCTTCCATAGGCTCTCTCTAGTGCATTTTTGTGCACCTCTTTAGCATCCTCATCCACAAGCCATCCTTGCTTCTTCTCCACCTTCAAGCAACACAATGGCCTCATCATCTGCTCGTGGAAAGAAGAAGGTCGCCGGTAGGAAAGGAAGGGAAGCTCGGGAAGCTACTCCACCACTGACGATCATCAACGACATTGCCTTCGTCGATGGAGATGATGGTGATCGATATCTACAGCTTTCCTCCAAAGCTCCTCTCCCATGACGACCAGTTGAAGTTATGGACTTCCTCACCATCGTCGACTTGGAGGACCTTTTCGAAGTGCAAAAGTTAAAAGAATTCATCAACCCTTCTTTCCCTTCCTATTCCATCAAGGTAGTGAATGAATTCTATGCAAACCTCATTTCCCACTCTGAAAATGAAACCATCTTCTTCTATACTATGGTCAATGGGCATAGCTTCCGATTTACTGAAGGGGATATTCTTGACATGCTAGGTATTGACATAGATGAATATCAAGACACCCTTGACCTTACTTCTGGAAACCCCCTTAACCAATTTTCCCAAGATGACCATACCATTAGTCTTAGTGACATCAAAAGGACCATTTTTAAATCCAATACAACCTGTCACGAAGATAGAGGCACATACTATGCTATAAATCTCAAACCAGCTGCTAGGATTGTAAACCTTATTGTTTCAACAAACATACATCCTAGAGCCAATAAATCTGAAGTTCCTATTTTTCGTATGTGTCTAATATATGTCATTATCCAACGTATTCCCACAAATTTTATCCGCATCATTCTTAAAAACATGCTTGAGTTTTCTGGCAATCCTCCATATGCTGATTTTGTATGCCAAATTACTCAACATTTCCTTAAGACTCAACTTGAGGATATGGGATATACATGGGAGCGTAGACCACAAAAATAAGTAAGAATACTGTAGAAAAAATGGGGATTGATTTTGGTCATAAGAGGGCTAGGTTAGAAGGGGAAACATCTACACAAGATATACCACCTCCACCTCCTCCTACCAGCCTACCCTATGACCCCATCCAAAACACTCTAACCTATGTTGCAGGATCACAATATCATCTTAGTAAACAATTAGATTATAACCATCATGCCATGACTTATCTAAACCAGAGAATGCAAACTCTTTCTCCAAACCAACCAGATGAATATCCCTACTCTTTAAATCCTGGCATGCTCAATCCATATAACCCATCTTACAACTATTATCAACCTCCACCACCACCATCTACTGATCTCACGCATACTCAGTTTTCATCAATGCAACTACAAGATATTGCTGCTCACTTTCGATTTGATCGTGTTCCAACCTTCTTGGAGGCATATGCCTTAACCAAGACAGGTGCTCTGGAGTGGCAAACATTAGTTCAGTATTATGGAGCTGAGCCTTTTCTTGGGAAAGACCCTGATGTTGATGTAATTCTTAAGTCTTTCCTGTGAGATGTGGAGTTGTATTTGTTGTAATGGAATCTTTGCAAAATTGTAATAAATGGGTTATTGTTACATGTTTTGGATATCTTTTCATTCTTGTAATACATGCTTTTAATGAAATTGGTCATCTTTACTTGATTCCAATGGATATTTTTCTAAAAGAGCGTATGAGACATCTTCAAAATATGGATTATAAGATCATCATTGTAGAGCATACAAAATAAGGGGAGTAATAAATACAAGTAAATCAAAAAGGATGAACATCTTTGCAAATACCTAAAAGTTCAAGTTATGGCTAAAATGACATCTATTGCAAAAATACTTATATCTTGGGGAACATAGTATAAGATTAAGGGGGAGCTCATTGAAACAAATTTGATTATTTGACTGAGAAGCTTACAAAAACATTGCAAAACATCATTTGGAGCTTGTTACGACCTTAGTATTTTTACTCTTGGTTATGAAGAAATCTATGAATTTCATAAAATTGATATGTATGCTACTTAAACAAAAACTCTTATTTACATCATGATATTTTGGCTTTTAAATGGACATCTTTTTCATTAGATTTGATGGGACATCTAATTAAGGGGGAGTTTTATTTCTAAACGGATATCTTTTTGAAATGACAAAGGGGGAGAAATAAATATAAAACTAAAACTTTGAAAAACTCAATCAATGAGTTTCATAAATAAACTCTTGGCTTTACATTGAAAGTTGCTATATTCCCTAGTGAATTGGATTTCATGTTCCATAATTCAAGGGGAATAATAAGCACACATTTTATAAACAAGAGGAAAAGCTACAAAAGGTAATCTAAAGGTATGAAACTCATATGGTTTATATTTCCTTTATTTTTATATTTTGGAAATGTTTGTCATCTTCAAAAAGGGGGAGATTGTTGGCTAAATGGACATCTATAAATCCCTTTGTTTTGATTATGACAAACATTTCATTCTTATTAATCTAACGAGCTACTTGAGTGTGCAGGATGACAAAGCAACAAGGGAAAATCCACAATCTTACATATTTATATTTTCATGCAATGTAATCACTGTTGTAAAAACTTGTACAAAAATATAATGTACAAGTACTTAGAATTGCATGTAAATCAAGCGTTAGATTTTCCCTAGCTAAACACCACAGTTAGACAAGTCATCCCATTCAAATAAGATCACATAAGCACACTCATACATATAATTAGTGCCTAAATTGAAACATTGAAACAGGATCAATCTTGGTCGACAAACTCCTCGACCGAGACACTCTCGGTCGACAAACTCCTCAACCGAGAAAGATCCAAAGTAGCCGTTAGACACAACAGACAAGTTAGTTGGCAGTTGGAGAAAGACGTTGCAAATCACTTGTTCCAGAGTGCCTGTTGGTCGACAAAAGTTCGACCGAGTAGGTGTCTCGGTCGACCATTCCTCGACCGAGATTGTCTCTGACAGCAACTGCAGAATTAATTAATTAGCCGTTGTTAAAGCAACAACTTTGTACATAACGGCTAGTTAAGCACTTAGAAACCCCTAGAAGTTGTCTAGAACGTCCTTAAGCATCCTTAGGCCATTCCTATAAATAGGACAAGCCATAGGACACTCAAACTCACTTGTTTACACTTGTTACACTTGAGAAACCTTTGAGCATACTTTGTGCAATCTGTTTGTGAGCAATTTGAGCATTGTGACAATTGGCCATTTCATTCCTTAGCTCATAATTCGTGTCCTATAGGCTAGTATCTCCTACCCACTGCAATCACAAGTTCACATACTTGGTTAGGAGATCTATACGCTTGATCTAGGCAAATCAAGCCTTGGGCTATAAAGGATAAGTTGTAATTTCCTTTTTTCTTTCTTGTTCCCTATTATTGTTTGTACTCTCCTTGCTACTCCTAGGTTGGAGGCTGCGGATTGGAGAGGGTGAAGATCTTCTTGGCGAAGAAGGAGACTTTGAGCTACTTCAGAAGGCTGGTGCAACGGGAGGTTACTTCTAGAGAGGAAGGCTACTTCAAGGGGGAGCTTGGAGTTACTTCAAAGAAGGCTACCTCAAAGTTGGTGCACCTACTTCAAGTGAAGGTTGTTCAAAGGGTGTAAAGGAAAGTATTGTATTTTGTATAAATCCTCGAGAGGTAATAAAATAAATACTTTCAAATCCCGGTTGGGTAAGCAACCGGGTAGTGGACTGACAACTATAGTATTTGCTATAGTTGGAACCACTCTAAACACCTGTCTCTTTCTTCCAATTTCAATTGTGGTTGTTTGAATTCAATAAATTGTTAAAATAATTCAAAAACTCTATTCACCCCCCCTCTAGTAGGCCCACCTACTAGAGGGGAACCTAGATATAATACCATTTGTAACATGCAGGGCCACTGCCCAAGGATCTATTAGAGTTTCAGGAATGACGATTGGCCCCACAGACCACCACTAGCCTTAAATGTGTGCTTTATCCTCACTCACGTGCAAGCCGGGGTCAACTTCCCGACTGGTCACCCATCCTAGTATTACTCCAAGTTGAGCACACTTAACTATGGAGTTCTTTAGTGATGGGATCCTTGAAAAGGAGATGCACCTTGGTGATATGAGTAGTCCAATCATTCCTTATAAGATAATTTTATCTGAGGCCTCAAATCCTGGGACGTTACATTTCACCTGTAACTATGCCAAAAATATTGCTAACAAGGACATCTCTAGCTTCACGTTCGATGCAAGGAGACCAACATATCTCTCTTATGTCACACCAAGGAACATAATTGCACTCTATCAGCAAATGATGATGAAAATGACTTACTACTCAAAGCATATGCCACCATGATTGCCTTCTCCAGATGATAATCTATAGTATAGTCATAATCATTGTTTAACTGCATCCAGCATCTCTGCCGCATGTTCAACTCCTACTATGAAAACATTTCCTTCAAGTTCTTATGATCTGTGAAGATCTGACACTTCTCGAAGCATGATATCTTCTCATCTAGCTAGGTCTGAGGGAAGTATTGACTCACAAACTACTATTGGAACTCCTCCCAACTAATCTCAACACCAGGCTTATTCTCCTCTTTGATGACCCATTAATGGCCAGCACCCCCTTCAAAAGATACACTACATGATTGAACTTTTTTGCTTCGGGGATGCTAAGGATCTTGAATGCCTTCTCCAAATCCATCAACCAAAGGTCAGCATCCACTAGATCTGTTGTAGTAGCGTACTCCACTGCCCCAACTTTCCTCAACCTCTTAAAGGTCTTCCCTATGCCTGAAGATTTTGCATTGGAAGTAGCTGCCCAAGGTTCAAGGAATCACCAAAGATCACCAAGGAAGAGCTTCTCCAAGATCGATCACCGCATGAAAGGGATCTCAACCACCAAGCACCAAGGATGAGATTCTGGTCACCACCAATCACAATAGGGATGAGAATAAGATTGAAGAGAGAAAGAGGAATGCTAAAAGAGATATTTGCATGTGTAGGATAGAGGTTATATACTTAGGAGCATGAGAGAGATGGAAGGGTTGAGGTGTCATGCACATAAGTGCCACGTGTCCACCAAAGAACCAACATGCAACCACTAAAACCACACATGCAAGATAGGTAGTGAAAATCAAAGAAACTCACCAACCACACATGGTTCTAGAGAACCATGGGTCAAAGGAAACCAAGTGACCTCAAGGGTTCATGGTCGTAGAGAACCAAGCAACCACATGAAACCCTAGGTCAAGCGACCAAAAAGAGAGATTGAGAGTCCATGTGACTGAAGGGACTCCATCACACACTCAAAAACTCATTCAACCACATAGAATCATCAAGTCAAACTAAGAATGGTCATAGTAAAAGCAAGAACATCAAACGGTCAACCAAAAGTCAACACAAAGCTAGGTCATCAAACAAACCCTAGAAACAACACTCAACATGTCACCTTCTCTCTCCTCTGCAAACCAAAGCATAACATGGCTCCTTTAAGAACCATCCTATCTCTCATGATTCCAAGGTATAAAAGGTACTCTCTACATGTGAAAAATTACAAGATAACCCCTCAACATGGGTAAATTGCAACTAGGTCCGAAACAAGCACATATAGCAAAACTAGCTCAAACATTATTCAAACAGGACCAAACTGAAAACATAAGCATGCCACCTATTGTTAAGGCATCTTAAGAGGTTATATTAAGGTTTTAAGCATCTTATCAAGCAAAACAAGCACTAAGCTAGATCAGGGGTCTTACAATCTATTTGTACTTAATAGGCGGCTATTTATACTAAGTTTGCGCTTGTTTTTCACTTGTATGTGCACATTTGTACTTAGTATGCACTTATTTATACTACACCAATTTTCATTGTCAATGCGCCTATTTGTATTTATTATGCTGCTATTTGTACTTAAAATGCACTAATTTCCACTGGGTTTGTGATTATTTTTTCTAATATGCACCTATTTTCACTTACTATGCACCTTTTTGTACTTAGTATGTGCCTAGTTGTACTTAGATGCACCAATTCCTTATTTTGAATTTGAATGTCAATGTTATGGAACAAAATGCAGCAAGTCATCCCATAAGCCTAGTCCAAGTGCAATGGATATCACTATGTTAGATCAATTAGATGAATACAACTCACAAAGGGACGATATAATGGAGCACATATCTATTCAAATATCAGAAGAATCACCAAATGTGAAGGACAAATCACAAACTCATCTTCATATCAAGATAGATAAAATAGTAGTGGAACACCTTGATGATGAAGAAGTGGTATTATAAAATTATACAATTGGTAAACCTATATGGTAATATGGAGATATTGGGTGAAGGATGAGGACTTGTTTCCAACACTAAAACATCAAGAGCTGGTATCTAAAATGGTAAGAACTTCACTATGTTGAAAGCCATATATAGTTGCATGTAGTATATGAAATACCAGTACTAACAATTTTTGTGTGTGTATGCAATATATATAGTCCATTATTCATATTTTAGAAGAAAACTACATGCCAACTGAAGATCGTCGAATGCCCCTAGTATTTCATGTTAGCATGTGTCATGCTATAGTTAGTGTTCCTAAAGATTACATTAAAATGTACTTCATGAAACAATTGGTTTAGATAAAATGCAAAGATACGCTAATTATAGTACTTCACTCCAACTTGCATTGGCATTTGCTAGAGATTTGCATGAATAAAAGCTTATACTTCATTACAATAGTGCATCCTTATCACTTGTTGCAAAGAAAAAGGACAATGCCACATCTACCAAGGAACGTGCATGAGAAGTTCGCAAGTAAAATAGTAAGTATCCAAATGATAGAAAATAACATATAAGGGAGTAACCTAACAATTAGGATTATTTTTAGAGAAATTTGATGTTTGAATTATTTTTTAAAGGCAAAATGGTTAAAAATATTTTCAGCACCAGTTTGGAGCACGGTGTCAATGATAGGAAAGTGCACTATTGTAGGAACTGTCTGCAATAACCAACTCATAGCAATGACTGTGGTATTTTCACTCTCTAGTAGATAAAGAGAATCTAGATGATGAGGAGATTGTAGGTGATCAAACTACAACAAACACTATCCATAGGTTGAGAGGGACGTTTGCAATACAGATCTTGAAAGATAAGTGTAGTCTACTGAAGATGAATGATGAATGAGCATCTTTTTATAAACATTCATGTAACATTTTTTGTAAGCCTAACTTTATGGAAATATGTCGTTGAATTAATGCACCCAAAAATGATAGAAAAACATCTAACACTTATTATCATGTGCATATATTGTATGTGATTGTATTGAAACCTTTTGTGCATAAGAAGTGACAATGAGCCTAGTTGTTGTGGAGCGCCTACTTGTGAGATAAATCTGCCTAATTGAATATCAATGCACCTTATTGGATGTGTAACACACTTAATTGTGATTGTAATGTCCCTACATATGAAGATATGATACTTGTAGATAAAAGGTGCAAGTTATGTCAAATGTGCTTACTTGTATGGAAAATGTGCCTAATTTTGGACGTAATACACCTGTTGTATCAAGATATGTGCCTAATTGTGGACGGAACACGTGAATGAAATGTGTCTAATTGTATTGAGATATGTGACTAGATGTATGTGAAATGTGCTTAATTGTGAGTGAAATTCACCTACTTGTGAATGTAATGTGCCTAGTTTTAGATATGCATGCTATGCCAAATGTGTGTGTGACAAATGTGCCTTCTTGTATGTGAAATGTGCCTAGTTGTGAAATTCACCTATGTCAAATGTGCATGTGACATGCTTCACACGTAGTTATACATTTAACATGCCTAATTTTGAATCTAATGCGCCTAAATATGAACATATGCACCTACTTATACATAGAAGATGCAAGCTATCTCAAATAACACATGTAAATGTGAAATGCACCTAGTTGTATGTGAATTGAGCATAACTGTGGACTTAGTGTGCACAATTGTACATGTAACGTGCATGCTATGGTAAACTCGCCAACTTGTATAGAAATAGAGCCCATATGTGACATAATGTGACTACTTTTAATAATAATGTGCCTACTTGTATTTCAAATGTTCTAACAAAATATTTTAACAAGTGCAATAAGTTTGTTACAAAACATTTGCAATATACGTTTTGGAATTGGATTTAGTTACAATACATCTGCCATTAAGTGTATTTACAAAATATCAACACATATGAGAAATATATTTCCACTCTTTGCACTGTAGGCTGGTGACGTATAAGTTTAGGCGGGTGATCTATCATTGTTTATGTATCATAAATATAATATTTCTTTAATATAATCTCTGCCAATATAAAAAATTTCAAATTGGATTGACACTGTGTAACATGCTACTTGTTTGACATTTTTGTGTTTTGTGCATTCTCTCTTCAAAAGACTTGAGCCTTCTCTTCCATGGACGAACAACTTGGCCGACAATATTTGGATTTTGGATGCACCTATCAATTTTTGGTTCATCAACCTACAATGAAAAAATGATACTTGTATATGAAGCAACATTACAAGTTATATAATTTTATCAACTACAACAAAAATGATACATACACTCCCTCCTAGACTAATGTCCCTTTTTACCTTTTGCAAACCTCTAATAATTTCATCAAAATTTTCTTTAGACATGAAATATGATTTGACTAACAACTCAATGTTTTATAGAATAACATTATACTTGTTCAAGGACTTAGAATAGTCAACATATTTGATGCATCAGGTTTGGTTACGATTTGTAAGACCCATAACCTTGATTTATGATTTAATATGCTTTCTTACCTTAATTATGTTTTTAAAACCTTAATAAAACATTATGATATGCTTTGATATCATGTCACAAAGCTAAGTTTCAAGTTGGTCTAATTTGGACATTGTTTGAGCAAGTTTTGTTATATATGTGCTTTTAAGTGCTTTTATGCAATTTACTCATATCTAGGGTTTTTCTTGTGATTTGTCACATGCTTGTTGTTCCTCATAAGTTTTCATATCATATTTTATATAGTTGTACCTTAGAGCACCTTGTTGAACCTTTGGTTTAGTGGTGACATCTAACCTTGTGTTGAGATTAGGGTTTCCTCACCTAGATGCCCTAACTTGATGTTTTTCCCCTTTGGATGTTGGAATTCTATGGTCCACCTTTAGGTGGTGGGATCCAATTTTCCTCTTTAGTGGCTTGAAGGTTGATGGTTTGTCTTTGAGGCTCTTAGGTTGATGGTTCACCAATTGAGGTGCAACAATCGATGGTGATGCTAGGGTTTGCTTTTGTGGCAAAGGAATGGCATGACTTGATCGGCCACCTATTGTTAGAGGTTGATGCTTTCTATGGGGTTGACATCTGATGGTCCCCCTAGTGTTAAGATTCGATGGTTGACCTATTTTTGCATGGATGAGATGTTTTGATGACAGACACATGGCATGCATGGATTGGCACCTCTTCCTTTCTTTCTCTTTCACCCCAAGCTTTATATACCTCCATGCTTCCATGCAAACGAACCCTTTAGACCTCCTTTCTTCCTATTTCTTGTTTTAGCTCGTCCCACTTTCTTGGTAGAGAATACGTATCTCAAGGAAGAAGAAGCTTGGCCCATCTTGGTTGTATGTGCACCGAGGGTTTGGATCTACCCTCTTCTTGGTTGTTTGAAGCTTCCTAGCTTTGTTTCTTGGGCTAAGCAAGGTTTGCTTGTTCTTGGAGAAAGGAGCTATCTTGGACGTGTGTAATTCTCAGGATATAGTTTCTTCTCTCTTTCTTCAATCTACCTTGTTGTTTGCACATGCTTCATCATCTTTGAGGTAGGTTATATAACTTTCTTCACATTTATTGCTTACTCTTAACTTGCATGTAAAAGATTCTTGCTCTAAAATGTAGTTCTGAGTAGAAAGATGCTATCCTAACCTAGGGATTGAGCTTGTGTGGTAGTTCTTGAGTAGATAACCTTTTTTGATGTACCTATAAACCTTGAGCACCTTTCTTCCTTGGAAGTGGAAACCCTAGACCTTGCATGCCCAGAAATCGATGGTGCTCTTGTGGTGAGAATTGATGGTTTTCCTTTATGTGTTTTGGACTAATTTCTATCTTACTTCATGAAAGATTATCTTCTTGTGTCAATCGATGGTGTGTACTTATTTTTTTTTGGGACCTTTTTCTTGTGCTTGAAACCATTAGTCTTGGTGCTCTCATCAAGTGCATTCAATCTATGGTTTCATAAGCCCTAACAAATAATGGTTTTACTTTATGTTTTCAATTTGTTTTCACCTAGTTCCAACAACTGATGGCCTTACTGGGTCCACCAATGATGGCTTCACTGGTTACAACATCTGATGGCTTCATTGGTTTCAACATTTGATGGTGTTCCTAGTTTCATGATTTGATTGTTCACAAGTAATGGTTTCACTATGTCATGATTCGATGGTCTTCATAGTGTCAACATGCAATGGTGGTTCTGATGTCCACAACCGATGGGATTTTTGATGTCAACCAATGTTGATGCTTCTAGTGTTGACATCTGACGGCCTTTCTAGGTCAAGACTCGATGGTCCTTATATGTCTATGATTGAATGGCTTTCCTAGATGCAAGATTTGATGGCTCTTCTCACTACTACAAAAAATGAGTTAGTCTACATTGTGTAATCATAGTCTATTTACAATTATTTAGCATGTGTGGATATTACAAAATGTTATAACATGTTGTGTAATTATAATATATAACAACATATCATAGTATGGTGTGTGCTCTAGATATGTAACAACAAGTTTCAACATGTGGTGTTATTGTAATCTATTACAACATGTACCTATCACAACAGGTGAATGCCTATTTTATGATTATGATATATTATAGTAGATTAGTCTATGTTGTGTAATGATGGTCTATTACAACATGTTATCATGTGTGACTATTACAACGGTTCACAATATGTTGTGTAATTAAGGTCTTTTACAACATGTTTGAGTATGTTGTGATACTATAGTCTATTACAACATTTTAACACATGTTGTAGTATCACATATACTACAACAGGTTTGGCCTGTTGTAAATAACTTGTGTTGTATAAAATATACAATATACAATTTGCAAATAGTATTGTTGTGATAAGTATGCTAACTACAACATAACTATTGTGTTTCTCCCATTATAAAAAGTATTTTCTGTAGTAGTGTCTATGTACATGATTCAATGGTTTTGCTTGGATGGAATAGGGATAATTTTGTCTACATAACATATAATGGTCTTGTGGGAGATTCATGATTCAATAGTGATGTTTTGGTTTAAGTATATCCATGGTCTGATGGGATTCTAGGTGTTAGGGTTTGTGCTTTTTCCTATGTATGTGTATAAACCAACAATTTACTTTTTAGTGCTGATTTGTAGTGTTATCTTCCATCTATATTTTATTCATGCCTCCTTGTTTCCACCCAAAAGGATATAAGCATCAAAAAGGTCATTTGATCATGTTACCTTCCTAAGTATCCCCTCTCTATCCACCTCATAAAGCATGATTCTTTATACTCTCCCAAAAATTATTCCAAACTCTCATGGAAAGAAAGGTAGGTCAATCATTGTACCATGTTGGTTATTTAGGTTATTTGACATCTGACATATTGACATTGAGTTTATGCCAACTTGGTGGTGGTTCTCCCCACAATTTCTCTTCCATCTCCATTTTCTTCATTCCTCCTTCCTATCATCTACCAAAAGAAGATATGCATCAATAATTAAAAAAAAGATCACATTATATTCCTAGATAACCCCTCGTTGGTTGCCTCTACAAACATAATGATTTATAAACTAGGAATCCTTCCAAATTTCTATAACAAGGTAGGATGACCATTGTTACTATGTTGATCATTCAAGTTCTAAGACATCCACTAACCCAATGTCGTGTCTTCAAATAGGTTTTTACAAGGATCTCAGATTACTTTCTCTAAAATAGGTTGCACATGTCTATAATCATGTAGAGTATGCTTAAGTATTTCTTCTTGGAAACTACATAAAAACTTGATTAAGATGGATCGTGATCAATTTAAGGTTTTTGTGAATCTTAATTTTGTTTAGTAAGTTTGGCACCCACTTTTTTATTAACTCTAATACTACATAATCCATTGTCCATGCACAGACTAATTAAAAAATAATAAGAAGAAATATATCTATTTAAGATCACTTCTTCTAAAAAAGGATATCGAAATATGTATACAACATATAAACATCAAACCAATAGATTATCAACATTCTTAAAAACTACTTTATTCATTGTGCAATGACCTTTTTTTCTCTTCTCTCTAATATTACCAAAGAAATCAAGGCAAGTGAGATTACTCCATTTATTTTAGAAGCTTGCAACAATCATTCATTTAGATGAGAAAGGGGCTGATCTCATTTTCCCTAATTGAATTATGCTAGATAAAATTTAAGCATCCACATTTCAAGAGATGATAATTTGTTTCGTTATGCTCCTTTTCACAAAGAGATCATCAAGACACATAGCTAACCCAAACATTTGAGTTGCGAGTCTATTTAAAAGGGCAATCCAACCAATAACACTATAGCTTTAAGGAACACAAAATATCAAATAACCAAGTTTCTTAAGCTAGATTAGGATTTGGTTCTTTGACAATGTCCCAATAGAATATTAAATTAATAGTGATCACGTTACCTAAGGATTTATCCCTTCTTTATGAAACACACATCAATATTGATCACTAATATCCTGACTCTTTATAGATTTTCTTGTCAGGAATATTCCAGTTATTATCAGATTTAAACTTTTCAAGAGACTATCCATTTCCAAATTTAAGAATATTGAATGTTTTTCATACACAACTCAAAAACATTTTGCCAACCAACTGAGGATCCGTCCATAGCTTTATGGACTCTCCTTTTCCAATATTAGAAGAAATGTGTTATATATATATATATGTATATAGATCATGATCTACCTCAACATATACTTCATATTTGTCATAATTCTCATCCTAGCCCTCAATTTCATGTTGGAATGAGTTTTGTTGTACAATTAGTCAACTTAGTATACATGTATCACTAAGATGATGCTTGATTTGATTAAAACCATTTTGCTTTCATGTAATACATCATCCTATATTTACTTGAATTTTGAACACATCCTTGTGAACTTTTGTTCTCTATTCTTTTTATCATGTTGAAAATCTCTCTCTTACGTTTCCAATGCAACAAATTTTGTCTAATTTGGAGTTCAGATGAGAAAGATATGGCCAATTGATGACCTATACTTGAAACCCTAATGCTTCTAACCTTTTATCACCATAATTTTACCTCCAGGCCAACAATTTTGGGCTCAGTTGGGGGAGCTCGCATGCGTACAACCCACTCCCCTCTTTCCTTGTTTTTCCAGCAATCCTAGCACTTCTTCGTGGACCAATCGCAAGGCACATATCACTGAACAATAGATCCTGGCCCTTGGATCATTTGGCCTCAGATCTAGGCCCTAATCCGACGATTGAGTGCCCATCTTCCTCCTCCGTATATCACTCTATGGAAATGGTGCTTTGACGCCACAAAATTAACCCCTTTCCCACCACTCACAGCCCCAATTGAGACCTCTCGACCTATAAATTCACTCCCCACACTCCTCCCCCATCGTTTCTTTGCCTTTCAGGAACTCTATCCCTATCTAGCCTTCTTCTTTTTTCCCCATCTCAGGCCGCCTCCGCCGTGAGAGTTTTTGGGTGTCTTGCTTTTATGGGGCTTCAGGAGAATCTGGAGGTGGCGGTGGGGGTGTAGGGCTACCATGAGACCAGGCGGCTCCTTCGTGACCTCTGCTAGCCACCTATGTACTGACCTCAAGATTCACCCAAAAGTTGCTTTGAGTGGAACCCCCAAATGAAGTTGGGTGGTTCGTGTGGTCTGCCTGACAACAGGGTGACCAACGACAATGGAGTGGGTCGAGGCGATAGGGAGCGGCTCGCAGCTGCTAGTGAATGATCGGGTCGGTGGATGGTTGATAGCCGATCACTAGGTTGGCTTGGAGAAAACCAACAATCCTAGGACATATGTCCAAGGGGTCTAGCCCACGGGGCTCTAACAAGCCATCCGTTGAAGTCAAAATCGATGGTCTAGATCTCGCACATGATTTCAAGTAACTCCTTAACCTAGATTCTCTATAGTTGTGATCCAAATCTTCAAAGATCAATATCTCCCATATCCTTTGGCCAAATAAGGCATATAATATATGGTTTTTGATCTTCTCGACGAGATCTATCCAATGGATCTAGTTTAGAATATATTTATTCTTCATTTTATCTTGATATCCTAAAAAGCATGTCTTTTATATGCTATTTAAATGTTTAATGATATATCTTGCTTCCATCTAGTGTTGATGTTTTGTATATCACTCTTGATCCTTATAATAGTAACTTTTATCCATCATTTGCCTTGAATCACGAAGTAGATCACATTTGATGTGCACTTTTACTCTTTTGACCAAAATGTGGCCCACTTATACTTGGATCTTGAATGGGTACATATCTCTTATCTCGATGCTTAGTGTCTTGTCATATCTTGTTGTTATTGCTTTTACATATATATTGCCTATATGAAATACTTGTGATCCATTATAGGGATGGACGCCCAGGTCCACTCACCTTTGTCTATGTAGCTATAAGGAGTGTGGACTTAGGGTAACCAACATTTTCGTGACAACAACTCAAAAACATTTTTCCAAGCAACTGAGGGTCCCTCCATAACTTTATGGACTCTCCTTTTCCAACCTTAGAAGAAATATGGTATATATTAATATGTATGTAGATCATGAGCTGCCTCCATATCTACGATTTATCAAACCATGTAGAATCATATTTTTTATATTTAACATGAAGACGCATAACCCACATTGAATTCTTTATTACATGCAAAATGATAGGAATTTTAAAATTTACTAACTTTTAAACATCATCTATACCATAAACTTCAAGAAAAACTATTTTTCGTATAAAAAACATTGGCACATGAAACATTAGGGGTCTTACTATTCATGTTTTCTCCACACCATATGATGTTCTTGAATACTTTATAATTTTTTCCATAAAACAAGTAGGAAGTGGAAATTTATAAGACTAGAAAAGATGAAGAGCAAAAAAGTTGTCCCATAAAAGATAAGTTCTAAAGTTTCAAATAAATAGCATGATCTCAACTTTGTATATATGAGGAATACAATAGGATGTTTTAATCTTGACAAATAATAGAGGTAAGCCTAAATAACTTGTAGAATTTCAACAATATATATATATATATATATATATATCACGAGTTCTAGCCATAATATCTTAATTATATTAGACTTGCAAAGCACATGACTTTTAGTTCAGTTAATACCAAAAAAGAATACTCTTGAGGTTCCTAGCATTCAAACCATCAACTTTTAAATAATCACATGACATAATCAACAAATAAGATGTGAGCAGCCTACACATCTGAGTTCATAAAAAGTTTCATAGGATTTGGCTAACATAATAGTTTATATAGGTGCTAAGATGTAACATACTAAATCTTAGATGTAATCTCCATATAATCCTTTTTCCCAAGTTTTTCTTTCATTTCTGTCATTTATGTCGTTCATGTTTAATTAGTGGAATTTATAAAGGTTTTGCAAACATTTATTGACTATTTATACCAATAAAAGGGTTTATGCACAAATACCTCAGTGAAAGTCTATTTAACGACCTTAGATATGTGTTCTAAACCTTTATCTAACCTTTTTATGTGTTTTGAAATCATAAAATGAGCCTAAGTTTCAAATTTGGTTCAATTTGGATGTTGTTTGTGCAAGTTATGCAATTTTAGTTACATTTTGGACTTTTATGCAATTTACCCAATTGAGAGGTTTAATTTGCAAATTATCACATAAATTATAATAATTAGATATTCCCTTACCATTATCGAGATTTTAAACCATGGGGCACCTAGTTGCACCTTAATTTGAAGGTGTTTCTCTCCAAGGGCATTTTAGGGATTACCCTCTTTATAATTGAGCTTATCCTTAAAAGCTATCAACCAATGGGGTTGTTTCTTTGATTAGAGGAAGGTGGGGATGGCCTAGAAGTCTCCTAGGGATTTTAGAACCAATAATTGATATTCAATAAGCCTCTATGAGCTATCCTCTTGCATGGCCATGAAGCCCTAGGCTAAGGACACATGGAAAGTCCCATAGACACCTCATGCTTGCCCCCTTCTTTATATGGCCATATCTACCCCTTCTCACCACCCAATTTAAAAAATCTTGCACTCATTCTCTTTATTTAAGCTTAGAGCATAGTTTCTACTCTGTTTGGCCACAAAAGTTATGTCCCAAGGTAAAAGAGGGTGCTTACCTTGGTGAAGAAAACTCCTAAGGTTCCGAATTTGCTCAATTTTGGATTTTCAAAGCTCCTTCTTGGTGATTTCGACCAAAACTAGTAAGTTCCCTTCTTTCCTTACCTATTTTCATTTTGTTCATCTTCCTCCCACCTTCTTCCAGGTCGGAACCATGGCCTTCCATGGTGAAACCTCACCTAGATCCCTTAAACACCTCATCTCCATGTTCTTTTGCTAGGGTTTTTCACCTCTAAAGTGGAGAAGATGCTTCTTGCTCGAGATAACATCATTGTTGGAGAAACCAACCTCTCTAGTTTGGTAAACTTTCTGATTAAACATGTACACCTTCCCTATAGATGAGTTTTATAACCCCCCTTATATTGCTTACTACATGCTTAAAACTCAGGCTTCTATGTTTAAAATCGACGATCTCCATCCCTATTTACCATGTTCTTCTAAGGTTTTGATTTCTTGCTGATTTACCTTCTCTAGAAGATCTATTTTGGTTACCTATGAAATTCCAACTCCGATCTTTGGTCAAATGGTGTTTTCTCCCTCTCTCTCACTCTTCTTCTCTCTCAAAGATTTCTGACTTGTCATTTCCTGATTGGTTGAAATAGAAAAATTCATATCTTTTAATCCGCTTATCCAAATTTGACAAATAAATATGTTTTGGAATCAAAAATTAATATCTATCTAATAAAAATATTTTCAATGTATGATTTAGAGTTTTGACTAAGGGTGATTTTTAGAAAATGAATTTAATGCATAAAATCCATAAAAAGTACATCTTAATCATCTTAACTCCAAAATTAACATAAAAATATATTTTCTTGATTAGGAGAACCTAATAAGTTTATTTGTGAGTTTTTTAGAATCTAAATCCAAGTTTTGATAAAAATTTCTAAAACTATACATTAGTGTGCATTATATACTCTAATACATGTTAATACATTGAAAATAGGCAAAGTGGAACTTGGACTCAATTAAAGTGGTGAAAGTTAGTAATTGATATCAGTAAGAGAGGTATGTGAATTCTTACACCATAATTTGGGATATTTGCAAACCAAATCCAATATTTCCCTAATGAAGCTTTAATGAACCCCATTCCCTCTATTCATGATTCTTTTGTTAAATTGCCTCAAAATCAGTAATCATATTCTTTTTCTTGGATCTTGTACCCCACTACCATGTTTCAAATCTATGATGCTTTTGTTTTCCATGATTTCTTTTCTAGAATGTTGATTTTATGGACTATTTAGCTATAGTAGTGGTACTTATGTACAAACACCCATAGATAGGGCATGTATTAATTCGCCCTTGGGAATGTCTTATTCTCCCCCATAAAAATATGTGTAGGTGACTGGGAATGTATTATTTCTCCCCTCACCTATAGGTTGAGGTCCAGTAAGTGCCTCAACCCTACTTAGTTAATGTAGTCAATATTAATCATGCATGCAAATATTTTATTGTTTTCCTTGATATGGCAAGAATCTATCTGATTATGCCTCATAATCTTGTTCTCTTCATCTTATGATGAAATCTTAGCCTTTAGTTTCATGTTATTTCCTTATCTTTTGTACTTCTTCATTATTTGACACATAACTTACATTTCTCTCTCTTGCTGGGTGATTTCCCAACCACCTAGGTTTAGATTGAGGTGTTAAACATGATCAAGGAGAACATAGCTTCCAACTTGGACCTAGCTCTTGGAGATTTTGCTTGGAGACAGATTTGAAGTAGTTTAGACTTCCCTCAACTTAGATCCTTATGTTGTTTCATGCATGTAAATACATATGGGAGATTGTGTTGTACTTTTGAAATCTTTTGAGAAAATCAAATATAGTCATTTGTTTAATTCCACTTCTACACATTGGTTGTTTTGAATACCATCTATTAAAATTTCAAAATTTTACACCTATTCTAGCATACCTTTGAGTGTGTTTGGAATGGATGTTTTACTCTTCAATTTTTTTAGTAGGGAGCAGACTCCCCCCTCTCCAAAAAAAGTATATCAGCGGAATAAAAATGTTGACTATATTCAATTTATCACAAGTTTACAAAAGAACATCATAATCTCCCACAAAGGGTTTACATGTATTACTCAACATAAGAATCTAGTAGAGGGAAACCATAACAACTTTTTCACCAAGCTTTAACTCCTTAAGCTAGTCCAAAACTTCATGACTTATCATCCAAGTCCTTCCTCTAGGGTTGGAAGCATACCCCAACAAGAAGAGAAAATAGATGACATTAGCAAAGGATGGTATGCGCATACGAAATAGGAAATTGAGAAATATATGGAATAAAGGACAACAAATATAAAGGCTTCCCATGAAGAAGATAAGGACAACCCAAGTGAGTATCAAGAGAAATGATTTGCAATAACAAAAGTGATACTTTCCATAAAAACAATAATAAAAGTGGTGCCAAAAAAGCACACATAATTCTTTGGGCACACAACCCATTACAACCTACATGTATGTGAGATAAGCATAGCCCTAGAAAAATATAAAGAGAATGATGTACTACCAAAATCCCAACATATATGAGATAGCATAGCCCTAGACAAGTCTCACAAACTTGAAACCTGATAAATAATGACGTACTACCAAAATACCAAATATATAACATGGGCCAATCCTCACAAACTTGAAACTTGGGTATGGGGAACCACCACCTCCATCCCAATAATAAAAGGGGCATACTGCCTAAAAACCAATACAATTACACTAATCTAGTGCTAATGATTCACATAATATGTTTAATTGAGAGGCAAGTAGAAAGTATAGTCAGATTATACAAAGTAATCAACACAAAAGTGACCAACATATACATCCACCTCACAAGTGGGAAAAAGACATCACATGTCATCAAATAGAGTTCCAACATGAACAAAGCATAATAAAGAAGCAAGAGAATGTCCAAACATGATCACAAGATCAGTAACAAATAAGATACTTCACATGAAGCATATTTTACAAAATAACAAGATATTGTGTAGGCTAATGTCCATATGACCAAGAGAAAGAATATAGGATAATTTTTCAACAAGAATAATGTGGTTTGCAAACATACAATAAGAGAGAGAAATTGCTCAATATGAAGAATCGAGTCTACAAACATACCTCTCTTCAGAGTCTAAATAGTCCAAAGTCCAATCTAAGTCCAAACCTAGGCCTCCAAAGAACCTCTAGGGAAGGTGCATAGGTCCAAGTAGCAAGGTCCCCTAGGTAGAGAGGCTAGTTTCCTCAACAAATCTCCTATCTCGAGCAAGAAGCACCTTCTCCACTTAAAAGGTGAAAAACCCTAACAAAAGATCATGAAGATGAGGTGTTTAAGGGTTCTAGGTGGGGTTTCACCATGCAAGGCCATGGTTATGATGTGGAATAAGGTGTAAGGAAGATGAACAACATGAAAATAAGGAAGGAAAGGAGGGAACATACTAGTTTTGGTCGAAATCACCAAGAAGGAACTTTTGAAACCCTAAATAGAGCAAATTTGGAACCCTAGGAGCCTTCTTCACCAAGGTAGGCACCCTCTTTTACCTTGGGACAACACCTTCATGGACAAAAAGAGTAGGAATAATGCTATAAGATGGAGGAAAGAAAAGGAGAGCAAGAAGTTTTTCAAATTGGGAAGTGGGAAGGGGTAGATATGGCTTTATAAGGAAAGGGGTCATACATTAGATGTCTATGGGACTTTCCACGTGTCCATGTATAAGGGTGCCCATGGTCATGCAAGACTTTATGGATAAGGAAGAATTCAGTCATGAGTGTCAGTAACTTTCCATGTGTCCAATGCTAAGGGTGCCCATGGACATGCAAACCTTTATGGATAAGGAAGAAGTCAAGCATGAGGTGTCCATGGAGCTTTCCATGTGTCCTTAGCCTAGGGTTTCATGGTCATGCAAAAGGAAAACTCATAGAGGCTTCTTGAATATCAAATATCAGTTCATGGATACTTCTAGGCCATCCCCACTGACCTCCAGTCAAAGAAATAACCCCATTGGTTGATAGCTTCTAATGATAAGCTCATTTATAAAGAGAGTAATCCCTAAAAGGCCCTTAGAGAGAAACACCTTCAAACCAAGGTGCAACTAGGCAGCCCATGGTTAAAAAACTCAAGAATGGTAAGGGAATATATCAGGATTATAATTCATGTGACAATTTACAAAGAAAACCTCCCAATTGGGTAAATTGTAGAAAAGTCCAGAATGTAACTAAACAACATCTAAATTTGGTGAAACTTCATCCACAGACTATCTTTGATGTGTTTAATATGAATTTAACATTATTTACATATTTGGAAGTTATAAAATCACATTATTCATTACTTATGCTTTTTACTCATTTTCTTTCTCCTAAACTTATCCTAATATTACAAGGTGGTCCAAAATAGATGAAATTTGACATTTAGACTAATTTTGATAAGTAGATTACGAATTTGAAGTTTTTTCCACTTTTGAGGCTTATTTTTATGAGATATTTCATATGGCCCATTAATTGCCATTATCTAAATTATTCAACCAATTAAGTTCCTTATCTTCATATTACCACCAAAATGAGTTGTGGCATATTTTATGTATCTATTATTAACCTAAGATTAATGTGAAAATATTAGTCTACATTAGGGTGATACATTCATGTATTATCTCGTTAGGATCATGCTAAACATCTATTTTGGTCTAACCTTCAATCTTGTTTGTTTAAGACCAAAAGGTCAAAGTCCTAGGGTAGGGTCCAAGATCTAGTATGTTACAACACTCCACCCCATAAAAGGATTTCGTCCTCAAAATCTATTGATCCAAACATCAACAACCATTTACTCTCCACCCCAAAAAAGGTTCAACCTAACAAGTCAAACTAAAACAACATTTAGTGTTAACCACATACCTTTTATTTGTGAAATGTTTTAGAGATTTATGTTGTTCATGTATCCAACTAATAAGTCAAACCATGTAGGACTGAATTTTAGGTCCCTTGTATCTCTAACCTAAGAACCCTACATAAACATCCAAAAGTCATAGGGTAGGTCAACTAAACCTTTATATCCTCATACATATCCCTAATCACTTCTTCATATACAAAACTAGGGTTAGGATTCTATTTCAACTATTTCAAGGGGCTCACTATCCACGCTTCAAAAAATTCTTCATTGTGACTTAGTTCAAGAAAAACTTTGATAAAATCCAAAAAAAATTGTACATATAGTAGTATAATTGGTAATATATTTTTCTTCCAAAAACCATGTGATATAAAACAAAGATGAACTCAAAATCAATGTGGAGACCAAGTCACAATTTATAGATAACAAGATCTCCTTACCCTACTATCTCCTCATAACCTAATTGCATCCTCGAACCAAACCGTACGACATCAAGAGATACAAATCATCATCCATCCATGTGGTCAGGTAAGATCATCTAACCTCATCACATTAGGGTTCCCTAAACATCAACCTTTCACCATCTCATGATCTACTTAGGCAAATTCTAGGGAAACATCCCACCTAAAGGGTGACTAACAAAGTCAAGGGTTCTAATAAGGGATACAAAATTGAAATAGTCAGATTCCAACTACTATGGGTTCTAATTGTATGGCTCTTATACCATACAATCAAAGGTTGGTTTGATGATGTTTGGGTAGTTAGATTTCGGTAGTTAGATTTCAAGTATGAAATTCTTTTTTAGGGTATGGAGTCCTGTAACATATCGAAATCTAGATACACCCACTCTAGAAACCCTAACTCCATGATTAGGAAAATAGTTTACTTAGATCCTTAACTTTGGCTAAACACATTATAGTTGTAACCCCATATTCTTGTTGTTATCTTAAAGAACATATAATGTTCATCTAATGAATAGTTCACATGTTTGAACCCTAATGAAATCTAATGCACATAATATGTGTAACTCACATATTAATATTAATAGTGGGTATACATGATGCTAAACATGTCTTGGACCAATAAACCCTAATGATATGATAAACATGATATTTGTAACCCAATCTTGGACTTAATGCATACTAAGAATGTATAGGTGAAGAATAATGATCATATTGACCTAAACCCTAGGTTGTAATCATCTAACCTTAAACTATACATCCTTAATGACATTCTTGATACATTAGTGATATTAGGTGTCATAATAATATTTTATACTTTAATATACATAAATGATATATAATCATCTAATCATAGATTCATTAGGTCATCAATATGAAATGCATACCACCTTGTTCTCTAATACACACCTAATTATTCACCTAATCAATACTTGGTATATGAATCAAATCATTAATATGTAATATGTCCCACCTTGATAACTAAAATATATATAATTACTTCAATGCGGATAGGAAGTAATTGGATTCACATAAAAGTTCATAATCAATCATAAGAACTAAATAAATATGAGAAAATGATTAATGATCACATAAATGTGAGTAAGAAAGTTAATGTGACAATGTTTCATATAGATATAAGTGATTAATGTGACATTATTTGGATTATTTCATACAAAATAATCAGATATAATTCAATAAGGTGATAATGGAGTCAAAAACAAAATTATTAAAGATAATGGTCAGATATAATAATGCATATTGAGATAATTGAGTAAACTCTAATTGTGATAAAACTCATAATGAGGTAAATGAAAAATATATATGGTTTCAAGCATAATAATGAAATATATATCTTTTGAATATAATGAGACACACTTAAAAGAATTATAAGGATGAATTTAGTAGTTTAATTAAGTGGTTGGTGGTATGGCTCGTGGGCGTGGGAGGGGCGGAAGGGGGAGAGGGCGATGGGGCAACCCTATCGGATGCGGAGAGAAGGATCGAGCAGCTGCTGTAGAGTCACCGATTTCGACTCCTCCAATCGGTCAAATAGAGGCCAATGGAGATGGAGGCATGTCTGCTTTGTCTAGATCTTCTACGGCCCCGGCCGGAGGCACATCGCGAAAGGGTAAGAAAAAGGAGAATGCCCCCGCCAATCTTCCATCGGAACCCCCTCCCAAAACCATCCCAGAAGAAGGATCCGCTTCTCGTATTGCAGACTGGATTCAATCTAGTCGGCAAGGGCGAGAGGAGCGAGATGTGGCTTCGATTGAGTTCATAGAGCCCATTCTGAAGGATGGTGTGAAATGTGCATCGGTCTCCAGCCTGGAGTCCTCCATTCCGGACTGGGAGGAGTACCTTTCTGTCTGGTTTGTGGGGAGAAAGCCATTCCGTGGTCAACTGCTGGGATGGATCCGGCAGCAATGGAGACCGAGTGGCCCTGCTGAAATCGTCACCGAAGAAAAAGAGGGATTCATAATCAAGATGGCTTCACATAGCAAAAGTGAAAGGGTTCTAGATGAAGCCCCATGGTTCATGGATGGAGCGATGCTAGTCGTCCAGTCCTGGAAGCCTAGAGCTCTTCTCCAACCTCTTTCCTTCACACAGGTCCCAGTCTGGTTCATGATCAAGAACATGGGCATTCCTTGGACTCGAGATCATATCGCCAGAGTTGCCAGCACATTGGGTAGGCCTCTCGATTATTATGATTTATCCATCTCAGTTGGCTGTCTCGGAGCAGCTTCCGTATGTGTCGAGGTCAATTGTGACTCAAAGCTCCCAAGAACAACTTTGGTTGAACTTGACGGCAAAGACAAAGTACTGAAGACTGAGATCGTGTCCAAGCCCCTGGTGTGCTCAAGCTGCAAGAGGTTTGGGCACAAGGTCGCCACCTGCCCGCAGGTGGCCAGGAAGCACTCACGTGACATTGATTTGTAGGTCAGGTTTGGGAAGATATCAGGTGCTCGTCGGTTTGCCAAAGAGAAGATGCTTGTCTTCAGTAAGGTGTCCGAAGAAGAACCTGAGGGAGATGTCCAAGGTGATACTAAAGAAGACAACGCCCTGCAGAACGCTATTGCTCAGCAGATTCAAGAGGTTGTCCTTAACTGTAACATCTTGGCTCACGATCGTCAACCTAAAGTAACTCATGATTGGTTGAAGGAACCAGATATGTTTGGGTCATCTCCGATTTGTAATCTGGACAGTCTCAATCTTGGATGGGAGTTGGAGCTTACTCAAAGTTGCTCTGATTCTTGGAAGATCAATAAGATCTGGGAGAGTAGTGGTTTCTCAGTTAAGTATCAACATAGAAAGGAGCAACTCTTGGTTGAAGATGAAGGTTCCAGTGAGGACACTTATTCTAGTATTGATTCTGACCGTCTGGACATTGAGTCGCTGGAATATGAGGAATCGTGGGCCAAAAGGAAGAAAAAAGCAGCAAGGAAGAGAAGAGAAGGGGGTTGATCTCTCTGTGTTCTGGACCTTGTATTGCTTGGTCTCTGGTTCTTGCATAAAGAAATAACCAGATGCACCTTGGACATTGGTTTCAGTAGTTCAGGATGTCTAGCTTGGAGGTTTAATCCATACATTTTCAGCGGAATGAGGATAATGGCTAATGTGTGATTGATCGTCAAGCTGAGCCATTATGTTCTAAAGGTTCCTATGTTGTGCAGGTCCGTTTGGTGATTTCTTTTGCTCTACCAGAAACTCGTTGACCTGGATGTTAGTAGTGGAGTGTCCTGCTATATTGCTCCTGAGTTTTCTAGGCTTCTGAAGGGATGATCGGCTGCCCATGTTGCCACAATTTCAGAGGATGCGTCTAATGCTAGTGTTGGCATGTGTAGTTAGGATGTTCATTTCAGTTTCTCTGTTACCTCTTGAGTTAGTATTGTGGGTTGTTTTCTTCTCTTGTCTAGGTAGATGGCTACTGTGTAGCTTGTGTTTGGTGTGTTTGTTTTTTTTTCTGGTTGTGTGGATGTTTTCATCCAGGGTTGTTTTGGGGCGCAACTCCTTTGTACCCAATGTTTTGGGCACCAAATTTTATTCAGTAACAGGATTTTTTACCGACCAAAAAAAATATTAATAGGCCTAAAATGTTAACTGTGTTATATCTAATAGAAATGAATCTTAATAATGGAACCCTTAGTGATCCATGAGAACCTGACTTGTGTGGATTTGCTTGAGAAGATTATGAACTCTCAATTTAAGAAGTTGAAAAATAAGGAGTTTGAGTTATGAATGTTTTGGTGGAAGCTTTATGGAAACAACCTAGGAGTTTAGTGTTGGGATGTTGCATACTCACCCTACTCTTTTTGTTTGAGATTTCGGGGACAAAACCCTTTTAAAGGGTGGAGTTCTATAACATACTGAATCTTATATGTAATCTCCATATAATCCTTTTTCCCAAGTTTCCCTTTCACTTCTATCCTTTATGTCTTTCATGTTTAATTAGTGGAATTTATAGTGGTCTGGTGAACATTTATTGACTATTTGTACCAATAAAAGGGTTTATGCACACATATCTCGGTGAAAGTCTATTTAAAGACCTTATTTATGTGTTCTAAACCTTAATATAACTTTTTTAATGTGTTTTGAAATCATAAAATGAGCCTAATTTTCAATTTTGGTTCAATTTGGATGTTGTTTGTGCAAGTTATGCAATTTAGGTACATTTTGGACTTTTACACAATTTACCCAATTGAGTGGTTTTATTTGCTAATTATCACGTACATTATAATAATTAGATATTACCTTACCATTGTTGAGATTTTGAACCATGGGGCACCTAGTTGCACCTTGGTTGGAAGGTGTTTCTCTCCCAGGGCATTTTAGGGATTACCCTCTTTATAAATGAACTTATCTTTAAAAGCTATCAACCAATGGGGTTATTTCTTTGATTGGAGGACGGTGGAGATGGACAAGAAGTCTCCATGGGATTTTAGAACTGACATTTGATATTCAAGAAGCCCCGATGAGCTATCCTCTTACATGGCCATGAAGCCCTAGGCTAAGGACACTTGGAAAGTCCCATAGACACCTCATTCTTGCCCCCTTATTTATAAAGCCATATCTACCCCTTCCCACCACCCAATTCAAAAACTCTTGCTCTCCTTCTCTTTACTCAATCTTAGAGCATCGTTCCTACTCTATTTGGCCACGAAGGTTCTATCCCAAGGTAAAATAGGGTGCTCACCTTGGTGAAGAAAACTCCTAGGGTTCTTAATTTGCTCTATTTAGGGTTTCTAAATCTCCTTCTTGGTGATTTCGACCAAAACTAGTAAGTTTCATCCTTTCCTTCCCTATTTTAATTATTTTCATCTTCCTCATACCTTCATCTAGGTCAGAACCATGGCCTTCAATGGTGAAACCCCACCTAGAGCCCTTAAACACCTCATCTCCATGTTCTTTTGCTAGGGTTTTTCACCTTTGAAGTGGACAAGGTGCTTTTGCTCGAGATAAGAGCTTTGTTGGAGAAACCAACCTCTCTAGTTTGGTAAACTTTCTGCTTGAACCTATAAATATTCCCTAGAGATTAGTTTTATAACCCCATTCTCATATATTGCTTGCTACATGCTTAAAACTCATGCTTTTATGTTTAAAATCGACGATCTCCATCTCTATTTACCATGTTCCTATAAGGTTTTGGTTTCTTGTTGCTTGACCTTCTCTAGAAGATCTAGTTTGGTTACCTATGCAATTTCAACCCTGATCTTGAGTCAAATGGTGTTTTCTCCCTCTCTCTCACTCTTCCTCTCTCTCGAAGATTTTTGACTTGTCATTTCTTGATTGGTTCAAATTGAAAATTCATATCTTTTAATCCGCTTATCCAAATTTGATAAATACATATGTTTTGGAATCAAAAAATTAGTCTCTATCTAATAAAAATATTTTCAATGTGTGATTTTGAGGTTTGATAAAGGGTGATTTTTAGAAAATGAATTTAATGCATAAAATCCATAAAAAGTACATCTTAATCATCATAACTCCAAAATTAACATAAAAATATGTTTTCTTGATTAGGAGAACCTAATAAGTTCATTGGTGAGGTTTTTTAGAATCTAAATTTGAGTTTTTCTAAAACGTTCTAACACTAGGGTTGATGCACATTAATGTGCATTATTATGTACTCTAATACATGTTTATACATTTAAAATAGGAAAAGTGGAACTTGGACTCAATTAAAGTAGTGAAAGTTAGTAATTGATATCGGTAAGAGAGGTATGTGCATTGTTACACTATAAGTTGGGATATTTGCAAACCAAATCCTATATTTCCCTAATGAGGCTTTAATGAACCCTATTCCCTCTATTCATGATTCTTTTGTTAAATTGCCTCAAAATCAGTAATGATATTCTTTTTCTTGGGTCTTATACCCCATTGCCATGTTTCAAATATATGATGCTTTTACTTGCCATGATTTCTTTTCTAGCATCTTGATTTTATGGACTATTTAACTATACTAGTGGTACTTATGTACAATCACCCACAGATAGGGCATGTATTAATTCGCCCTTGGAAATGTCTTATTCTCCCCCATAAAAATATGTGTAGGTGACTGGGAATGTATTAATTCTCCCCTCACCTATAGGTTGAGGTCCGGTATGTGCCTCAACCCTACTTAGTTAACGTCGTCAATATTAATCTTTCATGTAAATCTTGTATTGTTTTTCTTGATATGGAAAGCATCTATCTGATTATGCCTCATACTCTTATTCTCTTCATCTTATGATGAAATCTTAGCCTTTATTTTCATGTTATTTCCTTATCTTTTATTCTTCTTCATTATTTGACACATACCTTATATTTCTCTCTCTTACTGGGTGATTTCCCAACCACCCTAGTTTAGATCGAGGTGTTGAACATGATCAAGGAGAACATAGCTTCCAACATGGATCCTAGCCTTGGAGAAGTTTCTTGGAGATAGATTTGAATTAGTTTAGACTTCCCTCTACTTAGATCCTTATATTGTTTCATATATGTAAACCCAAATGGGAGATTATGATATACTTTTGTAATCTTTTGTGAAAATTTAATATAGTCATTTGTTTAATTCTCTTGCTACACTTTGGTTGTTTTTAATACCATCTATTGAAATTTTAAAATTTTACACCTATTGTAGCATACCTTTGAGTGTGTTTGGAATGTATATTTTATTCTTCAATTATTTTTAGTAGGGAGTGGATCCCCCCTCTCAGATCCCACTCCTTACAGTATGGTATCAGAGCCCATGATAGTCAGAATCTGACTATCTCAATTTTGTCTCCCTAATGAGGAGTACCCTTGCCTCATATAGTTCCTCTTTAAGTGAAACACTCATCCTAGAATTGATCTATGCTACACTTGAGATGATGAAATTTTGATTTGGGATCATAAGAATTTTTCACTAGAAACATGTTTAGTTAACCATAATGTGATGAGCCTATTAGGTAGTTATTAGGGCATACGTTGAAGGCAAATGTGTCTAGAAAGGATTACGGTGTTGGGGGCAGGCAAGATTTTCCTCCGTACCACTATCTTAATTTACGAGGACTCCCAAATCCATATGTAACTGCCTAGCCTGAGATGATACTGACTGTCCAAAATAGCATGCCTATAGACAGTAGTAGCTTTAGGCACCTAAGTTTGATGTTTAATAAGAAATCAGAGTGCACAATGAAGCGTGATGAATCTTATACATGGCTTACTTATACTCACATTTTTACCTCTTAATTAGTTTGTCTTGGTAGGTCCAACCTTTTAATGTGTGGAGAGTAGTTGGTTTGATGATGTTTGGGTAGTTAGATTTTAAGGACGGAATCCTTTTTAAAGGGATAGAGTCCTGTAACATACCAAAATCTAGCTACACTCACTCTAGAAACCCTAACTCCATGATTAGGAAGATAGTTTGCTTGGATTCTTAACTTTGACTAAACACATCATAGTTGTAACCCCACATGCTTGTTGTTATCCTAAAGAACATATAATGGTCATCTAATGAATAGTTCACATGTTTGAACCCTAATGAATATCTAATGCAAATAATATGGTTAACTCACATATTAATACTAATAGTGGGTACACATGATGCTAAACATGTCTTGGACCAATAAACCCTAGTGATATGATAAACAATATATTTGTAACCCAATCTTGGACTTAATGCATACTAAGAATGTGTAGGTGAAGAATAATGATCATATTGATCTAAACCCTAAGTTGCAATCATATAACCTTAACCTATACATCCTTAATGATATTCTTGATACATTAGTGATATTAGGTGTCATAATAAGATAATGTACATTAATACACATAATTAATATATAATCACCTAATCATAGATTAATCAGGTCATCAATATGAAATGTATACCACCTTGTCTCTAATACACACCTAATTAATCACCTAATCATTCCTTGCTATATGAATCAAATCATTAATCTGTAATATGTCTCACCTTGATCACTAAAATACATATAATGACTTCAATATAGATAGGAAGTAATTGGATTCACATAAAAGTGCATAATCAATCATAAGAACTGAATAAATATGAGAAAATGATTCATGATGACATTAATGCGAGTAAGAAAGTTATTGTGACAATATGATAATGTTTAATATGGATATAAGTGATTAATGTGACATTATTTGGATTAATTGTAACAAATTGGATAAAGTGTCTTATTTAATACAAAATAATCTGATATAATTTAATAAGGTGATAATGGAGTCAAAAACCAAATTATTAAAGATAATGATCAGATATAATGATGCATATTGAGATAGTTGAGTAAATAAGAAATATATATGGTTTCAAGCATAATAATGAAATAGAGCTCTTTTGAATATAAGGAGACACACTTAAAAGAATTATAAGGATGATATAATATCATCATGAATATAATATTAATAGGCCTAAAATGTTAACAATATTATATCTAATAAAAAAAGCTTAATAGTAGAACCCTTAGTGATCCATGAGAACCTGATCTATGCGGATTTTCTTGAGAATATTTTGAACTCCCAAGTTAAGAAGTTGAAAAATAAGGAGTTTGAGTACTAAAAGTTTTGGTGGAAGCTTTATGGAAAAAATCTGGAAGTTTAGTGTTGGGATGTTGCATACTCACCCTACTCTTTTTATTTGAGATTTCGGGGAAGAAATCCTTTTTAAGGGGTGGAGTTATGTAACATATTGAATCTTTGATGTAATCTCCATATAGTCCTTTTTCCCAAGTTTCCCTTTCATTTCTATCATTTATGTCATTCATGTTTAATTAGTGGAATTTATAGTGTTTGGTGAACATTTATGACTATTTGTACCAATAAAAGGGTTTATGCAAAAATACCTCAGTGAAAGTCTATTTAAGGACCTTAGCTAGGTGTTCTAAACCTTAGTATAACTTTTTATGTGTTTAGAAATCATAAATTGAGCCTAAGTTTCAAATTTGGTTCAATTTGGATGTTGTTTATGCAAGTTATGCAATTTTAGGTACATTTTTTACTTTTATGCAATTTACCCCATTGAGAGGTTTTATTTGCAAATTATCACATCCATTATATTATTTAGACATTCCCTTACCATTATCGAGATTTTGAACCATGGGGAACCTAGTTGCACCTTGGTTTGAAGGTGTTTCTCTCCAAGGGCATTTTAGGGATTGCCCTCTTTATAAATGAGCTAATCTTTAAAATGAATTTAATGCATAAAATCCATAAAAAGTACATCTTAATCATCATAACTCCAAAATTAACATAAATATATGTTTTCTTGATCAGGAGAACCTAATAAGTTCATTGGTGAGGTTTTCAGAATCTAAATCCGAGTTTTACTAAAAAGTTCTAAAACTAGGGTTTCTATACATTAATGTGCATTATGTACTCTAATACATGTTAATACATTGAAAATAGGTGAATTGGAACTTGGAATCAATTAAAGTGGTGAAATTTAGTAATTGATATAAGTAAGAGAGGTATCTACATTCTTACACCATAAGTTGGGATATTTGCAAATCAAATCCTAAATTTCCCTAATGAGGTTTTAATGAACCCTATTTCCTCTATTCATGATTCTTTTGCTAAATTACCTCAAAATCTATAATGATATTCTTTTTCTTGGGTCTTGTACCCCACTACCATGTTTCAAATATATGACGCTTTTACTTACCATGATTTCTTTTCTAGCATGTTGATTTTATGGACTATTTAGCTATAGTAGTGGTACTTATGTACAACCACCCATAGATAGGGCATGTATTAATTCACCCTTAATAATGTCTTATTCTCCCCCATAAAAATATGTGTAGGTGACTGGGAATGTGTTAATTCTCCCCTCACCTATAGGTTGAGGTCCGGTAGATGCCTCAACCCTACTTAGTTAATGTAGTCAATATTAATCATGCATATCATCTTTTATTATTTTTCTTGATATGGCAAGCATCTATTCTGATTATGCCTCATACTCTTGTTCTCTTCATCTTATGATGAAATCTTAGCCTTTACTTTCATGTTATTTCCCTATCTTTTATTCTTCTTCATTAGTTAACACATACCTTATATTTCTCTCTATTGTTGGGTGATTTCCCAACCACCCGGGTTTAGATCGAGGTATTGAACATGATCAAGGAGAACATAGCTTCCCACATGGACCTAGCTCTTGGAGATGTTTCTTGGAGACAGATTTGAAGTAGTTTAAACTTCCCTCAACTTAAATCCTTATGTTGTTTCACACATGTAAACCCATATGGGAGATTATGACATACTTTTGTAATCTTTTGTGAAAATTGAATATAGTCATTTGTTTAATTCCGCTGCTACACTTCGGTTGTTTTGGAATGGATGTTTTATTCTACAATTTTTTTTAGTAGAGGGAGTGGATCCCCCTTCTCGGGTCCCACTCCTTACATAAGATCTTCTGTGCACAAAAAAAAGGAGAAATAAGATACCCTTTGTTTAGTTTCATTAGTATGATAGATGATATTATTGGTTATTTCATTGATAAGAATATCAAGACTTGTAGAATTGAGAATGGCTGAACCAAACTAACCAACATTCAACATTTTTATGAGATCAAACAAATTAGAGGGCCACTTAATGAAGTCATTAGACTTTTGCAATGTCATCCTTAAGGCACGTCTTTGGTGTTTCATTAGGATTTTTGAAGTCATTAATAAGCTCATTAACATTCAATAAGGTATCTGATATCTTTCTCCCCTTGATGAAGGTCACCTGACTATGACCAATCAAAGAATGTAGAATCATTTAAACACTATTGGCTAGAAATCTATAAATTATTTGTAACCATATTGCATAAATAATTGGTGCCTATCTATCACACATAGCATGTTTCACTATAGGATTATAGTATGTATGATCTGTGTACTTCTTGATAACTTCTCCACTTCTGGAAAATTTCACACAATGCAAGTAACATTAGGTCCAACCACATCCTATGTAGTCTATAGAAATGCCAATTGAACCATATGGTCGATGGGATTTATCTCCGATAGGATCTTTAGTCAATATTTTTATTTCTTTCTTTCTTGGTAAAGATCTCATAATGTTATTATTCTTCCTTCGAAAGGTAGGTAACTTCCATATGTCATCACGTTTAAATCCTTGCATATTTGAGGTTTCGTAATACTTGAATAACTCCTTATTGAAACAATATATATGCTGATAAATATTTTTGTTCATTGTAACTCATCTTGACATTAACATCTACACATCTGATACTATTTCTAACAAGTTAACCTTCACAAAATTGTAAAAGAAGCTAGTATACTTATCACCCATCTTGAGCCAATTAACTCGAGACATCTTTCAGCAGGATTCCACATATTTTGCAGCTTCAATATCCTTTTTCTTCTTTTCAACAGCAAAGTCCCTCAGATGAACATCCTTAGGGTTTATATCAGCTTCCTTGTGTGCATTCAGAGCTTTTGATTCAAGAATTTTAGTAGTGTTTGTGATATTGTCAAATCTCTCCTTATTCCTATTTAGGAGTTTCTCTTTCTCATTTTTGAGTTTTGAGATGACCTTGTACATATGTGACTAATAATTTATTACAATATCTATGAAATATGGACATTCTAACCAAGAATAATAAACTCAAAAGATATTTTATATTTTTGATAGATTTATCAGAATTGATCAATAGTTGTCTAAGATCACTGTAGTTATGTTCAATATATCATCCTTACTTTATATTTATGTTCAATATATCATCCTTACTTTATATAGGTAATAGTGAATTCTCATTGAAGAAACATATATCTATTTTTGGAAGGATGATATTAATCACCTCTTTTATCATGATATCAAGGTAACTTATGACCTTTCATATTACTTGCATATAAATGCATATTAAGAACGACGTCATTAAAAGACCTCATGGTCATAAAAAAATAAGAACCTCTACTTTCCTTTTATAGCAATAAACTTCCAAGATAGGATCCATGCACATGCGACTTGATTCTCTTCATGTCCTCCATAAGGGTTTTTCTTTTCCTTTCTTCATGTTTCCTATAAATAGATATATATTGTCTTTTTAAGTAATAAGTAAGTGAATAAATTAAAAGCCTTTTTAAATATTCGTTACTTAAATAGCATGGTGCCATAGTATAACTATTCTCTCTAAAATGAGAATTATGGTTAGATATCTAGAATTTACTTGGCCACACTCTACCTATAGCCTTGCTCTTTTCTTACTCCTCACTTTATCTTCAATAATAGGCACCCAAATTGATGACTGTTTACTTCACTCTTTCCAAGTGTCCTAATATGTTAATACCGCATAAGAATCAAGGATGAGTGGTACCTAGAGTTTCAATCATTGGGATTTGTGGAACCAGAGCCATGCTAGTCTAAATATAATTGAACCGTTCATCATTTGTTTCACTTAATTAGTTTTTTTTTTGAAATCACATCCTTTATTTCTAATGACTTTGTTTTAACTCTTGTATGTCTTCTTGGGAGGACAAACTTTATTCTTTGTTTTTGACCATCTGAAATTCTTGTTCATCACGAGGAGTATTCATTATAAGTTTTTCATCCAAAAAAAATATTCTTGTGATGAGGAATCTAGGTATCTCTAGGTATGAAATCATATAAATTATTCAAAATCATCAGAGTTTGAGCATATGATAGAATTGAATTAATGATAAACAATATCATTATTACCAATAAAAATGTTATAGGATTTCATCAATGTAATAGTACTTTCATGTAGAATCTTATACAAATAAAAAGAATCTCAAGTATCTCTATTATGAGAATCAACATACAAGATTCAAAAAACTTCTAAGCTTGACCATAGGATAGAAGATGGTTATAAATATATGCTTCAACTTTAGTGTAGTAGATATTTCCAATGATCTATTTAATAGCACATTATTATAAGAAATCCCCTCACTAGATGAAATTACATCCCTCAAACAAATATCAGACTTGTGAAAAAAATACTGCATTTACTACAAATGTTAGGGATCCGTTCATATTCAACTTTGATGATATCTTTATCTCCTTTGTCACTTCTCAACATGATATGTATATGAAAGTTAGAAATTAAAAAATGTAACCTAGATTTGAGTGCATTACAATCTCCTCATAGCCTTAGTAGTAAAATCACTACATAGAGAATTACCAAGATAGCTTGCAAGAATACTTGGTATATCTTTGTTCCAAAATTCTAAATGAACGTTAACAAATGTGATCTGGGTAGGTATATCATAGATATTTTCCTTTGTTATGGGTTCAAAAATCTCCCATATTAATAATGAGAGGTTTACCTCACACAAAGCATGGCCCACCATCTGCTACTATCTTTAAGTTATATCCATAATTGAACTTGACTATGCAAAAACTTTTATTATGTGGGATGACCTCAAATGTTGATTTCAATTTCCAAATAACCATCAAATGAAGAAACAAGGTAGGCCAATGAAGTTTGAGATGGACAATCAGACATAGCATTTCCCCTTCTGTGTAAGCAAAAATTTCATTACATAAGCATGGTAGTCCATATTAGATATACTCTAAAAGCCTTTAGATATTCGTTGGTGGGCTATCCATTACATAAAACTCCAATTATACAAAAAGAAATTTTTTTGCTAACTCCTCACATTCCCATCTTGCTTCCCTCACCAACTTGTTCTACTTACAATCAAATATCCATCCATGAAGATTTTGATCACTGGAATGAGGGATGTCTTCATTTCTCGAGGATATGTCACATGTAAAACTTTAATGGATAAATGAGCATTATACTCCAAAATGATTGCTTATGAACTTAAACCTCACACTCATACTACTCTAGGGTGGTACCGTATAGCTCAACATCAAGATAAGAACAAGATTTTATCTTATATTAAAAGCCCTTCTCAATTACCCAATATGTGAGTTAATGAGATACATAGCTAAAGCCTTAATACAATGCATAAAATATGCACTATCGGAATTGCATTTGAATAATTTATTAGAAGACGTCAACCAACTAAACAATCTAATACAACCCACCTCTCTACCTTTCAACACATTTCAATGCAACTCTTGAAAACTAATGCTCCAGTGATACAAATTAATCAGGTCGGTCAAATTGGTCTGACACTGGTATTAACCAAGTTGATATTTAAACATAAACTAACAATTATTTGGACTTTTTGGGCTGGTAGGTGGGGGTTCATTAGTCTAACTAGTATGGTTCCAAAAACATGAGTTTGATTTCTTAGAAGGAGATAGGAGGAACATGTAGAAATACAACACAATTTCAAATACATATATGAATATGTATGAATCGTGCACCTTGCACAAGTAAATACTAAAACAATGCATACAAAGAGTGACTATGATATTTAGGAAAAAAATATATAGATTAACAAAAAATATAATTATAATAACTTCTAAAATGTAAAATAGAATACAAAGAATGTGGTAAAAATGCATAACATATAGTGGTGATGCAATTTTTAACCAAGACACCATCCCTTTATACCTAATAATAAAAGTATGTGAAAGAGACACTATGAATTTTATAATTTGTGATTTTCTTTTTCTATATATATTGTTCTAACTGTGGACGTGTTGTGCAAGTGTTTGAAATATGTATTGTTAAAACAAAGGTATCATTATGTTCTACTCTATTGTTTGCATTTGGTTAGACACTTTGTAGTTATATATCTTTCCATTTATTTGTATCGTCTCCCCCCTTTTTTATGCTTGATTGCTCCACTTCATTTTCACATGTCTCACTCATCACATACATGAATTAATCTCTTTCTCTACCCTATTTTCTCCACCTAAATCCTACATATTCCTTTTTCTCCCTTTTAATTCTCCCTCTCTTTCCATTGTTGTCACACCCCATACATCAATTTTCAAATGGGTGTAGAAAGGGTTTCCTATACAACTTCCATCATGTTATTGCATTTTGCTAGCTTGTATTTTTATGTCGTCCTAAGAGAAGAGAGTTAACGAAATCTCCTAGGTGTGTGGCTTTGAGGCAAAAAGACAATGACCTATAAGAATTTATGCTTGGAAAATGCGATGAAATGGGATTTATATATGTACTCATATATAGTATATCTATCTACTAAATTAAATCTTTTTCTTTCACGATAAATTTTTCAATTGGTATTTAACTCTGGACTTTTTCCTACAAATATGGATATAATTTGAATCGAGATTTTAATTTTTCAACTCAACTTAAAAATCTAGTAATTTGAAATAAGTTTTGAAAGATTATCATTTATAATCCATTTGCATCTCCACTTTGGTTTAGTCATCCCAAAACTGAGTTGTAACAAATAAACTACATCCATAGAATCTTCATATCAATCCCCAATCTTCATATTGAGGGAGAGATCAATGTTCATTTTTAATATCTAGATGACATGGGAATGAGGGGCACCACCTCACCAACTATCCCACTAATCACCTCCTTTCATGTTCTAAGCAAGCCAAATTTCTCTATCCTTCAGCAAAGATCTTCAGGAATGACAAGCAACAAATTATCTTGAGTAGAACTCAAATCACTTTGACACTTCTACAAAAAAAATATTGATGTTTATCCACACTTAATATATATTTTCTCCACGCTTAATAATGTTGAAACATGTAATATCCACATTTCCAAAAATCTTGGAAAAATGCTATCGGAAACTCCGAACACATTTTAAAGTGAATTTTCTTCCTCGGTTTTTTTAGTGAGTCCAAGTAAGCCACACTTGTTATCATGAAAAATCCATTTTTTGTTTTACAGTCTCTTTTGGTGGGAATGGTTTACTACTCTAAAAAGTGTGGAAACATGTAGCCAAGTTGTACAAAAGCAGTAGCAATGACGGGACAAATTGTATTTGTAGACAAGGCACAGATTATTTTCGGCTTTTTCCTGACCAAGACATGAACATCAGTATTCAGGCCAGCTTTAGCGAAAGCTAACGTGTGGCCTTGTGAGTGCTTGAGAACATGCCACTGGATTTCCAAAGACTATCTCTTCTTAAATAAAAATGATAATAAGCACAATCGATGAGCCTATGTAGCAATATCATTATTGACAATAAATTTTCACGTTACAAGACGAGCATTCATTTATAGACTTCAATTTTCCTAGGCATAAACAAAGGGTGGTACGTTGGTATGCAGCTCGGAATATTTCTCGTGCAACTTATCTGAATGATAAACTATGTGTAACACATGAGCGTATACAAATTGTTGAGTTGCTTCATCAAAGTAAGAGCAACGACCATCATCATTTATAGTCTTTTACAGTTGACACGATTGGCCTAGACAAAAGCATAGGACCCAGTTACAAAAGGTAAAATCATTGCACAACATGAAAATCCTCCCACTTCTCAATTGATCAGGTTTCTTCGATCTCATTCTTCAACCAAGAAATTTCATAGAGAACTTTTCGAGCCAATCATAGAAGTATAAACATGTATAATCAAGCAACAAAATGTTAATTTTATATCATGTAACTAGTACATTTTGCCTAAGACGAACTTAACACTAAATTATTGATTCCAAGTTTGAAACAACTCTGGTAATATTCTAGCGGAATACTATAACCCATGTCGAATTATAGATAACACGCGGCACCATTTCACGTTCTTCTGCAAATCGATATAAGACGTGTCATGTGGGATAAGAAGAACCATAATATGACAAATCAGTAAACATTGGTCTTTTATTTCACCCATGTTATACTAACGGAGAGGGATAGGATTATATGATATAACAAAATCACACCAAAAGGAACTTCCTTACAAAGTTCTTGAGAGGATTCTGGATATCTTTGAAGTACAATATATTGAGACCACCAGCATATGGTTGTTCAACGTTTACTAAATACCTAAACTAAGATATAAACAAGGATAAATTGTGGGTTTAATATAAACAAAATGTCTTCAATACTCATGAAATAAAAGGCAGCTAAACAAACATGATAGTAAATTCAAAGAATAACTTTAGAGATAGCCACCATAGAACAAACTAAAAATAGTGATAGTTGACAATAAATGAAAAGGAAATTGGATAAATCAAATAGTTCTAACAAACTACTACTACTGATTTAGCTAATATATTGTCTTCCTATTAATAAGCAAACTAAATATGTCGTTTGTTGTCAAATGATCTATCAACTATGAATTCTTGACTCCCTTTTTTTTTAGTTAGAAGGAGACTTAGTCTCCCCCCCAAACAAGTGCCAGAGCCCGGATTATCCAAGAGATTGTAAATACAATGCGCAACAGGAGGTTTCAAACCCGGGTCCCCCGGGGAAGACAGGCCGGACCGAACCATCTGCACTACACTGGCTGGGTCATTCTTGACTCACTTTTTGGTTACTATCTTAATACAAATTTTGGGGTCATTTATTTAACTTATAAATATCACAACTTGTAAAATCTGAGAGAGGCAAAATCAATAGAAAAAAATGTAATAAAATTATAGGAATAGAATGAAAAATAGTTTAGTTCCACAAAGTAATCAAATTAAAACAAAGGTTTACTTTCAAATATCAAAAGGATCTCTTTGAGATCCTTATCCCATAAAATAACTTCCATATGTCTCAATGGTCATCCTTTACTAGACATCAATTTGTGTTGAATGACTCGTTTGATTATGAGATACAAGCAATGATCCTACAAATGTTTAGTTTCAATCATCAAATTTGACATATTATGATTATTTCGAAATTGAAGTCAACTAGAAAAGGTTCTGAAATTGATACTTAGTTCAATAAAATGCATTGTTGTATGTGTGTTAACTTTCGCATTTACATGAATATTCATGAGTACCCCAAGTCTTATGTAAAAATAACACATATTTAAACCTTTAGGCTCCATTGTAACATAACTAAGCTCTGCAGCCACAAATGCTAGAAATCCACCTCATGCACCCTTAAAAAATTTAACCTTGCATAGAATATGCCACTTGACTGATTAAAACTAACATTTCCCTATTTGTTGTAATGCAACCATATTGCAAAAATATTTTTGTTATGAAAACCATCCCATTTGCAACTCTTCCTAACTTAATACCAGCCCAACTATTTTGCATTACTACATTAGGGTCTGATTCAAGATGGTGTCGAATCAAATTTTGCATACGACTTAAAATTATGCTCTGATGCTATACATAAGGACGTTTTAGATTAACCAAGTCAATTAGAATATAGGTTTTTCTGAATTACATTTAAAATTTTGCATACGACTTAAAATCCACTCAAGGTGGTTCTTCTTTTTTTACTGAAGTTAGCACATTTGTCGGCAGAGAAGTCAGGAAATTACAAATCTTTCAAGGAAAGTTACTAAGTAGTAATTTATCAACTTCTTTTACTCATCTTGTGATGACATATCGACCTTAGACCACTTGTCGTAGTAAAGCAATAATATAAACAATGTAATCTAAGGAGACCCTGCTACGTCCTTCCTGTGATAATTGTGTTACTACCTTCATTGCTAGTAATCATGTGTTTCATGAAAGGACCAAGCATATCGAGGTAGACTGCCATTTTCAAATAAAATACGAAGAAAAACATTAAACTTGACACCACATAATCTTTTTTCTTTATTATATTATTTCTACTTTCCTGACAATGATGATGCTCAAGTTACTATTAAATCATATTAGACAATGAATCCTATTATTCAAATATATAATAATTCTGGTCATATACATACAGATTATCAGGAACAAGTATATGGCAAAAATATCAAAACAAAAATGTAAAGTTGGTCTCTAGTTAGTACCTCAGGTGACACATAGGTATCACAAATAGAAATCCTCGAGGCAATCCTTTCTAAATGACATGGGAATGAGGTGCACCACCTCACCAACTATCCCACTAATCACCTCCTTTCATGTTCTATGCAAACCAAATTTCTCTATCCTTCAACAAAGATCTTCAGAAATGACAAGCAACAAATTATCTTGAGTAGAACTCAAATCACTTTGACACTTCTACAAAAAATATTGATGTTCATCCACACTTAATATAGATTTTCTCCACGCTTAATAATGTTGAAACATGTAATATCCACATTTTCGAAAATCTTGGAAAAATGCTATAGGAAACTCCGGACACATTTTAAAGTGAAATTTCTTCCTCGGTTTTTTGAGTGAGTCCAAGTAAGCCACACTTATTGTTGTAATACATCCTCATTAAAAAGATAAATTTGTTTTGACAACCAACATTTTGCAACCTTTCCTAACTTAATACCCACGCAGCTATTTTACATTACTACAATAGCGTCTGATTCAAGATGGTGTGGAATCAAATTTTGCATACGACTTAAAATAATGTTCTGATGCTATATATAAGAGGACGTTTTAGATTAACTAAGTCAATTGGAATATATTTTTTTCTGAATCACATTTAAAATAAATGTAAACGAAACCGGTCTGCATGTGTTGAAGAGCTAAACGAATTTTATAACATGCCATATGGACACCGATTCACATTATTTTATAATATTAGCATCTACCGTTTCATACAATCACTCGATAGGTTAAAGGCGTCACATTGACAAATAAAATACAAAGAAAAACATTAAATTTGACACCACATAATCTTTTTTGTTTATGATATTATTTCTACTTTACTGACAATGATGATGCTATCAATTATATACCCAATCAGTAATAATTATCTATGTTTAACTGTTATATCAATTTGGTGTCCCAATTTCCTTGTTGCGCATAATGACTATTACTTAGTTGTGGTTGGTTAATGTTATATAGGATTATTTGATAATATATTCTTAATCAGTAATTATGGTTCTTAGTATCGACTGTTGAATATGATTCAATGTATTATCATTTGATTCATTTTGTAACTACATCTTTTGGTAGTGTTTGATATTAGTATGCGGAATGCATTGATGTATAAGTTGCTGAAAGTTGGTCAAAGTAGTAAGCTATTAATTATTGTGTGAAATTTTACTCTTATGCATGTCTCACATATTTATCTTTGCCATGACTTTCATATATTTTAGATTTATTCTATTATTTATGATGTCTTGCTGACGTCACCGGTTGAACCGGTCCGACCACCGGTTGAACCGAGAACCGGAGGCCTCACCGGTTCGCTCACCGGTTCGGTTATGAAAACTATGCCATTTTCCCTGTTTGTTGTAATACATCCTTATTAAAAAGATAAATTTGTTTTGACAACCAACATTTTGCAACCTTTCCTAACTTAATACCCCCCAGCTATTTTACATTACTACAGTAGGGTCTGATTCAAGATGGTGTGGAATCACATTTTGCATACGACTTAAAATAATGTTCTGATGCTATATATAAGAGGACGTTTTAGATTAACTAAGTCAATTGGAATATATTTTTTTCTGAATCACATTTAAAATAGATGTAAACGAAACCGGTCTGCATGTGTTGAAGAGCTAAACGAATTTTATAACATGCGATATGGACACCGATTCACATTATTTTAGAATATTAACATCTACCGTTTCATACAATCACTCGACAGGTTAAAGGCGTCACATTGACAAATAAAATACAAAGAAAAACATTAAACTTGACACCACATAATCTTTTTTCTTTATTATATTATTTCTACTTTACTGACAATGATGATGTTATTAAATCATATTAGACAATGAATCCTATTATTCAAATATATAATAATTCTGGTCATACACATACAAATTATCAGGAACAAGTATATGGCAAAATATCAAAATAAAAAATGTAAAGCTGGTCTCTAGTTAGTACCTCAGGTGACACATAGGTATCACAAATAGAAATCCTCGAGGCAATCCTTAAGCCCCTGTTTGGGAATGGATTGGGATTATTGAGATTATCAAATCCGGACTGGGATTAGTCCAGTCATCATCCGGATTGGGATTGGGGTTCCCCACTTGGCCCTGTTTGGCAAACCAATCCGACTGGCCTCGTAACTTGTGTTTTTCAATCTGCTATATAAAACAAAATATACAAAAGCCAGAGCCTAATCCGGACTGGGATTTCTAATCCTCCTGCTGGCAGGGCTGAGATAGTCCAACTTTTGGGATTACGGAATCTTAAAACGGGGATTCTAGCCAAACGCGTAAGTACAGAACTGGACTGGATCAGGACTGGATTTGCTGCTTAGGCGCAGACTTGGCCTAATAAGACAAAACTCAATCCCATCCTGGTCCATTTCCAAACAGGGGCTAAACCATTGGGATCCCAGCAAACCTGCCACATGTACCAGCGACCAAATTAGCTGTTTCAGAATGCTGTGCCGGATGCTGTTGCGTCACATAATATAAGCAATGTAATCTAAGGAGACCCGGCTACATCCGCAATGCACCAGAAAGTAATCGTATCTTTGTGTGACATATGATACTCCGCTTGAATGAGCAATACGATATTAGAATATACCGCTGTACCCATTGATGTCGTAGATGATCAGAGGAGCTGTACCCATTGATGTCGTAGATGATCAGTGTCCTCTTGTTAGCATCCTTAGCATTCGGTGCCGTTGATTTTAGGGCTCGCAACGAGTAGCTCTTCCTCCTCCTCCTCCTCGTAGACGTCTTCAGGGCCGAGTAGCTCGCCCGTGACCTCCGCGGCACCGAAGTGGCAGATCTTGGCTCGGAGGTCGGGGTCGGTGAGGATGATGCGAGAGGGGTGGCGGTTTGAGCCAGGTCGAGACCGCGGGACAACTAGCGGAGTGGGGATTTGTGAAGGTGGGAGACGGAAGCGCGTGAGCTATATCCTTTAATATAATGTGTCCTGCTCAGCACATGACTGAAGCACTAGTAGTTCAATGGTAAAACTGATCAGTTAGATGATAATCAATCCGGGTTCGATTCCCGGCTAGTGCAATTTTTTTTAAAAATTATTAGAATATGTATAATTGCCATAAAAAACAGTAATAAACACGTACCTTTAAGTACAAAAACATTATACTTGCATCATTATACAAAATAACAACAAAGGCGTGTACTACTAATAACGATTCGAGACAAATTGATATTAGGAACATATCATTGATGCCAAGGAGAGGGTAAAACTTGCATTAATAAGTAGCACACCAAACTTAAACTTAGTTTATATTAAACTTAGACAATGCACCAATAATAGATATATAAATATATGATTAAATAAAATTACAGAGTTCCATGTGTTTAATTTGAGAGTTGTACAAACAGAACTAAAGAAAATAACTACTGGAGTGATCGTAGATGGTGTTGAATTTTGTAGATCATCCCAATACTTCTGATATTGATGTCACATGGGATGTTGGTGTCCTTCATCACCCCAAAAACACAGAATGTAATCAGTATGATATAGCGAATCAGGTTTAATGTATTGCAGGGTTGCAACCACATAGTGAGCAATGACACGGAAGATGTCCACCCAGAAACACCAAAGGATGTTGCGGTAGCTCCTTGTTCAATAGTTCATCTAGTTATAAGAGTTTGGGCAAAACCATTTCTGCATGCAAAGGTGAACATCTGCCCCATGACATGTTCGAAGACGGAGTTCTCTGTGAGAGTGTAGATGAGTCTGGTGGGTGAAAGGATCTTCAGTTTTAGGATAGTGCATTCAAGTATCAAGAGAGACAAAGCTTTATCGATCTTAATGCATTCAATGTCCGCAGGTGCAGGACAATGCAAAATGTCAATCTGAATGAGCGGTTAGAGCTTTGAGTATATGCATGCTCTGAGAAGGAAGATCGATGGAGCATTCAAGGATGGTAGGATACATGGAGGGTGATGCCAAAGTGTCAAGATCAGGCTTATGGGTTGTGTGTCGTAGCAGTGGGTGAGAATTGAAGATGGTCGGTTTAAATTGGTAGGGATTTACCAGTAGAATAGGAAGAGGTTATGTGGTGCGTGTAGGGGTGATGATAAGGGTAGCGTCAGAGGCCATAACATCATCTAGAAGAGGGCAAAAAGAATTTTTTCAAAAGATTTTATTGTCAGGTGAGTGTGGTCGTTGGTACATCAAAGGTTGTGAGAAGGCGGCCAGTGTGTGCGCAAGTGGGTAAAGCGGATATCTGAACGGTTTGACAGTTGTGATATGGCAGTAGTGAGACCATCCCGGCTATGGATAATTGTAGGATCTAGAGATATGGCCTTCTCGGGAGCAAGAAAAACATCACACTTGAATCTGGCAATGCCGCCTGTTATGTCCTAATCATAGGCATTTATTATAGCGGGTCTTCGATTTTCGATAGGATTTCTTCCTAGATACTAGTATCCATGGATGATCAGTGTCAAGAGGGTGTGATCATATATCTATCGGAGGATCATTGACATGATCTGAGATATCAGAGGTCATCCCATTGATGAGGGTAAGGAGTGTGATGATCGAGTAGAGGTGACAGTATACCTGAATCTCAGTGGTAAATGATCTACAAACCCTAGCGGTCCTTGACGTGATGGTGTCAGAGAAGATGGAGTATCTTCCAGTTTGTCTGTCTCGGCTATGTTCTCTTCATTGTATGTAGGCCTTCTCGGGAGCAAGAAAAACATCACACTTGAATCTGGCAATGCCGCCTGTTATGTCCTAATCATAGGCATTTATTATAGCGGGTCTTCGATTTTCGATAGGATTTCTTCCTAGATACTAGTATCCATGGATGATCAGTGTCAAGAGGGTGTGATCATAAATCTACTGGAGGATCATTGACATGATCTGAGATATCAGAGGTCATCCCATTGATGAGGGTAAGGAGTGTGATGATCGAGTAGAGGTGACAGTATACCTGAATCTCAGTGGTAAATGATCTACAAACCCTAGCGGTCCTTGACGTGATGGTGTCAGAGAAGATGGAGTATCTTCCAGTTTGTCTGTCTCGGCTATGTTCTCTTCATCGTATGTAGGCCTGCCATTTTGTTCTACTATCATGTGCTCCCCGATGCCCGTGTCGTCCGTAACCTCCTCTGATGAGTAGTCATTTTGCTCCATGCAGAGAAGACGAGGATGTTACTAGGGACATGGTTGTTTATGTCTATGAGCCATAGGTCAATCTTCATAGCTCCTTTTGGGTAGAGCATTAGGTTCCAGCCAAAGCATAAGTTGAGGGTAACCATCATATCTATCCATTTTTGGCTAGATTGGAGCAAACCTTTTTAGTCAGGTAGAAGTTGACTGGGAAGATTGTGGATCCAACTTAGAAGTCGATGATGTATTATGCAATATCTATGTTGAGATATATCCATGATCTTGGGAAGAGGATGAATCTAGGCGTTCTGTTGTCCAGACATATATCTAAGTGTGTCATATTCAGGCGGGTTGGGAGGTGAGGAGAACTATGAGGCTAGTAGCAAGCGAGGTTGTGGGAAGTACCCAGGGCATAGTTGAGCATAGTGGAAGATTTTTGAAGTAAAATAAATAACATGTTGGTCTGTAGTATGTAGAATGTGTTAACGTAAGTAAGGGGTATATAGACTTTAGTAGTGGGTAATTGAGTAGTAAATGTTGTGAATATTAAATGTTGTTATTGATGCAGTTAGTGTGTTGCAATACCACATATCTCACTAAAATGGAGATAGTGAGTGGATCTCATAAGGTTTTCCCCGGTGTATGTGTCTAGAGTGCATTCGTAGTAGTTTCACGTCATGTACGATCAAAGATTCACAAAAATTATTGTTGTGGGATAGTTGTTGATGCCTGACAAGAGAATATTGATTCTGTAGAGCAAGGGGGGAAGATGGTGTTGTAGTATCCTCGACAACATATTAGAGATTTGAAGTTTTCTATAGTCATTATGTGAGTGAGGAACAGTTCCATGAGATCAGTGTTATCTCATGCTAACAACTAGATAGATGTTGTAGCCTTTCTAGAGAGATGTTGGAACCTCTCCCTTCTCTACCATTTCCATGAGCAGGACACAAGTGAACATCCATGACATGGACTGAGACATATTCTAGAAACTAAAGACTGCCATCATCGAAGTCCTCTGATCTTTGACTAGTCCACAACTGATCACAAATAGCCCGGCTCAGAAAGAGCATGTAGTTGTGTAGTCATACGCTGCATTGTTATTCACATCAGAATCCCAGAAGTGGAAGGACCTTTTCACCATTAATTTGAGAGTTGTACAAATAGAACTAAAGAAAATAAGTAAGAGTTTAATTTTGGAAATGCTAGTGGAGAGTAAGTGGGTTTGACTAAAGTGCAACACATTCCACACTTTTCTCTCTCAAAAATGCTCTCACACTCTCTCTGTCATGGTGGTATGTGTGGGATGGTGGTGTCATTCATCACCCCGAAAATGCAGAAAGATTTTTTGTAATCAGTAGGATACAATGAGTCAGGTTTAATGTATTGTAGGGTTGCACCCATAGAGTGAGCAATGGCGCAGAAGACATCCTTGTTCCATAGGTGTAGTGGGAGGTCATCTATGAATATCCACCCAGAAACACCAGAGGATGTTGTGATAGCTCCTTGTTCAATAGTCCATATGGCATGTTCAAAGATGGAGTTCTCTGGGAGAGTTTGGATGAGTCTGGTGGGTGAAAGGATCTTCGGTTTTAGGATAGTGCATTCAGGTATCAACATAGACAAAGCTTTATTGCTCTTGATGCATTCAATGTCCGCAGGTGTAAGACAATGCAATATGTCAATCTGAATGTTACAAGTGGTTAGAGCTTTGAGTATACACATGCTTTGAGTAGGAAGATTGATGGAGCATTCAAGGATGGTAGGATCCATGAAGGGTTATGTGAAACTATCAAGATCAGGCTTATGGGTTGTGTGATGTAGCAGGATGAAACCATTGAACTTTACTCACCATTGAACAATGACGTTGATTTTGGGGATCACAACGAGTAGCTCTTCCTCCTCCTCCTCCTCATAGACGTCTTCAGGGCCGAGTAGCTCACCCGTGACCTCCGCGGCACTGAAGTTGCAGATCTTGGCTCAGAGGTCGGGGTCGGTGAGGATGATGTGAGAGTGATGGTGGTATGAGTCAGGTCAAGACTGCAGGAGAACTACCAGAGTGGGGATTTGTGAAGATGGGAGACTGAAGCACGTGTGCTATATCCTTTAATATAATGTATCTTTCTCCCCACGTCAATGAAGCACTAGTAGTTCAATGGTAAAACTGATCAGCTAAAAGCTTATCAATCTGGGTTCGATTTCCAGCTAGTACAATATTTTTAAAATTATTAGAATATGTATAATTGCCATAAAAAATAGTAATAAACACGTACCTTTAAGCACAAAAACACTATACTTGCATCATTATACAAAATAACAACAAAGGTGTGTACTACTAATAACAATTTGAGACAAATTGATATTAGGAACATATCATTGATGCCAAGGAGAGAGTGAAACTTGCATTAATAAGTAGCACACCAAGCTTAAACTTAGTTTATATTAACTTAGACAATGCACCAATAATAGATATATAAATATATGATTAAATAAAATTATAGAGTTCCATGTGTTTAATTTGAGAGTTGTATAAACATAACTAAAGAAAATAACTAATGGAGTGATTGTAGATGGTGTTGAATTTTGTAGATCATCCCAATACTTCTGATATTGATGTCACATGGGATGTTGGTGTCCTTCATCACCCCAAAAATGCATAAAGTAATCAGTAGGATATAACGAGTTGGGTTTAATGTATTGCAGGGTGGCACCCACTAAGTGAGCAATGGCGTGGAAGATGTCCTTGTTCCATAGGTGTAGTGGGAGGTCAGCTATGGATATCCACTCGGAAACACCATAGGATGTTGCGGTAGCTCCTTTCTCAATAGTCCATCTAGTTATAAAAGTTTGGGCAAAACCATTTCCGCATGCAAAGGTGAACATCTACCCCAGGACATGTCCAAAGATGGAGTTCTCTGGGAGAGTGTAGATGAGTCTGGTGGGTGAAAGGATCTTTGGTTCTAGGATTGTGCATTCAGGTATCAAGAGAGCCAAAGCTTTATTGATCTTAATGCATTCAATGTCCGTAGGTGAAAGACAATGCAAAATGTCAATATGAATAGTATGAGCGGTTAGAGCTTTGAGTATACGGATGCTCTGAGTAGGAAGATTGATGGAGCATTCAAGGATGGTAGGATCCATGGAGAATGATGCAAAAGTGTCAAGATCATGCTTATGGGTTATGCGTCGTAGCAGTGGGTGAAAATTGAAGATGGTCAGTTTAAAATGGTGGGGATTTACCAGTGGAATAGGAAGGGGTTCTGTGGTGCGTGTAGGGTAGTGTCAGAGGCCACAACATCATCTAAAAGAGGGAAAAAAAGAATTTTTGCAAAAGAGTTTATTATCAGATGAGTGTGGTCATTGGTAGGTCAGAGGTAGTGAGAAGGCGATTAGTGTGTGTGCAAGTGAGTAAAGTGGATATCTGAATGGTTTGACAGTTGTGATGTGGCGACGGTGAGACCATCTCGGGTTTGGATAATTGTAGGATCTAGAGATATCGCCCTCTCAGGAGCAAGAAAAACATCACACTTGGTTCTGGCAATGTCGCCTGTTATGTCCTAACCCTAGGCATTTGTCATAGCGGGTTTTCGGTAGGGTTGCTTCCTAGATACTAGTATCCATGGATGATAAGTGTCAAGAGGGTGCGATCATGTATCTATTGGAGGATCATTGACATTATCTGAGATATCACATGTCATCTTGTTGATGGGGGGTAAGGAGTGTGATGATCGGGTAGAGGTGATAGTATACTTGAATCTTTGTGGTAAATGATCTACAAACCATGGCAGTCCTTGATGAGCTGGTGCCGGAGAAGATGTAGTATCCACCAATTCATCTGTCTCAGCTATGTTCTCTTCATCATAGGTAGGCCTTCCATTTTGTTCTGCTATCATGTGCTCCATGACATCATGTCATCCGGAACCTCCTCTGATGAGTAGTTGTTTTGCTCAATGCGGAGAAGACGACGGATGTTATTGGGGACATGGTTGTTTATGTTTGTGAGCCATAGGTCAATTTTCGTATCTCCTTTTGGGAGGAGTATTAGGTGTCAACCAAAGAATAAGTTGAGGGTAACCAACATATCTCTCCATCTTCGAGTAGATTGGAGAAAACATTTTTTAGTCAGGTAGAAGTTGACTGGGAAGATCGTGGATCCAACATTGAAGTCGATGATGTGTTCTGCAATCTTTATGTTGAGATATCTCCATGCTCTTGGCAAGAGGATGAATCTAGTCATTCTATTGTCTAGAAATATATCTAAGTGTGTCATGTTCAGGCAGGTTGGGAGGCATGGAGAACTGTGAGGCTAGTAGAAAGCGAGGTTGTGGGAAGTGTATAGTTGAGCAGAATGGAAGATTGTTGAAGTAAAAGAAATAATGTGCTGGTCTTCAGTATGTAGAATGTATCTCTCTAAGTTGGGGGTATATAAACTTGAGTAGTGGGTAGTTGAGTAGTAAATGTTGTGAATATTAATTGTTGTTGTAGGTGTAGTTAGTGTGTTGCAATACCACATATGTCACTAAAATGGAGACAATGAGTCAATCTCATAAGGTGTTCCCTGGTGTCTGTGTCTAGAGTGCGTTCACATTAGTTTCCGCGGCATGTACGATCAAAGATGCAAAAAATTGTTGTTGTAGGATAGTTGATGATGCCTGACAAGAGAAAATTGATTCCGTAGAGCAAGGGGGGAAGACGGTGTTATAGTATCCTCAAAAACGTATTAGATATTTGAAATTTATGTAGTTGTTATGTGAGTGAGGAACAGTTCCAAGAGATCAGTGTTATCTCATGCTAACAACTAGAGAGATGTTGTAGCCTTTCTAGAGTGATGTTGGAACCTCTCCCTTCTCTACCATTTTGACGAGTAGGACACAAGTGAACATTCAAGACATGGACCCAGACATATTCTAGAAACTAAAGATTGCCATCATCGAAGACCTCCGATATTCGCCTAGTAAACAACTGATCAGAAATAGCCCAGCTCACAAAGAACATGTAGTTGTGTAGTCATACGTTGCATTGTTATTCACATCAGAATCCTAGAAGTGAAAGGACCTTTCACCATTGATGATATAGGTATGAACACGCCTCTCATCCTTTCTCATCTATCATTTGTACAAGATAATCCTTTTGATATTAGCATTGCACCCAACTATCTCACCTCGGCACCCAACTATATGGCTTTGACTGATTGCATCGCCACCCTAGCACCTTGGGACACCATCGAAGATGTCACCACTTTCTGCAAAACATTGGCATTACTTTTCTAGATTACACTACTGTTAACACCTTCCTTAGGGATCTTCTAATACAAAACAGTTGGACTGACGTACGAATCTAGTCTCGATAACCATCTGATATTGTTATCTGATAACAACAACTTCTATCCTATTATACATAACGCTATATAGAATGGCTATCTCCACTTGGAACGTTTGTGGGGAGGATGCATCTAGCAGACATTGTACCATTCGAAACACCATTCATCGTCAACACATTGACCTCATGACCATAGAGGAGACAAAAACCACCTTAACACTCTTTCATCTTCAACAACTCAGAGGACAGAACATTAATATATGGTTACAACTTCTCCCCACTAGCTTTAGTGGTGGCATCTTGGTTGGATGGAATGACAACATAGACCAGGACACACACTCTTTCATGCTCAACCATTGAATCACCATTTAATTCATGGACGCTAGAACCAAAACCATATGACACTTCAAGGGTGTCTATGGACCCCCCAATTCATATAAGGACCCTTTAATGACACAATTAGGTTCTCTTGCCGACCTTATGATGTCTGATTCATGGATCATTAGAGGTGATTTCAACATGGTCACTTGCATACAAGAGAGAGATCAAAACTATCCTCTTGACCATGTTATGGCTCCACAATATGTTGACATTCTAAGGACCCTAACCTGGGTTTTGAGGTAACCCTAGATGTTTTACCTAAGTGAGATTATTAGAACCTTTTCTTAAACTTTTGAAAAGTAATTAACACTTAAGTAGAGCTCAAGTTTTAAGTTTGGTCCTGTTTGAATGTTGTTTTAGCAATGTTTGCTTGTTTTGGACCAAAGTGCAATTTACCCAAGATAAGGGGTTATCTTGCAATATGTCTCATGATGGGTGTTCCCTTAGTATTTTAGCATCATGAGAGAGAGCATGATGCTAAGGGGCACCTTGTTGAAAGCCTAAGTTCCAAGTTGAGCTTTTATGGTTCATGCTTGTGCTTTATGTGCTAGTTTTGGTGCAACTTGCAAATTACCCAATATATGGGGTTGAATAGCAATTTACCATCTCTATATTGTCCCTAGCCTCCCGTAGTATCATCCAGATGAGATATAGAAGAGGGGGCACCTTGTTTGAGTCTAGAATGCGTGATAACACTCTTGGTGACATAACAACCATATAATGTTGAATATCTTAAACTCTAGATGAGGTTGAGTTGAGTTGTGAATGGTATATGGGGGTACCTATAGGTTTAGAAAACATGGAAGAATTCCTATAATGGTTTAGAAACTTTTTGGAAGCATTCATATTGGGCTAAGAACCTCATATAGGTGAAGCATATCGGTTTAAGACTTCCTTGCAAAAGTTGTATCGGTTTGTACACAAAGTGATATCGAGTTGTTGATATCTTGTCAAGAAAGATACCCAATGGCTGATACCTAACCCTTGGATTATCCACAAGAGCCTTTCATGTCGATATACCCATGTTTTTAAAGTGTCACCATGCATGTACATGTGTCACCCATGTACATATGGTAATGACACCTTACACATACTCTCTTTCATGAGCCTCAACTATTTATACCTCTCTTTTCACTTCCTAGTAAACCTTTTGACTCCTTTACCATATCTTGCTTGGTGGACGACCCTAGGATCTCAAGGAGAAAAAAGAAGGTTGAGCAACTTGCCCAAAGTAAATCCATGATCATATTCTCCCTTAGAAAGACTATGCCTCTTAGATCATGATTCTTTCCTTTCCTTCCTTCTTCACCAAGTTCCTTATTATGGTATTTCCTTTTATATAGAGGTGTTATGATCAAGTCTTGAAATTTTGATAAGTCATCTTCAACCTTGGGAATGTGGAGCTTTGAAGCTTGAAGCTTTAGTGGTGATATTGAGGTGGATTATATAACTTGAACTCAACTTTATTATTATTCATCTTCTATCATGCAATACTTGGTGATTCTTTCTTTACTTCGACTTTTCTTGTTTGAATAATGGTTTTATGAGCTCTAATGGAGATATGGGATTGTTTTCCATGAACTAGAGTGGTTATGGACGAATAGTTGGAGCTTGAAGATGATGGAACCGATATGCACAAACTGATATCGGTTTGTGGGAAACCCAAGCCCGATACAAAAGTAAATGAATGGAAACAGACACACATGAACTCCTACCCCTATCGGTTTGTTACATATGAAGGACTACTTTCCTTTCAATTGTTTAACCTGTCACCTAAGTCTAAGAACATGGCAGGTTGATATCTAGAAGTTAGCTAGGTCAATACACATACTTGCACCATTACATGGATGGCAAACATGACTTGTAATGCAGTAGAATGATATGTTGTTAATCCATTATGACTTGGAGGAAGCAAGGATGATATGTTGGACACCATAAAATGATATGATTTTACAATACTAGCTCGTTATGACTAAGAGATGTCTAGTGGAGATAGAGTATTGAATCATGTTGCCTTAGTTGAGTGTAGAGGCTGATATGGCAAACGTAGCCCTAAAACTGATACACTCATAATTTGACACCCTTCTATCCTGACACATCATGTGAAGGTGGGGGTAATATACTCGTTGAAGCCTTGGCCAATACACTAAGTAGTGGCGAGGCTAATAGGTGAGAGAACTAAGGTGTTGAATAATGGTTCACCTGATACAAATCAAACCCTAGAGGTTGATATCCCATAGTAATCCATGTGGCTGATACACAAAGGGATAGCTAGGCCAATACTCTAGTTGATGGTGAGGCCGATACTCTAGTTGATGGTGTGTCCGACACACTAGTTGGTTGAGTGGTCGATATCTTAGTTAATGGTGTGGCTGACACACTAGTTGATTGAGTGGTCAATATCCTAGTTGATGGTGAGGCCGATACACAAAGAGATAGGGTGGCCAATACCCTAAAGTACACTATAGCCGATATACCTTCTCAAGGATCTCTAAACTGATATCATTTGATATCCCTTGGCTGATACAAGTAATGGTACCTTGGCCAACACAAACACATGTGTCTAGTTCGACACAAGGTGTAACATGTAGGCCGATACACCTCTGATGACACACCTTGATGAGTGTAGGTCAGTACACTTTGATATAACTAATGGATACACTATGAAGAAATGAGATGGATACACTTTGATAGGTGTAGGCTAGTATACCCTAGAGAGGGTCAAATCAATACAACAAGTTAAAGTTGAATCTAGTATCCTAATAAGGATGAGAAAGAAACTTATATCACTCATGTTGATAATAAATTAATGATAATTGATGAGAGTAATCAAGTATGATATAATACTTATGGAAATGAAATAAGCTCCTAGATGTGAGGAGTTATGAATTAGGGTTCGATTGTTGAATAAAACCCTAAAGACCCTAATCGGTTGCAATAGAAGTCCTAACCCTAATTATGAGAGGGTTGTAACTTGATTGAGTGATTATCTGTGATACAATTGAATGTAAAGATGATAATATAAGATCCTAGAGATAAAGAGTTATGGTCTAGGGTTGGTGATTGAAAGAGTTATCGTCCATAACCACTCTAGTTCATGGAAAACAATCCCATATCTCCATTAGAGCTCATAAAACCATTATTCAAACAAGAAAAGTCGAAGTAAAGAAAGAATCACCAAGTATTGCATGATAGAAGATGAATAATAATAAAGTTGAGTTCAAGTTATATAATCCACCTCAATATCACCACTAAAGCTTCAAGCTTCAAAGCTCCACATTCCCAAGGTTGAAGATGACTTATCAAAATTTCAAGACTTGATCATAACACCTCTATATAAAAGGAAATACCATAATAAGGAACTTGGTGAAGAAGGAAGGAAAGGAAAGAATCATGATCTAAGAGGCATAGTCTTTCTAAGGGAGAATATGATCATGGATTTACTTTGGGCAAGTTGCTCAACCTTCTTTTTTCTCCTTGAGATCCTAGGGTCGTCCACCAAGCAAGATATGGTAAAGGAGTCAAAAGGTTTACTAGGAAGTGAAAAGAGAGGTATAAATAGTTGAGGCTCATGAAAGAGAGTATGTGTAAGGTGTCATTACCATATGTACATGGGTGACACATGTACATGCATGGTGACACTTTAAAAACATGGGTATATCGACATGAAAGGCTCTTGTGGATAATCCAAGGGTTAGGTATCAGCCATTGGGTATCTTTCTTGACAAGATATCACAACTCGATATCACTTTGTGTACAAACCGATACAACTTTTGCAAGGAAGTCTTAAACCGATATGCTTCACCTATATGAGGTTCTTAGCCCAATATGAATGCTTCCAAAAAGTTTCTAAACCATTATAGGAATTCTTCCATGTTTAAAACTAGAGTATTTGAGACAAGTGAAAGATAGAGACCATGGTATGTAACTATACATAATTTAAAACTAATAAGTTTATTTAAATAATTGGCTATTTAGTGTAATATATAAGGTATCAAGTATAAATATACATATAAGCTATGTCCTATTTCAATGAATACACATATAAGATATTTTTAAAACATTTATCTCAATAAAATTTTGTTTTAACTTTGTGTTGATATATATGATTTAAAAAATACAAAAGACATCAATCTCCATGTTTGATATTAAAATATCAAAACATCATTCACACAAATGATAAAAACACATATGATTTGCATAGACATGTAAGATTGCACCACCAAAGAATGATTGTCTTTAAAAAATGGTTGATATTTTTGAAAAAAATTACCTTTGATTTGAAAATTTTGTCAAAGTTTATTCGGAATAGTTTTCTTTAATTTTTTTGAAAATTTATCTCAATAAAATTTTGTTTTAACTTTGCATTGATATATAGGATTTGAAAAATACAAAAGACGTCAATCACCATGTTTTGATATTAAAATTTCAAAACATCATTCACACAAACGATAAAAACACATACGATTTGCATAGACATGTAACCATTCCACCACCACTTAGGACATAAAAGGATCGTCATGAAACACATAAAATACAAATACAATAAATTAACTAAGTAATTACAGTCCAAGTTAAATACAATCCAAATTAATTACAATCCAAATGACATATAGTTCAAATTAATTACAACCCAAATAATGTACAGTCCAAGTTAATTACAGTCTGAATTGATTACAATCTGAATCAAATACAGTCTGAATAATGTACATTCTAAAATAGTTTCAATCAAAATTAATCACAGTCTGAATAACGTACAATCCAAATTAATTACAGTCCAAACTAAAAGAATATTTTAGTACCTCCATTCTAAAGTATTCTGGATCAAAAAGTTTTCAATCAAAAGTAACATATATATAAACAAAGTCTATACCATATAAATTATAAATGGATCATAAAAAGTAACATATATATAAATATGTAAAATATAAACTCACACTGTGACTCATGGTTATCTCTGGATACCCCACTCGTACCCCCAGCTTCGTTACTTGAATTGCCCAAAAAATCTCTACAGTTATTAAAATATTTGTGATTAGTATAGCTAAAAGTAAGTCACTAATAGAAAAAAAAGATGATGACACTAGATTAAAAGAAGTTGATAAAGATGATCATTATAGAAGAAAATAGGGGAAAAAAAACACAAAGTGCTAGCTGCACCACAACAGAGCCGAGCTAGTAGCATTTTTGACAGTTATATTTGTGTGCGAAAAAGGAAAGAAACGTGAGTAGTAGTGACAGGAAGTGAAGGTAGAAACTAAAACCGCATATTAAACTATTCAACCACCCTTTAAGACTAACACATAAAAAAAGTATATAAGAAATTAAACAAATAAGTACAGTGCAAATAAAATACAATCCCAAATTACATAAAGCATCAAATAATCACAATAATTGCTAAAAATATATTAACAAATATTAACCTAAAATAATTAAGTAAAATAAAACTCACCCTTTGGAAGAAAAAGACGTCGCCAAGGAAGCCAAGCCGCACCTCCACTAAAGCAACACCTTCTAGAGCACACTCTCCATGTCAACACTTGTACTAAAATATATAACTGTTACAATTAAAAGACAGCAAATAGAAGAAGGGAAGGAAAAAAAAAGTAGAAGTAAAGAAGCGGTGTGGGGTGTGGAGGAGCAGTGAAAGAACAAGACAGGTAGAAAAGAAGAAAAAGGAAGATGAACCAAAGAAGAACGAAGGAGCAGAATGAGGATGGTGAAAGAAGAATAGAGGAAAAGCACAACATGGACCGAAGATTTTAGCCAAGAACACCCCTCCACCATGTGTGTCCCACCCACTGACTAGGTGTCCCCCCGTGCCTGTAGAGTACGTGTCCACCCCCACCCGCCGATCACCTGTCCACCCGTCCCACTCTGGCGCTAATGACCAACTGGGGGTCCTCTTCTCGTCGAGGTCTGGAGGGAGTGTCGGTGATCCGGTCACTGAAATGAAACCAGAACAAGAGAAAACTAAAGGAAGAGGAAGAAAAGGAAATTCACGGAAGAAGAAATAGAAGGAAGAGGAAGAAGTAATGGAAATTGGCGAAAGAAGAAATAGAAGGAAGAGAAAGAAGAAAAGGAAACCAATAAAAGAAGAAATAGAAAGAAGAGGAAGAAGAAAAGGAAGTCGGCGGAAGAAGAAATAGAAGGAAGAGGAAGAGGAAACCGGTAGAAGAGAAATTAGAAGGAAGAGGAAAAGGAAGAGGAAGAGAAAAGAGGAGAAGGAACGAACATAGGAATAGGAACGAATAGAAGAAGAGGAAATGGAGAAAGAAGAATCTAGGAAGAAGAACCACAGGAAGAGGAAGCCAAAGGAAGAATAAAGACATACCTTGGAGACGTGAGAGCTAAAGCAATGGGAGAAGAATGAGGGATCGTATACTTACCCAACTACTCATTGTACAGGCTTTGATGACTAGCTACCACCACTTTGATGGACGTGATGACATAGAGCACATACTTTGAAGGATGGGGTGTTCGGCAGATGGGGAGGAGTCCTGCAACAAATGAAAATGTCAAAAGTTTGGGCACTTTCAATTGAAAACGCCAAGACTCTGGATGCTTTCTGATTAAAATGCCACCATTTTGGTGCTTTTCGATTAAAACCCCACCATCTCTGGTGCTTTCTACTAAAACACCACCAGTTTTGGTGATTTCTACTAAAATGCCACCCTCTTTGGCGCTTTCTACTAAAACACCAATTAAAATACCAAAACTTTTGGCACTTTCTATAGATTACTTCCGAAAATAAGATTGGCTTCGTGTTATTACAATAAAAATTTTGCTTGGATTGTGTTATTTTGGTTTTTTTTCTTCTTCTAAAAACTATCTCCCAAGGACCTGAGAGTATAGGGACGATGCATATGACTCTATTTCTACTAGACACATAACAACATAATCAACATGAGTTGATACTGCTATCCTTGTTGCTGCTATCCGTTCTTGGCTATACAGTTACTATCTTCTTGTGCACGCCCACCTAAAAAAGTTGTGGAAACCACGGGATGAGACAACAAGTCCCAGTGAGAGATATAACTCTCCTCCAACATTATTATTATCATAGTTAAACTTTTATGAATGACAGAAGAAGAAACCTTTATTGAATTAAACATGTATAACTGCTGATTATATGTACGGTAGAACAGTCTCAACCTCTCATTAGTTCAAATATCTACAACTGAGCAATGGATCATTTAATCAAATTTAAAAGGAATATGATGAAAATTATAACTATTACAAACTAAACAGTAAAAAAGAATCAAGGCTTCAACCAATATTTTTGTATTTGATTCTTAAACAAATACACTATATAGTTGATTACATCTTTCACCAATGCATCATATTCCCTATGGAGATGGGAATATACCTTTCATCTCCAACTGACCACTGTAAAGTAAAGAATCAATGCCATAAAGGTCTATGGAAGAGACAGAATCCATAACCTCATCTTTCTCAATCAGTACGAGAGTGGTAGAGACATTATGAGTCAAACTACAATTAGCTAGCCTAGCGTATAGAGGCTCTTTGCTATAGAGATACAACGCGTAGCATGTTCTCTTATTAGGGTGTGACCCGTAGTCAATCCTCATTATATCAAGGTATGGTCTGTAACCAATCATGACTGTTTATTGAGTCACGGTATAACCGTACTCTTCTTAGGGTATGACCCAAAATCAATCCTAATATTTACGGTATGTCCCGTAGCCAATCCTGTGAATTCAAGATACAACTTGTATCCCATATATTCAACAATATGTGTTCTGAGTGAAACTCATTTCACCGTTCAACAAGTTCTAACCAAATGGATCTATGACCAGGGCAACTACATTTTCAATTCACTTAATAGGTTAAGTGCATTACTACATCTTTTAGCATCAACCAAGTTATAAGCATGAACAATCGATAAATACTACCAAGGAAAGCATAATACATATTTCAAGAAATCTTGTATCAATTGGAATATATCTTGTTATACCGTTCATGGGATCTCAATCCCTTGAACATATTATTGGGAATCTTATCCCTCGAATATTTTTATCATCATGATCACATATTTTGGGTGTCAAACCCTCATTTCATCTTTAAACAATGTCACCTCTTATCAGGCAACAATCATATCTAGGTCATCAGACCCATATACTTGATTATCACATACTACGGGGTTTCAATCTTCTTAGTTCATTATTGAATAATGTCACCTCTTATTAGGCAACAACCCACTCTAGATCATAAGACCCATAAAAACATCATATGTTTTGTACAAGTATTCCACATGGATCGCAAGTCCCATTCAATCAATATAATGTCACATCACCATAGCCCATAGTTGGTTATGCTCATTTTCTCAAAACACTTGCATGTTTAGGGTCTCATGATAAAAGAGATATCAATTTAAATTTCAGTATCATCCTGTAAAAGAAAAATCCCTTAATTAAGTTACACATATGATAAATGAAAGGTATATCATATTGCCTAAGATTCTTTAATAGTTGGAACACCTATGTGTTACCCTATCATTCTCATCATAGAACATAAATCCCTTAAACTCACAGTTGAGTACCATATCACCTTCTAGGCAATTATGGATTTTCCCAGGTCATCAGACCTATATACATTCTTTCTATGAATCATTTATTCCATAGGCCTCATAAGTCATAATCAGGCTATAATAGATTATAACCACTACAGTGCTCATTTGGCTATACTCATAAGGCATTCGTGGTTAATATTTCATTATTGTAACCATTGATTATTACCATCATGCCATTTCAAGTTACATTCCCTCTTGCGATTAGGATTAGGGTTTCTCTTTTCAACTGATTAGGGTTTCCAGGGTTATATTCAATCACCAACCCTAGACCATAACTCTTTATCTCTAGGATCTTATATTATCATCTTTACATTCAATTGTATCACAGATAATCACTCAATCAAGTTACAACCCTCTCATAATTAGGGTTAGGACTTCTATTGCAACCGATTAGGGTCTTTAGGGTTTTATTCAACAATCGAACCCTAATTCATAACTCCTCACATCTAGGAGCTTATTTCATTTCCATAAGTATTATATCATACTTGATTACTCTCATCAATTATCATTAATTTATTATCAACATGAGTGATATAAGTTTCTTTCTCATCCTTATTAGGATACTAGATTCAACTTTAACTTGTTGTATTGATTTGACCCTCTCTAGGGTATACTAGCCTACACCTATCAAAGTGTATCCATCTCATTTCTTCATAGTGTATCCATTAGTTATATCAAAGTGTACTGACCTACACTCATCAAGGTGTGTCATCAGAGGTGTATCGGCCTACATGTTACACCTTGTGTCGAACTAGACACATGTGTTTGTGTTGGCCAAGGTACCATTACTTGTATCAGCCAAGGGATATCAAATGATATCAGTTTAGAGATCCTTGAGAAGGTATATCGGCTATAGTGTACTTTAGGGTATTGGCCACCCTATCTCTTTGTGTATCGGCCTCACCATCAACTAGGATATTGACCACTCAATCAACTAGTGTGTCAGCCACACCATTAACTAAGATATCGACCACTCAACCAACTAGTGTGTCGGACACACCATCAACTAGAGTATCGGCCTCACCATCAACTAGAGTATTAATAATGCAGATAATGTGGATCAATGTCATGCAAGTAATTATGAATACTTTAGAGAGGATGATTGGATTGATGAGGATGAAGACCCTGTAGACATGGAAGAGGCACGAGTGACTGTTAGACATGGTTTCACTATAGGTTAAATATTTGAGACAAAGGCATATCTCCTTCATAGGTTGCAGTCTTGGTCAATCAACAACAATATCCAATACCAAACAAAGTGGTCCAATAAGAGCTACCTTACTTTAATATGCTTGCATAATGACCAATGCTCATGGAGGCTTCACACTTGTGCATCTCAGAGGGTTGGTAGCTTGTGGAAAATCACAAGTTATAACAATGAGCACAATGCCACAGTGAAATCTTATATAAGGATCACTCACAGTGCAAGTCCTCTTATATTATAAAGATGATAATGCCAGTGTTGAGAGAAAAACTTGACATGAGTGCTCGAGAGGTAATGGAAAAGGCTAATGCAGAATTACATCTTACTATCTCCTATAAGAAGGCATGGCATGCGCATAGAAAGGCTATTTTAGCAATCTTTGGAGATTTAGATGAGTCATATGAGTCAGTATTGAGGTTTCTTAGATGTCTGCAACTAGAAATTCAAGGATTGTATATAATTTTCAAAATAGTGTAACAACTGATGGAGCGTCATATCATTTCAAAAGTGTGTTTTGTACTTAATTAAGACTTAATGAGAGCTCAAGTTTCAAGTTTGGTCATGTTTGAATGTTGTTTTAGCAATGTTTGCTTGTTTTGAACCAAAGTGCAATTTACCCAAGATAAGAGGTTATCTTGAAATATGTCACATGATGGGTGTTCCATTAGTATTTTAGCATCATGACAGAGAGAGAGAGCATAATTTTAAGGGGTGCCCTGTGGAAATCCTAAATTCCAAGTTGAGCTTGTATGATTGATGCTTGTACTTTATGTGCTAGTTTTGGTGCAACTTCCAAATTACCCAATATATGGGGTTGAAGTGCAATTTACCATATCTAGAGTGTTCCTAGTCTCTCTTAGTATCATCTAGATGAGATAGAGGATGAGGGGGCACCTTGTTTGAGTCTTGAATGAGTGATAACACTCTTAGTGACATAAGAACCATAGAATGTTGAATATCTTGAACTCTAGCTAGATGAGATTGAGTCGAGTTGTGAAGGGTATATGGGGGTGCCTATCAGTTTAGAAAACATGGAAGAAGTCCTTTATCAGTTTATAAATTTTTTGGAAGCATTCATATCAGTCTAAGAACCTCATATAGGTGAAGCCTATCAGTTTAAGACTTCATTGCAAAAGTTGTAACTATTTGTACACAAAGTGATGTCGAGTTGTGATATCTTATCAAGCATGATACCCAATGGACGATACCTCACCCTTGGATTATCCACAAGAGCTTTTCATGTAGAGATACACATGTTTGCAAAGTGTCACCTTGCATGGACACGTGTCACCCATGTACATATGGTAATGACACCTTACACATACTCTCTTTCATGAGCCTCAACTATATATACCTCTCTTATCACTTCCTAGTAAACATTTCAAATCCTTTACAATTTGTTGCTTGGTGGACGACCCTAGGAGCTCAAGAATCAAGGGGAAGGTTGAGCAACTTGCCCAAGGTAAAGCCACGATCGTCTTCTACCTTACAAAGACTATGCCTCTTGGATCATGATTCTTTCCTTTCCTTCCTTCTTCACCAAGTTCCTTATTATGGTATCTCCTTTCATATATAGGTTTTATGATCAAGTCTTGGACTTTTGATAAGTCATATTCAACCTTGGGAACGTGGATTTTTGAAGCTTGAATCTTTAGTGGTGAACTTGAAGCGAGCTATATAACTTGAACTCAACTTTATTATTATTCACCTTCTATCATGCAATACTTGGTGATTCTTTATTTACTTTGACGTTTCTTGTTTGAATGATGGTTTTATGAGCTCTAATGGAGATATGGGATTGCTGTTCATGAACTAGAGTGATTATGGATGAAAAGTTGGAGCTTGAAGATGATGGAACTGATATAAACAAATCAATATCAGTTTGTGGGAACCATAGCCCAATACAAAAGTAAATGAATGAAAATTAATACAATTTAACTGCTACACCTATCGGTTTGTTACATATGTAGGACTACTACCCTTTCAATTATTTAACCTATCACATAAGGCTAAGAATAGGGAAAGTCGATATCTAGAAGTTAGCCAAGTGAATACACATACTTGCACCATTACATGGATGGCCAACATGACTTGTCATGCACTAGAATGATATATTGTTAATCCATTATGACCTGGAGGAAGCAAGGCCAATATGTTGGACACCATACAATGATATGCTTTTATAATACTAGCTCGATATGACTAAGAGATGTCTAGTGGATATAGAGTATTTAATCTTGTTTCCTTAGTTGAGTGTAGAGACCGATATGGCCAAACTAACCCTAAAACTGAAACACTCATAATCTGACACCCCTCTAGCACCATCATGTGAAGGTGGGGGTAATATACTTGTTGAAGCCTTGGCTGATACACCAAGTAGTGGTGAGGCCAATAGGTGAGAGAACTATGGTGCTGAATAAGGGTTCACCTGATACAAATCGAGCCCTAGAGGTTGATATAATATAGTAAGCCATGTGGCCGATACACAAAGGGATAGCTAGGATGATACTCTAGTTGATGGTGAGGCCGATACTCTAGTTGATGGTGTGCCAACACACTAGTTGGTTGAGTGGTTGATATCCTAGTTGATGGTGTGGCTGACACATTAGTTGATTGAGTGGCTGATATCCCAGTTGATGGTCAGGATGATACACAAAGAGATAGGGTGGCCGATACCCTAATGCACACTATAGCCGATATACCTTCTCAAGCATCTCTAAACCGATACCATTTGATATACTGATGCAACCCTATTTTAGGGCTCCATCTTGTGCCATTTTGTACATATCACATCTAAACAAAGTAGATTGCAAGTTAATACCCCCAATGTGTTTTACTATCAAATGCCCTTATGGGCGTTCTTTGCATTATTTTCAGGTACTTGGACCATACTTTGGATGGAAGAGAGAGAAGGAAGGAGTCTGAGGGTCCCTCTACTCATTGAGGGGTCCAAAGAAGATCCCAAGAGACCCCTCAACCTACCCCAATGGCCAAGTTTCGACTCCAAAAAAAGAAGTCCATTAATAATGAAGTTTGAAGCTGTTTCATTACTTGAAGACCCCAGCACGACCATGGTACCATGGAACGACCGTGCTGTCAATTAAGCAAAGATTATAGGTTGAATGTTAAAACTTTGAAGTTCAACAAATCAACCACCACAGTCGTGCTACCCAGCACGACCGTGCCATGAAGACCCCACCATGGTCGTACTACCCAACAAGGCCATGCTAGATGAAGATGGAACGGACGTGTTGCTCCGAATGACCTCATCACAACCCCTCCACCACAGCCGTGCTACCCAGCACGACCGTTCTACCTAGTCCCCAACACGGCCGTGCTGCCCAACACGGACGTGCTACCAACCTTCATTTTCACCCATCAACTTGTTGATTTAACACTTAACCAACACGACTGTTCTCTTCCACCACGGCTGTGCTCACTTCTACCCACCACGGCCGTGCTACCACCTCAAAAACCTAACTTTTTCACACTGATTTTCCAATTTTACCCCTACTTACCCTATTGCCTCCACCACCACCTATATATACATGGGTGGTGGCCACAACACTAGGTTAGCCTCCCCTACAGCTGCTTTTATCTTCCACCTTCCTTCGTTGAGATCCTAGTGCAATCCCCTTGCATTTTGGATCACCATCCACCATTTCCACCTTCATTCCACCATGGAATCCTAGTTTCCTAGGTTTCCATCCATAAACCCCCACATCTTCATGTGCCCCTACACCCTTGGAGGAGGGAGGACGTCTGCAACAAGCTTGGAGGTGAAGAAGGAGGATTCCACATCAAGCTTCATGGAGTCCCTACTTCTTCTACCCCTTTCTTTTCTTGTTTTCTTGATCATGTCTAGCTAAGCCCCTTGTGGTGGGTTGTTTGGGATTTAAATATGACTTTGATACCATGTTGGGGGATAATTTCTTGTAATGAACTTAATTCATATCTATGATGATTACTTCTTGCTTCTATCTCTTTTCCTATCTTATTGCATGTGGTTTGTGCTTCTTGTATGAATTGCTTGTTTTGAGGTTTTTGATGACACTTAGTTTCTAGGAGGAATTGGGGTGTATGTGGCAATCTTAGGAATGGCTCCTAGGTCCAATTAGTGGATCCCTAGCTAGCCCCATTTGCTCCTACATACACATCCCTCCTCCAAAAAATGAGTGTGAGATCTAAGTAGCTAGTGTAAGTGAGATTGATGTAATTGTCTAGGGCCTTCTAAAGGCTAGAGTGGCTAGTGGCATGAGGTTAAATACCCTCATCTCTACTCCCATCTCTACCCTCAACCCTCAATTACTCACTATCACTTACCCTAGAAACCTAGATTTGGTTAATCTCATTAGAATTACACCAAACCCTAGTCTTCTACTATTAGTATAGGGTATGTTCTAATGGCATTGACCTTATTGTTTGGTTTGGTAATCTATATATGATATGAGAACCATGCATGTTTAATAATCTCCCCCCTCCAAATAATATCAAAGTTACATTCCCCAAACAGCCCACCCACCTTAATCACCTTGCTTAAAACCCTAATTGCTTAGTTTGCTTATTAATGCTAGTTTAGTCAAATTGCTTTAGTCTAACTTAGTCAATTGCGCAGTTTTGCTTTCTAGTGCTAATTTAGGTCTTTGCTCTTGATTAGTGGTTAACTTAGGCTCTTAATTTCTCATTACTTATTTAGTCTAGAATAGCTTGCTCTTGCCTTAGCCTAGCTAGTTTGTTAGCTTAGATTGCTAGCTTAGCTCGTTGATAGTTTTGTTTCTATTTCATTTTTCACACTTGCTCATTAGCATAACCAAACAACCAAACCTTTAAAAAACCCTAAAACCCTAAGCTCCGTAAAAGGAACGAAGCCCACTCTGTGTAACTCTAGTACCCCCTCTATCTCTGTGGATCGAACCTATACTCACTGCCTTCCTATACTATGACACGACCCCGTTCTCTTGCGGGTGTAGTGTTTGAGTAGACGTAGGTATCTAGTTAGGTCTTACAAATTTTGAAAGCATAAGATCCCATATCCCGTGCACTCTGACCTCGTGGGGTGTAAAAGCACCACTAGAGGGGCTGCACCAAGCTTTCTGGCACCGTTTCCAAGGATAAAGGCACTCAGCCTAGTTAGATAGTGTAGCTTAGCCCTTCCTTTTGCCCTCACCATTACTATTATTTATTCTTTGTGTTACGTTTGCATCTTAGTTTTCTAACTTGGTTTCTTGTTGTTTGTTTGTGTCTTGCGCATGTGATAGCTGTGTATGCACAACACGCATTTTAATTGCACCGACTTGGTGGTGTATGACCCCGATATTGGTAGAACGAGGTGCCAAGCTCACCGCAATCAACACCGAGAAGCTGAGATGGCTGAAAATAACCCACAACCGGATGCTCAATCTCCACCGCCACATCGCCCACTCCAGGAGTACTTCATGTCGGGGAACTACAACTCCCCCATCGCCACCTTGGTTGACCAGATGCCTGGTCAACAATTCTCCATTCCGCATGCACTTCTGGGACTCCTCCCTACCTACTATGGGATGGAGAATGAAAACCCCTACCACCACATTGACGCGTTCAACCTTACGCACTCCCGCCGCCACTAACAATTCCATTAGAAGGACACTCTTTCCTTTCTCCCTCAAAGAGAAGGCTAAAGAGTGGTACGTGTCCAAGACAGTGTTGGTCTCGTGGAACGACATCAAAAATGAGTTCCTCAAGAAGTTCTTCCCCATCGCTAAGCTGTCTTACATGAGGAGGTGCATCACGTCATTTGCTCAGAAGGAAAACGAGCCCTTCCACAAGGCGTGGGAGAGATTCCAGAAGGTGCTCCGTGACTGCCCTCACCATGAGGTACCTTTGTGGCAGCTCGTTCAAGTGTTCTATACTAGGATTGAAGAGCAAAGACAAAACAACATGGACTCTTCCTGCGGGGGCACTTTCATGGCAAAGCCGCCCAAAGAATCATGGTCATTGTTTGAACACCTTGCTGAAAATTCTCACCATTGTGCCTCTACTAAAGGGGGGCATTGTAGCTGAAGCTACGTTCCTCCATCTTCCTCCACAGCTCCGACTCACAATGTTACTGACCCAGACATGATGAAGATGATGGACGACATGATGAAAATGATGAAAATTCAAGCTGGTGGCTCTCCAAGCCAACCCGCTATGGCAGTCGATTCGGTGGATGCGGAAGTGAATGCTCTACACTCCTTTGGCGGCTGCAACAACCAAGGCCCCATGTCCAAATCCTACACTCCTGATTCGAGGAACCATCCGAACTTTTCTTGGAAGAAACAAAATGAGTATGGACAAGGGCAAGGGTAGCCGAGGCCACTGTACAACTATAAATTTGGAGAGGAGGTACTCGGGAGGTTGAGGAACTTAGATGAGGTAAAGAGAGAAGTGTCCTCTCAAGGGTAGAATATTGGCCACCTTGAACAAAGACTTGATCAAATCTCCATCTCTCTTGCTCACCGTGAAGAGGGGAGACTTCCATCTCAACCCGTGATAAATCCAAACAAAGATGGTGGTTATGTGAATGCTACACAAACCGCATACGTCCCACCATGAGGCCAAGCACCCTCACTCCTACAATATTAAGGACCACCACATCCATATGCTCTGCCAACTCACCAACCCCCACTAACTACCAATATCCCCCACCACCTTCACATACCTATCAACCACCACCTACACAACAACCTCCCCAACAACTAACTTGCATACTCCAAAATCCTAACTCCACCGATCAAAGACCGCCACCACCTTTGTCTTCACAAGCCCCCCCCCTTCTCCCCATGAACAAGTGAATATGGTGTCTATCATATGGGGAGAAAAATCAGCTCAAAATCTTGAAAAAAGGGAAAGGAGAGTGATTGAGGTTGATGACAAAAGCTCAATGCTAGAAGGGTCTAGCAAAGATCACAAAAGATCTAGAGAATTTGCCACTCAAGCACTACCAAAGGATGTTAAGTGCAAACAAATTTCTACTGCTCCCGACGCAAATGTAGAAGCACCCTCACTTGCCCCATTATCTCTTGGGAAAACTGAAATAGCAATAGATAGGGCTCATCTGACTGTTTGTGACAAGGCCATGTCCATTGCTTCACATACCATTTACATAGCAATGCTTGAAGCCATACCTTTATGGGAGCCAAAAACTTTTCATGAGACGAGTATCACCATCATCCCTCCTCAAGTGCCAACCAGTGCTGCGGAGATATTTGATGAAGTCGGGAAGCAATTCCATGAAGGTCCAGTTCTCTAAGAAAAGGGTAGTAGTATCATGAATCTCTTGGGAAACTTGAAGCGAGGAATGATGGGCATCACATCATTCTTTTCATTACTGAAGGATATGTGCATGGGGAAGAAAAAGTTAGTGCTACTACCAACCAAGGAGATTGTTGCTTCAAAGTCTATGAACTTCTTCTACGACATTGGTTTCCCCAAAAAGAGAGACGATCTGAGAGTGCCGCTCATCACCTGTTACATTGGTACACAACCCATCGAGCACTCCCTCCTTGACTTAGGTGTAGGGACAAGCATCATGCCATGGAGCATGTATCTACGTCTGGGCCTAAATAAAATGGAACCGGTGGATTGTGTCCTTATCTTAGGTGATGGAACCAAAAGGAAACCCTTGGGAATACTGCAAAACGCAATAGTATCAATGGATGAAAGGATAAACATTGCATATGTGACTGACTTTCTCATAGTGGATTTTGAACCTATTGATGGGAAAGAATACCTCATATTGGGGAGGTCCTTCTTGTCCAGTGCGGGTGCAAAAATCAATGTGTGTATGGGCACTCTGACGGTCACCTATAAGAGGAGAAAATTTGATTTCTTCATATTTACTGAAGAGGAGAGGGACAAGCTGGGTAATGAAGACTTTGGTGAGAGTCTATGCTATTATGACCCTCTAGAGCTATGGAGATCAAGTCCATACTTTTTCTCGATGCACACTCCATGGGATGAAGCACATGTCGTCAGAACCTTGGATAGGATCACTATAGAGGAAAAGGAGGACACCGTGGGTGTTGATACATAGTGAAAAAGAGTAACAAGCCCGGCTGAAGGCTATAAATTTAGTGCTAGTGGGAGGCAACCCACGTGGTTTGAGATTCTCAAACCTTGTCTTATCATACTTTCTTTTGGTTTCCAAGAAACACACACACACACACTATACTTGATTGTTTTTCTATTTGTGAATCATGTTAGCATATGTATAAGGAAGAAAATATGATGAAAAAAGGGTTTAGCCAAAGCGGAGGTCAAAATGGAAGAAGAGATTGCAAATCAATAAAGGAGCTACAGGAAGAAGGATAGAATGGTCGTGTTGTTCAGCACAGCCGTGGTGGCACTATCATGCTCACCTAGTGTTACATTGACCACTCCAGCTCTTGGCGTTTGTCTTTCATGACCCCACACCTTTTACCCTACTAGTCTAAACTTCTATTTTATGTTGAGGGCAGCATGATTTAAAAGTTTGGGGTGGTAGGGCGGTAAACCCTTTTCTCACCGCATTTTTCTCTATGTGCCTTGTGCTAAATTTTTGCAAGATGATCAAATAGTTGGACTGACATTTCATACCTGTTTACCCTAACTTGGTGTGTCTACTTGCATTCATGCATACATGTAGTTTAATTTCATGCATTTTTGTGTAATTTTTCAAAATTTTTGCTCTTTTTCCTATTCTGTATCATGCATTGCATTCTCATGTAGTTTTTGATAATTTCATATGCATGTTAACTAGGATTTGTTGCTTTATGTTTTAAAATTTCCTAAAGTAGGTTTAGATGTGATTTAGTTCAAATTGGCACAATTTTTGGCCAATTTTACCCAAACTCGAATGATTCTTGTTCTAAAAGTGTGTTTTGACTTAATCTCCAATTTTTGAAATGGAATGTTTACCCCTGTGACAAATGCATGCTAGTTTCTTGGATCTTGTTGATATATGGACTTGCGTGTGACTTTTTACATGTGTACCACATCTCTCAAGTCTGTGAAAGTTTCAGTTGAATCATGAATTGAGCAAGCTACAAGCGCTTAAAGCCAATGGAACCACTTGGTAGAAATATGAATATTGTGTTAATTATGTCATGTGGTGTGATATTACTTGGTGAAGTGTTGAATTATCTTTCATGCAGGGAATCTTATGTGAAGACTACACTACTGACCCCACCACTTTCATACCTCTCTGCCTCATAAAAAGATGCCAAAGTGCACATATCAGTCGTGGCCACCCACAAAAGTTTGGGGTGGCCACATCTCAACCTTCCCACTTCACTCCATCCAGTTTGTGGCCTACCTACACCAAGGGCAAAGAAAAATAAAAGAAAAGAAAAAATAAAATAAAAGGATGCTCCTGTTTAAGAACATTCAAATAAAGAAAAGAAGAGTGTGTAAAAGCACTCCAAATCTTTCCGCAATCCTTTCTTCCTTTTTCATACCCATTGAGCTAGAAAACATCAAATCTAGCTCACTTTACCCTTTCTATAGCAAAGTGGGTCATGTCATCTAGTGTGGTTTGAAGCATAAGAGCGAATGCATGATAGTGAAACAACACTCCTAGTCACCTTTGATTAACACCAACATAAAACAGTTTACCCGAAATGACATGGAGGACATATGGACAACTAGTGTTTCTATGCTTTATATTTGAAGTTTGTATGCTCAGTGCTCAGTTTATGAATGGTTTGTGAAAGAGGAAAGGAGAAATGTGAAACACATGGACTTAGTCACTCACAAGACCATGTATTCAATAATTATCTATTGCTATGCATTTGCCATTTGATTTTGTCGAAAAGAAACCGAAAAGAGAGATTGAGTTGGAGCATACTTGAGGACAAGTATGTTTTAAGTTTGGGGTGGTGATGCATCCCTATTTTAGGGCTCCATCCTGTGCCTTTTTGTACATTTATCACATCTAAACAAAGTAGATTGCAAGTTAATACCCCCAATGTGTGTTTTACTGTCAAATGCACTTATGGATGTTCTTTGCATTATTTTCAGGTACTTGGACCATACTTTGGATGGAAGAGAGAGAAGGAAGTAGTTCGAGGGTCCCTCTACTCATGGAGGGGTCCAAAGAAGATCCCAAGAGCCCCCTCAACCTACCCCAATGGCCAAGTTTCGACTCCAAGAAAAGAAGTCCATTAATAATGAAGTTTGAAGCTGTTTCATTACTTGAAGACCCCAGCATGGCCGTGGTACCATGGAATGGTCGTGCTATTAATTAAGCAAAGAGTACAGGTTGAATGTTAAAACTTTGAAGTTCAGCAAATCAGCCACCATAGTCGTGCTACCCAGCACAACGGTGCCATGAAGACCCCACCACATCTGTGCTGCCCAACACGACCATGCTAGATGAAGATGGAACGGGCGTGCTGCTCAGAACGGCCTCATCACAACCCCTCCACCACGGCTGTGCTACCCAGCATGACCATTCTACCTAGTCCCCAACACAGCTGTGCTGCCCAGCACATCCGTGCTACCAGCCTTCATTTTCACCCATCAACCTGTTGATTTAACACTTAACCAACACGACCGTTCTCCTCCACCACAGCCGTGCTCACTTCTACCCACCACGCCCGTGCTGCCCAGCACGACCGTGATACCACCTCAAAACCTAACTTTTTCACACTGATTTTCTAATCTTACCCCTACTTGCCCATGCACCCTTAGAGGAGGGAGGACATCTATAGCAAGCTTGGAGGTGAAGAAGGAGGCTTCCATATCGAGCTTCATGGAGTCCCTACTTCTTCTACCCCTTTCGTTTCTTGTTTTCTTGATCATGTCTAGCTAAGCCCCTTGTGATGGGCTGTTTGGGATTTAAATATGACTTTGATACCATGTTGGGGGATAATTTCTTGTAATGAACTTAATTCATATCTATGATTTTTACTTCTTGCTTCTATCTCTTTTCCTATCTTATTGCATGTGGTTTGTGCTTCTTGTATACATTTCTTGTTTTGAGGTTTTTGATGACACTTAGTTTCTAGGAGGAATTGGGGTGTATGTGGCAATCTTAGGAATGGCTCCTAGGTCCAATTAGTGGATCCCTAGCTAGCCCCCTTTGTTCCTACATACACATCCCTCCTCCTACAAATGAGTGTGAGATCTAAGTAGATATTGTAAGTGAGATTGATATAATTGTCTAGGGCCTTCTAAAGGCTAGAGTGGCTAGTGGCATGATGTTAAATACCCTCATCTCTACTCCCATCTCTACCTTCAACCCTCAATTACTCACTATCACTTACCCTAGAAACCTAGATTTGGTTAATCTCATTAGAATTACACCTAACCCTAGTTTTCTACTAGTAGTATAGGGTATGTTCTAATGGCATTGACCTTATTGTTTGGTTTGGTAATCTAGATATGATATGAGAACCATGCATGTTTAATGATCTCCCCCCCAACTAATATCAAAGTTACATTCCCCAAACAGCCCACCCACCTTAATCACCTTGCTTAAAACCCTAATTGCTTAGTTTGCTTGTTAATGCTAGTTTAGTCCAATTGCTTTAGTCTAACTTAGTCAATTGCGCAGTTTTGCTTTCTAGTGCTAATTTAGATCTTTGCTCTTGATTAGTGGTTAACTTAGGCTCTTAATTGCTCAGTACTTATTTAGTCTAGAAAATCTTGCTCTTGCCTTATCCTAGCTAGTTTGTTAGCCTAGATTGCTAGCTTAGCTCGTTGATAGTTTAGTTTCTATTTCATTTTTCACACTTGCTCATTAGCATAACCAAACAACCAAACCTTTAAAAAACCCTAAAACCCTAAGCTCCACCAAAGGAACGAAGCCCATTCTATCTAACTCTAGTGCCCCCTCTATCTCTGTGGATCAACCCTATACTCGCCGCCTTCCTATACTATGACACGACCCCGTTCACTTGCGGGTGTAGTGTTTGAGTAGACGTAGGTAGCTAGTTAGGTCTTACAAATTTTGAAAGCATAAGATCCCATATCTCGTGTGCTCCGACCTCGTGGGGTATAAAAGCACCACTAGATGGGCCGCACCATATGCCTTGGCCAATACAAGTAATGGTACCTTGGCCAACACAAACACATGTGTCTAGGTCAACGCAAGGTTTAACATGTAGGCTGATACACCTAGGTTGACACACCTTGTTGAGTGTAGGTTGGTACACTTTGATATAACTAATGGATACACTATGAAGAAATGAGATGGATACATTTTGATAGGTGTAGGCTAGTATACCCTAGAGAGGGTCAAGTCAATACAATAAGTTAAAGTTGAATCTAGTATCCTAATAAGGATGAGAAAGAAACTTATATCACTCATGTTGATAATCAATTAACGATAATTGATGAAAGCAATCAAGTATGATATAATACTTATGGAAATGAAATAAGCTCCTAGATATGAGGAGTTATGAATTATGGTTCAGTTGTTGAATAAATCCCTAAAGATCCTAATCAGTTACAATAGAGTCCTAACCCTAATTATGAGAGGGTTGTAACTTGATTGAGTGATTATTTGTGATACAATTGAATGTAAAGATGATGATATAAGGTTCCTTGAGATAAATAGTTATGGTCTAGGGTTGGTGATTGAATATAACCCTGGAAACCCTAATCAGTTGAAAAGACAAACCCTAATCCTAATCACAAGAGGGAATGTAACTTTAAATGGCATGATGGTAATAATCAATGGTTACAATAATGAAATATTAAACACAAATTCCTTATGAGTATATCCAAATGAGCATTGTAGTGGTTATAATATATTATAGCCTGATTATGACTTATGAGGCCTATGGAATTAATGATTCATAGAAAGAATGTATATAGGTCTGATGACCTGGGAAAATTCATAATTGCCTAGAAGGTGATATGTTACTCAACAGTGAGTTTAAGGGATTTATATTCTATGATAAGAATGATAGGGTAACACATAGGTGTTCCAACAATAAAGAATCTTAGGAAATATAATATACCTTTCATTTATCATATGTGTAACTTGATTAAGGGATTTTTCTTTTACAGCATGGTGTTGAAATTTAAATTGATATCTCTTTTATCATTAGACCCTAAACACGCTAGTGTTTTGAGAAAATGAGCATAACCAACTATGGGCTATGGTGATGTGACATTATATAGATTGAATGGGACTTGCAAGCTGTGGCATCCAACTTATAAAACAGGATTAACTAAAGCAGAAGTGAATAACTAGCAGCGGAATTACTGAAAATCACTAAAAATTAAAACTTTTTGCAAGGAGATCCTCAAACTATAAAACTCTTTCATAAAGAACCAAAGTAAGTTATTTACATTCTAATTCATCAGTACATCTCTGTATCATCTCTTCTCGAGAGTCACAAACATTAACTGCCCTGTTAAACTGTACATAAGCAGTATACAAAAATCTCGAGGCATCAAGCCAAAAATCTCAGATCTATATCAATCCATCTACTAACTCCTAGGACCTGAGAGTACAAAGACGACACATAGGACTCTCTATATATAGAACCTAACAGACCGTGTCTCCACCTAAAGATCACTGTTGTCCTTGTTGTTGCTGCTGTGGTTGTTGTTGTTGTTGCTGCTACTCACCCACTGAAGGGTTTCTTCTTCCTCGATGTCTACCTAAAAAGTTGAATCCTACGGGGGTGAGATAATTGAAAATTGTCCCAGCGAGAGATATAACTCTCGGCCAGAAGCATTGTTATTGCAGATAATAGAATAACACTGAGTAGTAGAATTATAAATATTCAACAGTAGGTAAATCGTTGATTAAGCTAAGTAGAGCAGTATTCTCTATACAGTTCATTTCAGTTATAACTTGATTAAGCAGCAAGTCATTAAATTCAATAAGGAATATGAAAAACATGTATATCAATTATCCAATTAGGACATAATAGACAACGTATCATCAACCATTGATTCTCGTAATTCAACCCTAAGCAAATATGCTACACGGCTGATTACATTTTACAAGCATACTTATGCCCTGAGGAGATGAGGCATACCGCTCATGCTCCAACTGACCATTGAGAAATCGAAATCGGTACCATACATAGGTCATTAGAAGAGCCAGATTTCTATGACCTCATCCTCCTTAGTTTGTATGAGGAACAACATGCAGGACATCTCGTGTCTCTACCAAAATAGCTTTCCAGGGTATACTGGCAACTTCGCTATTAGAGTTACAGTGACATGCTGTACTCTCTTCGCAATCGAGAGATTTCTTATTTATCTCACATCGATTTGGCATTAACATCATCATCGAGAGATTAGTGATACATCATCCCGGCATAAACATATAATGAAGGATTGAGAGATTTAATGTTTATCTCACAGCAATTCCTCCATTAGGGTGTAAGAATATTCGCGCCCATTACCCCCACATACTCAAAAGTATGCTCTCCAGGAGTTCCCTTAGGAAAACCTATTTCACCATCACCAAACTATTGACGACGATGGATCTACGGTCAGTGCTCTACATGATATCATTTCACTTGATTATTTAAGTACATTACATCATTCTTTTAGCATCAAATATGTTTTCAAACATAAACTACTATAACAATTGCTATAAATAATGAGTACTATTTCAATCAAGTTCATTTCACAGCTTTAATAACATTGGGAACTCAATCCCTTATCATCTCATCATCATTATCCAAGAATATGGGTGTTCAAATCCTTAGATCATCAATAAACTTGTTACCACTTTAATAGGTAACATAATGCCATCAAGTCATTTGACAGTGTAAACATGATAATTACATTGCAGGTATTTCACATGGCTCTTAAATCCTATTAATCTCATTTGTTACCTTTCACTAGGAAACATAGCATATCATTGCTTACCAAGCTCATAAAATACTTTTCAATAAACAAAGCATCATAGCTCATACCTGGCTATGTTCAATATCTCATAAAACATGCATGATTAGTACAGATGATAACAGATACATCGATTTCATATCAACACAATGTAAAATAATTGTATTATCTTTAATCAAGGAGTACCCCACTCTTCTCTTACTAGGGTTAGGGTTTCCCTTTTTAACTAAATTAGGGTTAATCATCCCCTTAGCTCAATTAGGATTAATGACTTATCATTTCATTATCCAACGTTAGAGCTTCATGCTATAAAGCATAACCCAGAATTAGGGTTTCACATATTTCTTCACCTTATTTGGAATTAGGGATCACTCTTCAAATCACATCACCCTAGGTTAGGGTTTACTATTCACATCACATCACCCTAGATTAGGGTTTACTATTCACATCACATCACCCTAGATTAGGGTTTACTACTCACATCACATCACCCTAGATTAGGGTTTACTATTCACATCACATCACCCTAGATTAGGGTTTACCAAGTCATCATTATGAATTAAGTTCATACCATCATGATGCATTAGGATTTCACCTATTAATGCCCTCAATTAGGGTTATGATTCATTAACCATCATAATTATGGTTTCATGATCTCACTATGAAGGATCATACCCTAATTAGACATTCATTCATATTAGAAGTCCAATACTTAATTATCATCCATGTAGGAAATCTTCTCTTTCATCTTTGAAAGATGATGTTTGCTTCAGTCTTGATTAGGTTAAGTCAACTCACTCTTGAGGAAGAATTGACATCATGGGTTATGCCATTGTCACCATGACCATTAAGGCTTAATTATTCAAAGGGTACTAATCACCTTACCCCATTAAGATGTAATTACTATAATCATCTTTGATTACATCATGTATTAATCAACTAATCACTTTGTCCTTTAACCACTTTAAGTACCCATGCAGTTTTGGTACCAAACAGTCTTGGCCATATAGACCCCAAACGATCTTGCACAAAAAGCCTCCAAACGGTCTGAGACCGTTTAGACCTCCAAATGGTCTTGCACAAACCACTGAGACCATTTGCTAAAGCTGGGGTTGAAACTGTTTAATAAAGTAGGTGGTGAAGACCGTTTTCCCAAAGTTGACTTTTGAGACTGTTTGCTAAAGTTGGGGTTTTCAAGATCGTTTGCTAAAGTGCAACTTTGAAACCGCATGACCTCAACCGGTTTGGGATCGTTTGGTCCCAAACGGTCTTGAGACTGTTTGGACTCAAACAGTCTTGAGACTGTTTGGTCCAAACCTCCTCAAAACCACAAGGACCAAAAATGGTCTCAACCACTCCAATTAAATTAGGGTTTCCAATGTGGGTTCCTTCAACCCTTGAATCTATGGAACTACTCATCAATTGGACCTATCTCCATGATTCAATTGAGTTGGATAGGTCAACCTTCAACTGATTTGACTCTCAATTGACCCTCAATTGGTCATCAATTAGGGTTTAAATCAATTGGATTAGGGTTTGGAATCGATGATCCTTCAACATTAATTAATGTGAGATTGGTAACTTTGAAACCATTGAACCATCATCCAAATTGAACATGACCTGACCCCAAATGGTCTTGAGGTCATTATGATGACCTCCAAATGGTCTTGAGACCGTTTGACCATGTCAACATCAAAATCCAAGTCAACCAATTAGGATTTGGTTCATTGGATTGATCATCGAATCAGCAATTGATTGCACTTCAACTTAGTACCTTTAGATCTTCAAACACCTAACCATAGTCAACCCTAGACCTCCAAACGGTCTTGGGTGTCCTCCAAACGGTCTTGGGATCATTTAGATGACCTCCAAACGGTCTTGATACCGTTTTACCATCTCATCACCCAAATCCATGTCATCCAATCAGGGTTTGGATCATTAGATTGACCACCAAATCAGCATTTGATTGCAAATCAACTTGGTATCTTTAGATCTTCAAACACTTAACTATACTCAACCCTAGACCTCCAAACGGTCTTGGGTGACCCCCAAATGGTCTTGAGACCGTTTGGGTGATCCCAAATTGGTTTTGAAACCGTTTGGGTCAATCAACCCAAAACATCAACTTATTCAATTGCAAAATCAGCACTTAGCCGATTAGGGTTCATACCATATCTTTGGATCTTCAAACACTTAACCATACTCAAACCTAGACCTCCAAACGGTCTTGGGTGACCCCCAAATGGTTTTGAGACCGTTTGGGTGATCCCCAAATGGTTTTGAAACCATTTGGGTCAATCAACCCAAGTTTCAAACTCAAACACTTATGAAATCAGAACTCAGCCCGATTAGGGTTTAGGTGATTGTTGGACCTTCAACTCATGAACCAATTAGAGTTAATAAATTATAATTGATAGGTAATTAACCTATATTATTATGTACAAATCCCCAAATGGTCAACCCTGGTCAACATCACCAAACAGTCTGAAACAGTTTGGCCTCCTGCGGTTTAATGAAACTGTTTCCCTTCAAACGGTTTGAAACCGTTTACTCCCAAATGGTTTGGGAAACCGTTTGAACTCATCAAATGAAACCGTTTGGAAAGGGATTTCTTTGTATAAACATATATGATGATTTCATCATCATCTTCCTCTGTTCAACCAAGAACAACAACCATTTTTCATGGGAACTTCAGCAATGAATCAAAAGAATACCAAAAAGAAGAAAAGTAACCAACGATTATTGAAGTAAGGAGTGCAATAGCAATGATTAAGGGTTTGAGTTATAAAACCCGCCTCTAAAACTGATCCCAAGCTCCAAGATCCACGGCTCTAATGGTGGATGGAGTTCCAGCAACTGTCCAAGGTCTGTCCTTGAGCTTTTGGATGAACAAGTTGGCTAGAATTGGAAATCGGGTGAAGAAAACTAAGAATCAAGCATTGCTTTAGGGTTTTCACCATGAATCCGAGGTAGAAGATGATCAAAACTTACCAACAGGTTATGGTCGTCCTTATCCTGCTCTTGGGCTCTCCCTTGGTCAGCCAAAGAAAGGTGAGAAAAGAAAACTAAGGAAAAGATCCTTAAGTGGGTAGGAAAAAGGATATATATGAGGATTTTCAAGGAAAGAGAAAAAGAATTATTTTCCTTAAATCCCAAAATAATTTCCACCAAACACCCCTACATTTCTTGTCCACGAATCCATATTCATTTGCTTGCAAAACTTCATCATTATCTAATAATTAATGGAAAAGGAATTAAGCACCTTAAAGAGTTTTATATTAATATCCAACCTTTTAGTGGATATTAATTTTTATTATCTTAATGTGAGTGGCTTCCACTCAACCAAGATCTTTTTGTGCCATAGCAAGGAAAAATATAGTCCAACACTATTGCAAATACATACTTCAACTTTTGTTTGAAGGGCTCCTCAATTAATTTATTTCTCTTTGCATTAAATTAAATTAAAGTCCCATATATGCTTAAATCTTGATTATTTTAATGTCAAGATTCTCTCTCCTCCAAAATAATTCAAATGAGGCGCCCCTCTCATTTTATTTGCTCCACTTGATGCCAAGAAACATGAGAGACCCTCTATAGGTGGTATTTTGCATATTGAACCCTAGGTTTTGGGTAAATTGTACATTACACCAAAACTAGGTTTTAATGCACAAGGGTTGCTCTACAAGCTTTATCTTGATGCCCAAGCTTGTGGAAACCATACCACTACATCATATTCATTCTTATGATGTCTAAACATCAAAGGAACATCTTATCATGTGAAATTTGCAAGTTAAACCCTCAACTTGGGTAATTTGCACTTTAGTCCAAAATTAACAAAACAATGTTTCAACATTATTCAAAAAGGACTGAAATTGAAATATAAGTTCCTCAAAAGCCTTAATTACTTTTCAAAAGATAAGACCAAGCATCTAATCAACTTTATTAAGTAAAACACCTAGGGTTAAAACATAACCCAGGTCAGGGATGTGACAAATTATCCACCCCTTACAAGGATTTCATCCCTGAAATCATTAACAAAACATTTTAAGAGAAATGAGTAGGGTATTTCCTCCTCATTTCTTCCTCTAGCTCCCATGTAGCTTCTTCCATGCCACGGTGATTCCAGAGGACTTTTACAAGACTAATGTCTTTCTTTTTTAGCTTCTTGATCCTTCTATCAAGAATCAACATAGGTCCTTCGACATAAAATATATCATCGTTTAACTCTACTTCCATAGGCCGCAGAACTGATTTTGAGTCGGATTACATTTCCTTAGCATGGAAATGTGGAACAATGGGTGCAACTTTTGCAACTTAGGTGGTAACTCCAACTTATAAGGTACCTTTCCAATCCGTTCAATGATTGGATAAGGCCCCATAAATCTTGGAGCTAACTTTCCTTTCCTTCCAAATCTAAGAACCCCTTTCCAGGGCGAGACCTTGAGGTATACTACGTCTCCAACTTGGAATTCTAAAGGTCTACGACGTTTATCAGCGTAAGATTTCTACCTATCATGTACAGTCTTTAACTATTGTTGTATTATTTTAATCTTCTCGATGGTCTGCTGCACAAGATCAAGACCCAAAAGTTGATATTCACCAGTTTCATACCAACATAGGGGAGATCTACAACGTCTACCATACAAAGATTCATAAGGTGCCATGTCGATACTGTGTTGATAGCTGTTATTGTAGGAAAACTCTATCAAGCTTAGATGTAGATCCCAACTTCCTGTAAACGGAAGGACACATGCCCTAAGCAAGTCCTCCAAGGTCTGTATAGTCCTTTATGATTGTCCATCAGTCTGAGGATGAAAGGTTGTACTAAACCTTAACTATGTGCCTAAAGCTTTATGAAGTTGCTCCCAAAAATGACTCATAAATTGAGGACCTCTGTCAGAAACAATGGTAACTGGGACTCCATGCAGCGACACTATCTCATTCACATATAACTATGCCAATTTCTCTACAAAATAGGTTGTTTTGACAGGTAAGAAATGTGTTGTCTTTGTCAACCTATCAACTATTACCCAGATGGAATCATGGCCTTTGGATGTTCTGGGTAACCCAACCATGAAGTCCACGGTTACATGATCCCACTTCCACTGCGGTATAAGCAAAGGTTGCATTGTTCCTGCGGGCTTCTGCTGTTCAACTTTAACTTGCTGAGACACCGGACACCGCATAATGAACTCAGCAACATCCTTCTTCAAACCAGGCCACCAATACATATTTTTCAAGTTATGATACATCTTGGTGCTTCATGGATGCATAGCATACATAGAAGAATGAGCTTCTTCCAGGACTAACTTCCTTAAGTTATCCACATCAGGCACTATCATTCTGCCATGATAACAGGCTACCTGATCATCTGAATCATAGAAACCTTCTCATTTCTCACTACCATACTTTGATCTAATCTGTTGAACTACATCATCAGCTTTTTGTGCCTCCTTAATCTGCTGTCTTAGAGTAGGATTTATATGCATCTCAGCTAACAACCCAGATAACAATGATACTTTTAACTGTACATTGTCTTGTCTTAAAGAGATAAGCATATCCCTCTTAGAGCATACCAAAGAATTCAACTGTGCTCTGTCTAGGGCTGATGTTGCTGATTTCCTACTTAATGCATCAACAACCACATTGGCCTTTCCTGGATGATAATCAATTGTACAGTCATAATCCTTGATTAACTCCATGTAGCAGTGTTGCCTCATGTTTATCTCATGCTGAGAAAAGATGTACTTTAGGTTCTTATGGTCTGTAAAAATATCGAATGTCTCTCCATAGAGATAATGTCTCCAGATTTTCAAAACATGGACTACTGCAGCTAGTTCTAGATCATGTATCGGATAATTCTCCTCGTGTTTCTTAAGCTATCGAGAAGCAAAAGAAATCACTTGTTTATCCTGCATTAACACACATCCTAGTCCATTCTTAGAGGCATCATAGAAAACTATATACCCTTTCCCTTGCTCAGGTAATACCAGCACAAGTGCACTTGTCAGTCTTTCCTTCAACAACTAGAATGATTGTTGACACTTGTCATTCCACACAAAAGGAACATCCTTCCTAGTCAACTTGGTTAAGGGTAAAGCTATAGAACTGAAGTTCTTAATGAACCTCCTGTAATAGCCTGCCAACCCTAAGAAACTGTGAATCTCCATCGGTGTCTTAGGATGTTCCCATTGTAGGACAAATTCTACCTTTTCAGGGTCAACAAGAATACTTGAAGCAGATATTACGTGTCCAAGAAAAGAAACTTCTGGTAACCAGAACTCACACTTGCTAAACTTAGCATATAACTCATGCTCTCTTAGAAAAGTTAGATCCTGACGAAGATGTTGCTCATGCTGTTGAGCATCTCTACTGTAGATCAGGATGTCCTCTATGAAGACAACTACACACTGATCAAGAAAAGGTCGAAAGATTCTATTCATGAGTTCCATAAATGTAGCTAGTGCATTAGTTAGTCCAAACGACATAACTGTGAACTCATAGTGACCATACCATGTCCTGAAGGTAGACTTAGGTATGTCACCCTCGTTAATACGCAGCTGATGGTATCCCGACCTCAAATCAATATTTGAAAAGACAGTTGCACCACACAGCTGATCAAACAAATTGTCAATCCTTGGCAAAGGATACTTATTATTTATTGTTACTTTATTCAATTTCCTGTAATCAATGCATAACCACATCGATCCATCTTTCTTCTTAACAAAGAGGACCGGAGCACCCCATGGTGAAGTACTTGGTCGAATAAAACCTTTCTCAAGCAACTCCTACAGTTGCTTCTTAAGCTCTGCCATCTCAGCAGGCGGCATCCTATACAGTATTTGTGTTATTGGTTGCGTGCCCGCGATTAGATTAATCTCAAAATCAATCTCTCGGGGCATAGGTACACTTGGAAGTTCTTCAGAGAATACATCTTAAAATTCCCTGACTACAGGAACTTCAGTAGGATTAGAACTCTCCATAGTGGTATCTACCACATGGGCCAAGAATGCATAACATCCTTGCCTCAACAGCTTCTCAGCTACCATAGCTGACACAAGACAGGTTGGAAGAATCTTTCTATCTCCTTGAAAGATCCATGTGTCACTATTATATGTGAACACAGCTTGCTTGGATTCACAATCCAAGACAACCTTATACCTTTCTAAGGTATCCATCCCAAGGATTATATCGAACCCATGCATCTCAAGTGGCATAAGATCCACTTGAATGCGATGTTTAGAAAAGAAAAGAGTGCAGGGAGAACACACTTCCCGCAACACAGTAGATCCCATCAAAGGAGTTTCTAACCTCAAACTCTCTGCCCTATGACAAACTACCATATTGCAGTCAAGAGTCACTCTTCGAATGATAAAGGAATGTGTAGCACCCGGATCAATTAAAATAGATACGATGCAGGATATAAACATATCAGAATAAAATAACTTCATATGACCTGTCACAACCCGAGAGTTAATTACTGCATCAGGTGGATTCATCGCATAGAATCTCGCTGTTTCATGTAGTTGATTATGTGCTCGATGACTGGGTGCCGATGATCCATCTTGGGATGTTTGTCCACGTCCTCTAGCGCCACCTGGAAACTGTCTCCTTTGAGAACCTTGTTGACTCTGCCTTTGGGGTTGAGTCACACTTGCCTCTCTGGCTCTACAATCCTTCATCAGATGCCCCATCTTTCCACATATGAAACAAGTTCTGACCCCTTGTTGTGGTCTAGATGGTCTTGTAACCGACACAGATGCTGAGCTACGGGCTCCTTCTAGTGGTCAACTTCGTCCTCTACCCCTATTTGATGTCCACTGCATCTGGGTACTGAATCTAGGTGGTGGTGTAGGCACGTAAAACCTTGGTTTCTTGAAACCTTTGGATGAGGATCCTTGGAACTGGGGGTACGCCTTTTTGTCCCTGGTCTATCGCTTCTCCGTCATAGACCTCTCTATTCTTCTGACAGATTCCATGAAAGTAGCAAATCTTTCCCTATTCTCCAGAGCAGATACAGGGGTGGTTAACTCAGCATTTAATCCCTTCTCAAAACTCCATATTCGCTCTTCATCTATAGTTGCCATATGCAGACAGAACCGCAACAACTCCATGAACTTAGCCTCATACTCGCTAATGTTCATTGGTCCTTGCCTTAACCTCTCAAACTGAGAGATTTTCTTATCCAGAAACGTCTTAGGAAAGTATCTGTTGACAAATTCTCATCAAAATACTTCCCATTCGATCTCCACACCAGGCCTTTTTCCCTCCTCTATGGTCCACCAGTAACCAGCACTCCCCTTAAGAAGATACACAACATGTCTAACCTTCTCAACTTCTGGGATGTTCAGGATTCTAAAGGCCTTCTCTAGTTCAGTTAGCCACATGTCAACATCTGCTGGGTCTGCTATCCCCGCATATTCTGTAGCTCCATCCCAATGTAGTCGTTCAAACGTCTTGCCGGCTCCTTGTCCTTCAGGGTGGGTAGGTGCCCTAGGTGCAGGTATGGGCATTCTATCAGTCATATGTGTCATGGCAACTGTAAACTGCCCAAACATAGCCTGGAAGGCGGGATTCCCCATGTCAGCTTGATCAAACTAGGGTGGTTCAAGAACATACTCCTCCCTTCCTTGGTCTCTTGCACCTCCTCCGGGTGCAGCGACACTACTTTCAGCAACATGTTCATCATGTGATCCAGACATCTTTAGTTTTCTCTTCTCCTCCAATATGAGCAGAAGACACTATCAGATAGACTGGAAGACACTAGAATAGACTCAACAACCCTAGTCCTATGTCTTTGTAGACTCATTGAACCTAGAGCTATGATACCAACAATTGTGGCATCCAACTTATAAAACAGGATTAACTGAAGCAGAAGCAAATTACTAGCAGCAGAATTACTGAAAATCATTAAAAATTATAACTTTTTGCAAGGAGATCATTGTAAAACTCTTTCATAAAGAACCAAATTAAGTTATTTACATTCTGATTCATCAGTACATCTCTGTATCATCTCATCTTGAGAGTCACAAACATTAACTGCCCTATTAAACTGTACATAAGCACTATACAAAAATCTCGAGGCATCAAGCCAAAAATCTCAGATCTATATCAATCCATCTACTGACTCCTAGGACCTGAGAGTACAGAGACAACACATAGGACTCTATATAAACAGAACATAGCAGACAATGTCTCCACCTGAAGATCACTGATGTCCTTGTTGTTGCTGCTATGGCTGCTGCTCACCCACTGAAGGGTTTCTTCTTCCTCGACGTCTACCTAAAAAGTTGAATCCCACGGGGGTGAGACAATTGAAAATTGTCCCAGCGAGAGATATAACTCTCTGCCAGAAGCATTGTTATTGCAGATAATAGAATAACACTGAGTAGTAGAATTATAAATATTCAACAACATGTAAATCGTTGATTAAGCTAAGTAGAGCAGTATTCTCTATACAGTTCATTTCAGTTATAACTTGATTAAGCAGCAAGTCATTAAATTCAATAAGGAATATGAAAAACATGTATATCAATTATCTAATTAGGACATAATAGACAATGTATCATCAACCATTGATTCTCGTAATTCAACCCTAAGCAAATATGCTACACAGATGATTACATTTTACAAGCATACTTATGCCCTGAGGAGATGAGGCATACCGCTCATGCTCCAACCGACCATTGTGAAATCAAAATCGGTACCATACATAGGTCATTAGAAGAGCCAGATTTCTATGACCTCATCCTCCTCGGTCAATATGAGGAACAACATGCATGACATCTTGTGTATCTGCCAAAATAGCTTTCCAGGGTATACTGGCAACTTCACTATTAGAGTTACATTGGCATGTTGTACTCATTTCGCAATCGAGAGATTTCTTGTTTATCTCACATCGATTCAACATTAACATCATCATCGAGAGATTAGTGATACATCATCCCGACATGAAGGATTGAGAGATTTAATGTTTATCTCACATCAATTCCTCCATTAGGGTGTAAGGATATTCACGCCCATATCCCCCACATACTCAAAAGTATGCTCTCTAGGAGTTCCCTTAGGATAACCTATTTCACCATCACCAAACTACTGACTATGATGGATCTATGGTCAGGGCTCTACATGATATCATTTCACTTGATTATTTAAGTACATTACAACATTCTTTTAGCATCAGTCATGTTTTCAAACATAAACTATTATAACAATTGCTATAAAGAATGAGTACTATTTCTATCAAGTTCATTTCACAGCTTTAATAACATTGGGAACTCAATCCCTTATCATCTCATCATCATGATCCAAGAATATGGGTGTTCAAAGCCTTAGATCATCAATAAATGTGTTACCACTTTAACAGGTAACATAATGCCATCAAGTCATTTGACAATGTAAACATGATAATTACATTGTAGGCATTTCACATGGCTCTTAAAGCCTATTAATCTCATTTGTTACCTTTCACTAGGCAACATAGCATATCATTGCTTACCAAGCTCATAAAATACTTTTCAATAAACAAAGCATCATAGCTCATACATGGCTATGTTCAATATCTCATAAAACCAGCATGATTAGTACAGATGATAACAGATACATCGATTTCATATCAGCACAATGTAAAATAATTGTGTTATCTTTAATCAAGGAGTACCCCACTATGCCCTTACTAGGGTTAGGGTTTCCCTTTTTAACTCAATTAGGGTTAATCATCCCCTTAGCTCAATTAGGATGAATGACTTATCATTTCATTATCCAACGTTAGAGCTTCATGCTATAAAGCATAACCCAGAATTAGGGTTTCACATATTTCTTCACCTTATTTGGAATTAGGGATCACTATTCACATCACATCACCCTAGGTTAGGGTTTACTATTCACATCACATAACCCTAGATTAGGGTTTAGTATTCACATCACATCACCCTAGATTAGGGTTTACTATTCACATCACATCACCCTAGATTAGGGTTTACTATTCACATCACATCACCCTAGATTAGGGTTTACCAAGTCATCATTATGAATTAAGTTCATACCATCATCATGCATTAGGATTTCACCTATTAATGCCCTCAATTAGGGTTATGATTCATTAACCATCATAATTAGGGTTTCATGATCTCACTATGAAGGATCATACCCTAATTAGACATTCATTCATATTATAAGTCCAATACTTAATTATCATCCATGTAGGAAATCTTCTCTTTCATATTCAAAAGATGATGTTTGCTTCAGTCTTGATTAGGTTAAGTCAACTCACTCTTGAGGAAGAATTGACATCATGGGTTATGCCATTGTCACCATGACCATTAAGGCTTAATTATTCAAAGGGTACTAATCACCTTACCCCATTAAGATGTAATTACTATAATCATCTTCGATTACATCATGTATTAATCAACTAATCACTTTGTCCTTTAACCACTTTAAGTACCCATGCGGTTTTGGTTAATTATCCACCAAACGGTCTTGGCCATATAGACCCCAAACGATCTTGCACAAAAAGCCTCCAAATGGTCTAAGACCGTTTAGATCTCCAAACGGTCTTGCAAAAACCACTGAGACCGTTTGCTAAAGCTGGGGTTGAAACTGTTTAATAAAGTAGGTGGTGAAGACCATTTTCCCAAAGTTGACTTTTGAGACCGTTTGCTAAAGTGCAAATTTGAAACCGCATGACCTCAACCGGTTTGGGATCGTTTGGTCCCAAACGGTCTTGAGACCGTTTTCTCCCAAACAGTCTGGAGACCGTTTGGACTCAAACAGTCTTGAGACCGTTTGGTCCAAACCTCCTCAAAACCGCAAGGACCAAAAAGGGTCTCAACCACTCCAATTAAATTAGGGTTTCCAATGTTGGTTCCTTGAACCCTTGAATCTATGGAACTACTCATAAATTGGACCTATCTCCATGCTTCAATTGAGTTGGATATGTCAACCTTCAACTGATTTGACCCTCAATTGACCCTCAATTGGTCATCAATTAGGGTTTGAATCAATTGGATTAGGGTTTGGAATCGATGATCCTTCAACATTAATCAATGTGAGATTGGTAACTTTGAAACCATTGAACCATCATTCAAATTGAACATGACCTGACCCCAAACAATCTTGAGGTCATTTGGATGACCTCCAAACGGTCTTGAGACCGTTTTCCCATGTCAACATCAAAATCCAAGTCAACGAATTAGGGTTTGGTTCATTGGATTGATCACCAAATCAACAATTGATTGCACTTCAACTTAGTACCTTTAGATCTTCAAACACCTAACCATAGTCAACCCTAGATCTCCAAACGGTCGTGGGTGACCTCCAAACGGTCTTGGGATTGTTTGGATGACCTCCAAACGGTCTTGAGACCGTTTTCCCATCTCATCACCCAAATCCATGTCATCCAATTAGGGTTTGGATCATTAGATTGACCACCAAATCATCATTTGATTGCAAATCAACTTGGTATCTTTAGATCTTCAAACACCTAACTATACTAAATCATAGACCTCCAAACAGTCTTGGGCGACCCCCAAACGGTCTTGAGACCGTTTGGGTGATCCCCAAATGGTTTTTAAACTGTTTGGGTCAATCAACCCAAAACATCAACTTATTCAATTGCAAAATCAGCACTTAGCCGATTAGGGTTCATACCATATCTTTGGATCTTCAAACACTTAACCATACTCAACCCTAGACCTACAAATGGTCTTGGGGTACCCCCAAAGGGTCTTGATACCATTTGGGTGATCCCCAAACGGTTTTGAAACCGTTTGGGTTAATCAACCCAAGTTTCAAACTCAAACACTTATGAAATCAGCACTCAACCCGATTAGGGTTTAGGTGATTGTTGGACCTTCAACTCATGAACCAATTAGAGTTAATCAATTATAATTGATGGGTCATTAAATTATATTATTATGTACAAATCCCCAAATGGTCAAACCTGGTCAACATCACCAAACGGTCTGAAACCATTTGGCCTCATGCGGTTTAATGAAACTGTTTCCCTTCAAACGGTTTGAAACTATTTACTCCCAAACGGTTTGGGAAACCATTTGAACTCATCAAATGAAACCGTTTGGACAAGTATTTCTTTGGATAAACATCTATGATGATGTCATCATCATCTTCCTCCATTCAACCAAGAACAACAACCATTTTTCATGGGAACTTCAGCAATGAATCAAAAGAATACCAAAAATAAGAAAAGTAACCAACAATTATTGAAGTAAGGAGTGCAATAGCAATGATTAAGGGTTTGAGTTATAAAACCCGCCTCTAAAACTGATCCCAAGTTCCAATCTCCATGGATCTAATGGTGGATGGAGTTCCAGCAACTGTCCAAGGTCTGTCCTTGAGCTTTTGGATGAACAAGTTGGCTAGAATTGGAAATCAGGTGAAGAAAACCAAGAATCAAGCATTGCTTTAGGGATTTCACCATGAATTCGAGGTAGAAGATGATCAAAACTTACCAAAAGGTTATGGTCGTCCTTCTCCTACTCCTGAGCTCGCCCTTGGTTGGCTAAAGCAAAGTGAGAAAAGAAAACTAAGGAAAAGATCCTTAAGTGGGTAGGAAAAAGGATATATATGAGGATTTTCAAGGAAAGAGAAAAGGAATTATTTTCCTTAAATCCCAAAACAATTTCCACCAAACTCTCCTACATTTCTTGGCCACGAATCCATCTTCATTTTCTTGCAAAACTTCATCATTATCCAAGAATTAATGGAAAAAGAATTAAGCACCTTAAAGAGTTTTATATTAATATCCAACCTTTTAGTGGATATTACTTTTTATTATCTTAATGTGAGTGGCTTCCACTCAACCAAGATCTTTTTGTGCCATAGCAAGGCACAAGCTCTTCCAACACTACTGCAAATGCATCCTTCAACTTTTGGTTGAAGGGCTCCTCAATTAATTTATTTCTTTTTGCATTAAATTAAATTAAAGTCCCATATATGCTTAAATCTTGATTATTTTAATGTCAAGATTCTCTCTCCTCCAAAATAATTCAAATGAGGCGCCCCTCTCATTTTCTTTGCTCCAATTGACGCCAAGAAACATGAGAGACCCTCTAGAGGTGGTATTTTGCATATTGAACCCTAGGTTTTGGGTATTGCACATTACACCAAAACTAGGTTTTAATGCACAAGGGTTGCTCTACAAGCTTTATCTTGATGCCCAAGCTTGTGGAAACCATACCACTACATCATATTCATTCTTATGATGTCTCAACATTAGAGGAACATCTTATCATGTGCAATTTGCAAGTTAACCCCTCAACTTGGGTAATTTGCACTTTAGTCCAAAATTAACAAAACAATGTTTCAACATTATTCAAAAAGGACTGAAATTGAAATATAAGTTCCTCAAAAGCCTTAATTACTTTTCAAAAGATAAGAGCAAGCATATAATCAACTTTATTAAGCAAAACACCTAGGGTTAAAACATAACCCAGGTCAGGGATGTTACACGAGCCATGTGAAATACTTGTACAACACATATGATGTTTTATGGGTCTTAAGATCTAGAGTGGGTTGTTGCCTAATAAGAGGTGACATTATTCAATAATGAACTAAGAAGATTGAAACCCCGTAGTATGTGATAATCAAGTATATGGGTATGATGACCTAGATATGATTGTTTCCTGATAAGAGGTGACATTGTTCAAAGATGAACTGAGGGTTTGACACCCAAAATATGTGATCATGATGATAAAAATATTAGAGGGATAAGATTCCCAATAATATGTTCAAGGGATTGAGATCCCAGGAAGGGTATAACAAGATATATTCCAATTGATACAAGATTTCTTGAAATATGTATTAAGCCTTCCTCGGTAGTATTTATCGATAGTTCATGCTTGTAACTTGATTGATGTTAAAAGATGTAGTGAAGCACTTAACCTATTAAGTGAACTAAAATGTAGTTGCCCTGGCCATAGATCCATTCGGTGTCAGAACTTTCTGAATGGTGAAATGAGTTTAACTCAGAACGCATATTGTTGAATATGTGGGGTACAAGTTGTATTGTGAATTCACAGGATTGGCTATGGGCCATACCTTGAATATTAGGATTGACTTAGGGTCATACCCTAACAAGAATACAGTTATACTATGACTCAATAAACAGTCAAGATTAGTTACAGACCATACCCTGATATAATCATGATTGACTACGGGTCACACCCTGATAAGAGAACATGCTACGCGTTGTATCTCTATAGTGAAGAGCCTCTGTACGCCAGGCTAGCTAATTGTAGTTTGACTCATAATGTATCTGCCACTCTTGTACTGACTGAGAAAGATGTGTTCGTGGATTCTAGCTCTTCCATAAACCTTTATGACACTGATGCTTTACTTCACAATGACTAGTTGGAGATGAAAGGTATATTCCCATCTCCGCAGGGCATAAGATGGATTTTTGAAAGACGTAATCATCCGTATAGTGTATTTGTTTAAGGATCAAATATAGAAACATTAGTTGAAGCCTTGATTTGCTTTTATACTGTTTAGTTTGTAATAGTTATATATGTTCTTCATATTCCTTTTAAATTTGATTAAATGATCTATTGCTCAGTTGTAGATATTTGTACTAATGAGAGGTTGAGGCTATTCTACCCTGCATTTAATCAACAGTTATACATGTTTAATTCAATAAAGGTGTCTGCTCTCATTCATAGAAGTTTAATTATGATAATAATAATGCTGGCAGAGAGTTATATCTCTCGATGGGACTTGTTGTCTCACCTTGTGGGTTCCACAAATTTTTAGGTGGACGTGCACAAGAAGGTAGTAACCGTATAGACAAGAACAGGCAGCAGCATCAAGGACAACAGTACCAACTCAGATCGAGTCTGCTATTATGTGTCTAGTAGAAATAGAGTCCTATGTGTCGTCCTTGTACTCTCAGGTCCTTGGGAGATAGTTTTTATATCTGATTTCACGACCGATCTGAGATTTTGGCTGAGAGCACTTTGATGTATAATGTTGCTTCTATGTACATTTTGGTAAAACAACTGATATTTCATATATTTGTAATATGAGGGAACAATGTATGTATATATGGCCTTGGGCCTTCTGGCAGTGGATCATTATGGAAAATGGTTTTAATTTTTAGTGATTTATCATAATTTGATTTTAATGGTTGTTTTCGCATGGTTTAGTGCGATATCATTATCAGTTGGATAGCAGTTGTCAAGACATCTTCCAACACTTCATTACTACTCATCATCTTAGAGAACTCCACACTAGCAATAAATGTTGGACATGGCACAAAGGTCTACACAAAGCCAGGTTAGTCCTTTTTTGTGTAATAATAAATGGATCGATATACATCCCATGGCTCACACATGTATTATTGCATCTAGACTATGTGATCATTTTTCTATTCTACTCCAAACCAACAACCCTAACTGGGGGAAAATTCCTTTCCACTTTGAGAGATTTTGGACACATCATCCTGGTTTCATTACCATGATCACCAATTTATGGAACTCTCACTCTACCTTTGGCAATCCAGGATATGACATCCAATACAAGCTTAAACTTCTTCGATCAATCCTTAAGCTATGGAACTAGAAACAATTTGTTTTCATATCGGACACCATCAAGGCCAAGGGAAACCAACTTATCATCACTATGTGACACAACTTACCTACGAACACACCCAAACCTATTCTAGAAGACATTAGGGTCCTCAAGCCTCACAAAGAAACCCTATGAAAACAACGATCCGAAATCAAATGGCTTAAGAAGGGAGACAAGAACACTAAATTCTTCCACGTGACATGCAACAACAAGCACAGTCATCTACATATTACCAATATTGATGGCATACACACCACGTCATAGCCCATAAGGACCCTCATCAACCACATCATAAACTACTTCAATGGTCTTTACACTAACAATTACATTTCCTAAACCCAGGTTGATTTTGATTGGAACAAGATTTTCCCACACAGGATACCCCACACCAATATGTCCTTGATACATTCCTTGAACCTGAAATCCAATGTGCTATGACACTTTTTTGACTGGATAAATCCCCTGCGCCTAGTTGATATACTAAAATGCATACTTTTGGTGGAATGCACCTATTGGGAATGTGCCTATTGCTTGCTAGAATGCTCTTTACATTAATGAAATAGTGCCTAATTTATATTTTATAGTTCCCAAAGTTGCATGAAAGCACAAACTATCACTCAAGTAGGCACGTTTATCACTTAGAACTTGACATATAGTAAGCACATTGAAATATAGATAGGATCATTTCCAACAAAAGTAGGTGCATGCATCACTCAAGCAGGAGCATTCACATGACAAGTAGGTGCATTCACAATAGATTTGTATTCATTTACTAAAGTGCATACTTTTGTATCAAGTTGTTATGTTCCTATTGCTTGCTGGAATGTGACTAATTAATATATTAAAACATCTACTTTTGGCAAAATGTTCTTATTGTGAATGTGCCTATTGATTGCTGGAATGCTCTTTAAATTGATGCAGTAGAACCTAATTTATATTCTATAGCACCCAAAATAGCTTAAAAGCACAAAGTATCACTCGAAGTAGGCGAATTTATACTCAGAACTTGACATATAGTAGGTGCATTGAAATATAAGTAGGCACATTTCCAATAAAAGTAGCAACATTTATCACTCAAGTAGGCACATTCACATTACAAGCAGGCACATTTGCAATAAATTACTTTGTATTAATTTTTTAGGGACATACTTTTATATCTTGCTATAATGCGCGCATTGCTGGTTGGAATGCACATATTGATATACTAAAACACCTACTTTTTGGGGTATGTGTGTATAAATTGATGTAAAGCATGTATTACTTCACGTAGAGGGCATACTTTTGACACACACATGTCGGCGCATTTCCAATAAAGGTAGGCACATTAGCAATATTGTACTTTGTATGAATTTACTAAAGGGCATAATTTTGTATCTTTTTGTAATGCGCCTATTGCTTGCTGAAATGCGCCTAATTGATATACTAAAGTGCCTACTACTTGATGTAAAGTGCCTACTACTTGATGTAAAATTTCCAAATTAGTTTGCTAACTTACTTTAATGTACCTAATATTTCCAGTTGGGAGGATTCTTTTTAAAAGGTACTTGACTAAGGGACAAATTTCATATATATGTCAAAAGTTTTTGGGTGGCTACTATCCAAGGCTGCTAGTGATTGTAGAGAACTTAAACACCCTTTCTCAAGAAAATAATGAAGCACTGCAAAGGGACAGAGTCAAGTTCTTGCTAGTTGTATTGTTTGATCACTTCCTGTTCCCTAGTGGATCAAGTCGTATCACGAACTATCTATATCCTTATGCAAATGATTTATATAACATAGACAGTTATGATTGGGTTGTTGTTGTGAAAGAACTTCTTTGTCAAGATTTTAGATTTTGAAAGAGCATAAGGATGGAGGAGGCTATATGAAAGGATGCACACTAATCCTTACAGTAAAGGAATAACAATATTACAAAATAAAGTTCAATTTCACTCTTGTGTATGTGCTTGAACCTATTTCTTAATGTCATGCACAAAATCATTTTATAGCCTTGGATTTTGAAGATGATCAACTTCATTCCGTGGGATTTTCCTAACAAAGATCTAATCATTAACAGATGGCCATACAATACTAATATTTCATCCTTACTACGAAAAAAATATATACAAGTAACTACATTGTTGGGTAAATATTTCAAAAAAGATGAGACAATTGAACCACACTTCGGATGGCTAGCAGCTTCATTAGGTTCAAAAAATTTCCTTGAAGATGCATTAGAGGCTAACGACAAAATCCAAAGTCTACTACCTAAAATTGCATAGCTAAAGAATGAACTACTAATAGAAAAACATATTTCAGAGCACAAAGAAAAATAGTACAACAAATGTTTCTGAAGATGCAAACTAATCTTATGATCTTCATGACTACCGTGGTTAGTTGCACATTGCCAAAATAGTAACGGAGCAGAGACTCTTAGAGATTGACTACTCCAAGCCATTTGTAGAGGACTTGACCGACCATGGAGAGAAAAACAAGTGCAAGATATACATATGGAATGAAGTCACATCTGCAGTAGCAGCAACATCATGGAGAAAGTCCCCTACCACCACCATAATCTCCACAAGAAGAAGAAAAGATTACTAAAACTCCATGTATCTATGCACCTAGTTGTACTTAGTATGCGCCTAGTTGTACTTGGTATGCACCTATTTGTACTTAATATGTGCCTGCTTTTCACTTTGAATGTGTGAATTGCCTATTTTAAATTTGAATGGAAATGTTATGAAATAGAATGTGGGAAGTCATCCCATAAGCCAAATCTAAGTGCAATTGATATCGCTTTATAAGATCAATGAAATGAAGAGTATCCTAAGCAACATCAAAATCATTGTGGAGAAAGTCCCCAACCATCACTAGATTCTCGACAACAAGAAGAAAATTGTAGTGAAACAACATGTATTTGTGTGCGCTTATGTGATGCCCCACACAACACAAAATGAGAATCCTCAAAAAAAAAATTAGAACTAATACTTAAAAATCTAGGTTACCAGAAAACACAAAAAATTAAAGTTGATTCCATAAACCACAAGATTTGGAACATATTGCATCTGAGTCCATAACAACCACTTGTATTACATATCACATGCCCAAAAGTTGATTACATCACACTATTCACTGGCTATCGATATACATCATGTTACACATGATAACATGTTCATATACATATATTTCATCTCTATACAACATCCCGCATAAAGGCTAAACCTAGTATAGATATACATAACAAACAAAACCTCCACAAAGGCCTAAGAGTATAGGGACGACACCCATGACTATACTACAAAACACTAGAAGCATGTCCAACCTCTCAACATCTATTGTTCCTCTTGCTACTCAACACAAACATCATGGTCTCTACCTCTTCGTGCTCGACTGCTTAAATATGTGGAAACCCACAGGGTGAGACCAAACATCCCAATGAGACATACAACTCTCTGCCAACGTCTATTAAGGGCACAAGTAGATTATACAGAGCAGATCAAACATTTTAAACAAATTTAACTCAATGATATGTATTAACAGATAACACAGGTTAAGAAGAATAGTGCAGTTACCACTGAGCAGTAGATCAATCAATATTATTAGAAGGAATATGAAGAACATGTATAACATTTGGCTTCTCTTATCGTTCTATAATTCAAGAAATTAGTACAAAGAAAAGGTGTAAGGGGTCATCCAATGTGAAGCGTATTTGACCCTAAGAACAAAGTACTACATGACAATATTACATCTTTTATTATGCCCTGAGGATTTGAGTCCTACCACTCAAATCCAACTGAAAACTGTGAAGTCTAAATTAGTGGCATACATGGTCTTTGGAATATTCAGAATCCATGACCTCTCCAACACCTCTTGAGAAACACCACAAAGACATATCATTCAATTGCAAACAACGAGATATATTCAAGGGAAAAGGTACAACTTGAGAATATATGAAATGTGTAAGGTGTGAACTTGTCACATCATCATCACATACACTTGTAGCACTGCCATTCTCAAGGCCATAACCAATGTCACACAACCATACAAGGCTATCACCAATGTCAAATCATTGTGGGATACCAATCCCTCAATAACATCACTAGAGAGTATCACCTCACAATAGGAATTAAACCTTCACTTGGACATAGGACCCATCACAACAATATGATCTCATCATGTTTCATTAAGGCTCATAACCATCACCCTGTGTCATATGATCACTACCATATCCTACACACATGCTATGGCATTCATTAAACATGCAAGGTTAGAATCATCCAACTAGGAGAGAGAAAAAGTAATCACATGCCATTCATCCAATAAACTCAACAAGTATAACATACTCTAGGATTAGGGTTAAGGTTCACTTGAATACACAATTAGGGTTTTACATTCCAACATTACCAACAAACCCTATGTATCCTACCTTCCCACATTCTTGGAGCATGTGAGTCAATAATTATCAACAACACATGTATAACCCTTCATCAGTTGACTAAGGAATCAAGTCACCAATCATGTGATGAAAGAGAGATAGTGATATACATTATGGTCAAATAAAATTTCATCATGGTCGAATAAACATTACTATGGTCAAAGACCACAGTCCATCTGTAACATCCCTGACCTGGGTTATGTTTTAACCCTAGGTGTTTTTCTTAATAAATTTGATTAGATGCTTGCTCTTATCTTTTGAAAAGTAATTAAGGCTTTTTAGGAACTTATATTTCAATTTCAGTCCTTTTTGAATAATGTTGAAACATTGTTTTGTTAATTTTAAGCTAAAGTGCAAATTACCCAAGTCGAGGGGTTTAATTGCAAATTTCACATGATAAAATGTTCCTCTGATGTTGATACATCATAATAATGAATATGATGTAGTGATATGGTTTCCACAAGCTTGGGCATCAAGATAAAGCTTGTAGAGCAACCCTTGTGCATTAAAACCTAGTTTTGGTGTAATGTGCAATTTACCCAAAACCTAGGGTTCAATATGCAAAATACCACCTCTAGAGGGTCTCTCATGTTTCTTGGCATCAAGTAGAGAAAAGGAAATGAGAGGGGCGCCTCATTTGAATTATTTTGGAGGAGAGATAATCTTGACATTAAAATAATCAAGATTTAAGCATATATGGGACTTTAATTTAATTTAATGCAAAAAGAAATAAATTAATTGAGGATCCCTTCAAAAAAAAGTTGACGGATGTGTTTTCAATAGTGTTGGACGAGCTTATGCCTTTCTATGGCACAAAAAGATCTTGATTGAGTGGAAGCCACTCACATTAACATAATAAAAAGTAATATCCACTAAAAGGTTGGATATTAATATAAAACTCTTTAAGGTGCTTAATTCCTTTTCCATTAATTCTTGGATAATGATGAAGTTTTGCAAGAAAATTAAGATGGCTTCGTGGCCAAGAAATGTAGGGGAGTTTGGTGTAAATTATTTTGGGATTTAAGGAAAAAAATATTTTTCTCTTTCGTTGAAAATCCTCATATATATCCTTTTTCCTACCCACTTAAGGATCTTTTCCTTAGTTTTCTTTTCTCACCTTGCTTTGGCCGACCAAGGGAGAGCTCAAGAGAAGGAAAATGACGACCATAACCTTTTGGTAAGTTTTTATCATCTTCTACCTCGGATTCATGGTGAAAACCCTAAAGCAATGCTTGATTCTTGGTTTTCTTCACCCGATTTCCAATTCTAGCCAACTTGTTCATCCAAAAGCTCAAGGACGAACCTTGGACAGTTGTTGAACACCATCCACCATTAGAGTCGTGGATCTTGGAGCTTGGGATCAGTTTTAGAGGCGTGTTTTATAACTCAAACCCTTTATCATTGCTATTGCACTTCTTACTTCAATAATCGTTGGTTACTTTTCTTCTTTTTGGTATTCTTTTGATTCATTGCTGAAGTTCCCATGAAAAATGGTTGTTGTTCTTGGTTGAACGGAGGAAGATGATGATCACATCATCATAGATGTTTATCCAAAGAAATGCATGTCCAAACGGTTTCATTTGATGAGTTTAAACGGCTTCCCAAACCGTTTGGGAGTAAACGGTTTCAAACCGTTTGAAGGGAAACGGTTTCATTAAACCGCATGAGGCCAAACGGTTTCAGACCATTTGGTGATGTTGACTAGGGTTGACATTTTATGGATTTGTACATAATAATCTAGTTTAATGACCCATCAATTATAATTGATTAACTCTAATTGGTTCATCAGTTGAAGGTCCAACAATCACCTAAACCCTAATCGGGTTGAGTGCTGATTTCATAAGTGTTTGAGTTTGAAACTTTGGTTGATTGACCCAAACGGTTTCAAAACCATTTGGGGGTCACCCAAGAACGTTTGGAGGTCTAGGGTTGAGTATAGTTAGGTGTTTGGAGATCTAAAGATACCAAGTTGATTTGCAATCAAATGCTGATTTGGTGGTCAATCTAATGATCCAAACCCTAATTGGATGACATGGATTTGGGTGATGAGATGGGAAAACGGTCTCAATACCATTTGGAGATCACCCAAATGATCCCATGACCGATTGGAGGTCACCCAAGACCGTTTTGAGGTCTAGGGTTGACTATGATTAGGTGTTTGAAGATCTAAAGGTACTAAGTTGAAGTGCAATCAATTGCTGATTTGGTGATCAATCCAATGAACCAAACCCTAATTGGTTGACTTGGATTTTGATGTTGACATGGGAAAACGGTCTCAAGACCATTTGGAGGTCATCCAAATGACCTCAAGACCGTTTGGGGTCGGGTCATGTTTAATTTGGATGATGGTTCAATGGTTTCAAAGTTACCAATCTCACATTGATTAATGTTGAAGGATCATCGATTCCAAACCCTAATCCAAATGATTCGAAACCTAATTGATGACCAATTGAGGGTCAATTGAGGGTCAAATCAGTTGAAGGTTGACCTATCCAACTCAATTGAAGCATGGATATAGGTCCAGTTGATGAGTAGTTCCATAGATTCAAGGGTTGAAGGAACCAACATTGGAAACCCTAATTTAATTGGAGTGGTTGATACCCTTTTTGGTCCTTGTAGTTTTGAGGAGGTTTGGACCAAACGGTCTCAAGACCGTTTGAGTCCAAATGGTATCAAGACTGTTTGGGACCAAATGATCCCAAACCGGTTGAGGTCATGCAGTTTCAAAGTTGCACTTTAGCAAACGATCTTGAAAACCCCAGCTTTAGCAAATAGTCTCAAAAGTCAACTTTGGGCAAATGGTCTTCACCACCTACTTTATTAAACAATTTCAACCCCATCTTTAGCAAACGGTCTCAGTGGTTTGAGCAAGACCATTTGGAGGTCTAAACGGTCTCAGACTGTTTGGAGGCTTTTTGTGCAAGATCGTTTGGGGTCTATATGGCCAAGACTGTTTGGTGGATAATTAACCAAAACTGCATGGGTACTTAAAGTGGTTAAAGGACAAAGTGATTAGTTGATTAATACATGATGTAATCGAAGATGATTATAGTAATTACATCTTAATGGGGTAAGGTTATTAGTACCCTTTGAATCATTAAGCCTTAATGGCCATGGTGACAATGGCATAACCCATGATGTCAATTCTTCCTCAAGAGTGAGTTGACTTAACCTAATATAGACTAAAGCAAACATCATCTTTCAAAGATGAAAGAGAAGATTTCCTACATGGATGATAATTAAGTATTGGACTTCTAATATGAATGAATGTCTAATTAGGGTATGATCCTTCATAGTGAGATCATGAAACCCTAATTATGATGGTTAATGAATCATAACCCTAATTGAGGGCATTAATAGGTGAAATCCTAATGCATGATGATGGTATGAACTTAATTCATAATGATGACTTGGTAAACCCTAATCTAGGGTAATGTGATGTGAATAGTTAACCCTAATCTAGGGTGATGTGATGTGAATAGTAAACCCTAATCTAGGGTGATGTGATGTAAATAGTAAACCCTAATCTAGGGTGATGTGATGTGAATAGTAAACCCTAACCTAGGGTGATGTGATGTGAATAGTGATCCCTAATTCCAAATAAGGTGAAGAAATATGTGAAACCCTAATTTTGGGTTATGCTTTATAGCATGAAGCTCTAACGTTGGATAATGAAATGTTAAGTCATTAATCCTAATTGAGCTAAGGGGATGATTAACCCTAATTGAGTTAAAAAGGGAAACCCTAACCCTAGTAAGGGCATAGTGGGGTACTCCTTGATTAAAGATAATACAATTATTTTACATTGTGCTGATATGAAATCGATGTATCTATTATCATCTGTACTAATCATGCAGGTTTTATGAGATATTGAACATAGCCAGGTATGAGCTATGATGCTTTGTTTATTGAAAAGTATTTTATGAGCTTGGTAAGCAATGATATGCTATGTTTGCTAGTGAAAGGTAACAAATGAGATTAATAGGCTTTAAGAGCCATGTGAAATACCTACAATGTAATTATTATGTTTACACTGTCAAATGACTTGATGGCAGTATGTTAACTATTAAAGTGGTAACAAGTTTATTGATGATCTAAGGGTTTGAACACCCATATTCTTGGATCATAATGATGAGATGATAAGGGATTGAGTTCCCAATGTTATTAAAGCTTTGAAATGAACTTGATAGAAATAGTACTCATTCCTTATAGAAATTGTTATAATAGTTTATGTTTGAAAACATGCCTGATGCTAAAAGAATGATGTAATGTACTTAAATAATCAAGTGAAATGATATCATGTAGAGCCCTGACCGTAGATCCATTATCGTCAATAGTTTGGTGATGGTGAAACAGGTTTTCCTAAGGGAACTCCTGGAGAGCATACTTTTGAGTATGTAGAGGTAATGGGCGTGAATATCCTTATGCCCTAATGGAGGAATTGATGTGAGATAAGCATTAAATCACCTAATCCTTCATTATATGTATATGCCGGGATGATGTATCACTAATCTCCCGATGATGATGTTAATGCCGAATCGATGTGAGATAAACAAGAAATCTCTTGATTGCGAAGATAGTACAACATGCCACTGTAACTCTAATAGCGAAGTTGCCCGTATACCCTGGAAAGCTATTTTGGCAGAGACACGAGATGTCCTGCATGTTGTTCCTCATACTGACTGAGGAGGATGAGGTCATAGAAATATGTCTCTTCTAATGACCTATGTATGGTACCGATTTCGATTTCGCAATGGTCGGTTGGAGCATGAGTGGTATGCCTCATCTCCTCAGGGCATAAGTATGCTTATAAAATGTAATCAGCCATGTAGTATATTTGCTTAGGGTTGAAATACGAGAATCAATGGTTGATGATACATTGTCTATTATGTCCTAATTGGATAATTGATATACATGTTTTTCATATTCCTTATTGAATTTAATGACTTGTTGATTAATCAAGTTATAACTGAAATGAACTGTATAGAGAATACTGCTCTACTTAGCTTAATCAATGATTTACCTGCTGTTGAATATTTATAATTCTACTTCTCAGTGTTATTCTATTATCTGCAATAAAAATGCTTCTGGCGGAGAGTTATATCTCTCGCTGGGACAATTTTCAATTGTCTCACCCTCGTAGGATTTGACTTTTTAGGTAGACGCTGAGGAAGAAGAAACCCTTCAGTGGGTGAGAAGCAATAGCAGCCACAGTAGCAACAATAAGGACAATAGTGATCTTCAGGTGGAGACACTGTCTGTTAGGTTATGTATATAGAGAGTCATATGTGTCGTCTCTGTACTCTCAGGTCCTAGGAGTCAGTAGATGGATTGATATAGATCTGATATTTTTTGCTTGATGCCTCAAGTTTTTTGTATACTGCTTATGTACAGTTTAACAGGGCAGTTAATGTTTGTGACTCTCGAGATGAGATGATACAGAGATGTACTGATGAATCAGAATGTAAATAACTTACTTTGGTTCTTTATGAAAGAGTTTTACAGTTTGAGGATCTCCTTGCAAAAAGTTTTAATTTTTAGTGATTTCAATAATTCTGCTGCTAGTAATTTGCTTCCGCTTTAGTTAATCCTATTTTATAAGTTGGATGCCACAATTGTTGGTATCAGAGCTCTAGGTTCGCTGAGTCTACAGAGACATAGGACTAGGGTTGTTGAGTCTGTTCTAGTGGAGAACATGGATTAAATGATGAGTTAACCACCCCTATACCTGCTCTGGAGAACAGGGAAATATTTGCTACTTTTGTGGAATCTGTCAGAAGAATAGAGAGGTCTGTGACGGAGAAGCGACAGACCAGGGACAAGAAGGCGTACCCCCACTTCCAAGGATCCTCATCCAAAGGTTTCAAGAAACTGAGGTTTTCTGTGCCTACACCACCGCCTAGATTCAATACCCAGATGCAGTGGACGTCAAATAGGGGTAGAGGACAAAGTTGACCACTAGAAGGAGCCTGTAGCTCAGCATCTGTGTCGGTTACAGGACCATCCAGACCACAACAAGGGGTCAGAAGTTGTTTCATATGTGGAAAGATGGGGCATCTGATGAAGGATTGTAGAGCTAGAGAGGCAAGTGTGACTCAACCCCAAAGGCAGAGTCAACAAGGTTCTCAAAGGAGACAGTTTCCAGGTGGCGCTAGAGGACATGGACAAACGTCCCAAGCTGGATCATCGGCACCCAGTCATCAAGCACCGAATCAACCACAGGCAACGACGAGATTCTATGCGATGAATCCACCTGATGCAGTAATCAACCCTCAGGTTGTGATAGGTCAGATGAAGATATTTTATTTTGATATGTCTATTTCCTGCATCATATCTATTTTAATTGATCTGGGTGCTACGCATTCCTTTATCACTCAAAGAGTGACTCTTGACTGCAATATGGCAGTTGGTCATAGGGTAGAGAGTTTGAGGTTAGAAACCCCTTTGATGTGATCTGCTGTGTTGCGGGAAGTGTGTTCTCCCTGCACTCTTTTCTTTTCTGAACATCGTATTCAAGTGGATCTTATACCACTTGAGATGCATGGGTTCGATATAATCCTTGGGATGGATACCTTAGAAAGGTATAAGGTTGTCTTGGATTGTGAATCCAAGCAAGTTGTTTTCACAGATAATAGTGACACATGGATATTTCAAGGAGATAGAAAGATTCTTCCAACCTGTCTTGTGTTAGCTATGGTAGCTGAGAAAATGTTGAGGCAATGATGTTATGCATTCTTGGCCCATGTGGTAGATACCACTATGGAGAGTTCTAATCCTACTGAAGTTCATGTAGTCAGGGAATTTGAAGATGTATTCCCTGAAGAACTTCCAGGTGTACCTCCACCCTGAGAGATTGATTTTGAGATTAATCTAATCCCGGACACGCAACCAATAGCACAAACACCATATAGGATGGTGCCTGTTGAGATGGCAGAGCTTAAGAAGCAACTTTAGGAGTTGCTTGAGAAATGTTTTATTCGACCAAGTACTTCACCATGGGGTGCTCCGGTCCTCTTTGTTAATAAGAAATATGGAACAATGCGGTTATGCATTGATTACAGGCAATTGAATAAAGTAACAATAAAGAATAAGTATCCTTTGCCAAGGTTTGACGATTTGTTTGATCAGCTGTGTGGTGCAACTATCTTTTCAAAGATAGATTTTAGGTCGTGATACCATCAGTTGCGTATTAAGGAGGGTGACATACCTAAGTCTGCCTTCAGGACAAGGTATGGTCACTATGAATTCATAGTTATGTCGTTTGGACTAACTAATGCACCAGTTGCATTTATGGAACTCATGAATATAATCTTTCGACCTTTTCTTGATCAGTGTGTAGTTGTCTTCATAGATGACATCCTGATCTACAGTAGAGATGCTCAACAGCATGAGCAACATCTTCGTCAGGATCTAACTTTGCTAAGAGAGCATGAGTTATATGCTAAGTTTAGCAAGTGTGAGTTCTGGTTACCAGAAGTTCCTTTTCTTGAAAACGTAATATCTGCTTCAGGTATTCGTGTTGACCCTAAAAAGGTAGAATCTGTCCTACAATGGGAACAACCTAAGACACCGACGGAGATTCATAGTTTCTTAGGGTTGTTAGGCTATTATAGGAGGTTCATTAAGAACTTCAGTTCTATAGCTTTACCCTTAACCAAGTTGACTAGGAAGGATGTTCCTTTTGTCTGGAATGACAAGTGTCAGCAATCATTCCAGATGTTGAAGGAAAGACTGATAAGTGCACCTGTGCTGGTATTACCTGAGCAAGGGAAAGGGTATATAGTTTTCTGTGATGCCTCTAAGAATGGACTAGGATGTGTTTTAATGCAGGATAAACAAGTGATTTCTTTTGCTTCTCAATATCTTAAGAAACACGAGGAGAATTATTCGACACACGATCTAGAACTAGCTACAGTAGTCCATGTTTTGAAAATCTAGAGACATTATCTCTATGGAGAGACATTCCATCTTTTTATAGACCATAAGAACCTAAAGTACATCTTTTCTCAGCATGAGCTAAACATGAGGCAACGCCACTGGATGGAGTTAATCAAGGATTACGACAGTACAATTGATTATCATCCAGGAAAGGCCAATGTGGTTGTTGATGCATTAAGTAGGAAATCAGCAACATCAGCCCTAGACAGAGCACAATTGAATTCTTTGGTATGCTCTAAGAGGGATATGCTTATCTCTTTAAGACAAGACAATGTACAGTTAAAAGTATCATTATCTGGGTTGTTAGCTGAGATGCATATAAAACCATTGGTTGCTGATGCACTAAGTAGGAAATCAGCAACATCAGCCCTAGACAGAGCATAGTTGAATTCTTTGCTATGCTCTAAGAGGGATATGCTTATCTCTTTAAGACAAGACAATGTACAGTTAAAAGTATCATCCGTATCTGGGTTATTAGCTGAGATGCATATAAAACCTACTCTGAGACAGCAGATTAAGGAGGCATAATAAGTTGATGATGTAGTTCAATAGATTAGATCAGAGTATGGTAGTGAGAAACGAGAAGGTTTCTATGATTCAGATGATCAGGTAGCCTATTATCATGGCAGAATGATATAACTTAAGGAAGTTAGTCCTGGAAGAAGCTCATTCTTCAATGTATGCTATGCATCCAGGAAGCACCAAGATGTATCATAACTTGAAAGATATGTATTGGTGGCCTGGTTTGAAGAAGGATATTGCTGAGTTCATTATGCGGTGTATAGTGTGTCAGCAAGTTAAAGCTGAACATCAGAAGCCTGTAGGAACACTGCAGCCTTTGCCTATACCACAATGGAAGTGGGATCATGTAACCATGGATTTTGTGGTTGGTTTACCTAGAACAGCCAAAGGTCATGATTCCATCTGGGTAATAGTTGATGGGTTGACAAAGACAACACATTTCTTACCTGTCAAAACAACATATTCTGCTGAGAAACTGGCACATTTATATGTGAATGAGATAGTGCGGCTACATGGAGTCCCATTTACCATTGTTTGTGATAGAGGTCCCCAGTTTACGAGTCATTTTTGGGAGCGACTTCATAAATCTTTAGGCACACAGTTAAGGTTTAGTACAACCTTTTATCCTCAGACTGATGGACAATCAGAAAGGACTATACACACCTTGGAGGACTTGCTTAGGGCATGTGTCCTTCAGTTTATAGGAAGTTGGGATCTACATCTAATCTTGATAGAGTTTGCCTACAATAACAGCTATCAACACAGTATCGACATGGCACCTTATGAAGCTTTGTATGGTAGACATTGTAGATCTCCCCTATGTTGGTATGAAACTGGTGAATACCAACTTTTGGGTCCTGATCTTGTGCATCAAACCACCGAGAAGATTAAAATAATACAACAACAGTTAAAGACTGCACAGGATAGGCAAAAATCCTATGTTGATAAGCGTCGTAGACCTTTAGAATTCTAGGTTGGAGACAGAGTGTACCTCAAGGTCTCACCTTGGAAGTGAGTTCTTAGATTTGGAAGGAAAGGAAAGTTAGCTCCTAGATTTATGGGGCCTTATCCAATCATTGAACGGATCGAAAAGGTAGCTTATAAGCTGGAGTTACCACCTGAGCTGCAAAAGTTGCACCCAGTGTTCCACATTTCCATGCTAAGGAAATGTAATTGTGACACATAATTAGTTATGCGGCCTATGAAAGTAGAGTTAAACGATGATATATCTTATGTCGAAGGACCTAAGTTGATTCTTGACAGAAGGATCAAGAAGCTGAAAAAGAAAGACATTAGTCTTGTAAAAGTCCTCTGGAATCACCATGGTGTGGAAGAAGCTACATCGGAACTAGAGGAAGAAATGAGGAGGAAATACCCTACTCTTTTTTCTTAAAATGTTTTGTTAATGATTTTAGGGACGAAATCCTTGTAAAGGGTGGATAATTTGTAACATCCCTGACCTGGGTTATGTTTTAACCCTAGGTGTTTTTCTTAAAGTTGATTAGATGCTTTCTCTTATATTTTGAAAAGTAATTAAGGCTTTTGAGGAACTTATATTTCAATTTTAGTCCTTTTTGAATAATGTTGAAACATTGTTTTGTTAATTTTGGACTAAAGTACAAATTACCCAAGTTGAGGGGTTTAATTGCAAATTTCACATGATAAAATTTCCTCTGATGTTGAGACATCATAATAATGAATATGATATAGTGGTATGGTTTCCACAAGCTTGGGCATCAAGATAAAGCTTGTAGAGCAACCCTTGTGCATTAAAACCTAGTTTTGGTGTAATGTGCAATTTACCCAAAACTTAGGGTTCAATATGCAAAATACCACCTCTAGAGGGTCTCTCATGTTTCTTGGCATAAAGTAGAGAAAATAAAATGAGAGGGGCACCTCATTTGATTATTTTGGAGGAGAGAGAATCTTGACATTAAAATAATCAAGATTTAAGCATATATGGGACTTTAATTTAATTTAATGCAAAAAGAAATAAATTAATTGAGGAGCCCTTCAACCAAAAGTTGAAGGATTTGTTTGAAATAGTGTTGGACGATCTTGTGCCTTTCAATGGCACAAAAAGATCTTGATTGAGTGGAAGCCACTCACATTAAGATAATAAAAAGTAATATCCACTAAAAGGTTGGATATTAATATAAAACTCTTTAAGGTGCTTAATTCCTTTTCCATTAATTCTTGGATAATGATGCATTTTTTCAAGAAAATGAAGATGGATTCGTGGCCAATAAATGGAGGGGAGTTTGGTCGAAATTATTTTGGGATTTAAGGAAAATAATTCTTTTTCTCTTTCCTTGAAAATCCTCATATATATCCTTTTTCCTACCCACTTAAGGATCTTTTCCTTAGTTTTCTTTTCTCACCTTTCTTTGGCCAACCAAGGGAGAGATCAAGAGCAGGATAAGTACTACCATAACCTGTTGGTAAGTTTTGATCATCTTCTACCTCGGATTCATGGTGAAAACCCTAAAGCAATGCTTGATTCTTGGTTTTCTTCACCTGATTTCCAATTCTAGCCAACTTGTTCATCCAAAAACTCAAGGACGGACCTTGGATAGTTGTTGGAAATACATACACCATTAGATCCGTGGAGCTTCGAGATTGGGATCAGTTTTAGAGGTGGGTTTTATAACTCAAACCCTTAATCATTGCTATTGCACTACTTACTTCAATAATCGTTGGTTACTTTTCTTCTTTTTGGTATTCTTTTGATTCATTGCTGAAGTTCCCATGAAAATGGTTGTTGTTCTTGGTTGAATGGAGGAAGATGATGATGACATCATCATAGATGTTTATCCAAAGAAATCCATGTCCAAACAGTTTCATTTGATGAGTTCAAACGGTTTCCCAAACCGTTTGGGAGTAAACGGTTTCAAACCGTTTGAAGGCAAACAGTTTCATTAAACCAATGAGGCCAAATGGTTTCAGACCGTTTGGTGATGTTGACCGGGGTTTACCATTTGGGGATTTGTACATAATAATCTAGGTTAATGACCCATCAATTATAATTGATTAACTCTAATTGGTTCATGAGTTGAAGGTCCAACAATCACCTAAACCCTAATCGGGTTGAGTGCTGATTTCATAAGTGTTTGAGTTTGAAACTTGGGTTGATTGACCCAAACGGTTTCAAAACCGTTTAGGGATCACCCAAACGGTCTCAAGACAGTTTGGGGGTCACACAAGACCGTTTGTAGGTCTAGGGTTGAGTATAGTTAGGTGTTTGAAGATCTAAAGATACCAAGTTGATTTGCAATCAAATGTTGATTTGGTGGTCAATCTAATGATCCAAACCCTAATTGGATGGCATGGATTTGGGTGATGAGATGGGAAAATGGTCTCAAGACCGTTTGGAGATCACCCAAATGATCACAAGACCATTTGGAGGTCACCCAAGACTGTTTGGAGGTCTAGGGTTGACTCTGGTTAGGTGTTTGAAGATCTAATGGTACTAAGTTGAAGTGCAATCAATTGCTGATTTGGTGATCAATCCAATGAACCAAACCCTAATTGGTTGACTTGGATTTTGATGTTGACATGGGAAAACGGTCTCAAGACCGTTTGGAGGTCATCCAAACGACCTCAAGACCGTTTGGGGTCAGGTCATGTTCAATTTGGATGATGGTTCAATGGTTTCAAAGTTACCAATCTCACATTGATTAATGTTGAAGGATCATCGATTCCAACCTAATCCAATTGATTCAAACCCTAATTGATGACCAATTGAGGGTCAAATCAGTTGAAGGTTGACCTATCCAACTCAATTGAAGCATGGAGATAGGTCCAATTGATGAGTAGTTCCATAGATTCAAGGGTTGATGGAACCAACATTGGAAACCCTAATTTAATTGGAGTGGTTGAGACCCTTTTTGGTGCTTGCGGTGTTGAGGAGGTTTGGACCAAACGGTATCAAGACCATTAGGGACCAAACGGTCTCAAGAACGTTTGGGAACAAATGATCCCAAACCAGTTGAGGTCATGCGGTTTCAAAGTTGCACTTTAGCAAACGATCTTGAAAACCCCAGCTTTAGCAAACGGTCTCAAAAGTCAACTTTGGGCAAACGGTCTCCACCACCTACTTTATTAAATGGTTTCAATCCCATCTTTAGCAAACGGTCTCAGTGGTTTGTGCAAGACCATTTGGAGGTCTAAACGGTCTCAGACTGTTTGGAGGCTTTTTGTGCAAGATCGTTTGGGGTCTATATGGCCAAGACTGTTTGTGGATAATTAACCAAAACCATATGGGTACTTAAAGTGGTTAAAGGACAAAGTGATTAGTTGATTAATACATGATGTAATCGAAGATGATTATAGTAATTACATCTTAATGGGGTAAGTTGATTAGTACCCTTTGAATAATTAAGCATTAATGGTCATGGTGACAATGGCATAACCCATGATGTCAATTCTTCCTCAAGAGTGAGTTGACTTAACCTAATCAAGACTGAAGCAAACATCACCTTTTGAAGATGAAAGAGAAGATTTCCTACATGGATGATAATTAATTATTGGACTTCTAATATGAATGAATGTCTAATTAGGGTATGATCCTTCACAGTGAGATCATGAAACCCTAATTATGATGGTTAATGAATCATAACCCTAATTGAGGGCATTAATAGGTGAAATCCTAATGCATGATGATGGTATGAACTTAATTCATAATGATGACTTAGTAAACCCTAATCTAGGGTGATGTGATGTGAATAGTAAACCCTAATCTAGGGTGATGTGATGTGAATAGTAAACCCTAATCTAGGGTGATGTGATGTAAATAGTAAATCCTAATCTAGGGTGATGTGATGTGAATAGTAAACCCTAACCTAGGGTGATGTGATGTGAATAGTGATCCCTAATTCCAAATAACATGAAGAAATATGTGAAACCCTAATTCTGGGTTATGCTTTATAGCATGAAGCACTAACGTTGGATAATGAAATGATAAGTCATTAATCCTAATTGAGCTAAGGGGATGATTAACCCTAATTGAGTTAAAAAGGGAAACCCTAACCATAGTAATGGCATAGTGAGGTACTCCTTGATTAAAGATAATACAATTATTTTACATTGTGCTAATATGAAATCGATGTATCTATTATCATCTGTACTAATCATGCAGGTTTTATGAGATATTGAACATAGCCAGGTATGAGCTATGATGCTTTGTTTATTGAAAAGTATTTTATGAGCTTGGTACGCAATGATATGCTATGTTGCCTAGTGAAAGGTAGCAAATGAGATTAATAGGCTTTAAGAGCCATGTGAAATACCTGCAATGTAATTATCATGTTTACACTGTCAAATGACTTGATGGCATTATGTTACCTGTTAAAGTGGTAACACGTTTATTGATGATCTAAGGGTTTGAACATCCATATTCTTGGATCATGATGATGAGATGATAAGGGATTGAGTTCCCAATGTTATTAAAGTTGTGAAATGAACTTGATAGAAATAGTACTCATTCTTTATAGCAATTGTTATAATAGTTTATGTTTGAAAACATGCCTGATGCTAAAAGAATGATGTAATGTACTTAAATAATCAAGTGAAATGATATCATGTAGAGCCATGACCGTAGATCCATCATCGTCAGTAGTTTGGTGATGGTGAAATAGGTTTTCCTAAGGGAACTCCTGGAGAGCATACTTTTGAGTATGTGGGGGTAATGGGTGCGAATATCCTTACGCCCTAATGGAGGAATTGATGTGAGATAAACATTAAATCTCTCAATCCTTCATTATATGTATATGCCGGGATGATGTATCACTAATCTCTCGATGATGATGTTAATGCCGAATCGATGTGATATAAACAAGAAATCTCTTGATTGTGAAGAGAGTACAGCATGCCACTGTAACTCTAATAGAGAAGTTGCCAGTATACCCTGGAAAGCTATTTTGGCAGAGACACAAGATGTCCTACATGTTGTTCCTCATACTGACTGAGGAGGATGAGGTCATAGAAATCCGGCTCTTCTAATGACCTATGTATGGTACCGATTTCGATTTTGCAATGGTCGGTTGGAGCATGAGCGGTATGCCTCATCTCCTCAGGGCATACGTATGCTTGTAAAATGTAATCATCCGTGTAGCATATTTGCTTAGGGTTGAATTACGAGAATTAATGGTTGATGATACATTGTCTATTATGTCCTAATTGGATAATTGATATACATGTTTTTCATATTCTTTATTGAATTTAATGACTTGCTGCTTAATCAAGTTATAACTGAAATGAACTGTATAGAGAATACTGCTCTACTTAGCTTAATCGATGATTTACCTGTTGTTGAATATTTATAATTCTACTGCTTAGTGTTGTTCTATTATCTGCAATAACAATGCTTCTGGCCGAGAGTTATATCTCTCGCTGGGACAATTTTCAATTATCTCACCCCTGTGGGATTCAACTTTTTAGGTAGGCGCCGAGGAAGAAGAAACCCTTCAGTGGGTGAGCAGCAGCAACAACAACAACAGCCACAGCAGCAACAATAAGGACAACAGTGATCTTCAGGTGGAGACACTGTCTGTTAGGTTCTGTATATAGAGAGTCCTATGTGTCGTCTCTGTACTCTCAGGTCCTAGGAGTCAGTAGATGGATTAATATAGATCTGAGATTTTTGGCTTGATGCTTCGAGATTTTTGTATACTGCTTATGTACAGTTTAACAGAGCAGTTAATGTTTGTGAATCTCGAGATGAGATGATACAGAGATGTACTGATGAATCAGAATGTAAATAACTTACTTTGGTTCTTTATGAAAGAGTTTACAGTTTGAGGATCTCCTTGCAAAAAGTTTTAATTTTTAGTGATTTTCAGTAATTCCGCTGCTAGTAATTCGCTTCTGTTTTAGTTAATCATGTTTTATAAGTTGGATGCCACACCATCCAAGCGATCAAAGAAGACTCCCCATCATATTAGCGATGGAATAAAATCATACATTCAAGAAAACAAAGAGAAACCAACTCCGCCATGGTCAAATAGAAACCCTAGGTCAAATGGAACCATCAATCTAAGTGACCGTAGAGATCACCGCATATACATTCGATCAAAGGGAATCATATAATCAAACAACCAAAGGGAAACTCCCATTCTATGTCACCAAAGGAGAATCTCCAAATACAATCGGTCAAAGAAGATCCAAAATCTATGCCACCAAAGAGAATCTAGGGTTTATGCGACCAAGTCCATAAAAATCATTTCATTTGACCAAACTTAAACCAAGGCTTCATCAACATGATACACATCATGGAGAACGTTTTAGAGAGAAAAAACATCATCAAAACTGAGATTAACATCTGGAAAAAAAACTATATGGAAGGGATCTCATTAGGGCAAGGATCATGCTCAAAACCCTAAAACTGAGCATTCCACGTGATCAACATCATAACCATGATATGGTAAATGAAAATCCAAGAAATACACACATGAAAATAGACCCAAAACTCCACCTCATACTAGGTGTATGAACCAAAAACTAAGATAACAAAACCATGGTTGAGCTGCATGTAAAACCATGACCATCACCTTCCATTAAAATTCGGCCACATGAATTAGGGTTTAGATAAAGAAGTAAGTGCATGAAAGATATCATTATCAACAACAAGGAACTACATTTTAGAATGAGTTGAATTTAGGATTAAAGTTCCATAATAGAGATGGAAGATATTTATATAACCCACCTTAGATAATGGTTGCACCACCTCCAAGAAAATCTCTAAAAGCAAGAAGGAAACCTAGCTTTGATCTCCTCCACAACTAAGCTAGTCACCACCTCAAAAGAGAAGAGAAAACCCTAGGTTAAAGGGCAAGATAAGGAAGCAAAACCTCAAGGCTGAAAAGAACAAAAAAGTGAGAGAAAGGGAGAAGATCTTCATCTCACTCAAGTACTACCATAGAGAACCATGTATTTGGCCTCTATGAAGAGAAGTCTCTCAAAAGACGATCATGGAAAACCATGGATTCAGCCAAGAGAAGAAAAGGATATAGGGTTTTGCAAGAAAACAAAATCAAGAGGTTGAATCACTTGCCAAGGTTCAAGGAATCATCAAAGATCACCAAGGAAAAGCTTCTCCATGCTTGGATCGCCACGTGAAAGGGATCTCAGCCACCCAGCACCAATGATGAGCTTATCCTCACCACCAAGCACACTCGGTCCAAGCTCAAGATGTAAGAGAGAAAGAGGAAGGCTAAAAGAGATACTTGCATGTGTAGGAGAGAGGTTATATACTTAGGAGCATGCGAGAGGTCAAAGGGTTGAGGTGTCATGCATATAAGTGACACATGTCTAGCAAAGAACCAACACACAACAACTAAAACCATGCATGCAAGATAGGTCATGAAAATTAGAGAAAGTCATGGACAACACATGGTTCTAGAGGACCTCAGGTCATAGGAAACCAAGCGACCTCAAGGTTCCATGGTCACAAAGAACCAAGCAATAACATGAAACCCTAGGTCAAGCAACCAAAAGAGAGGGTGAGGGTCCATGCGACCGAACGGACTCCATCACACACTCAAAAACTAATTCGACCATACAAAATCATCAAGGCAAACTAAGGATGGTCGAAGGAAAAGCAAGAACATCAAATGGTCAACCAATAGTCAACAAAAATCTAGGGCATCAAGCAAACCCTAGAAATAATACTCAACATGTCCCCTTCTCTCTCCTCCTCAAACCAAAGCATAACAAGGAGCCCCAATGCACCATCTTATCTCTCATGATGCCAAGGTATCAAAGGTACTCTCTACATGTGAAACATTGCAAGATAACCCCTCAATATGGGTAAATTGCAACCTCTCAACATGGGTAAATTGCAACCAGGTCCAAAACAAGCACATATAACAAAACTAGCTCAAACATTATTCAAACACGACCAAACTGAAAACATAAGCATGCCACGTGTTGTTAAGCCATCTAAAGAGATTAGATTACATCTTATCAAGCAAATAAAGCACCCTCAAGCACTAAGCTAGGTCAGGGGTCTTACAACCATAAACCCCTAACAAGGATTTCCCCCCTAAAATCCTGTGTGAAAAGAGACAGATACTTCCTATGCATCTCTTCCTCATGCTCCCATGTGTCTTCCTCAATGCCTTGGTGATGCCACAAAACCTTAACCAAAATGATGTCCTTCTTCTTCAATTTCTTCACTCTTCTATCCAAGATCAACACAGGACCTTCCACATAAGAAACATCCTCATCAAACTCTACCTCCATTGGCTGAAGCAATGACTCGATATCAAAGTGGCACTTCCTCAACATCAAAACATGGAACACCAGATGCAAACTGTGCAACTCGGGTGGCAACTATACCTTATAGGCCAACTTCCCAACACGTGCCACCATAGGGTAAGGTCCCATATACCTAGGAGCCAACTTTTATCTTCTTCCCAAACCTCAAAACACCCTTTTAAGGAGAGACCTTAAGGTACACTTTGTCTCCCGCTTGGAACTCCAATGGCCTATGATGGTTATCTAGATACGACTTTAGCATGTCTTGAGCTGCCTTGAATTGTTGTATTATCATCTTTATTTTTTCTGTTGTCTTCTACACAAGATCATGACTTAGAAGTTGATATTCACATGTCTCATACCAACATAATGGAGATCTACAATGTCTCCTATACAACACCTCATATGATGCCATGTCAATGCTCCTCTGATAATTGTTATTATAGACAAACTCTATCAGACTGAGGTGTACATCCCAAATTCCCAGAAACTATAAGACATAAGCTCTCAACATGTCCTCCATAGTATGTATCGTCCTTTCAAATTGTCCATATGTATGTGGGTGGAACACAGTGTTGAACCTCAATTGTGCACCCATAGCTGTGTGAAAGAACTCCCAAAAGAGACTGGTGAACTGCGGACCTCTATCAGATACAATGGTAGCTGGAACACCATGAAAATGAATGACCTCATCAACATATATCTGAGCAGGCTTCTCTTCTATATACATCATCTTCACTGGAAAAAAGTGTGTTGACTTTGTCAATCTGTCGACAATCACCCAAATGGAATCATGACCTTTGGTTGTCCTAGGCAGACCAACCACAAAGTTTATTATAACATGATCCCATTGTGGTATGGGAAATAGTTACAACATCCCTTCAGGCTTTTGATGCTCTGCTTTAACCTGCTGACACATTACACACTTTGCAAAAAACTCCTCCACATCACACTTCAAACCAGGCCACGGTACATCTTGGTGCTACCTGGGTGCATATCATAAATTTAAGAGTGAGCCTCTTCCAACACCATATTTCTCAGATCATCAACATTAGGTACCACAACTCTCCTGTGGTACCACACTATTCCATCATCTGACTTGTGGAATCCATCATGCTTCTCGTTGTTGAACTCTACCCAAATCAATTTTATCATAGTATTATCATGTTGTGCATCACAAATCTACTGCATCAATGTAGGTTTTACCTATAACTATGCCAATAGTCCTACTAACAAGGACACCTCTAGCTTCATGTTCATCTGGCGCAAGGAGACCACCATGTGTCTCTTATGGCACACCAAGGAACATAATTGTGCTCTATCAACAGATGACAATCTATAGTGCAGTCATAATCCTTGATTAACTCCATCCAACATCTCTGTTGCAAGTTCAACTCCTGCTGTGAAAAGATGTACATCAAGTTCTTGTGATCTATGAAGATCTTCATTGTGGAATGACCTTTTTTTTCTCTTATGTCTAATATTATTGAAAGAAATCAAGGCAAGTGAGATGACTCCATTTATTTCATAAGCTTGCAACAATCATTCGTTTAGATGAGAAAAGAGATGATCCCATTTTCCCTAATTACATTACTTGAGATAAAATTTGAGCATCCACATTTCAAGAGATGACAATTTGTGTCTTCGTACTCCTTTTCACAAAGAGATCATCTAGACACATAGCTAACCCAAACATTCGAGTTGCTAGTCTATTTAAAAGGGCATTCCAACCAATAAGACTATAGCTTTAAGGAACTCAAAATCTCAATAACCAAGTTTCTTAAGCTAGATCAGGATTCAGTTCTTTGACAATGTACCAATAGAATATTAAACTAATAGTGATTACGTTACTTAAAAGGATGTATCCCTTCTTTCTGAAACACACATAAATATTGATCACTGATATCCTAACTTTTTATAGATTTTCTTGTCAGGAATATTCGAGATATTATTATATTTGAACTTTTCAAGAGACTATCCATTTCCAAATTTAAGAATATTGAATGTTTTTCATATACAACTCAAAAACATTTTTCCAACCATCTGAGGTTCCCTCCATTGCTTTATGGACTCTCCTTTTCCAATCTTAGAAGAAATGTGTTATATATAAATATGTATATAGATCATGATCTACCTCCACATCTACTTCATCTTTGTCCTACATCTCATCCTAGCCTTCAATTTCATGTTGGAATGAGTTTCATTGCACAATTAGTCAACTTAGTTTACATGTATCACTAAGATGATGCTTGATTTGATTAAAACCATTATGCTTTCATGTAATACATAATACAATCTTTACTTGAATTTTGAAAACATCCTTGTGAATTTTTGTGCTCTATTCTTTTGATCATGTTGAAAATATCTCTCTTACATTTCCAATGTAGAAAATTTTGTCAAATTTGGATCTCAGCTGAGAAAGATATGGCCAATTGATGAGCTATACTTGAAACCCTAATACTTCTAACCTTTTATCACTCTTATTTTGCCTCTATATTGACCATTATGGGGTCAGTTGGGGGAGATCGCATGCATACAACCCACTCCCCTCTTTCCCTATTTTTCCAGCAATCCTAACACTTCTTCATGGACCAATCACAAGGCATATATCACAAAGCAATGGATCCTAGTCCTTGGATCATTTGGCCTTGGATCTAGGTCCTAATTTGACGATTGAGCACCCATCTTCCTACTCCATATATCACTTGATGACAATGGTGCTTTAATGCCACCAACTCCCTTCTTGGTGCCACAAAAGAAACCAATTTCCCACCACTCACAACCCCAATTCAGACCTCTCAGCCTATAAATTCACTCCCCGAACTCCTCCCCCCTCTTTTCTTTACCTTTCACGAACCCTACCCCCTCTAGCCTTCTTCTCCTTTCCCCACCCTCAGGCTGGCACCACCGTGAGAGCTTTTTGGCATCTTGCTTTCGTGGGGCTTCAGGGGAATCTGGAGGTGGCGGTGGGACCGCAGGTCTATCACAAGACGAGGCGGCTCCTTCGCGACCTCCGCTAGCCACCCATGCACTGATCTCAAGATTCACCCAAAAGTTGCTTTGAGAAGAACCACCGCATGAAGTCGGGTGGTTAGTGTGGTCTTCCTGACCGTAGGGCAACCAGGGGCAATGGAGAGGGTCGAGGCAATAGGGAGAGGCTCACATCCTATAGTGGATGACCAAGCCAGTGAATGGGCGATAGCCGACTTCTAGGCTGTCTTGGAGAAAACCAAAAACCATAAGACACGTGTTCGAGGGGTCTAGCCCACATGGCTCTAATAAGTCATCCATTGATACCAAGATCAATGGTCTAGATTTCACGCATGATTTCAAGTTACTCCCTACCCTAGACTCTCTATAGTTCTGTTCTAGCTCCATTATTTACATTTGGTTAGACACTTTGTATTTATTTATCTTTCCATTTATTTGTATCATCTCCCCCCCCCCTTTTTATGCTTGATAGCACCACTTGATTTTCATGTCTCACTCATCACATACATTAATTATTCTCTTTCTCTACCATATTTTCTCCACCTAAGGCCTACATATTCCTTTTTCTCCTTTTTAATTCTCCCTCTCTTTCCACCGTTGTCACTCCCCATACATCAATTTTGCAATGGGTGTAGAAAGGGTTTCCAATACAACTTCCATCATGTTATTGCATTTCACTAGCTTGTATTTTTACGTCGTCTTGAGAGAAGAGAGTTAACGAACATCTCCTAGGTGTGTGGCTTTGAGGCAGAAGGATAATGACCTATAGGAATGTATGCTTGGAAAATGTGATGAAATGGGATTTCTATATGTACTCATATATATTATATCTATCTACTAAATTAAATCTTTTTCTTTCATTAAAAAAAGTTCAATTGGTATTTAACTCTGGACTTTTTCCTACAGATAAGGATATAATTTGAATCGAGATTTTAAATTTTCAAATCAACTTAAAAATCTATAATTTAAAATAATTTTTGAAAGATTATCATTTATAATCTGTTTGCATCACCACTTTGGTTTAGTCATCCCAAAACCTAGTTGTAACAAATAAACTACATCCATAGAATCTTCGTATCAATCCCTGATCTTCATACTGAGGGAAAGATCAATGTTCATTTTTAATATCTGGATGACATGGAAATGAGGTGCACCACCTCACCCAATATCCCTCTAATCACATCCTTTCATGTTTTGAGCAAACCAAATTTCTCTATCCTTCAGCAAAGATCTTCAGGAATGACAAGCAACAAATTATCTTGAGTAGAACTCAAATCACTTTGGCACTTCTACAAAAAAATATTGGTGTTTATGCACATTTAATATAGATTTTATCCACGCTTAATAACGTTGAAACATGTAATATCCACACTTCCAAAAATCTTGGCAAAATGGTATAGGAAACTCCAGACACATTTCAAAGTGAAATTTCTTCCTCGGTTTTTTGAGTGAGTCCAAGTAAGCCACACTTGTTATCATGAAAAATCCATTTTCTGTTTTACAATTTCTTTTGGTGGGAATGGTTTACTACTCGAAAAAGTGTGGAAACATGTAGCCAAGTTGTACAAAAGCAGTACCAATGACGGGAAAATTTGTATTCGTAGACAATGCACAGATTATTTTCAGTTTTTTCCTAACCAAGACATGAACATCAATATTTGGGTCAACTTTAGCGAAAGCCAACGTGTGGCCTTGCGAATGCTTGAGAACATGCCACTGGATTTCCAAAGACTATCTCTTCTTTAAAAAAATGCGAATAAGCAAAATCGATGAGCCTATGTAGCAATATCATTATTGACAATAAATTTTCACGTTACAAGACAAAAGCATTCATTTATAGACTACAATTTTCCTAGGCATAAACAAAGGGTGGTATGTTGGTATGCAGCACGAAATATTTCTTGTACAAATGATCTAAATGATAAACTATATGTAACACATGAGCGTATAAAAATTCTTGAGTTTCTTCATCAAAGTAAGAGAAGCGACCATTATCATTTATAGTCTTTTACAATTGGCAAAATTGGCCTAGACAATAACATAGGAACCTGCTACAAAAGGTAAAATCATTACACAACATGAAAATCCTTCCACTTCCCAATTGACCAGGTTTCTTTGATTTCATTCTTCAACCAAGAAATTGCATATAGAACTTTCTGAGTCAATCATAGATGTATAAACATGTATAATCAAGCAACAAAAAATAAATTTGATATCATGTAACTAGTACAATTTCCTAAGACGAACTTAACACTAAATCATTGATTCCAAGTTTGAAACAACTCTGGTAATATTCTAGTGGAGTACTAAGACCCATGTCAAATTATAGATAACACACGACACCATTTCACGATCTTCTACAAAATGATATAAGACGTGTCATGTGGGATAAGAAGAACCATAATATGACAAATCAGTAAACATTGGTCTTTCATTTCACCCACGTTATACTAATGGAAAGGGATATGATTATATGACATAACAAAATCCCACCAAAAGGAACTTCCTTACAAAGTTCTTGAGAGGATTCTAGATATCTTTGAAGTACAATAAATTGAGACCACTAGCATATGGTTGTTTAATGTTTACTAAATACCTAAACAAAGATAGAAATAAGGATAAATTATGGGTTTAATATAAACTAAATGTCTTCAATACTCATGAAATAAAAGGCAGCTAAATAAACAGTTTAGTGATAGAAAATTCAAAGAATAACTTTATAGATAGCCACTACAGAACAGACTAAAAATAGTGATAGTTGAGACTAAATGAAAAGGAAATGGAGTAAATCAAATAGTTCTAACAAACTACTACCACTGGTTTAGCTAATATATTGTCTTCCTATTAATAAGCAAACTAAATATGTCATTTGTTGTAAAACGATCTATCAACTATGAATTCTTGACTCCCTTTTTGGTTACTATCTTAATACAAATTTTGGGGTCATTTATTTAACTTACAAATATTACAACTTGTAAAATCTGAGAGAGGCAAAAACAACAGAAAAAATGTAATAAAAGTATAGGAATAGAATGAAAAATAGTTTCGTTCCACAAAGTAATCAAATTAAAATAAAGGTTTACTTTCACATATCAAAAGGAGCTCTTTGAGATCCTTATTCCATAAAATAACTTCAATGGTCATCCTTTACTACACATCAATTTTTGTTGAATGACTCGTTTGATTATGAGATACAAGCAATGATCCTACAAATGTTTAGTTTCAAGTATCAAATTTGACATATTATGATTATCTCGAAATTGAAGTCAACTAGAAAAGGTTCTAAAATTGATACTGAGTTCAATAAAATGCATTGATGTATGTTTGTTAACTTTCACATTTACGTGAATATTAATGAGTACCCCAAGTCGTATGTAAATCATAACACATATATAAACCTTTAGGCTCCATTGTAACATAATTAAGCTCTGCAACCACAAATGCCAGAAATCCACCTCATGTACCCTTAAAAAATTTACCCTTGCATAGAATATGCCACTTGACTGATTAAAACTAACATTTCCCTATTTGTTGTAATACAACCTTATTACAAAAATAATTTTGTTAATACAACCATCCCTTTTGCAACTCTTCCTAACTTAATACCAGCCAAACTATTTTACATTACTACATTTGGGTTTGATTCAAGATGGTGTCGAATCAAATTTTACATACAACTTAAAATTATGCTCTGAAGCTATACATAAAAGGACGTTTTGGATTTACTAAGTCAATTAGAATATAGGTTTTTCTGAATTACATTTAAAAAATTTCGTATGACTTAAAATCCACTCAAGGTAGTTCCTCTTTTTTTACTGAAGTTGGCACATTTTCCAGCAGAGAAGTCAAGAAATTACAAATCTTTCAAGGAAAGTTACCAAGTAGTAATTTATCAACTTCTTTTACTCAGCTTGTGATGACATATCTACCTTAGACCACTTGTCGTAGTAAAGCAATAATATAAACAATGTAATGTAAGGAGACCCTGCTACATCCGCAATGCACCAAAAAGTAATCGTATTTTTGTGTGACATATGATACCCAACTTGAATGAGCAATACAATATTAGAATATACCGCTGAAATAAAAAAGAGTTTTTTTTTTCAAAACCCCCCTCTTTTTTCTAGAAATTTCAAGAAAATGCCCCCGACATACCAACTTGAGTTGACCGACATTTTGTTTGTCGACGTTTTAGGTACAAGCCAAAAGGACAAATAGTAAATCGTCATATTGTGAAATACATGAAGTAAAATACAAGGAGGATTAGTTAGAGTAGAATCCATAAGTGGATAGAAGTTTAGAGATCCAAGTTTTCAAAAGGTATGTACAAGTTTTTTTTGCTTACAGCTTTTCAGTTTAGTCTGTTAAAATTTAATAATTTTTCTTGGATAATGGTCGAACCTTTGATCCGGAAACTATGGGTGCGGCTCCGACCTCTCGGTCTCCCTTAATTGGGGGTTATTGGGAGGTGGGGTCGTAACATTTGGTATCAGAGCCTAGGTTCCCCACTTAACCATTAATAATTGTTAAATTTTACAAACTCTATAGAACCCAAGGGAGTTATTAGAGGATTATCTGAAAGACGGAGGTGTCTAGAAAAGGATCACGACCGGGGGCAAGCAAAATTTTCCTCCGCACTGCTAGTCAGAATACGAGGACTCCCAGATCCGTGTGACTGCCTGGACAAAGTCTTAGGATATGAATCAAAATAAGATACCTTTAGGACTTTCTCATCTTATTCATCCCTTCTCATCACAAATTCTGTTAAGGACCTTAAGGATTAGGGTTTTTCCCTCATCTCCTCACCCTCTTGAGGTATGGGTAAGATTAATAAGTTCTAAGGAATCCTCCATCAAATTAATGAAAAGCATGTAAATAAGATGTCATGGACATAAGCTTAATAGAGTAAGTGTAAACTAAAGAATAGATACATGCTTAGGTCGTATGACATAAGTTGTCATGCCCTCAAAAGAGACCTGAGGCTAGACCTTCTTGTTAGAAGGATAGATAAAGAGAGTTAGTCTTAGAGATAGAGATCTCCATTGCAAATAGAGACCTGGCACATCCTCTGAGGATGATGTTAACCCTAACCCTAAGTGAAAGGGAGAGACAACATGATGACTTAGATGTCATGATAGACCAGGTGTTTGGATAGACATGCCTTGGATGCCATATGATCCATTAGATGACCTAGACCTCTGGAAACCCAACCCTGGGAAGGGTTGAGCAGGTTAGAGTGAAGGATAGCTCCTCCATGGATAAAGCTAGAGAAAAACCTATAGAACCCTATAGGCTTGTGCAAGTAGGGTATAGCTTGCACCCAGGGCACGTCAGTAGTAGGATGAAACCCTGGTTAAGGAATCATGATGGACGGCTTATGAAATAAGCATAAAGGGCTATGGATGATCTTGAGCAAACATAAGTTCGAGCCTAGGCTTCACCTATGTAGAGGATGCTTTTGATGTTGATCCTTCATGAAGAGAGGACCTCTAATGGTGAGGTTGGTTGTAGGGTTATCTCTAGAGAGAGAGAAGGAAACCAAGCAAGAAGGTTGGAATCCTAGACTCTGAGATATGAGGAAAAGTAGGGAGTTGAGGATGATGCGGCCTAAGTGGATGATAGTGGTCGCCACATGCTTGACCCTTAGAGGTTGATGATGTCTTGGTGGCCATGAGAGGAACCAAACCCTAGATAGAGGATGAGTCTGCTGGTACCTCTATACCTATGGTATAGATGAGAAGAAGAGATTCGTGGATGTGAAAAGGTTTAGTAACAGGTTGTGTGAGGCCTTTTACCTTGTTGATTGTCCTTGAGGAGGACTCAAATCTAAAGTGTTGCTCAAATAGAAGGATGACAGGAAGTGCATGTCATGCCTTTTGCATGCCTGATTTGTGGTTAAGAGATAGAGCGTGCAGTTGGACACCTAAAAGTGAACCCAGTGTTCCTAGGCCTAAGAGGGGAAGTGGTGTACCTAATGCTCATAATGAGAGTTGAGTTTCTATGGATGCGAGCATGGAACTTCCTATGTTGAGAGGAAAGGAAAACCCCTTAAGGTTAAGGTATGTTGGATGAGCCCCTCATAGCTAAGTTGATGACAAGAGAAGGTATGATCTTGATCCAATATGGAGAATGAGAACAAGTATGACCTAGTCTGGTTTAGTAGGTAGTCAGCTTGTGCCTTAATAGCTTACTAAGGTTAGGCATATGGATGTAAACCCTAAGGATGTTTGTGACCTTGTTATCAAGAGTTGTAGTTTCCTCCCATCCTGGGAGAGGGACCCCTTTTGTAGGGAGTATACCAGTTTTGTTGGTTTAAGGTAACCTAAAGAGGTCTCATAGGATCTTGACAAGCTAAGTGAAAAGTACATGGCATGAGAACGAACCTCTAGACCCATAGATAGCCATCTCTATGTGCATATGGATGTGTTACCATGGAGATAACTGATATGGGGCTTGACCAAGGTAGGTAGGTTGCCATGATCCCTATGAAAGGATGAAATTCATCCCATGAATGTAGAGAGAGAGAGACGATGAAGGCTTGGGTAAGGTTCTAAGTTGAACATGTACTATAAGAGAATCCTAAGTCTATCCTAGGGTCAGGTAGGGATAAGATCAATGGAAGTAGGAGTTGCCTAATTCTCTAGTTGCACATGACCAAAGGGTCGGGAGGTAACAGTTATCATTGTCTGAAGGCCATGGGTTAAGAGATTCATCACCTTCATGAACTCATGGGACCCAAAGGGCAGATGAGTAGGGCACTCTCTGGATGCATAAGGGAAGAGGGATGACCCTAAAAGTGATGGCACCCTATAGACCTAGAGGTGATGACCAAGGATTGTGTAGTGACCCAAGTAGGTTCGAGACCAGTTTTCCATGGAAGAAACCTTGATATCGAGATGATTGTAATGTAGAGACATATATGGCACGTCTCAACTTGGATTTAAAGGTGTACTGACAAGGTGGGGTGTACCATTTCTACTCTTGGAACAGGAAGAACTCTGTATTTCGACTGCAGCCAAATGCTTATTTCCTCTTATTATGGGAGTGAGAGATAGGACATTACGCATGCCATACACCAAGGATAAGAGATGATGTAGGTTGGAACGTTGCCACGAGGAATGGGGACAGAGAAGATAGCATACCCTGGTAAAGTGAATGATACATGGATGGTTTGCAAACACTAAGAGGAATGAGGTAGTCACCTTATGAGGATGTTTTTATCATGAGATATGACTCATACAAGGTTGAGTTTGATCACCAAGAAAGATGAGCTCAAAGTGTTCTCAATGAAGATAAACTTAGAGTTCGAGTTTGAGATGATAAGTGAAATACACGAAGGTGTATGTCATCAACATTACCTAATATGTAAGGATGTGAAGCGGTAATGGATGCTCTGGTTGAGATATATCTGCCTAGTTTGGCTAGAGGCTAGACGAGGTTGTTAGGCTAACCCTAAGTTTAGAAAGGAGATGTGGTCGGCTAACACTCAGATGTAACAAAATCTATTGATCAGGTTAGTGGTTGTTTGGTTAGCCAGCCTAGGCCTTAATGCAATGAAAGGATGGTTTTCTCCACCAATCCACCTCAAATGGACCCATGTATCGGGGACTCAGCCTTCTTAGCTATAGCTCAGAGGGGTCAGATTTTCATGTCACATATTATCCACAGTGAATTGCATGTCAGTCTACTTTGCATCTACTCATGACTCTTGTCATCTCTAGGCTCCTTTCAGCCATTGCACGATCAAAGTGACTTCATCTACATGCATTGTGGCCCTTTTCTAACCATCATGTGGTCCTTTCACCAACATCACCTTACTGAAGTGGTGACCGACACAATCTCCCTTACAGAGCTTCCTTAAATCCCGATACTGGCTATGGTGGTTATCATCACATCTTATCATAGGACAAGAATTGTCTCTAGCCATCACCCTGAACGAGCACATATGCTCTCATCAGACCCTTTAGTCTGGATCATACTAACCATTAGTTAGGGGTGGTAAACTGTACTAACATCGAGTTCTTCATGTACCTACTTCCACCTTTTGGAAGGGAACCTTTAGGTCAAACTCAAGAACCTTTGAACTCACATCATGGGGTAGTTGCATCATCTCTCTCATGGGTAGTTCAACCAAATCCGTCCCTGGACAGAACTCTTTGTTTCTCATGTCATCTGGGTAATACGATCTACCATACCTCATATTGCATCTCGACCTTCCTAGGTCTAGGGGAGACTTACAACATCCCTAGTGATGAACTACCTTTCTCTCTGGGGGACTCTTTATCCTTTATATCAATGCACTGGGTAACTGGTGTTTGTCTTTCTCCCTCGGCTTGCATGGACATATACCACATGCAACTTTATCTTGGGCATTTAAAGTACTATTGTCACTTATTATCTTGGTAGTACTACGGTGTATGGTGATCTTCAATCAAGATTTCATGTATGTCGTGATTCCTCGAGATCAAATCCTCAGAAACCCTAAACCACTCTAGTCAGGGTTTCATCACCTTACCTCGACCATGTGCTGAGCAATGAACCTAGTGAGCCCCAAGGGAGGCTGAAATGGCCTGAGTCCACCTGTGCAGTTTATAGACGCCAGGATGAAAGGACTCATAGAAAAGAATACATGATGATAAAGGTTCTTGGGAAGCACCATGAGTACGGTAAAGCCATATAGGGGCCAATGATGAACATGGAAAAGTCTTATCCTGAATTGTTTGTTTGCTTGATAGAATTTTGAGGACAAAATTCCTATAAGAGGGGAAGGATGTTACAACCCCAATTTTTGGGTTCATTTTCCGAGAAATGTAATTTCTCATATTAAGGATATTTGAACAAACAATGATATAATTTGGTTCGAATAAATGGATTTTGTTACAATAGCCTTGATGTTTGTGTTGTGGGCTTTATTGGCTATTGGGCCCAAATAACAAGGAAACTCAATTAGTAAATGAATAATTGAATATTTGGAGAAAAGAAAAATGTGGAAACCTCTAGAAGGCAAATCCAAAAAGGGATTTCGTGCCTCTTGGGTTCCTTAGGTTCCAAGGAGTCCAAAGTTGCATAAAGAGTGCAATAAGAAAAGAAAAGATCAATTAAATGTTTCTTTATTAAGAAAGAAATTGAAAACAATGGTAAAATGTGGAAAATAAGTAAAAAAGAGGTACAATTGAGTTATCCTTAGTGGAATTTCGTATCCCAAGGATTCCTAATGATAAAAGGAATACCAATGAGGAAAATAAAAGAGAAATCCTCAAAAAGAGCTATTTTAATAAGAAATAAACAAGATAATGAGAAATAATAAAGAATAATGCATTTAGATGCATCTAGAAGGATAATGAATATCCAATAAAAAGGATTTCGAAATAATAAAGTTTCTTGGGATCCAAGGAGTCCCAATAAAGAGGAAAGAAAGAGAAAATACCAAAATTTCAATATAAAAGGATAATGGGGATACATAATTAATTAACTATGTGGTTTTGCTAAAAGGAAGGTATTTTCTAATAAAGGAAAATAGGATTTCGTGGCCAATGAATTAAAAGGCACGAATAAAGAGAATAAGATAGAGGATTTTTGTAGTTCTAATTATCCATGCAATAAACAATATCAAGAAGGTAAATAGGAGAGAGAAGAATTTCTTCTTCATGAAGGAATTTGATTTTTATTGGGAATAGAACTTGTTGACCCATATGTGGACGTCTTAGGGCATGGTTTATCACCCTATATAAAGGGGTAAATCCCTAGTTCGAGTCCAAGAGAGAGAGAGAAAGATCCCACACTCGTCACCTTCTTCCTTGCGTGTAAACCCTAGTCGAGGGTGTAGACCTGTCCTGAGGACACCAAGGAGCGGTGTCGAGGTCTTGATGGAAGCAGGGCACTCCAACAACAACCCCAGTTAATCAGTTGCTAACCCCACGTCTGTATCATCGCACCACCCCTTCCAAGGGGCTGCAAACGGCTGCAAACACAGCAGCAGTGGCGGCCTCTTTCTCACCCAAGGAGGACCAAGGTGGTCGCGACCAGGGGGCGCCATGCGTGTGCCAAGGCACGATGGTGGTAGGCAAGCCATCCCTGATGGTCGACGGGGTCCAAGAAGGAGAAGGTAGGTGGCGCTCAGCCCTGACCTAGCGGCTGCTGCTGGGAAAATGCAAGGAAGAAGATGGAGTTTCCATTGGATGAGTTTGCCCTTCGTGGGCTAAAAGAGGGCGCAACTTAACCAAGGGCAGGACGGTCCTTTCGTTATATTTCCAAAGCGAGCTCTTTGCATGGGAGTTGGTGACGTGGCACAATCTCATTGGTTGTGGTAAGTAACTTTGCAAAAATCATATCTCTTAAATCGTAACTCGGATAAATACAAATAATATATATGTATTTTGATCAAGAGAACGAGAGGAATCCAATAAAAATGATACTAAAGATTGATTCTGTTCCTAATTGCAAAAGTACAATAAGTTGATGAAAAGTGCATTAAACTTAAGTTAAAAACCCTATTTATGATTAAAGGTGGAATCTAGTATGCTTAATGTGTTAATTAAAGTAACAATAACCTATTGAATGATAATGTTAGATTTGAACCTGATCTAGATGTAAGATTGCATGATTTAGGGTTTTTACCCCATATGAGAATGATTAAGTATGTAGAAACCCTAATTTAGGGCCAAAGAGGATAGATCATATTTAATTTGAAAAATGTGAAAATATGTTATTATATGATGATTCTAATCTATTTTGAGCATTAACATCCCTAATCATGGATAAAAACCCTAAATGTAGTAATTAGGGTTTTCTCATAAATAAAAGGTGGAATTATGGCAACTCGAGTTCATATGAGATTAAACCATAATGAACTTTGAAATTGATGATAGATATGCATAATGATCTTGTCATGGATTAAAAGGATAAAAATAGTAGCTTTAATGAAAAAGAAGCTTAATGAAATTAATTGATGATTAATGTGCCTGTAATATGAAAATAGGGTTATATGTTGTTAAGATAACCTTAATATTGAAGAATAGATGAGGTGATTAGGGTTTATGAGTAATGGCATAAAATTAGGGTTTAATATGGTAAAATATGAAGGGAAACCCTAATTGCAAAATGAAACCCTAAATTGGATACAGAAACCCTAGAAAGTGAATCTAAGACAATAAAGTAGATTCTTGATAAAGTGTGTAATAAATAGAGTACATATTCTTTTCAAGAATTATGTGATTGTTGAATTGTTTGCTTGGATTGCTTCCTTGGTTGGATTTGCTTAATGCTTGTGAAATCATCAAATCAGGTATGTGGTTATGCTTATGAATAATCGCTTTAGTTTCACGATGATTTCTAAATGATTTTATCGATAGCTTGAAAATAACTGTTGGATGCCTTTTATTTCATGCAACTATAAAGTGACTACGATTATCACTATGAATATATATATATATAATTGGCTTAGATCTGAATCCACCTCTGTGGCTTGTAAAGGCTAAAAAGGGGTAACCTAGAGTAAGGTCTAGGTTATTGTGGGTTAGAAACTGGGCTACTAAGTGTAGTGCCATGAGACCCTTTAGCATGCCATGAGTTAAGGAGTGGGCTACTTACGGGTAGTGCCATGTGACTCAACCCTAGAAACGGGTTCACCTATGGGTGGGACCATGAGGGGTTAAATGGGGATATACTATGAGGAAAGTAGCATCCAGGTCCACTGTAGGGACAGCACAGAGGATAGGGAATGCATGGATCACGCAGTTATATTTAAAATGTAAACTTATTTATTAAATGGTAATTGGTTGTAATACATTGTTATGAATAATTGCACGATTATTGTTTCCCCCACATACCAGCTTCGGCTGACCAACATTTTGTTTGTCGGCGTTTTAGGTACAAGCCAAAAGGACAAACAGTAAATCGTCATATTATGAAATACATGAAGTAAAATACAAGGAGGATTAGTTAGAGTAGAATCCATAAGTGGATATAAGTTTAGAGATCCAAGTTTTCAAAAGGTATGCAAAAGTTTTTTTTTCTTACATCTTTTCAGTTTAGTCTGTTAAAATTTAATAATTGTTCTTGGTTAATGGTTGAACCTTTGATCCGAAAACTATGGCTGCGGCTTCGTCCTCTCGGTCTGCCTTAATTGGGGGTTACTGGGAGGTGGGGTCGTAACACCCTTCTTCTTCAAGCTACCCTCTTGAGCCCTGGATGCATCTCACAGAAAGCAACCTCTCCCAATCCAAACTCGGCCATCGTGGAGCGTTGCCACGAGCAAGATAAGAAGAATACGACATCCTACATTCTCTGCAACAAGCCTAAGTGTTAGGGCAGAGCACTGGGGATCAGGGAGATCAAAACTTCTATTGATGACCGGCATCACCTCCTGCTTCACCGTCCTGGACTCCATATATATCTCGAAGGTGTGGGATGATGGAGCTTGACCTCCTCTACTATACACCATCCTCTCTACTCCTTCATAGCTTCTTGCTACTGTAATTTGTTGCATACGGCAGTGGTGAGGTGAATGAAATAAACATGAAGGTTTGGTATCTCTCCCTACTCCATCACAAGACCCTTGTGAGGTTTTGTTTGGATCCAAGATGTGTGGTGGTTGGTTAACAACTTCATCCATCATTCCCAGAAACTCGATGTTGACTCCTTCATTAGGGACCGGCTGATGGCCACCTCCACCTAAAATCTCAGATATAAGAAACGGTGAATCCCCATCCCATTGAACCCCGAGTGACACTCCCCAAGATAGGTTCATATAATATTTGAGTGACTACAAAACTCAATAGCTACTACTATGGTCTTTGTCCCAGAAAAAATTTGTCCCAAGATTCATCATGGTGTATTCCATTTTAAATATAATTTAGATGCCCAAACTCGATTGTTTGGTTCTTCAATCAAGATACCCTAATAGGTTACCTATATAAGGATATTGAACTTATATTATACCTCAATGTACCTCAAACAACTGGGAACTTGAAGGACAACCCTTACTGTTCGGGCCATTTTCTGGTCGACCAAGTTACCAAATTCGAGCATCAAATAGTTTAGGAGAGAGAAAGCATTTTATTACATGTTAGTTATTAAAGTTACTTGGCAACATCATTATATACTTGCAATTAGGGTTAGGTTTCATAACTGAGCTAGGGTTTCCAAAAAGCACCTATCATTAAACCCCTAATCATCATCATCTCCCACATTCTTGGAAGCAAGGAAGATCAACTATCGTTATCATAAGGTAACAACATAAGGTGAGCTTACGTTCAAGGATTCTCATCAACCAAAGGAAAATTGAGGTCAACTATCTTTGCAACTGAAGAGAAATAAAACCACGGTAACCGAAGGTAACCATCAAACCCAGCGACCAAAGAGAATAAGATCATATCTTTGGGTGGAGAGACTAGGTCGAAGGGAACTTAGTGATCAAAGACATCACAACACTCTCATCGACTGAAGAAGAATCAATCATCAATCAATTACAAGAAGGAAACCGTAGAGACCGAAGATCATGTGGAGTTACTCATCGACTGAAGAGAATTATATCACCTGAGCATCCTCACAAGTAGATCAATTCTTAGCCACCCAAAAATCACCAAACCAAATGACCGCATAGATCACATGATGAAGAACATCAAGGAAGAAAAAACACCTCTAACACATGATCAAAATAGGTTGATTGCCACCATGAATTGAAAATAACCAAAGTGCAAAGCACAAGAAGAAGGCCATCACCAAAACCCTAAATTCAATCATCAATCATGAGAAAACCAAATCATGATGCAAGGGAGATAAAACCAATCATTTAGTTATCACACATGTATTCAAAAACCGTCATTCTCAAGAAAGAGATAAAAACCATCATCATGAGAAGAAAACCAACTTTTGGCATGTGCATGCAAGAACTGACGCCTCCATCATCAACGAGAGTTTGGGTACAAGAATTAGGGTTTAGAAAAAGAGTTCATCTACTCAAGATCATCACATAATCACGACCTTAGCTCAAGATATCATCACCATTCTACTAGGAACCACATTTTAGAGATAGATTAATTGCATGCAAGACTAAATGCAACCATAATCAATGTGAAAGTTATATTACTCATCTTGATTGTGAAGAACAACTCCATAAGCAAGATGCTCCAAGGAGAGAGAGGGAAACCAAAGCTTCATCACCAACTCATAGTCAAGCTATCATCACCTTAAGGAGGGAAACAAAACCATAGATTAAAGGTTCACAAGGAAGAGGGAAAACCCTAGGCCGAAAAGATAAGGAAGAGAGGTGATCTTCAACTCAATTTTAGGCACTACCATGGAGAACCATGAATTCATCCAAAAGAGAGAGAAGTTGCTCAAGAAGCACCACCATGGCAAACCATGGATTTGTTCAATAGAAAGCAGAGAAGGGTAGGGTTGCAAGAAAATGAAACCAAGAAGGATAGGTCACTTACCAAGATCAGGGAGCACCAAGGATAACCAAAGATGAGTTGCTCCAACCATAGATCACACATGTAAGGGTTCAGCCACCTCGCTCCAAGGTTGAGCTCTCCTTCTCCACCAAGAACACAAGGGATGATCTCCAAAGGGAAGAGAGAAAGAAGAGAGAGAAAAAGGATCACTTGCATGCGAAGAGGGGTATATATATCCAAGGGTAGGAGAAAGATGAGGGAGGTTAGGTATCCAACTAAACATGCCACTTTTCCACTAGATAGCATTCACTCAATCACTAAAACCATGCATGTAAAAAAGGTCATTAAAACCTAGAAAATCCAGTGACCTCACTTGGTTCAGGGGATCATCGGTCGAATAGGATACTATGCGACCAAACACAAGAAAACTCATCGTTCACATAGATCAAAATCCTAGCTCTTAGCGACCAATGGAAGAGGTCAAGGGCTCATTGATTGAAGGGAACACCAGAAACATCTAAAACTCATTGACTGTGGAGATCAAGGCCAAGGAAACAAGAGGGTGGTCTCTAAAAACTATAATCCCAATGGTTATGGTCAACACCCAACTAGGGCATCCAAGCAAACCCTAGAAACAACACCAAGGTGACACCCCATCTCTCCTCATAAAACCAAGGTACCACGAGTCACCACTCTCTCTAGAATGGTACCAAAATATGTGAGTTACATAAATCATGTGACAAATTGCTAGATAAACCCTAGACATGGGTAAATTGCAATTAGGTCCAAAATAAGCACATATGTGTGCAACTACCTCAAACATCAACCACACTGGACCAAACTAAAAACAAAAGCATGACACATGTTAAGAAGTCACATCACATTATTAGATCAAGGTTTTAAGCATCCTGTTATGTTAAGAAAGCAAGATCAAACATAAGCTAGGTCAGGGACCTTAAAACCATAAAACCCTAACAAGGATTTTGCCCCCAAAATCTTACACAAAAAGAGACGGATACTTCCTATGCATCTCAACCTATAACTTCTACATGGCTTCCTCCATGCCATAGTGATGCCACAAAACCTTAACCAATATTATATCCTTCTTCTTCAACTTCTTCACTCTCCGATCCAAGATCAAAATAGGACCCTCAAAACTATTCTAAGCATTCATCTAGGAGATGTAAGAACATGGATTCTTAGTGTTACACCCCGATCTCACAATTACCATTAATCATGAGATTAGGGCACAAATTAAGGATTTAACGTAATACAAAAATCACCCTTAACTTTTTCTTCTTTTTCAAACTCTTTGTTTTCTCGCATTGAACCACATAAACTAAATTTACAAGGTAATCTAAACATTGATTTCTTTAATATGATCTCAACATAAACGATACACATCCATACATTCATTCTCAGGTACATACGACATGATAATCAGATACATTCTCTCTTATTAAGGAAACAAAGATACAAAATATTACTTACAACACTCTCACATCTATACTAGGACCTAGAGTGATAGGGACTGGCTAAACTTAACTAATCTCATACTTAACTCATGTGGTAGAACTACTCTAATGCTTTGACCTTCTTCAAGTCCATGTAGTTTCCCTAAAAATTTTGAGTAGAGCGGTGATCCTACTCGCTCAGTGAATGAGTACTTCAAAGAAACAGTCTAAACTACTGATATAATTACAGATATACTTTTGAACAACTTATATCAATTATAACAGTAGTAAGCTTTAAAGAGATTGATCATTGACAATCATAAATATGGCAGGATACTCTAGATATCAACAAGAGCAAATCAATATATGAGCATGCTTGATTAATTTCAAAGAGAACTAATAATTCAGAAACATACAAAGAATAATTGTTGGGAAACTGTACTTGAATCTTTCTTAGGCTTTCTTACCTATAAGAAACTCTTTAAACCTATATGAACATATTTTAGCTTATGCCCTGATCATATGCAGTGTACTCTACATATGAAGACTTGTAGCCAACTACGATCTCACCGTACAAGACTTAGCTGACACCCAGGGATAGCTAAGTCTGAATACTCTCCTGGTCTGCAACAGGGAAACTGGCTCTCTGGCCTCGGCACTCCTATTGTGCCGTAAACTGGACTCCTCCTCTAACCTGAGCACACAGGCGGAGAATCAAGCCACCTATTGGCTTTTTTTGTACTCTAGTGCCACTGGGACTTCTGGTTGATGGTGGACACACTTTTCTATACTCTAGTGCCACCAGGACTTCTGGTTGATGTTGGACACTACAAACTATAATTTAACAAGACATCCACTAGGGCTTCGTCCCCCTGTGCCACCTGATAGCATGTTTCGACCCCCGTATACTCAACACTGCTAGGGTTAGGTCGTTTCACCCCTAAGGTGCAGACCTCACATAGGGGTTCTACGGTATCAGGGCCATTAAATCTATAATTTTATTATTTCCTAGAAAACTCTTACTATTTTGAACCTTTTTCTTACTTATACTCGACTATGGTATTTCTATGGTGTCGCGTATACTTATTTGAAGTTTATAACACAACATGTATATCATCCTTAACTTGGCAGAGCAGTATATTCAAACACTATAATATACTGAGAAATCAACATACTATACATGCAGGCAGACTGAAATACTTAAATAAACATAATGCATGTCCATTTGGCACTTATACACTAAAATCATGCAATTAAACATCTTAATATACTGATAAGAGCTAATTACTTGGCATACGAGTAATCATCATTTGCACCAATAAATTATTTGCACTTAATTGGAAAACATGCACATCAACCAAAATCCTGGTTTGTGCATCTCATACTGAGAACATGGTAATTAAAATTCTTAATTCATTGAACACCCAATCCTTAGGGTTTCATTTACCTCATTCACTTATCACATGGCTCTCATAAGGATTTAATGTGTCATAAACATCCACTAAATTCAGATTGCTTTAAACAAGTCATATACAATCAACATATGTATGAAATCCTTGAATTGAGCTAAATTAGGTTTTTACATGCCATTCGTTGAGATATTATGAATCAAGAATAACATTTGCATAAATAGAGTCTATGATGCCAAGAAAAACATTTCAAATGGATTTCACCATATTTATTCACAAATTTTCAACTTTCCATTCATATAGGGCTTCACCCTCTTTACAAAGAAATCAAGCAAACACTATTCACATCACATGAAATCCATAATAGTATCTAACATATATGTACCACGCATTCAGATAAACAATCATTCATAACTAAGGGGATCCAGATAAACAAATTTCTCTATTTAATTATACAGCAATTTCAGTCACAGACAAATTCCCTATATTTCAGTTTACTCTTATAACCTTTGTGAATACTTAGGGAATTCTCATTAGGATGTATTGTATACATTTATAATATAAATTTATCATCTGAAGTTCAAACAAACAGAGGAAGAATCCATTTCATATCATTTTGCAACAACTTAAATCAAACACACAATTCAGGGTTTGTAGACGCATACTAAGCAATTAAATATTATGGATGATTTAACCAATTTTCATGCAATATGTTGTTTAAAGGAAGTGCCCACTCACCCTAAGGTGTGAAAACACCTTAAAAATGCATCACATCCCTGAAAATATCGATCTCATATCAAATCCCTAGCAATTCACACGATTCTTCTTCCTTTCAACTCGGAAACCCTAGAAACGAGGGATTATGAAGAAAGAGTGATAAAAGGATGTGATTTGATATGATTTCAAATCCAATCAAGGTAGGGATGGAATTTTTACATGTGAGAGAAGATTCACCATGAAACTATATCCAAAGAAGCTAAACTTACATGATTTCATCATTCCTTGGAGCGCAAAACCCTAGGTCAGCATCTCCATCAATTTCTCCTCTCAAACCCTAACTCTCCCTCTCTCTCTAGGATTTCGTTTCTCTGGTTTGAATCATGAAGTATGAGAGCTTCTAGTGTGTTAGGTTGACCATATAGATTAATTGAGCTTCTTGGGTCAATTGCACATTGACCCCTCACTATATGAACATATTTTAGCTTATGCCCTGATCTTATGCCCTGATCATATGCCATGATCATTATGTTTAAATAGTATCTGACATATATGTACCACGCATTCAAATAAACAGTCATTCATAACCAAGGGGATCTAGATAAACTAATTTCTCTATTTAATTCTACAACAATTTCAGTCACAGACAAATTCCCTATATTTCAATTTACTCTTATAACCTTTGTGAATACTTAGAGAATTCTCATTAGGATGTATTTTATACATTTCTAATATGAATTTATCATCTGAAGTTCAAACAAACAGAGGAAGAATCCATTTCATATCATTTTGTAACAACTTAAATCAAACACACAGTTCAGGATTTGTAGACGCATAATAGCAATTAAAGATTAATTGACTATAAGCTCAACTTAAATCAAACACACAATATGCTAAATTATATGACTAACTAGCTCTTTAAACCTATATGAACATATTTTATCCTGTGCCCTGATCATATGCAGTGTACTCTACATATGAAGACTCATAGCAAACTACGATCTCACCGTACAAGACTTAGCTGACACCCCGGGATAGCTAAGTCTGACTACTCTCCTGGTCTGCAACAGGAAAACTAGCTCTCTGGCCTCGGCACTCCTATTGTGTTGTAAACTGGACTCCTCCTCTAACTTGAGCACACAGGTGGAGATTCAAGCCACCTATTGGCTTTTTCAGTACTCTAGTGCCACTAGGACTTCTGGTTGATGTTGGATATGCTTTTTTGTACTCTAGTGCCACCAGGACTTCTAGTTGATGTTGGACACTGCAAACTATAATTTAAGGAGACTTCCACTAGGGAATCATCCCCTCGTGCCACCTGATAGCACGTTTCGACCCCTGTATACTGGACGTTGCCAGGGTTAGGTCGTTTCACCCCTAAGGCGCAGACCTCACATAGGGGTTCTACGGTATCAGGGCCCTTAAATCTATAATTTTATTATTTCCTAGAAAACTCTTACTATGTTGAACTTTTTTCTTACTTATACTCGACTCTGGTATTTCTATGGTGTCACGTCTACTTATTTGAAGTTTATAACACAACATGTATATCATCCTTAACTTGGCAGAGCAGTATATTCAAACACTGTAATATACTAAGAAATCAACATACTATACATGCAGGCAGGGAATACTTAAATAAACATAATGCATGTTCATTTGGCACTTATACACTAAAATTAGGCAATTAAACATCTTAATATACTGATAAGAGCTAATTACTTGGCATACAAGTAATCTTCATTTGCACCCATAAATTATTTGCACTTTCTTGGAAAACATTCACATCGACCCAAATCCTGGGTTGTGCATCTCATACTAAGAAAATGGTAATAAAAATGCTTAATTCATTGAACACCCTATCCTTAGGGTTTCATTTACCTCATTCACTTATCACATGGCTCTCATAAGGATTTAATATGTCATAAACATCCACTAAATATATATTGCTTTAAACAAGTCATATACAATCAACATATGTATGAAATCCTTGAATTGAGATAAATTAGGGTTTTCCATGCCATTCATTGAGATATTATGAATCAAGAATAACATTTTCATAAATAGATTCTATGATGCCAAGAAAAAAACTTCAAATGGATTTCACCATATTTATTCACAAATTTCCAACTTTCCACTCATATTGGGCTTCACCCTCTCTACGAAGAAATCAAACAAACACTATTCACATCAATGAAATACAAAATAGTATTTGACATATATGTACTACACATTCAGATAAACAATCATTTGTAACCAAGGGGATCCAGATAAACAAATTTCTCTATTTAATTATTCAGCAATTTCAGTCACAGACAAATTCCCTATATTTCAGTTTACTCTTATAACCTTTGCAAATACTTAGGGAATTCTCATTAGGATGTATTGTATACATTTCTAATATGAATTTATCATTTGAAGTTCAAACAAACAGAGTAAGAATCCATTTCATATCATTTTGCAACAACTTAAATCAAACACACAATTCAGGGTTTGTAGTAGCGTACTAAGCAATTAAAGATTATGGATGATTTAACCATTTTTTGTGTAATATACTGTTTAAAGGAAGTTCCCACTCACCCTGAGGTGTGAAAACACCTTAAAAATACAGCTCATCCCTGAAAATCTTGATCTCATATGAAATCCCTAGCAATTCACCCGATTCTTCTTCCTTTCAACTCAGAAACCCTAGAAATGAGGGATTATGAAGAAAGAGTGAGAAAAGGACTTGATTTGATATGATTTCAAATCCAATCAGGGGAGGGACGGAATTTTGACATGTGAGAGAAGATTCATCATGAAACTATATCCAAAGAAGCTAAACTTACATGATTTCATCATTCCTCATACCGCAAACCCTATGTCAGCATCTCCATCGATTTCTCCTCTCAAACCCTAACTCTCCCTCTCTCTCTAGGATTTCATTTCTCTGTTTTGAATCATGAATTATGAGAGCTGCTAGTGTGTTAGGTTGACCATATAGATCAATTGAGTTGCTTGGTTCAATTGCACATTGAACCCTCACTATACTTTTTCTTATTTCCGCTGAATTTTCTGTCATAAAAATATTATTGTAATTTGTATACTGATAAGGTCTAAATGCATCAAAAAGTTATGAAAATTTTACATGTTGTTTATGATTCATTTTCAGATCTCCAATTAAAATTTTAGATCATTTGGTGTTATCAATAAATAACTAAAAACAAAACACTACACTACTGAAAAGAACTCTGTCAACATTTTGGTTAAACTATAGTTGGACCAAGAACCACATTCAAAGAATACTCAAATATTCTGAAATTTTTCTCCAATATGAATTATTAACTTATCCATATCATATCCAAAATTCAATTAAATACAAATTTATAGAAAATATGAAAAATCATTTACCACACTACTATCCTGATCAAATTCCATATTCTTGTACTATCAAAACCTTATTTTTTGCCGATTAGGGTTTACATTTCTCAAACCCTACTTATTCAAACTAAAATCATACTTAAAGTTTCTTCTTAGTTTTGAAACATCACAATTGATCTACTATCATTAATCAAGTCTAAACGATGTTCAATCTAATCAAGCATGTAATCATTCAGGTAAACCCTTGTTTACCAATTAAGCACAAATGTGGTCATTACAATTCTCACCCCCTTAAAAAGTTGTCCCCGAAACATAAATACACAAACAAGGTATATTCAAAGTTTATTTTAAGCTTCTGAAATCTTACATGTCATTACATTCTTGTATTTTATACTTGAATGCAGTTTTCAACATTAAGTCCTTCATTTCTTTTCTAATCACAACATGTTTGAAATAGTTCTCAATGACAACAAACAAATTCTCTATGCCACAATCAATCATAGCAAAGAGAGAAACAATCATTTCAATATTTTCATACTCTTGAGGTGTTACCTCAACATTGATAATCTGATCCACCTATCTCAATTCATTCGGCTCAATATGTACTATTTTTTGTACTACCTCTGAGTCACAAAAGAGAGTTCATCATGTTGTTTTGAATTTTGCTATTGTGCTACTAAAATAGAAAATTAGTCTTGAGTTGGAAGACTAGATTCAATAGCAATTGTATAATACTACTCACGGCATCCCCATTGCATCATGGATGCATATGGTGAAGCATTTCCATTACATTCCATATTATTCTCAAGTATGAACCCAAACATAACTCAAGGTGTAACCATCTGGTTATAGCATACTAAGGTTTCAATAACAGTAACAAAGTACTCCATTATTGTATTAGTGATTCAAGGACTATTCATACCCAATTACCATCACTTAGTTATATTAAAACTAGGTATAATAAGTTATACCTCATTAGGGTTATATATCAATACAATATGGTTATCATCCCTTCTATTCATATGAGTGAATAGGTAAGACTACCTTATTCAGGGTAACCCTTCATTTATTCCATCATCATTTGACCCATATCACCATACCATAATTTTACAATACTAAGATGGATTACTGGTATGAATGACTACAACTATCAGACACTTTTAATTAACATATTGCTTGCACATGTACAACTGAAATCATATGTAAAACCAATTTACATCCCTTAATATACCTTCAACAAATTATACTTCTAAAAACAAATTCACATATTACTAAAAGCCATTGTTTTCTCTTATCTCTCTCCTCATTCACTACTACTTACTTTTTGCTACTTATCATTCTCATTTTAATCATGTAGATTAAACATTCCTAAAATTGAAACATACAAGGTACGAATAGTTTATTCATCATTCTTGCTATCATTGCAAGAATTTATTTCATATCACACTTCATTCATATTTTATTTCTCCTTTTATTTCAAACACACTTGTTACATTTCAAATTTATATCTTACTCTTTGCTTTGAATCATTTCCATATTGTTTATCTACCTTTCAGATTAGCTATCTTTAAACCTTGGATTACTATCAGTGCTAGTTTACTTCTCATAGTGCAAATCTCATGATCTTGTTTTATAGAGATGCTAGTATTCAAGGTCAAATCACTAGTGACATCCCTTAAACTACTACAACTCTAAACATTCTAGGGTTTGGTCCTTATCGGTAGCATGACGTTATTGTGATGTGACTTTGCTCCCTTAATTTGAAATTCAAACTTCGTATCTCACAAGTTTTACTAAAGTCTTCTTTATCTTATCGATTGAATTTCCTTTCTCTTACTTGGCCATTCAGATAGATTACATTCTCAATTACCCTGCTAGGGTTTCATCATCATATTGTGTGTCATTATTACATTCACTAGATGTCTCTACCATTGTGGTTATGCATCGTATATGATTTATTTTCTTATCACTTCATTCGCACATTGCTCTCATTAAGGAAGATATGAAAGAGAAGATGATTTTGAGACTTAGAATTCTTATCTTCAAACATTCATTAATACATTTCTCATATGTAGGTTTAATTAATTATCAACAAGGATACTTGACTAACTAGCACTTTCTTGAATCTCGCAACCTCTTTCTTTTATAATCTATATTACTCCATTATGTTTCAAACCCTTCTTTACTTTCCATAATCCCCTTATCATATACTAGTATTCCACATGTCATCGTTAACTTCTAGTTTTCTCTTATGATCATGTTGCTTCTTTTATGTGTATGATCATGTATACCATGTTGCATATATTTCCTTTTATCCTTCTACTAATGTGAAGTTGAAATTCTAAATCAATAATCTCTCTACTAGTATCACCTCATGTTTAATACATTACATATCCTTCATTTTAAATCAAACGGCTCATGCATGGGTGAAACATAGTTTATGTTTCAATCAAGTTTTTCCTTCCTGGATATAGTCTACCTTTATATGACTTATTCATTTATTTAGCTACACTTTTGTTCTTCTTTTAGAAACTAGTTTGTTGTTCTATAGAGACTTAGAATCCAAAGTCAGTAAGGATGAATGTATGAAACTTATTAATAAATGTATACATTCCATGCTCTCAATTATATCATAACCCTCATTCCTTAATCAAGCTCATTATTTCCAACATTTCTCTTTGTTTCAACTAAGTTTCTTATCCTAGTTTTATGATTTACATGCTCATCTAGTTCTCTTCACTTTAACTCTTTTGAAGACCTTCACTTCTATGTACTTATTGTATACTTAGATCTTTTATTCTATTTTCCCTTTGCTTTGGAGTACATAAAAACATTGTACTCGGTTATATAATCCATTCCTCATGATTGATTCTTACTATATTGGCCCCTTACATACTTTTCTCATATCTTTTCCATATTTCATATTTAGAGTTCATATAATACTAATAATTAAACTTAATCTAAACCTTATGTCATATTCCTTTATTCCCAATTTAGGGTTTCTCATATGAGGCCCCAAAGTTGGATCTCATATATCAGTTCCAACTGATTCTTAGTTATCCTAGTCTTTCCTTTATACTTTAAAATCTTAGAGTATATACATTCATACAAGAATTTGGATCTAATCTATCCAGAATTTACTCTTGTTATGTTACTAATAGGAGTCATTAGAATCCCAGTAATGCATCCTGTCAACCGGACCAGGCCGAACCTGCAGTCCTGAAGCCAAGAGCTACTCAGGATTACTCAACTCCTACTCATCTCAAATGTGTGGAATAAAACTTATCCACTTAGGAAAGCTCATTCAAAGATCATTTCTAGTCTACTTGATACAAAGAATGTAATCAATAAATGCTACAACTGCATAGTGTACAACAAATCTTAAAGACCCATATATATTTCAAAATACTGAATATCTGAATTCAAACATATAAGAGTTTTTCTATTCATCTCCAATAAAACAACAATATGAAATGAAAGTTCTATATCATTTTATATTTATGCTCTTAATTCATGTTACTTATCTTGTTTCTAACCCTAATATTTCTAGGGTTCCTCTCTAGATCATCCTTCCACTGTATACCTGGCCAGGGTATACATGAAAGAATAGACATAGTAGCTTGATATGGGTTGATCCAAGTACTCAGATATTGGGCCAGGATATCCAAATACTCAAATCCCCAGATCTACCATCATAACATCTCCTATCTACCATACTTATGACTCTAACTTACTAACTTAATGGTCCCTAACAACTCAGCCTAAGCTCTGATACCAAGTTGTTACACCATGATCTCACAATTACCATTAATCATGAGATTAGGGCATAAATTGAGGATTTAACGTAATACAAAGATCACCCTTAACTTTTTCTTCTTTTTCAAACTCTTTGTTTTCTTGCATTGAACCACATAAACTAACTTTACAAGGGAATCTAAACATTTATTTCTTTAATATGATCTCAACATAAATGATACACATCCATACATTCATTCTCAGGTACATTTGACTTGATAATTGTTGGTATGTATGCCCATAGAGCAAGTTATATGATGATTGTAATGGGATACTTTGTAAATGATTTGAATAATAATAAAGGCAATTTCTGATCTATGTGTTTAAAGTGTTTCTGAGATGATAGTGTAACATGATAGATGTCTAAAGAATGATTTTACTCAATGACGTATGCTTTTAGGTTAAGGACCTAAACGATGAGATCATGCGGATGTCAAGAGTATACATTCTTGTTTGGTCCCTAGTCGGTTGTTATTGTGGAAATAACCATAGACATCAATAACACTAAAGACTAGATTGTGTGTTGGTTGATGACAGAATCTCATTAGTCATGATATAGTGATATCAAACCAAGCACATAGGTACTTGTTAGAGAACAAGGTACCGGACAGACCCACCGTGAGAGTGACACATGGAACCATGGCTTGGTAATCACAATCAGCTCTCACAGTGATGGTGGTGAGTGTGATTCTTAGACCTGAAATCACTACACTCAACACATGTCGTTGGGTACACTTTGACATCATCAAATGCAGTCCTGAAACATGGGTTGTTATAAAGGTGATGATTGGGTGGCTTTGACACATGGGGCTTTTGAGGGGTGAGTGATAGATATGGGATTTGTCCCTCCTAAGGGAGTTTGATGTACATGGCCACTTGATGAGTAGGATTGAGAAAGGCATGTGCATGCACGTGTGAATCAATATGTGATATTGATGTCACACACATCTCACCCATTCTGCTCTGAGATCAAGGAAATGAATGAACATTGACAGGATGATTGTTCCATGCCTTGAGTTCATTCAGGATATCAGTGGCAAAGGAATTATACATTCACTGTAACACCATTCACGTATTGTAGGATTGAAAGTTGTTCTCCAACTTTCTATTTCACTTGGGTAGCACTGATGTGTGACTAGGCACCGTTCTTTGCTTGTGAAGTCATAAGTGTTATGGACTTTCACTGCCAACGTGAAATGGACTTGTAGGGTCACACACATAGGATTTAACCTGGAATAGGAGTTTGTCCACAAACAATGTTTAGATTGATTACTAAAGGAGTTTAGTAGTTCAATTAAACACTCAATCAATTGATAGCTCAGTATCATAGTGTTCAAGGTGTTGGACTGATTGATTAGAGTATCGGATTGATTGAAACTGCAATTGACTGATTCTGTACAATCTGCACTCCCAATCGATCGGCTCATGCGATGAACCGATCGGCTGAGCTTGGTGAACCGATCGGCTCAACTGGTGAGTCGATCGGCTCAACTGGTGAGTCGATCGGCTCATGGACAGGGTGAAACGATTCGTTCAAGTGTTGAAATGATCGGTTCAAGTCCAACCGAGCAAGTTGGGAAAGTAAGATTGGTGAGAAATTTCCTTTCGTTTCACTTGCCCAATTTGATTGGAACAAGGATTGGTATCTGATACCAATTCGAAACAAAAGAAGAAAAGTCAATCAGGAACTGATCAGGACCACGAACCGACCGGTTCAGAAGTGAACCGACCGTTTCATGGGTCCCAACCGATCGGTTGAGGTGTCAACCGACCGGCTCAGATCCCCAACCGACCGTTTCAATTGTGACACGATCGGTTCAGGTTACGTAGTTGGTTGTTTTTGTGGAAAATCTCGAACCCTTATATTCCTACTTTAGTCCCATATTTCCTGGGATAGAGAACCCTGTCCCATGACCCTCCTATATATAGGGGTATTGGGGGCTTCTCAAAGTACAACTCAGTGCAAACATGTGGCTCTGTAAAGTTGTCGTTCTCTCTGGTTTTGGTAACCGAGAGAGCCCGAGCAAGTGCTACCCGATAAGGGAGGCACAGTAAGGGAAAGACAACTGCAGAAAGCGACTGGTGGCAGGAGAGTGTGTTGGCGACTAGTACGCCGACAGGAGGGTGTGACTCCTTCTGATTCCTTGTGGGATAAGGAGATCGGAGTTCCAAGCAGTCCGTGTGGACGACTGCAGAGGCGGGAGACCTCTGTCGCTCGGAGGACAGCTGTCAATCCTGACAGTCCCGGTGAGACCAGGAGTCGTCAGTCCCGGTGCGACCAGGAGCTGCATAGACACCGTCCAAGACCGGAGGTGAAGACCGCGCAAGGTGCAAGGTACTGTCGCCGAGCAAGCCTCGGGACAAGGTATGCATCCACAAATCATCTTTCCTATTGTATAGACGTTGACGTGATTCCTTTTGTTCTGGGTTTTGGGGAGAAAATTTTTGTTTCCGTTGCTTCTCTACCTCCCATAAAACCCAACAATAATTATATACATTCTCTCTTATTAAGGAAACAAAGATACAAAACATTACTTACAACACTCTCACATCTAAACTAGGACCTAGAGTGACAGGGACCGGCTGAACTTAACTAATCTCATACTTAACTCATGTGGTATAACTACTCTGATGCTTTGACCTTCTTCAATTCCACGTGGTTTCCCTAAAAATTTTGAGTAGAGGGGTGATCCTACTTGCTCAATGAATGAGTAATTAAAAGAAATAGTCTAAAGCACTAATATAATTACAGATATACTTTTGAGCAACTGATACCAATTATAACAGCAGTAAGCTTTAAAGAGATTGATCATTGACAATCATAAATATGGAAGGATACTCTAGATATCAACAAGAGCAAATCAATATATGAGCATGCTTGATTAATTTCAAAGAGAACTAATAATTCAGAAACATATAAAGAATAATTGTTGGGAAACTGTACTTGAATCTTTCTTAGCCTTTCTTACCTATAAGAAACTCTTTAAACTTATATGAACATATTTTATCTTATGACCTGATCATATGCAGCGTACTCTACATATGAAGACTCGTAGCAAACTACGATCTCACCATACAAGACTTAGTTGACACCCCGGGATAGCTAAGTCTGACTACTCTCCTAGTCTGCAACAGGGAAACTGACTCTCTGGCCTCAGCACTCCTATTGTGTCGTAAACTAGACTCCTCCTCTAACCTGAGCACACAGGCAGAGAGTCAAGCCACCTATTGGCTTTTTTTGTACTCTATTGCCACTAGGACTTCTGGTTGATGTTGGACACGCTTTTCTGTACTCTAGTGCCACCAGGACTTCTGGTTGATGTTGGACACTGCAAAATATAATTTAAGGAGACTTCCACTAGAGCTTCGTCCCCCCATGCCACCTGATAGCATGTTTTGACCCCCGTATACATGACGCTGCCAGGGTTAGGTTGTTTCACCCCTAAGGTGCAAACCTCACATAGGGGTACTACGTTATCAGGGCCCTTAAATCTATAATCTTATTATTTCCTAGAAAACTCTTACTATGTTGAACCTTTTTCTTACTTATACTCAACTCTGGTATTTCTATGGTGTCGTGTCTACTTATTTGAAGTTTATAACACAACATGTATATCATCCTTAACTTGGCAGAGAAGTATATTCAAACATTGTAATATATTGAGAAATCAACATACTATACATGCAGGCAGACTGAAATACTTAAATAAACATAATGCATGTCCATTTGGCACTTATTCACTAAAATCATGCAATTAAACATCTTAATATACTGATAAGAGCTAATTACTTGGCATATGAGTAACCGTCATTTGCACCCATAAATTATTTGCACTTTCTTGGAAAACGTGCTCATCGAACCAAATCATGGGTTGTGCATCTCATACTGAGAACATGGTAATCAAAATTCTTAATTCATTGAACATCCTATCCTTAGGGTTTCATTTACCTCATTCACTTATCACATGGCTCTCATAAGGATTTAATATGTCATAAACATCCACTAAATACATATTGCTTTAAACAAGTCATATACAATCAACATATATATGAAATCTTTGAATTGAGAGAAATTAGGGTTTTCCATGCCATTCATTGAGATATTATGAATCAAGAATAACATTTGCATAAATAGAGTCTATGATGCCAAGAAAAACACTTCAAATGGATTTCACCATATTTATTCACAAATTTCCAACTTTCCACTCTTATAGGGTGTCACCCTCTTTACGAAGAAATCAAGCAAACAATATTCACATCACATGAAATACATAATAGTATCTCACATATATGTACTACGCATTTAGATAAACAATCATTCATAACCAAGGGGATCTAGATAAACAAATTTCTCTATTTAATTATACAGCAATTTCAGTCACAGACAAATTCCCTATATTTCAGTTTACTCTTATAACCTTTGTGAATACTTAGGGAATTCTCATTAGGATGTATTGTATATATTTCTAATATGAATTTATCATCTGAAGTTCAAACAAACAGAGGAAGAATCCATTTCATATCATTTTGCAACAACTTAAATCAAACACACAATTCAGGGTTTGTAGTCACATACTAAGAAATTAAAGATTATGGATGATTTAACCAATTTTCGTGCAATATACTGTTTAAAGGAAGTTCCCACTCACCCTAAGGTGTGAAAACACCTTAAAAACGCAGCTCATCCCTGAAAATCTCAATCTCTTATCAAATCCCTAGCAATTCACCTGATTCTTTTTCCTTTCAACTCGGAAACCCTAGAAATGAGGGATTATGAAGAAAGAGTGAGAAAAGGACTTGATTTGATATGATTTCAAATCCAATCAGGGGAGGGACGGAATTTTGACATGTGAGAGAAGATTTACCATGAAACTATATCCTAAGAAGCTAAACTTACATGATTTCATCATTCCTCAGACCGCAAAACCCTAGGTCAGCATCGCCATCAATTTCTCCTCTCAAACCCTAACTCTCCCTCTTTCTCTAGGATTTCGTTTCTTTGGTTTGAATCACGAATTATGAGATATTCTAGTGTGTTAGGTTGACCACATAGATCAATTGAGCTGCTTGGTTCAATTGTACATTGACCCCTCACTATACTTTCTCTTATTTCAGCTGAATTTTCTCTCATAAAAATATTACTGTAATTCATCTATTGTTAAGGTTTAAATGCTTCCAAAAATTATGAAAATTTTACATGTTGTTTATCATTGAGTTTAAGATATCCACTTAAAATTTCAGATTATATGGAATTACCAATAAATAAATACAAATAAAACACTACACTGCTAAAAAGAACTCTGTCAGTATTTTGGTCGAAGTATAGTTTGACCGAGAATCACATTCAAAGAACACTCAAATATTCTGAACTTTTTTTAATATATGCATGATTGAGTTATACATATCATATCCAAAATTCAATTAAATAAAAAATTTATAGAAAATATGAAAAATCATTTACCATACTACTATCCTGATCAAATTCCATATTCATGTACTATCAAAACCCTAATTTTTGTCGATTAGGGTTTACATTTCTCAAACCCTAATTCTTCAAACTTAATCATAGTTAAAGTTTCTTATTAGGTTTGAAACATCACAATTGATCTACTATCATTAATCAAGTCTAAACGATGTTCAATCTAATCAAGCATGTAATCATTCAGGTAAACCCTAGTTTACCAATTAAGCACAAATGTGGTCATTACACTTAGATAGTTTTAAAACTAGTGACAAACCCAATTTTTTGATGCCTAACATGAGACAATATCTGGATTTTGTAGTCTTGACTCCATAATAAATTAATATTGATTTGAATCACATGTTAGAACATATAGTGTCTCAAATTTTCACTCCAGAATTGACCCAGATTGAAAAAACCCAAACCTAGAACCAACCTAGTTTTACAAATATCAATTAATAAATTTATTAGTTTTAAATGCCAAAGACGACAACCTAAAATTATATATCTTTTAAAAATATACCTTTGATTTGAAGAAGAAAAATTGGAGTTCATTTTGAATACTTCCCTTTGACATATTATATTTTATTTTCAAAGAACTTTCCACCATAACGGATGACAAAGTTTGTTGATATGTTGGCCAGTTTCTTGAATATGTTCACTAGTGATAGATAGAGACCATGGTACGTGAATGTACATAATTTAAAACTAATAAATTTATTTAAATAGCAGTAAATGCATATCAAGTGCATATAAATGCATATCATGAACGATGTCACTAAAATCTCTCATGGTCATAAAAAATAAAAATGTATACTTTCCTTTTATAGTTTTAATATTCCAAGCTAGAATCCATGCACCAAAGGCATGCGACTTGATTCTCTTCTTGTTTTCCATGAGTGTTTTTGTCACATCCTAAATTTTTGGAACCTAATAAGTACATGATTAAGTTATGGATGAATTCAATATATATGATAGATTTAGGATTTCAATAAGGTCCCATCCAATTTTCATGATATTTAAAATAAAGTAAAAAGAAGGAAGATGTTGTCTTTTGTGTAATGATGACTGTTTTGCTAATATCCTCGAAATTTGGGAATTTGATATTTAATTTGATGATATGAGGTGAAAATCAAAGTATATTAATGAAGGAAATATGATGACTCTAGTTAATAGTTGGAGACCTAGACCTAGTCTTGATCTTAATATTATAAAGAAATGTAATATTGGTCAAATGTATCATAAAGAACCTTAAATTGAGGAATTATGTCAGGTTGAATGTTAACTTTCGTAATCAGGAAGATGATCAAGTTTATGGACCCTCTAGAAGACGAAAGAATGGGCCATGTGCCCTAGAAATCAATTCAAGGCTAATTAGGCCAATCTGGGTTTACATATGGATCCTTGGGATATTAAATTTGGAGTTTTATATTTTGTGCTCCTAATAGGTCCTCAAAGCATTTTTGATAGATAGATTACTAGAATATGAGGTTATGGGAGAAATTCCAGATAATGTTAGATTGTTTATTATTCTAGGTAATTAAATTTGTAATTACCAAACAATTTACTCAAAATTTAATTTAGAGTATTTATCTTATTCATTTGGATTTTATTTGATTCCCATGAATAGATAATGATAATACAATGTTTCTCTTAAAATTGGAGATCAAACGGAGTTCAAATTTGAAATATGCAAATACTTCTTCAGATCAGACTTTTATGAAAAATAAAAATAAAAATAAAAGCAATAGAGGGCGACTCCAACCCGAACCAGACTGGAGAACGCATCTCTATTTTATAGAGTCCGAACTGGGGTTTGGGAAGCAGGCACTCACCCAAGATCAGATCAGAGTAGGGGTATAAAACCTCCCCGATCTTTAATGCTTGGTGGCGGTCGGACCCTATGCTAGGGTTTTGACACAAATCGAGAGAGAATGAGATAGAGAGAGAGAGAGGAAGAGCAGAGCAAAAGAGATGAGAAGAGAGAAGCCAGTTGCGGTGCCTGGAACATGGCTGTGGTGCTTTAGGAGGACCATACCATGAAGGGTAATGGCATAGAATCCTGGACAAGTGAGGTTGTTGCGCGGAGGCGAGGAACCCCCTTCGAGCTAGTTGTGGCGTCAAGGCAGCAGGTAGGTCACAGAACTACCTAGGCGACTGCCCTGTTCTTGACGCAGGAGACAGGGAGGCAAGGATCCCAACCAAAATCCAGTTGAGTCGACCTTGTGGACCAATTCTTTATCTGCCGTGGCACTGAGGGGAGAATCAACGACGACACGGTCCAACCTTGATCGCCGGTTCAGTCTGGGAAGGCCAGGCATTGCACTGGAGGAGGGGGCGGCGTGCACTCTGTTTCTACGAAGAAACAGGGGCTTCGCTCCTATGTCGCGACCTACAGGAGAAAGGAGAGGCGTTGGGTTCTTGGGTTGTGAAGCAGCCGGATCCAAGTAAAGATCTGTGAGCCCCAAGTCCTGGAGTTGTTGGGCGTGTGATCAAATCACAGTTGTCAAATCCAAAAGTGATGCTCCAGATTTCTTTGAAATAGGTATTATTCTAAAATTCATATCTTGAGATATAGAGCTCAGTTTTTAGCAAACAAGATACCTACAGAAAGATCATGATGATTAATATCACATAAAAATACTTCTAGGTTATTATTTTGATATCTGATATTTATTAAATATAGTGTGTTCAAAACTATATGATTTTGATGTTTGGTCAATTAAAAATAGTAAACGCCTTTAGAAATTCATACAAATTTTAATGATTGTGTATTTTGATATGTTTAACATTACTTCAGAGCCTGATCTTTCATATAAGAAGTTTTATTGAGGTTTTTGATATAAACCCTAATAAGGGTATTTTGGGTATTTCACCCATGATATGATTTTTAAATGACATGATATTTTAATATGTGATCATTCCTACATTATATGAATACTTTTCTAGAGATTTGATGAAGTTTGTTGTGTTATTATATTAGTATTTAGTTTTAGATGAGTAGCCATTATGAAAGAATAATAAATTATTACCTTGAGACAATAAGTGATATATATGACTAATTAGTCTGATATTATTTATCTAAATGGTTTTTAATTTGATTTCATAATATAGTCAAGTAATATTAGTATATATGACTATGTTTCTAGAATACAAGTACAATGTAAGAATATGAATTTGAAAATATTAGGACATGGTGTACTAATAAAAGTATGTTTGGGATCAGAAGGTATTGTAAAATGAGTTTATGATGGCATTATAAGATAATGACACATTAAGTTATGATTAGGTTGCAATACAATATTTTATGAGATTTCTATTTTGATATTTAAGGTTTAATATGTAATTCCATATGCAATGTTTCAGGGTAACGTCATATCTTATAAGAAGAATTGAACCATCTTGTCAAAATTGATATTTTTAGATATGTTGTACTTATGATACTTTCATAAGCTTGACTTAAGATACTTTGTATACTTAGTATTTCTATATTCATGTCAGATCCTTTCTCATAAGACATTAGACTCATTTATGATATAATTGGTATAATGAAGTAATCTTACTGAATAAGAGTTTTAGAGTAAAGTTTACCCAGATAATGAGATACATGTTCAAATCCAGCAATGAATTCAGTTTAGAACTTAAGAATAAGAGATTTAGATTCAGACTTAGACTACTCACTGTGTGAGTAGCCAGATTTTGAATAAAGATACATGATATGGGTTATAGGCCCAATCTCAATTATGTTGTAATTTGAAATACATACCCAAATTCCATAATAGAATCAGTTCAGATTTGAAAGAGCAAAGATTCATATTCATATTTCATATTCTAAACTAAGTACATGTTTAGTACTCAGTTTCAGATAAGTTCAGATTCAGTATTCAGTAAAGCTATCAGTATTCAGCTTCAGTTCAGATTAAGGATTAAGTAAGCTTAGACTTAAGATAAATAAGTTGAAACCTTCACATAAGACATTATATGATAAGTCCTCATTCAGTAGTCCCGGGACGATTCAGAGGCATCTGTTGCCAACTCAGAGGCATCTGTTGCCAATTCAGAGGAGTGTTTACTCCAATTCAGAGGTGTTGCGGCACCAATTCAGGGCATGTAATGCCATTTCAGGGTACTTCGGTACCAATTCAGGGCGTAGATACGCCAATTCAGGAGGACTTATTGTATAATGGTGGCCACAGTCAGATAAAAATTATAAGTAAAAGATACCTTAGATTAAAGATGCCCATAACCTCATCCATGAGTGTGATGAGAGGGAATCAGATAAGATAAGTATGACACATGCACGATGGTGCAAGTCTTGATATCCATGTACTAGGGTCCATGTCTCCAGAGAGAGAAAAGGTAGAAAGATAAGAATTCAGATAAAGTAATAAGAGAGAATATGTTGCAGACTTTACTCAGAGTTTGATGTTAGTTTCATGTTTATAAAATCTAATTTCAATTCTTTAGCAATGTTTAATTTAGAATACTCATGCCACTTACTCTAACGACTATTTTTCCCAATGCATGGTTGGGGACGCGATGTCTGCAGGTTTTGGAGCAGCTGAGAATCAAAGGAACAAGTAAAGGTCTAGGAGATTTTCAAGCTTGCCTAGTGGGGTGCCATCTACCGAGACGATCCAGAGTTTAGACATCTTTTATTATGCATATTCTTCTTAGTAGAGTATATTAGATGACTTGTTTTTCCTTGTCAAAACTATGTATGAATCAGTTTTCCAATTATGCAAAGTGTTTCATTTGCTTTTATTGCAATGATTATCATGTTTGTGACACTCCCAAAAGAAAAAAAAATATAGCTTCCGCTCATGTGTTATGAAAATCAGGGTGTTACAGTTTTTCTTTTCCTTTCTTAATTTTTTCTATAAATAGTACATTGTATTTTTAATTAACAAGTGAATAAATGAAAAGCCTTATTGAATATTCCTTATTTATAGAGCATGGTCCCATAGTACATTTATTATCTCTAAAATGAGCATATTTACATATCTAGGATTTACCTGGACGCACTCTATCTACAACCTTTCTCTCTTCTTATTCCTAACTTTGTCTTCAATAATACAATTGACATGGCACCTCAAATTAACAAGTCTATACTTAACTTTTTCCAAGTATCTAATACGTTAATACCTCATAAGGACCAAGGAGGAGGTCCCTATAGTTTTAATCATTGGGATATTGTGGAACTAGAGCCACATTAGTCATATACAAGGGAATTTTCCATCATCTGTTTCACTTAGTCAAAATTGTTTGAAATCACATCCTTTATTTCTAATGACTTTGTTCTAACTCGTGTATGTCTTCTTGGGAGGACAAACTTTATTCTTTGTTTTAACCATCTAAAATTCTTGTTCATCACTAGGAGTATTCATTATAAGTTTTTCATCCAAAAATTATTCATGTGAGGAGGAATGTGGGTAAGTCTAGGTATGGAATCATAGAAATTATTTGGAATCATCAAAGTTTGAGCATAGGATAGAATTGAGTTAATGATAAAAAAACTCACTATTGTTAATAGAAATGTTATAGGATTTCATCAATGTAATAGTACTCTCTTCTAAAATCTTCTACAAAACAAGAGAATCTCAAGTATTTCTATTAAGGGAATCAACATGCAAGATTCAACAAACTTCTAAGCTTGACCATATGATAGAACATGATAATAAATATATGCTTCAACTTTAGTATAGTGGATGTTTCTAGTGATCTATTTAATGGTGCATTATTATAAGTTCTCCCCTTATTAACTAAAATCTATTCTTTCTTACATTACATTCCTCAAACAAAAATATCATACTTGTTGACAAATAATTGCACTTATTAAAAATGTTAGGGATCGATTCATATTCAACTTTTATTACATCTTTATCTCCTTTATCACTTCTCATTATGATTTGTATCTAAAAGTTAGAAGTAACAAAAATTGTAACCTAGATTTGAGTGCAGTACAATATCCTCATAGCCTTAGTTGCAAAATCACTACATATAGAATTACCAAGATAGCTTCCCAGAAGATTTGTCATACCTTTGTCCGTAAATTCTAAATGAACGTTAACAAATGTGATCTAGATAGATATATCATAGATCTTTTCCTTTGTTATGGGTTTAGAAATATCCAATTTATTGATGAAGAGATAGGTTTACCTCACACAAACCATGGACACTATCTTTAAGTTATATGTGTCATTGAACTTGATGATGCAAAAACTTTTGTTTTGTGGGATGACTTGATTTCAATTTCCATACAACCACCAAATGAAGAAATGGGGTAGGCCCATGAGGTTTGAGATGGACAATACAGACATAGTATTACTTTGCCATTTCTTAGCAACTTGATTGGTTATCATCTTATCGATCTTAGCTCATCATCAATTATATATGGAGGTGTAAACTAAAGAAGTGCAATTTCCACCTTCTTTTGGTCACCAAATACATCCATCCAATTCTAGGATGTCATGGAAACAACAAAATTTCTACAATGTTTGTTATAATTAGGTTAAGTTCATTTAGGCAAAGAATTTGGGGAAAGCATCCTTCTTATTTACAAAATTGACACTTCCATCAACACACCCTTATTTGCACTGCCTAATATCAGAAACCTTTCCTTTAATCTAAAATCAATTAGATTTATCATTCATTATGCCTCTTCATGTAAGCAAAGATTTTGTTGCACAATCATGGTATTCCATATTAGATATACTCTATAAGCCTTTGGATATTTGTTGGTGGGATATCCATTACATAAAACTCCAACTATATACACATAACTAATTTTGCAAACCCTTCACATTCCCGTCTCACTTTCCTAACCAACATCTTCTAACTTACAATCAAATCTCCATCCATGAAAACTTTGATCACTGGAATGAGGAATGTATTCATTTCTCAAAGATATGTCACATGCAATACATTTTGTGGATAAATGAGTATTATACTCTAAAATGATTGTTTCCAAAATTAAACCTCACACTCATACTAGTCTAGGGTGGTCATGTATAGGTCAACATCAAGAGAAGAACAACAATTTGTTTTATATAAAATCCATTCGCAATTATCCTATATGTGATTCAATGAGATAAATAGCTAAAACCTTAATACAATGCATAGACTAGGCACTATCAGAATTTCATTTGCATAATTTATTACGAGATATCATCCAACTAACCAATCTGATACAAGCCACCTTTCTACCTTTAAGCACATTTTGATACAACTCTTGAAAACTAATGCTCCAGCGATACAGATTAATTTTGTCAGTCCATTGGTCTGACACCGGTATTAATCTGAGTTGGTATTTGAAAACTAACAAACAAATATTTAGACCTTTTGGGCTGATAGGTGGGGGTTCATTAGTCTAACTAGTGTGGTTCCAAAAACATGAGTTTGGTCACGTAGAAAGTGATAGGAGGAACATGTAGAAATAAATCACATTTAAATTCATAGATGAATATGCGTGAATCATGCACATTGCACAAGTAAATACTAAAACAATGCATATAAAGAGTGACAATGACTTTTAGGAAATAATTATAAACATTAACAAAAAAAGTAATCTAACTATAATAACTTCTTAAATGTAAAATATAATGCAAAGAACATGGTAAAAATGCATAACATATAGTGGTGATGCATTAAATATGAACGTTTATAACTTAATTTGTAACCACGACACCGAATAATAAAATTATGTGAAATAGACACTATGACTATTTATAATGTGTGGTGTCATATATGTATATATGTATGGTTCTAACTACGAATGTGTTGTGCAATTGTTTGAAATATGTATTACTAAAACAAAGGTATTGTTGTGTTCTAGCTCTATTGTTTGCATTTGGTTAGACACTTTGTAGTTATATATCTTTCCATGTATTTGTATCGTCTCCCTCCCTATTATGCTCGACTGTCCCACTTCATTTTCACATTTCTCACTCATCATATACATTAATTATTCTCCTTCTGTACTCTGCTTTCTCCACTAACGCCTAAATATTCCTATTTATCCTCTTTAATTCTCCCTCTCTTTCCACCGCTGACACTCCCCTTATATCAATTTTCGAATGGGTGTAGAAAGGGTGTCCTATACAACTTCCATCATGTTATTGCATTTCGCTAGCTTGTATTTTTATGTCGTCCCAAGAGAAGAGAGTTAATGGACATCTCCAAGGTGTGTGGCTTTGAGGCAACAAGATATAGATTATAGGAATTTCTGCTTGGAAAATGGGATAAAACAGAATTTCAATATGCACTCATATGTATTATATCTATCTACTAAATTGACTCTTTTTCTTTCGTCATAAATTCTCCAATTCATGTTTAACTCTAGATTTTTGCCTACAGTGGAAGGATATAGTTTGAATCGAGATTTAAAGCTACAACTCAACCTAAAAATCTAATAATTTAAAATAAGTTTTGAAAGACAAATCTTAAAAATGAATAAATTATAATCCATTTGCATCACGTCTTTGGTTTAGTCATCCCAAAACCTAGTCTAACAAATAAACTAAATTGCATCCATAAAATCTTTGTATCAATCCCCAATATTCATAACGAGGAAGAGATCAACCGTCGATGTTCATTGTCAACCTCTAGATGACGTGGGAATGAGGTTGACCACCTCACCCACTCTCCATCTAATCACGTCCTTCCATGTTCTAAGCAAACCAAATTTTTGTCATTCAGCACGGATCTTCAGGAAGGACAAGCAGCAAATTATCTTGAGTAGAGCCCTAATCACTTCGGCACTTCTACAAAAAAGATGTTGGTGTTGGGCACTTTTACAAAAAAGATGATGGTGTTTATCCACACTTAATATAGAGTTTCTCCGTGCTTAAGAGTGTTGAAACATGTAACATCCACACTTCTAAAAACCTTGGCAAAATGGAGAGTAAAAACCCCCCCGCACACATTTTAAAGTGAAGTTTCTTCCTCAACTCATTTTAGTGAACCCAAGTAAACCACACTTGTTATCATGAAAAATCCTTTTCTGCTTAACTGTTTCTTTTGGTGGGAATGGTTTACTACTCTAAAAAACGTGGAAACATGTAGCCAAGTGTACAAAAGCAGTAGCAAATGGTAGGAAAAATTGTATTAGCAGATAAGGCACAGATTATTTTTTACTTTTTTCTGACCAAGACATGAACATCAGTATTCGCGCCTGCTTAAGCCAAAGCCGACACTAGTGCTTAAGAAACATGCCATTAAATTTCCAAAGACAACCTCTTCTTCAAAAAAAAATGAGAATAAGCACAATCAATGAGCTTAGCAATATCATATATTGAGAATAAATTTTCACCTTACAAGACAATAGCATTCATTTATATAGACTACAATTTTGCCAAGCATTAACAAAGGGTGATATGTCGATATGCAGCACGAAATATTTCTCATACAACTGATTTGAATGATAAACTATGCGTAAATACATGAGCGTATACTAATTATTGAGCTACTTCATCAAAGTAAGAGCAGCGACCATCAACATTTATAGTCTTTTACAGTTGGCACGATTGGCTTAGCCAACAACATAGAACGCAGTTACAAAAGGTAGAATCGTTGCACAGAAGAATATCCTCCCGCTTCCCAATCGATGAGGTTTCTTCGATCTCATTCTTCAACCACGAAATTCCATAGAGAACTTCCCGAGCCAATAATAGATGTATAAACCTGCATAATCAAGCAACAAAAAACAAAATTGATATCATGTAACTAGTACATTTTGCCTACGATGGACTTAACACTGAATCTTTGATTGCAGTTTGAAACCACTTTGCTAATATCCCAGCAGAGTACTAGGACCCATGTGGAATTATAGATAACACATGGCACCGTTTCATGCTTTTATGCAAAAATATATGAGACGTGCCATGTGGGATAAGAAGAGCCATAATATGATAAATCAGTAGACAGTGATCTTTCATTTCACCCATGTTATACGAATGGAGAAGGATAGGATTATATGATATAACAAAATCGCACCAAAAGGAACTTTCTTACAAAGTTCTTGAGAGGATACTAGATATCCTTTGAAGTACAATATGTTGAAACGACCAACATATGGCTGTTTAACGTGTACTAAATACCTATACTAAGATAGAAACAAGAACAAATTGTGGGTTTAATATAAACTAAATGTCTTCAAAAGTCATGAAATAACAGGCAGCTAAACAAAAAGTTTAATGACAGTAAATTCAAAGAATAACTTTAGAGATAACCACCACAGAATAAACTAAGAATAGTGATAGTTGAGACTGAATGAAAAAGGAAATTGACTAAAATCAAACAGTTCTAACAAACTACTACTACTGGTTTAGCTAATGTATTGGTTTCCTATTAAGAAGCAAACTAAATATGTCGTTTGTTGTAGATCTACCAACACGGAATTCTTGACTCCCTTTTGGTTACTATCTTAACACAAATTATGGGGTCATTTGTTTAACCTCTAAATGTTACATTTTGGTAAAACCGAGAGAGATGGAAGCAGCAGAAAAGATTGTAACCAAAGTAAAGGAATAGAACGAAAAACACTTTAGTTCCACAAAGTAATCAAATTACAACAAAGGCTTAATTTCACACATCAAAAGGAGCTCCTTGAGATCCTTATCCCATTAAATACCTTCCATAGGTTTCAATGATCATACTTTACTATGCATCAATGATGAAACCAGTAAAGAACTAGATATTTAGGAAGGCATCTCAACCAAATGAGAACATAGGCACCTAATGATCATCATGTCAGAGGTTTTCTACCTGCAATCAAAACTAAGAAAGTCCTGTCAGTAGGGCTATCAAATTTTGTCTGAACCCGTGAACCGGATTATGTCCGACCCGAAAAAATTCGATTTTGATTTCAGATTTTATCAACCCAGGTCGGTTCCGAATTTGAATGTTGATGTCCAAATTGAAACTGGGTCATTTCTGGATGGTGATTTCTTCAACCCGGATTGAATCGAGTTGACAAATTTAGAAAAAAAAACAAATTCTTATCATGTACAAATTGCTACATATAATGTGTAATTAACAAAATTATATGACCAAATTCAATTCCGGATTTGGCAGTATGAAACCGGGTCCGGTTCCAGACATGCCACCTTGTAAAAAATTTGGTTCCGGGTCGGTTCTGAGTTGAGCTATATCAATCCCGTTGTTGTCCGACCCGGAACCGACCTGAAATCGATTTTTTGACACACCTACCTATCAGCTTCATTGTAGAAATGTGAGTACTAAAACCATTGCAGACATTAGGTTATATGTTTTAACTCACCTGAGTTCTACAATAATGTTTGTCTCAAAGACCAATCCAACTCGCAATATTAAAATAAATACATTAAATCACGCAAAAGACGAATAATGATAGCACAAAGCATCATATATAGGTGGAGGAAGACATCACGAATACCGAGGTTTACTTATGGGTGCACATAAGAAAATTGATATCTTCAGACAATTTCATAAAAATAATGGTATTATAGCAACTAAAAAAAGACATTCACAACTTGTCAAGTCATAAAAAAATTAGGACTGCAAGCATATGGAGAGAGCCAAAGGGGGGTCAATTAACAAAACTACACTACAACTGTGAGCCGACAAAAATCTACTGTTAACTCAGGGTGCTTTTATTGATAATTTTGAGTATGTGAATTCCAATCTAGTTTAACCAACAACCTCCCATACCCAAACATGTGACATGCAAAAGATCACAAGAATCAATTAGCAAAGTTAAAATGAAAAAAATGCCAACACATGATGGACTACAAAGGATACAAACCAGGATCTACCTTTGACTCTACTAAATCATTTTCAATGTTTCTACTATTAAAGCCTCAATATTAGTGTTTCAGGTAAGGCATATAGTTTGTCTTGCAGAAATACTAAGTGTTGCCTCCTAAAATCTTTAGATGATAATAAGATGGCTGGCCATTGGTAAAGGACAAAGATTCATTATTCTAGTTCAATGAACTATGAAATGTTGACTTTGAAGTTTGAAACACCTATATTGGTTGTTGGTGTTTATGTTTCTAAATTTGAAATATAGCTACTTCATATGTACATTCAAATTATTTTTTTGTATGAGATGCTTATGAGCTGGACAAGGATGTATGCTAGCTACATGAGGTGAACCTCTTGAAGTTGAGAATAAGCTTGACCTCCCTCACATGAGGATATCGTTGAGTTTTAAGCTCAACTTTAACTTGTAGTGGATCTGACAAAGCACATGGAATACAATAAAAGAGCTTATGATCATAGTGACAAATTCAGGATTTAGCAATTTTTCAGCTTGCTTGAAAAGTCATACTTTGAGAGAAACGGGAAAATTAGGAAACAACCCACCACCAACCTCCCCTCCTTGGCACTGTCCCCCAGGTCTCCACCAGCCTCCCTTCCAACCCACCATAGCGCCAATCGCAAGAATGCTATTTGACCAAGTACTTCAGGAAGACAACTCCACATATTCCGATCGACATTTGACCAAGTACTTCAGGAGTACCTTTTGCTTAATCCTTCTTCTATTGAGCAGTAGATGCTTCTCCAAATCACCCGCAGCAGCAAGAACGAAGGAAACGGCCGCCGCACCTTCACTGTTCTTTCCGAACCTGTTGATCTTCTTCGGTTCCTTCCGAACAGAAAGTAAGGGAGGCCTTGCGCGGCGTGGCTTGGGCCGCCGGAGTCACTGGGATGGAAGGAGAGGCTTGGGCGCCGCCGGCTGCCTCTCCGGAGTCGAAGGGGGAGCGTCGTTGTCGTGCGGCAACTGTTGCTGCGTCGTGAGAACAAAGGCGGGGGAGCGACGCTTCGGTTGCATGGAAGGGATCCCGCTAATAGGGATTAACTTAATCCAAGTGGGCCAGGGTTTTTTTCGTAAATTGGCAAGTGGGCCACTTGGTTTTCGGGGCCCATTATTGGCGCTCAAGAGAAAAGCGCCCACAAGCGGCCGCTCGACAGGGTTCTCCAGGTGGGCGCACGTGCGGGCCAGGCGGGCTCCAGGCGAGCACTTATTGGGCCGCCGCCCCAGTGGGCGCTTATGGGCCTAACCAGGCGGATGAGGGTCCAATCCGCTCAGGCGGGCGCCTGCCACGCTTTTCAAAACATTGGAGACGACACAACAACAATAAGTGCTCATGTATGATGGATAACCAAATGGTATTCAGGGTAAGGTTCAATACTTAATCCTGGAGGAAAGTTGTCTTTATCTATTCGAAATCTTCAAGTCTTTGTCGTTCCTAACAACACACTTTAGCATCATCACAACCTAACCACATTTGAGTAGTATGCTCTAAATGTCTTGAGGTTACACCTAACCACATTTGAGACAAAATGCATCATTACAACCCCATGCACTTCAAAACCTTGGTTTTAGCACACCCCTATCTATGAGACGACACAACAACAATAAGTGCTCATGTCTAATGGATCACCAAATGGTATTCAGGGTAAGGTTCAATATTTAAGGTTCAATATTTAATCCTGGAGGAAAGTTGTCTTTATCTATTCAAAACCCTGGAGGAAAGTTGTCTTTATCCACTCATTGTCTTTCTTCTTGCCTTCCTCTTGTCTTCCTGCACTCCTTTCCTTCCCATTGATCCTCTCCCCCTCCCATTCTCTTTGTCGCAGTCCCAGTAGGCAGGAGGCACCTTTTCTACGCCCTAACGATCAGGTAGCAAACTGCAGCTCCGGTCATCAAGCCATGGGGAAGTTGTTGCAACCTGTTCCTTTTCCCAATTTCCTTCACGTTCCCTCTATTCATCTTATTTCTTTTTTTTTTCTTCTCTATTTACATGCTGGGACTTTTTCAGAACAATTTCCTACCATTATTGCTCTTTTACTTCTTCCATTAACTGCTAATCTTGCCCTTTCTTGACTAATTTTACATAAGCTCGATTTTATATAGGTCTGGTTTTACAGAGATTATTCATCCCGCCCTATTCTTCTTCTTCTTCCCTTTAATCCTCTTCCACACCCTTCGTCCTTCGATTTTACAAGTGATTACCTCCTCTTCAATACATGGTATTCTCCCCTCCTCTTCATTACATCGTCTCCCCCCTCCCCCTACTTCATCCCTTTTGTTTATTTCTTTTATACCACAAGTCAAACTCCCTCTTCGAATAATTAAATGCAACGTCAGTTATTGCAGCCAGGGTTCCATTGCAGTAGCACCATAGCAGGCTAGGCTAGCACATAAACATAATCTAGCATGGAACTGCTTGAGGCTACTGAGTATTGAGTTGTAAGTTAGTAATGAATTGTAATCTATTCTATATGATTAGCAATTTAATTGTTTAGTTTTTAAATTTGGATTTGTATTAGTGATAGTGATATTGTTTTCTTTTTTGCTTGAATGTCGTGACAAAACTAGTATTATTTGGTTATAAATTTATATGTGGACATTGGATGTTAGAGAACATTGGTTGCATCTTTCACTTTTATGTGTCTTTATATTTTCTGATGTCTGAAGTAAATGTCTACACACATATGCATTCAAATATATACATATACGTATATATTTATACATATACGTATATATGTATATATACGTATATACGTATATATGTATATATACGTATATACGTATATATAGATATATATGTATATATATATACGTATATATACGTATATATATATACGTATATATACGTATATATATATACGTATATATACGTATATATACGTATATATATATACGTATATATACGTATATATACGTATATATGTATATATATAAACGTATATATACACGTATATATACACGTATATATATACGTATATATATATATACATATATATATATATATATATATATACGTATATATATATATACGTATATATATATATATATACGTATATACGTATATATATATATATATATATATATATATATATACGTACACGTATACGTGTATATATATATATAGGGAGCCGATCTTATTCAGACTACGTATATATACGTATATACGTATATATATACGTATATATATACGTATATATATACGTATATATATACGTATATATATACGTATATACGTATATATACGTATATATATACGTATATACGTATATATATATATATATATATACGTATATATATACGTATATATATACGCATATATATACGTATATATATATGTATATATATACGCATATATATACGTATATATACGTATATATACGTATATATACGTATATATACGTATATATACGTATATATATACGTATATATATATGTATATACGTATATATATATGTATATACGTATATATATACGTATATATATACGTATATATATATATATATATATATATATGTATATATATATACGTACACGTATACGTGTATATATATATATAGGGAGCCGATCTTATTCAGACTACAAACCTTACGGACGGTGGCGGGACCCAGGTTTTTGTTATTAGTGTCGTTCCTCGTATTGTGTGGCACAGAGTGTTGTTATCCTATTTATTCTGTTTGCATGCTTCCCCGGCGTCAAGTTTCTGTTTCTGGGACTTAATTGTATTGCTCATCTGCATCGTTGGCAGCGCTATGTCAAGGGAGGCGGTAAGGAAAAAGAAGCAGAAAAGCAAGTCTCTTCTCGCATAGAATATCACCGCGGCACCTTAGGTCTGCGACAATATGGAGGGAGTTGATAGGTAAATAGTTAATTTATCTTTGAAGTCAAACACATATTTCTTCTTGTCGTTGTATTCAAGAACAGATCTTTCTCTCACGACATAAAAATGGCCCATCTTCCCTCTATTTTACTGTATTGTTAGTTCAGTAGACGTCTTTGATTAAAGTATAAACAACAACACTAGGTTCCCGATAGTGCTAATGTATACAGATGCTAGAATTTTGCTAAGATATTAATATCTAGTACAAGTAAGTAGTTTTTGTGATTGTATGTTTATTCTTTGTACGAATAAGCTTTACAAACTATTTGCAGATCTGAAAATGGCGACGCTGATCTAATCCATGTGGTTGGTGATGGGATTGTTGATGTTGAAGATAATGGGAGGCCACATGTTGACATGACTCCTAATCACGTTGATCCAATTAATGTGATTGACAATGAGATTCATGAGGTCGAAGATAATGGGAGGCCACAAATTGGGAGGACTTTTGAGTCACTGCAACAAGGTGAAATTTTTTACTATGATTATGCTAAACAAACCGGCTTTGGCGTGCGTAAAAACACTACAAAACATCGCGGCAAAGATAAAGAACTTTATTGGAAGGAGTATGTACGTTGCAAACAAGGTCAACAAAATGCTAAATACGCTAGTGGCGATATTGAAGGTCACATAAGCAAAGTGGGTAAAAGAAACAGAGGATTAACACGAGAAGGATGTCTTGCTAAGTTGGTACTTCATAAAGATCGTACTGGGAAATGGGGTGTGCATTCATTTGTTGAAAATCATAACCATGCCTTGTCTACTCCTCAGAAAACTTCATTTATAAGATCTCACAGAAAGGTAAATCCAACAATGAAGTGTCTCCATGACAACTTCCAAGAAGCATATATTGGAACATCGAAGTTGTTTACAGTTCTGGATATAGAAAGTGAAGGCTACCATAATATTGGTTGTACTGAACGTGATCTTAGAAATTATGAAAGAGATAAAAGGCAAGAAATAAAGGAACAAGATGTGCAAGTTTTAATAAATCAATTCAGAGAAGAAAAGGAGATGAATCCATCATTTTATTATGCATACAATGTTGATGACGAGAACAGACTGAGTCATGTTTTTTGGGCAGATGGACTTTCAAGAAAAGCATATTCAAAATTTTCTGATATCATTATATTTGACACAACATATGATACCAACCAATATTCTCTAGTATTTGCACCATTTACAGGGATTAACCACCATCGACAGTCAACAAATTTTGGTTCTGGATTAATTAAGGATGAGAAGACTTCCTCTTTCACCTGGTTGTTCGAAAAATTCCTTAGAGGCAATGTCTGGAAAGCCACCAGATGTTATTGTCACTGATCAAGATCCTGCAATGACAGCTGCCATTCGAAATACTTTTCCGAGTGCACATCATTACTATTGTATTTGGCATATCCTCGGTAAAGTTCCTGAAAACTTGGGTGCTATATCCAAAAAGTCTTCATTTATGGATACTTTTAATTCATGCATTAGAAACTCTAAAGGTTCTGACGGATTTGAAAAGAGGTGGAAGGATATTATACAAAAAATGATTTACAAGAGAATGCGTGGCTGCACTCTATATACAACCTAAGACATAAATGGGTGCCTATATATTCGAGACACATTTTTACTGCAGGTATGTTGCATTTTTCTTAATGTTAGTATGAGTTAAAATTTATCATATTCAGTATTTTATATTTGATCTTAACTTTGTAGGAACAAAAAGTAGTCAACGAAGTGAGGGCATGAATTCATTTTTTAGTGGATATGTTGGAAACAAAATTTCATTGGAAAAGTTTTTTTGCCGCATTGGAAGGGCCATTAGGCGTCAAAGACATAATGAGAAAAAAGCTGATCATGACACAGAATATACGAAACCCAAGCTGCGAACAAAACTACATGTTGAGGTTCAAATGGCGTCAATTTATACAAGAGTCAATTTTAGTAAATTTCAAGATGAGTTGTTGGAGAGCCTTTATTATATTACTGAATCAGTCCAAAACGACGGCCATGAAAAATTGATGATTGTTCGAAATTGTCAACATTTGACGTCTTATAATGTTTGTTACAAGGAAACTGAGAAAATTGCTACTTGCACTTGTATGCTATTTGAACCAGAAGGCATTCCATGTCGACATGTCCTTGCTGTTTTAAGAAATGAGTTGTTGATCAAGCTGCCTGCCCACTACATTATGAAAAGATGGACCTTAGATGTTATGAAGGGGACAACATTTGATAAGGAAGGTGTTTCTCTTGAAATAAAAGAAAACCTCAAATCAGATTTGAAACGAAGTAAGCTGGCCGCATTGTTCTCAAAAGCATTAGAAAAATCATTTTTAAATAGTGAGACATATGAAACATCATTGGCATGCGTAACCTCGCTTACTAAGGAACTAGATTCTATGCATTTGGGAGGAGGTGAGTACAATAAAAATAAGACAGGGCCAATTATGATTGAGATTTACCCACCTGATCATTGCAAAATTAAAGGAAGTGGAAAAAGACTTAAAGGGGGAAAAGAAACAACAATGGAGAAATCACATAGACCTAAACGACTATGCAAAGGGTGCAATATACTAGTCAATCATGATATAAGAAACTGTCCAGTAAATCCCAAAAAGAGGTACAAGTATTTGACACATCTCTTTTTATTAAATTTATACCCAATTTTGACAAGTTATATTTTTATTATGTAGGTTTAGCATGAATTTAGATGATGGGAAACATCCTCCTTTCCTTTATTATGCTATGTAGCTATTTTGTGTCTACTTGTTTTATATTTACATTCAGTATGCTAATATTCTTTATGCTGCATGCAAATTGTCTATGAAATTTAATGTCTAATTATTTTGTGGTGGCACTGCATAAACTATTTCTTGTACTAACTGTTTCTTGTTTTTATATTTTCATGTTGGTATGCTGTGGCGTATTTGCAATTTGATCAACTAATTATTTACGGATCATGCTCCATCTACAGGTACAACGGTAATTTATATTTATTTATTGATCTTCTTCATGTATTTTTACTTGAGTTGTATTTATTTAATGTCAATTTGTCATAATGTCATCCATTATTTTATAGTTATAACTTGTGTAATAATCCATACACTGTTTGGGTGTTTCATTATGATGTATAATGTGTTTTACATAAGTAAAATGTCTAACTACAATATGTGATTTATATAGACTTATGTGTAATTTTATGAAAAATTGTATAAAAAAATTAGAAACCCGCCTTACCCAAGGATAACCAAATCATTTTTAAATAGTGAGACATATGAAACATCATTGGCATGTGTAACCTCGCTTACTAAGGAACTAGATTCTATGCATTTGGGAGGAGGTGAGTACAATAAAAATAAGACAGGGCCAAGTATGATTGAGATTTACCCACCTGATCATTGCAAAATTAAAGGAAGTGGAAAAAGACTTAAAGGGGGAAAAGAAACAACAATGGAGAAATCACAAAGACCTAAACGACTATGTAAAGGGTGCAATATACTAGTCAATCATGATATAAGAAACTGTCCAGTAAATCCCAAAAAGAGGTACAAGTATTTGACACCTCTTTTTATTAAATTTATATCCAATTTTGACATGTTATATTTTTATTATGTAGGTTTAGCATGAATTTAGATGACGAGGTTGAACTTGGCACGCAAGCTTCCAGCACTACCTTGTCAAGAGATGATACTTCAGCTTAATGTTCAAGGCTATTTGATATGATTCCGAGTCTCATTTTGTATATTTTGTAGCTATTGTACTAGACTTATGGCATAAACGAGAGGTTCTAATTTATCTTTTGGAGAACGCAGTTATCACACACCAGAATCTTTTGTTATAAGGGCTATATGTTTTTATTTGTTTTGCGGATGGTATCTTTCTTTGAAAGGTATATAAAGGTATCTTTTTCCTTATCTTGGTGATTGAACACGATGAATAGTAAAGCCAACATATACTTTAGAAAAATACAATTTTTTATACGTGTGCCAGATTGTATGAGATCACTTAGGTCATGTTTTGTTTGGAATCTGGTCAAAAGTATGGTAGAATTATACAGAATAACGATCCCGAATCAGAATAGCGAGAGATGGTATACAGAATAAAGTTGTTTTCCATTGTGACCTATACGAGTAGGTATAGCCGCATAGTATTAATTGCTGCGACTTTTTCCTTTCCGCCTCCCTTGACGTAGCGCTGCCTACGATGCAGATGAGCAATACAATTAAGTCCCAGAAACAGAAACTTGACGCCGGGGAAGCGTGCAAACAGAATAAATAGGATAACGGCAGTCTGTGCCGCACAATATATATATATATATATATAGAGTATATGAGTCAGGCTAGAATACACTCGAGTGTATCCAGAGCGGAATACACTCAAGTAGTTTTACATGATGCAATATTTTTTTTGAAAATCTAAACCATTGATCTTCTTAAACATCTCGTGAACAATTCATACGCAAAATTTGAGCACATTTGGATATGTATAGCTCATGTTATGAAGACCGCAAAAATTATGCATTTCAAATTAGTTTCGCGCGTCGATTTTGTTGCCCTTGGATGAGTGACTTTCACTCATCCAAATGGGCTCAAAATTTGAATGTAGCCTAGTTATAGTATGACGGTGAAGATCAACGGTTTACATTTTGGAAAAAATAGTCTTAATATGCAAACACACTTGAGTGTATTCGTGCGATCCGTACACTCGAGTGTATTCTAGCCTGACTATATATATATATATATATATATATATATATATATATATATATATATATATATATATATATATATATATATATACGTATATCTATATCTATACGTATGTATATACGTACGTATGTACACGTATATATATAGGTATATATATAGGTATAGGTATAGGTATAGGTATAGGTATATATATATACGTATAGGTATAGGTATAGGTATATATATATACGTATAGGTATAGGTATAGGTATAGGTATATATATATATATATATATATATATATATATAGAGAGAGAGAGAGAGAGAGATAGATAGATAGATATAGATATACGTATATCTATATCTATACGTATACGTATGTATATACGTATACGTATGTATATACGTATACGTATGTATATACGTATACGTATGTACACGTATAGGTATAGGTATATATATATATAGGTATAGGTATATATATATATATACCTATACGTATATGCATATATACCTATACGTATATATATATACGTATACGTATATATATATACCTATACATATATATATATACCTATACCTATACGTATATATATATATATAGGTATACGTATACGTATATATATACGTATACGTATATATATACCTATACGTATACCTATATATATACGTATATATATACGTATACGTATACCTATATATACACATATATATATATATAGGTATACGTATACGTATATATATACGTATACGTATATATATACCTATACGTATACCTATATATATACGTATATATATACGTATACGTATACCTATATATACACATATATATATATACCTATACCTATACGTATATATATATAGGTATCTATATATATATATACCTATACCTATACCTATACGTATATATATATATATATATATACCTATACCTATACGTATATATATAGGTATCTATATATATATATACCTATACCTATACGTATATATATAGGTATCTATATATATATATATACCAATACCTATACGTATATATATATAGGTATCTATATATATACATATACCTATACGTATAGATATATATAGGTATCTATATAGATATATATATATATACGTATACCTATACGTATAGGTATATATATAGATATACCTATACGTATAGGTATATATATATATATACGTATAGGTATATATACCTATACGTATAGGTATATATACCTATACGTATAGGTATATATACCTATACGTATAGGTATATATACCTATACGTATAGGTATATATACCTATACGTATAGGTATATATATATATATACCTATACGTATAGGTATATATATATATATACCTATACGTATAGGTATATATATATATATACCTATACGTATAGGTATATATATATATATACCTATACGTATAGGTATATATATATATATACCTATACGTATAGGTATATATATATATATACCTATACGTATATATATATATATATATATATATATATATATAGGTATACATATACCTATACGTATACGTATAGGAATACATATACCTATACGTATACGTATACGTATAGGTATACATATACATATACGTATACGTATACGTATAGGTATACCTATACGTATACGTATAGGTATACATATACCTATACGTATACGTATATATATACCTATACGTATAGGTATATATATACCTATACGTATACGTATATATATATATATACGTATATATATATATATACGTATATATATATATATATATATATATATATATATACGTATAGGTATATATATACGTATAGGTATACGTATATATATATATATACGTATAGGTATATATACGTATAGGTATACGTATATATATATATATACGTATAGGTATAGGTATATATACGTATAGGTATACGTATATATATATATATACGTATAGGTATAGGTATATATATATATACGTATAGGTATATATATATACGTATATATATATACGTATATATATATATATATATATGTATATATATATATACGCATATATATATATAGATATATATGTATATATACGTATATCTATATATACGTATAGGTATAGGTATATATATATATATATATATATATATATATATATATATATATATATATATATATATATATATATATATATATATATACGTATAGGTATAGGTATATATATATATATACGTATAGGTATATATATACGTATAGGTATAGGTATACATATATATATATACGTATAGGTATAGGTATACATATATATATATATACGTATACGTATAGGTATACATATATATATATACATATACGTATAGGTATATATATATATATATATATACGTATACGTATAGGTATATCTATATATATACGTATACGTATAGGTATAGGTATATATACGTATACGTATAGGTATAGGTATATATACGTATACGTATAGGTATAGGTATATATATACGTATAGGTATAGGTATATATATACGTATAGGTATAGGTATATATATATATATATATATATATATATATATATATATATATATATATATATACGTATAGGTATATATATACGTATAGGTATATATATACGTATATATATATATATATATATATATATATATATATATATATATATATATATATATATATATGTATATATATATAGAGAGTCAGGCTAGAATACACTCGAGTGTACGGATCGCACGAATACACTCAAGTGTGTTTGCATGTCTAAACTATTTTTTGCAAAATGTAAACCATTGATCTTCACCGTCATACTATAACTAGGCTACATACAAATTTTGAGCCCATTTGGATGAGTGTAAGTCACTCATCCAAGCACAACAAAATCGACGCGCGAAACTAATTTGAAATGTATAATTTTTGCGGTCTTTATAACATGACATATAAATGTCCAAATGTGCTCAAATTTTGCGTATGAGCTATTCATAACATGTTTAAGAAGATCAACGGATTAGATTTTTGAAAAAAATATTGCATCATGAAAAACTACTTGAGTGTATTCTGCTCCGAATACACTCGAGTGTATTCTAGCCTGACTCTATATATATATATACGTATATATATATATACGTATAGGTATATATATATACGTATACACGTATATATATACGTATACACGTATATATATACGTATACACGTATATATATACGTATACACGTATATATATACGTATACACGTATATATATACGTATATACGTATATATATACGTATATACATACGTATATATATATATATACGTATATATATACCTATATATATACGTATATATATATATATATATAATATGAAAAATAAGATGAGAGGATAATGGAATATTTTTTCATTGATAGAAGGTAGCCTCCTCTCTCATATATAGGAAAGGAAGGAGGCAAGCACAAGGGAAATGAACATAAACCTAATGGCCCTAGACAAGTGGGCCCATATGAAATAATAATTCTAACACTCCTCAAGCTCGAGTATGGGTGAAACACATCCAAGTGACGACCAATTGATAATAAACATGTCACTTCCCATACAAGATTTTTTCTCCCCCTTAAACATGACTCTCCAAAAATAATTTGATGATGTCACCATTTTAGTTGTGTTCTGCAGGCTGGAAAACTCAAGCTTTGAAGGTCTTTTGAAGTGCATCTGGAATGAAGGACATCTGATAAATAAAAATGAAACATCATAGGAAAAACTCATCACAATCAAACTGGAGCAGACGATCGAAAGTACCCAACTATGCCATCTTCATTGGATTGGAATGTGTCAGTGGTATAAGTGCACAGTCAACACATTCGATGTACAAATCGCGGCACAAACGCGGAGGCACAATTTCGATGTAGCAATAGAGATATCATCAAATCGTTTAAGAAGTGTAGTTAATTGGAATTAGTGCAGAAGACCATAGACGTGCATAATGTGGCACAAACACGAACAGGATGAGGTGTTGATGACAACAATTGGATCCGATTGGAGTGTAACTCTGGGGGTCTTGATGGGAATGAAACTCGTCGTCAAGGAAAGCCCGAGTAGATCATTAGAAAAACTATCTTGGTACATACATCTTCAAGAAGATATGAATAAAATAGCTCGATAAAATCTAGAGGAATCAACAGCCTTACAAGTAGGGGCGGATTTGGGGGGGGGGATCGGGGTTGAAGCCCCCCTCCCAAATCACAAAACATGTGTTTATACATTTGTAACATGGCCATAGGTGTATATACAGGACCTTTCAAGATATATTATCAAGTATATTTCTAGTTGAATTGGTGTTTGAGTGTTATTTGTAGGCAAGTTACCCAAGTTTGAATCTCACCTACAACATATTCTTTAGACCTCATTTAAATTAGCCCCCCTATTGTAGTTAATACTAAGTACTTCTAACTCGGCCCCCCCCTAATGACATTTTTTGGCTTCGCCCCTGCGTACAATTGTAGAATTTGCAAACTAGTAATTGGCGAGCTTCTGAGAAGTCCAATGTGAAGAAGCAACCATCCGTCTCATGAGAATGCAACGAGAATGATTAACTATAAAATCATTAACACCAGAGGGAACTAGAGGTTGGAATAGGCGTAGCAACCTTTGTTCTGATGTACATAACGCGGTACAAAAACGAAAAGCATGGTGTCAATGGTGTAATTGACATCCTTCAACCTGCATGAAGTGGTGCCAACTGGAATAAGCACAGAAGGGCAACTCACGTGCATATCATGACACAAACACAAAGAAGCACAATGTCAGTGGGAAAGAGATACCAATGATGCATTGGAAGCACGATGCTTAGTGGGAATGAAGCGCCAGAAAAATATCGGAAAGATGGATGAAGCACAATGCTTAGTGGGAATGAAGCGCCACAAAGACATCGGAAACATAGATGTGCTGAAGAACAAGAAGATCCTTGGAGATCTGAATAGCTTGGACTATTACATATAGTCTCCCTCATACTCTTTATCCTCATACTCCCTCTTCATACATTCTATCTCTCCTCTCTATTCCTCCCACACCAATTACAAAGTGATTGGGTAGTTGGTGTGAAAAAGAAACAATACCCCCTGCACAGAGAAATTGATGCAGACATGAGGGGTGGTAGGAGAGGGATCTTTAAATGGAAGAAGAATAGAGAGAGAAAAATCAACACAGTGTGTTTGATTTTTCTTTATCATAATCAAGTCGTTGACTGTCAAAAGTTGGTCAAAGTGAGTGATTATCTGCTACGGAGTGCTTTATTATAGTGGCCAAAGACTAATACTTTCCATTTTTAGGACAAACGCTTGATCTAGCTAGATGTCTAGTGTAATCAACTTTTGTTACAAAAGCAAGAATGTCGTTTCCTAGTGATTGTTCGCGTCCTTTAGTTTTTTGGACGTAGTTGACCAGCAATCGCAAATCGTGCACTCTGAAAACTTTTCTTTTTTACAAGAATGATTAACTATAAAATCATTAACACCAGAGGGAACTAGAGGCTGGAATAGGCGTAGCAACCTTTGTTCTGATGTACATAACGCGGTACAAAAACAAAAAGCATGGTGTCAATGGTGTAATTGACATCCTTCAACGTGCATGAAGTGGTGCCAACTGGAATAAGCACAGAAGGGCAACTCACGTGCATATCATGACACAAACACAAAGAAGCACAATGTCAGTGGGAAAGAGATACCAATGATGCATTGGAAGCACGATGCTTAGTGGGAATGAAGCGCCAGAAAAATATCGGAAAGATGGATGAAGCACAATGCTTAGTGGGAATGAAGCGCCACAAAGACATCGGAAACATAGATGTGTTGAAGAACAAGAAGATCCTTGGAGATCTGAATAGCTTGGACTATTACATATAGTCTCCCTCATACTCTTTATCCTCATACTCCCTCTTCATACATTCTCTCTCTCCTCTCTATTCCTCGCACACCAATTACAAAGTGATTGGGTAGTTGGTGTGAAAAAGAAACAATACCCCCTACACAGGGAAATTGATGCAGACATGAGGGGTGGTAGGAGAGGGATCTTTAAATGGAAGAAGAATAGAGAGAGAAAAATCAACACAGTGTGTTTGATTTTTCTTTATCATAATCAAGTCTTTGACTGTCAAAAGTTGGTCAAAGTGAGTGATTATCTGCTATGGAGTGCTTTATTATAGTGGCCAAAGACTAATACTTTCCATTTTTAGGACAAACGCTTGATCTAGCTAGATGTCTAGTGTAATCAACTTTTGTTACAAAAGCAAGAATGTCGTTTCCTAGTGATTGTTCGCGTCCTTTAGTTTTTTGGACGTAGTTGACCAGCAACCGCAAATCGTGCACTCTGAAAACTTTTCTTTTTTACAATTATAAAGAAAGTCAAAAGAAAAGGAAACGTCAATTTTTCTTTTCTCCTTTCCTCTATTTCGCCTTGTTAATTTCCTTTCTCATCATTCACTTTTCTTCTTTCCTTTTTTCTTTTCTCAATAGCACCATCCAGTGCGCACCGAGAAGACAGTATAGTTGTCAAAGCAAATCAGCAAATCGTGGATCACGATGATGGCAACTATGTCGTCCCCAAACAAGGCATGTCTGACCAAATTGTCAAGGGTGATCTTTTCCACCTTGCAAAGGCCATGGCTGATATCTTTCCGACTACCGGAGCAGGATGATATCATTGACTTGTGAATAGGACAAGAAGCGATCGTGGATGAAGCACAGATGTAGATCTAAATAGTGACGGGCGTCTAGAGGTCGGGGCATAATGCGAAGAAATCAAACAATGGGGAGTTGTGACACAAATAACGGAGTGGATGCGGGGAGGCAACCACTAGATAGATACGACTTGGGGGAGGTAGATTAACATAGGTGATAGCCGAGATGGAGTGTGTCGACAAAAAAATAATTATTATAAAAGAAGAAGATAGAAAACGACCATGGAAGCCACGATGATGCATGGTGGGCAGCCAAGCCAACAAAGGACCGTGGCCGCCTAGAGGCAAAGACTCTTTTTTTCCTAGGTTAGAATTGATGCTCTAGTGTCATATGGAACATAAGATAAGAGGATAATGGGATATATTTTTATCGAACAAGAAAACCTTTATCTGATGTATTAAAACAATTATAATGCACTCTCTTTTAGAGGACAAGAGAGTAAGCGAGAAACAGAACTAGGCAATATGGGATAAAAAAAAAGCTAAAGACAAGACAAGACAAGTCTAAAGCACATAACAAAACACACAACACACCATAGCGTATAACAAAACACACAACACAAGATAAATGCATAAAGCATATATACTAACACTCCACAAGTTGGAGCATAAATGTCAAACATAACCAGCTTGTCCACTAGTGTAGCAAAACGAGTCTTCGGAAGTATCTTAGTACAGATGTCAACAACTTGATCTTTTGTCAGGAGTTAAGGAGTACATATCGCAAAGAGATTATAAATTTGCGAACAAACTGGTAATCCACCTCTATATGCTTGGTGTGCTCGTGAAACGTTAGATTGCTAGCAATAAAAATGGAGGCTTTACTGTCGCAGTACATAGGAATAGGAGCAGATTGAGAGATCAAATTCTTTGAGGAGTCCTTAGACCCACATTAATTCACGAGCAGTATGAGTCATAGCTCTGTATTCTGCTTCAGCACTAGACCGATCAACCGTGATTTGTTTCTTATTGTGCTATGTAACTAGATTTCCCCCAACAAAGGTGCAATGTCCGAGGTAGATTTCCTGTCACATCTACTACCGACATAATCAATATCAGAATACCCAGTGAGTTTACAATTCTCATGTCTTTGATAAAATAATCATTTCCCCGGAGAAGTTTTCAAATATTTAAGGATATGACAAACAACGTCTCAATGACATTGTCGAGGTTTATTCAAATACCTACTAACAAGTTCTATAGCAGCAGTAATATTAGCTCTAGCCACAGTAAGATAGATAAGATTACCAACCAATCTTCTGTATTGGTGGTTATCAGAGAAGGGTGGTGAAGATTTATCATCTCATTTGGTATTGGGATCCAGAGGAGTATTAGCAAGTTTGGTCCCAAGCATTCATGTTTCCTTGAGTAGATCTAGAACATATTTGTGTTATAATAGACAGACACCAGAATAAGATCGGGAAACTTCAATTCCCAACAAGTACCAAAGTTTACTTAGATCTTTAGTAACAAAGTGTAGTTCTAAAATCTTTTGGTAGCAGCAATACCTTCAGGATTACAACCAAATAGAATTATATCGTCCACATACACAATAAGAATAACAAGCCCAGAACTGGTCTTTTTAATAAAAACAGAATGATCCAAATGTGAGCATCGAAATTGGAATTTGAAAAGTATTTGACTCAATTTATCAAACTATGCTCGTCGGCTTTGATTTATGCCATAGATCGGCGTCTCGAGTCTGTAGACTTTGGAACACTCCTCCTGACTAACAAAACTAGGTGGTTGCTCCATGTAGATTTCCTCATGTAAGTTGCCATAGATTATGGTGTTTTGAACATCAAGTTGAAAAAGGGGCCAATCCTTATTCACAACAACAAATATAAGCACTCTTATAAAATTAAGTCTAGCAACATGAGAAAAAATTTGAAAGTAGACAACCTCATAGGCTTGAGTGTAACTTTTTGCTACTAGTTGGTCCTTCAGTCGTTCAACTAAATCATCTGGCTGATATTTGAAAGTAAAATCCAACGGTAGCCAACAGTCGGATAACTTACAGAACGATCAATAAGATCCTAGATCTTGCGATCTCGAAGGGCAGTCATTTCAGAATCCATAGCTTGTCGCCAGGCAAGATGTTGAAGAGCTTGTTTAGCATTCTTTGATACAAAAATAGCAAAAAGAGCAGTAGTAAAACATGCAAAGTTGGCACCAAGATTAGTGGAAGAGAAGAAATTACTACTCAGATGTTGAGTGCAAGAACAAACACCTTTCCTTTGAATAATAGGAAGATGTAGGCTAGAGAATATTTGGCGGTGTAGTGATCAGCTGACGAGAGAGGAATTGGTTGTTGAGGAGCCAAAGAGGGGACTATAACGGTGGGTCTTCTCGTGGACACATCTTCAGCTTTGCCAGCGCGATCATGTTCCCAGGCAGAGGAGTAGGATCCAACATATCACAAGATAAGGCAGACCTTTCGTCAGAGTAGTACGGCATGTGTTCAAAAAAGACAACATTTGCACTCACAAACCACTGTCAATTAATAGGATCACAACACTGATATCCTTTTCGGGTTCGTGAATATCCCAGAAAGACACACTTAGTGGAGTTGGGGTCAAGTTTAGATATCCCACGGCGGAGATTTTTAACAAAGCAAGTGCTACCAAAGTTGCGCGGCGGAACAGAAAACAAAGGCGCATCGGGATAGAGAAGAGAGACAGAGACTTCATTACACAACAAAGAAGAAGGCATACGGTAAATTGAGTAGCATGTTGTAGAAATAGCTTCAGGCTAAAAATGTTTAGGAACATGATAGTGAAGGAGAATTGTGTGCTACTTCAAGCATATGACAATTCTTCCTTTCTGTCACACCATTTTATTGTGATGTGTAAGAGTAAAAAGTCTAATGAATGGTACCCCGAGGGCTACAAAGTAGATTCAAATATTTTTGCATAAATTCTAAGGCATTATCAGTGTGCAAGATTTTAACAGTAGTTTTGAATTGGGTTTGGGTCTCAGTAAAAAAGGTGGTAATAGATTGTAAAACAATACTATGATCCTTTAGGAAAACAACCAAGTCGCCCTGGAATATTTGTCAATAAAGATCATAAAATTGGGATAGTCAGACAAGCTAGGAACAGAGCAGAGACCCCAAATATGAACCAATTTCTTTCTTTTTATGAAAAATAGCCCAAGTTTGTTTGCCAAACTGGCAAGATTCACGCATAATATATTTTTCAAAAATATCAGGAAATAAACAGCGCAATTTTGCAACAGAAGGAAGCCCCAGGTGATAGTGCCACTGTAAACCAATCACAAAAGTGGATAGCAGCACTACATCAGATTGCAGCACATCCAGATAGTATAGTCCATCTGGTCTCTCATGGCCCGAACCAATCATCTTCCTTGTATGGAGATCCTAAAACATACAACCCTCAAAATCAAAAGTGATTGAGTATTGAATGCTCTTAATAGTTTTACCGACAGATAGCCGATTTAGAGGAAATCTTGGAACATATAAGATAGATTTTAAGGATAAATTTTTAGACAGAGATATTGTTCCAATTCTACGAACAACACATTGAGTCCCATCCGCAACAGTCATAACAGGGACACGTGTAGTCTTAAATAAGGCAGTGAAAAGATTGGAACAACTAGAAATACGAGCGGATGTGCCAGAGTTTGTGACCCATTTATTTTACCGTAAGTAACAGGGGATGCAAGTAAAGTAGAGGAATCTCCTTCTGGAGTATGTGTTCGCGAGGATAGTCGAGCCTGGAGGAATTTTTCAAACTCCGAGCGAATCCACTCAACTGTGGGTTGAATCTTCACAGACGTCAGAGGAGACCTGATTCCCCCAGGCGATGCATCATGTTTTTCCCAATAGTGGTCCTCATTGTGGTTCATGCTCCCACATAAGTTGTAGAAGCGGTTGGTAGGAGGTTGAGGTTGACCTCATCCAAGGCCAGTAGGAGGAGCATGTCCAGGAGCACGATCACCGTGACCACAACCATATCCTCGACCAGAACCAGAGGAGCGGACCGCAAGGACCGAGTGATCAGAAGTAGCAGGTAGGGAAGACATAGAAGGAAGTTGTTTAACGTGCTTGAGAATATCTCTTAGTGTAGGTAAGGGATCACTAGATAAGATCTCGTCAACAACTTCGTAGAAGGTAGGAGGAAGTCCAGTCAAGAACTGAACCAACTGAAGTTCGTTGTGTTGTCACTAAACTTCTTTGATGTTAGAGGAAAGAGGATGATATACTTCGTATTCATCCCAGAGTGTCAAACATTGGTTGTACTAGTCTTCGACAGATCCATCAGTGGAATACTCCTTTTTTGCCAAATTCTTGAAGATCTCGAAAACCTTCTTTGGATTCTATTGATGAGAATATGCATGGGATAGTTGATCCTACATAACCTTAGCATTTTGAAGGTGAAGGAGAGATTCGACAATGTTCCCCATCCATGCCAAAATGCCAAAATCATCTTCAGACCATTGCGTATAGGCTTGCTTGCCTTTTTCATCAGTCGAAGCATCAACAGAAATGTGGGAATAGCACTCTTGGGCTTTAACATATAGTTTAAACGATGCCGACTAAAGGTGGTAGTTTGATCCATGGAGTTTTACAGTCATCACACACAAAGATCGAGGAGGAACTATAGTCTCCATGGAAGCCAAGGTACATAGAGAAGTAGATGAAACAACAGTAGAAATAGCATATCAGGATCAACAGATTTGAGAAACCCTCACAAGGGCAGTAGACAGCAGCAGCAGATCAGCAGATTTGAAAAATCTGCATAGGCGCAGGAGAAAGCAACAACCGATCCAAGAAACCCGCATAGGGACAATAGATAGTAGCAGTAGATCTAGATCTACAAATCTGAGAGACCTGTATAGGGACAGTAGAGAGAAGGAAAGGCTTGCGCCACCACAATGTGAGGTCCACTCCACTATGTGGCGTAGGCAGAAAAAAAGGTGTTAATTTTAGGCCTTCAACTTGCTATTTTGGGATTCGCTGGAAGAGGGATCGATGGGATGGAGAGTGGAGGTCGATGGGGTGGAGGTCGATGGGGTGGAGATCGATGGGGTGTGATAAGGGTGAAGGTTGATGAGGGATGAAGGTCGATGGTATGGTGGAGGTCCATAGGGTGTAATGAGGATGAAGGTCTATGGGTGGAGGTGGGAGATCAATGGGGTGGAGGTCGATGGGTTTGGAAGTTGATGGGTGAAGGGAAATCGATGGGTTGATGGAAGTTGTTGAATTGATGGAAGGTCGATGGGAAGGTGGAGGTCGACAGGTGGTATAGGTTTATGGGAAGGTGGTGGTGGTGGTGGAGGTCGATGGGTGATGAAGGTGGTGAAGGTGAAGGTGTTGGAGATAGGGGGTGACTAGGTGGTAGGGGTGGTGGAGATGGTGGAGATCGATTAGGGGGAGGGGGGTCGATGGGACATCTTAAGGGGGACCGAACATGTTTGATACCATATAGAATAGACTGCTTTTATTTGATGTACTGAAACAATCACAATGTACTCTCTTCTATAGGACAAGAGAGTAAGCAAGAAACAGAACTAGGCAATATGGGATAAAAGAAAAGCTAAAGACAAGACAAGTCTAAAGCACATAGCAAAACACACAACACACCATAACACATAATAAAACACACAACACAAGATAACACATAAATCGTATATACTAATAGTTGTTATTGATAGAAGACAACCTCCTCTCTTATATACAGGAAAGGAGGCAAGTACAAGGGAAACAAACATAAACCTAATGGGCCAAGACAAGTAGGCTCATATGACATAATAATAATAATTCTAACATATACATAGCCGACTTTTTGCAAACATCTTGAATAGTTAACCGTACTTCGACCGACTTTCACCGTATTTTCACCTTTTTTATCCGAATTCCCCGCATAATTCTCGAATCCCGATTTTTTTAGCTCCACCTTAGGTATCCCGAATACAGAATTTGTGACTATGTCCAGTAGTGATTGTTGTTGTAGGGATCTACTTCAATAAATATGATGACTAAGTTGGCGACTCATATGACTTTTGCACATGTTTCCTTTGACTGCAATTCCATATGCATCTCTAATATTATCAATGCTCTTGATGTTGACATTATTGTCTGGCAATCATCTAATCTAGGGAGAGTGTACTCTTCTTCTACTACTTCAGCGATATTTATTTTAGGGGTAGTTAAATTATCTACTTCTACCATGGTTTTATCTTCATCAGGGAGAGAGTGTCCACTTACTACCTACTATATGCTATCTACTTGAGGAGTAATTTGTGGTTTGATTATGTATTACAAAATATAAAGGGAGATCAAAATTCGTGGGTTGTTGTTATTTTTTATGTAGCGAGTTTTTTGTTAAGCCGACCTTAGCAAGCAGGTCACGTGTTTCGTCAATGCTAGGAGTGTCCAGAGTTATAACTTTTGAAATCGATATGGACCCAATTATGTTTGTCTTATTGAGGTTTTTAGTTCATGCTTGCATCAGTCCCCTCATATATAGGGGCAAGGTTTTGAATATCTCCCATCTTAACTTTCGACAAAGAATATTTGATGAGAAGACCAAACAAGAACAAGGTAACAAAATTGACTTATTACACATCTCGACCTGTGACTAGAATTGAAAATAATAGAAGGTTAATCATCACAGTGGTCAAGTGGAATTGAAGAGACCAATTGTTTTCAAACCATGTTTTTTATATTAAGCTTGTATGATAAACAAATTCGAGCATAGTATAGAATTCAGTTATTTTCATGTTGGGGTAGAAAAGTTCGAAGGGTAAGCTAGGAAAAGGAAGCCAACATGGTAGGATAGACATGGTGGATTTTGGCTAAATGACTCGTTTGATTATGAGACACAAGGAATGACTCTACAAATTTTCAGTTTCAATTATCAAAGTTGATATATTATGAGTAACTCAATATTGAAGTCAACTAGAAAAGGTTTTCAAATCGATACATCATTCAATAAAATGCATTGATGTAAGCATGTTAATTTTCATGTTTACATGAATCTTCATGAGTACCCCCAAGTCTTAAACATGTCTTTATTGAGATATATATTTATTTGTAGTTGTTTTATTCCCTTTTAATTCTTTTTACTTAAGCATTATGTGATGTGGAACGGAAGTATAATAGGCCCATTAGGGTTTGCTATATGCTTCCTTGTTGTTTTCCCTCCTATTTATAGGAGAGGGTTGTACTCTTTTTTAATATAGAAAGACGGTGTTTTCCCTCCTATTTATAGGAGAGGGTTGTACTCTTTTGGAATATAGAAAGACGGTTGTTCTCAACATGGTATCAGAGCAGGTCGGATAGCCTCCATGAGACCTCTCCTTCCAAGCCAACGTTGTCGTCATCTTTTCCTCCATCCCCACCCATCATATTCTCCCTTCTCCACCACTGCTGATCACACCAAGGGAGATCCGGTCTCCTTTTCATTTACATCCTCTTCCCAACAAGAGGATCCAAGAAGACTGCCTACGGTCTTTCCACCGGTCTTATGCCCTAAAGGACAGTGTTTGGAAAGTTGTATGACATCTTGTTTGTGGTCATCTATGACCACCTTCTATAGGGCTTTGTTCACATATTATTGGATATGATTGGATCTTTCCAACATATCTCCATCTATCTTGGTGATCCATAAGGTTCACCATCTATCCTGGACCCTTTTTCTGGACAAGATTTGTTGTTTCGCCACTCTACACGGCGTGTGTCTTACTTACACGACGTGTCGCTGTCAGTTGTTACGGCGAATCTGTCGTTGATTGAAATGTGCACAAGCTACACGGCGTGTCTACTACTAACACGGCGCGTCGAAGACCTTTTGTTCTTGTCTGTTGCAAGTGACACGGTGTGTCCTCTTCTTGACACAGCATGTCAGTGACTGTTTGCCCGTTTTTTATATTTTTCCTTTGTTGCTTCATTATACCTTGCATTGGCATATTATAGGGTCATCTTCTTCTGCGATTGGGATGTCCGGAACATACCCCAAGTGTGTTAATTCTGTAAAATTTAATGGCTCCAACTATGTTCTATGGGCACGCTCGTTTCAGATCTATGCACACTACTCTAGAAAACTAGAAAATCTGATAGATATACCTCCATCAAAGGAAGACGCATCTGACAAGAAAAAACTACTAAGGAAGCATCTGAGAAGTTGAAGTCAGATTTTAAGAGGTGGGTTGAACGTGATTCACTAATTCTATCATGGATCTTGAATAGTTGTGAATCACATATCTCTTCTAATCTTCTCTTCACCAACACCGCCAAGGAGGCAAGGGATCATCTTGCTCAAGTATATTCTAGTAAAAAAATGCATCCCGAGTATTTGATCTATACAAAGCATTTGCATCATCTAAAACTTGAAGATAACTCTAGCTTCGCCTCACACTTTGATACCTTCAAAAGAGATTTGGGATGAACTAAAGCTTCACCACCCCTTAACATCTAACATTGTCAAAATGCAAAAGCAACAAGAGGAAATACAACTTTGTCAATTTTTGACATCTCTACCTCCTAGTTATGAAATTGTTCATCGGCAAATTCTTGCCTCTGAATCCTTGCCGACTTTAGATGATGTTTGTTTACATTCGTCTTGCTCTGTATCTTCTACTCCTGCTGTCGAGGAGCCTACAACCCTTGTTGTTTCCAGACGAGGCACTCATGGACGTGGCCGAGGAAAAATCTCAATAATAGTGGGAGAGGATCCTCTTCTTACTCGTCCCAACCTAGATATTGTAACTTCTGCAAGCAAACAAACCACACTGAAGACAAATGTTAGAAAAAGCATGGGAAACCCAAATGGGCTAAAGTGTCAACTCCTGATGTTGTTGGAGATTCTACCTTTGTTCCGCGTGTCACTAATCCTTAGATGATGACTCGGAGTTCTTCTGACCTTGATAAATTGATCAAGGTCGCTTCTGCTGCTACTATTACTCCTCAAGCAAACATTGCCCAACACTCAGGTGACCCTTTGTGTTTTCAAACTTATTCCTCTTCATCAAAAGATGATTGAGTTATTGATTTGATGCTACAGCTCATATGACTGGTAATAAGAAATTGTTTACTTATATGAAGAAATTTACTTGCCATCCTCATATGTGTCTAGTAGATGGAACCACCTCTCCAGTTATTAGAAGAGGGGATGTGAACAGCCACCTCCTTAAATTTGTCTTTTTTACCTAAATTCCTATTAAACTTGATGTATGTCAGTAAAATTACCAAAACTTTAAATTGCGGTGTAACCTTCTTTCCTTACAATGTCTCTATGCAAGATCTCAGGACAAAGAAGAAGATTGATGGGGGAATATGAAGCTGGAGATGGTATGTATTACTTATAGACCTCATCAAACCCGACTACTACTGCTCTTATGGCCTAGTCTAGTTCTCTTCGTCAGTGAAACCTGCGACTCGATCACCCTTTTGTTTCCAAATTGAAGTCTTTATTCCAACATTGTCTACTGAGAATTTTTCATATCAATCTTGTCAACTTGAAAAACATTACCGAACAATGTTTCCTCGTCGTCATAACGATTGAAGTCCAAGTTTGTTTTACTTAGTTCATTCTGATGTTTGGGGACCATATTGTATTGCTAATTGTATTGGTGTATGGTATTTTGTTACTTCTATTGATGACTGGTCTCGTGCCACTTGGATCTACTTGTTAAAAGATCATTCTGAAGTTTTAGATGTTTTCTCAAAATTTCTTAATGAGATAAAAACTCAATTTTCTTCTACTCTCAAATTTGTCTGCATTGATAATGCTTCTAAATATGTCCAACAGATTTTCAAAAAAATTATTGCCAAATGAATCATTCACCAAACTTCATGTCCCTATAGTCCACAACAAAATGGAGTTGCCGAAAGGAAGAATAGGCATCTTCTTGATTTAGCTCGCACTCTTCCAATTGAAATAAAAGTACCTAAATTTTATTGAGTTGACGCAATTCTTTTAGCTAATTATCTCATCAATCGTATGCCTTCTTCTGTGCTTCAAAATAAGATTTCTTATTATCCCCATGAATCTATCTTTGTTTTACCACCAAAAGTTTTTGGATGCTAATGTTTTGTTCACAATCACCAACCGGGGAATGATAAACTATCACCCCGTGCCCTCCATTGTTGCTTTCTTGGTTACTCTCGTACAAAAAAAAGGTATAAATGTTTTGATCTTGTTGCACATCGTTTGTATGTCAGTGCGGACGTCACATTTTTCCATATACATCTTTCTTTTATGTACCAAGTAACCAGGTATCACTTCCAACTATGCCCATTCTTGAACCTAATGTGTCTGAAACTTTACCTAAAGTATCCCCTATTTTGACGTCTTCTGAGACTGATGATCCACCACATGACAATGGTAATGTTACTGACTCTGTTACAACTTCTGATTCTAACATACTCATTGCAGTACGAAAAGGGCGACGATCCGGCACTAGATATTGTATTTCTCAACATGTGTTCACAAATCATTTAACTGCTTCCATGGATAAATTTACTATTGATTTATCTGCAATTTCCATTCCTAGGAATGTTTAAAAGGAACTACTAAACTCTAGATCTAAACAAGTCATGGATGAGGAGATGGATGCTCTTTACTCTCGTGGGACATGGAACCTTGTTGATCTCCCTGCAAGTAGTAAACCCGTTGGCTACAGATGGGTTTTTACTGTGAAATATTTACCTGACGGGACAATTGAACATCTAAAGGCTAGACTTGTTGCTAGGGGATACACACAATGATGTAGGACAGGCCCCACCTTTACGCACTTATGAGCGTAGGCGTCGTCGTGTCATTAGTTAGGCTTTATTGGCATGTTTTATTTTATTATGTGTCTTTTCTCTTCTTATGGGTTTTTGTAAAGTCATGTGGTTTTAGTCCCACATTGGCTATCGTGTGTTTAGTCTTTCTTTTAGAAGCATATATAAAGGCTCTATGGTCATCCATGTAGAGACACAGTTGATGAATGAGAATTATCTTTTTTAGTCATTGCCTAGTTTATTTTAAGTTAGCCATACTTTTACATTAAGTGGTATCAGAGCCTAACCATAAAAGCATTAGGGTTAGGTCTTGTCTAGCCGTCACCCTCCATCCTCCAGCCGTCATCCTCCACCTTCACCAAACCCGCCGCCACCGCCGCTGCTACCAAACCCTGCCCGCTACCCTCTCCGCCTGATGTCGCCGACCCCCCAATGTCGCCGTCCCTTTCTGTCTGTTGCCGCTGTCCATTGTTGTTACAGCCGCCGCCCGCTGTCGCAATTGTCGTTGTCGTTGTTGCTACAGCCGCCACCCCCTGTTGCTGTCGCCGTCCCCTGTCGTTGTTGCCGCCACCGTCCTCTCCCACCGCCACTGTCCGCCGTTGTTGTTGCCGCCGCCCCCTGTTGTTGCTACCGCCGCCCGCTAGTAAACAACCCCCTGACTTTAAGGAAGCTTTCTACTGAGGCCGCCGCCCTCGCTGCTGTTGGATCGGCGTAGGGTCAGGGCATACCGGATCATCCTTCTGAGGCACTTCCTTCTACATCGACTTTAAGGAAGCTTTCTTCAACATCTTCTACAGAAAGTAAAGGGTATTCGATATCTACAATTTGGGTAAGGTCTTTCCATTGTTATTATACCTTGTTCTTCTTCTACATTTCTAGTACATTCGCAAAAGGGTCCATAGGGAGTTTTGATTCCCCCACCGCAAAATTGTCAAGTCCTATTTTTGTGAGAGGTTTTTCTTTGTTCGGCGCACTATTTACTTTCATATATTTGTCCCATTTTTTTCTTGAAGTTTTTCGCGTTGTTCATCTCAGAAACTAAGTTTTCCTTTGGCACAATATTTTTTGGTTGTTTCGCTGCAATTCGTTATGTCGGATCATAGGTCTAATAGCCCTGTGTTGGAACCCACTCTGGAAGAAGCCCCTGCCTCTTCCCAAACCCTCTTTAACCTGGATACTCTTGGTCAAACACTCAATTCCATCATGACTGAGCTTCGCATAATCCGCCAAACACATACTCTCCAGGCCGGTCAGAATTCCGCACCTTATTTGGGATATGGCATGCCACCAAATATTAGGAATGCACCTCGATCCCCATTAGCTCTTACTCCCATGCAAATTTGTACACCACAACCCCAAGAGATCCCCGACTACAAAAACTTAGGGGTCACTGACCCTTCGCTGAACATGACCCGTTTTCCCTATAGGCCTATGAGGAAAACCACCACTACTACCCACCGTATTATCAGCCTCCCAATTATACGCCTCAACCCGTTGCTCCACACACAAACCTTGTACGGCAATACCCCCCTCAACGCAATGCCCCTGACCCCCAATTCGTTCCTGCAAATCATTATCCACATCCTCAACGACCAATGGCTTCGTCGTATCATCCCATCCAACCTCCTGCGCCACGTTCTCGTCCCCCTGGACATGATGCTTTTCACGCCCCCCCCCCCACGTGGCCCAGGCTTTCCCCAAAATCTTTACGGTCAATACCACCCATAACACCCACCTCAGGATGATATCACCCAACGAGTTAAGGTAGATGCCCCTACTTTTGATGGAAAACTTAACCCTAAGGCTTTTCTCGATTGGATTGCCAGTTTGGAAGATTATGTCGACTGGTATAACATGACAGATGCCCAACGGATTAGGTTTGCAAAAATGAAACTCAAAGGGTCTGCCAAGAGGTATTGGCAAGGCGTCCAACGTGACATGGAGCGTAGTGGTCATCCTCCTATTCTATTTTGGGATAAGATGAAAATGAAGCTACGTGAATGCTATGTACCCTCCCAATACCAAAGGCAACTTCTTTCCGACTAGAAAGCCCTTAGCCAAGGGACATCTTCTGTTCAGGAGTACATGGAACGGTTTGAAGAGGCTAAAATTGTTGTGCTCACAATGACTCAGATTGGCAATTAGTCGCTCGCTTTGTGCACCGTCTACACCCTGATATTAAGCGAGAAATGCAATTGTAACAATATGACTCCTTAGACGATGCTTTTCACCGCGCCCAAAAGGTCGAGAGTTACCTACAACCTGCTTCTCGTGGGCCTTCCTTTTCTCATTTCGGCCAACGTACTAGATCAACCAGTAATCTTGTCACCACCCCATCTCGTTCGGCGTATCCTCTGCCCCAACCATCTCCCCAGGGTTCTTCAACCCCTTCAGCTAGTAAAGGCAAGGAGATAATGTCCACCCCAATCCATCCTCCTTCAAGAGGCTGTGAATGCTTTCATTGTCATAGAACGACCCACAAAGCTGCCCAATGTCCTCGTCGTGCTCTTTTTGTGTCCTCTGATTCTCCCGATACCACCCCAGAGGATGACATTGAGTATGAAGATGTTCTTCCAGCCTCTGAATCCTCAGATGATGACGCCAATTATGAGGATGATCCTTCTTATCTTCAAGTCATGCGTGTTCTTGCTGCTCCTTCAGAAGGGGATGAATGGAAATGTACCACCCCCTTCCAAACCTTTTTCAAACACGCTGGTAAAAGTTGTAAACTCCTCATTGATGGGGGTAGTTCTCAAAATATCATTTCACACCATGGATTGAAGCGCATGGAGTTGCGCCCTGAACCAAATCCACAACCACACAAAGTCCATTGGGTGAACCAGATTAGCTTGCCCATCACCCAATGTTGTCTTGTACCCATCACTCTAGGTGCTTATTTGGACCACATTTGGTGCGCCGTGTTGCCCATGGATGTTGGCCATGTCATTTTGGGACGTCCTTGGATATATGACTTAGATGCCCACAATGAGGGACGCTCCAACATTTATACTTTTAAGCACAAAGGCAAACACATCCGATTAGCACCTACTCGTTTTATTTCCCCTATCAAAAAGAGTCCATCGCCCGATCCCCAATCCTCCAAATCTCAACACTCTCTACACCTTGTCACTCGACGAGAGCTTGAGGAAGCCAGTCGAGAATCTAGATGCATGTATGTGCTGTGCTATACATCAAAGAATCTACTCCCATGTCTGATTGTCAGCCCCCACCAGAACTTGCCTCCCTTCTCAACGAGTTCAAGGACATGACACCCACCGACCTTCTGGATGGGCTCCCTCATGTGTGATATTCAGCATGAGATTGATTTGATTTACGGATCTTTGCTCCCTAACCGACCTCATTACCGTGTGAACCCGACCGAGCATGCTGAATTGAAACGTCAGGTTGATGCCCTCCTTCTCAAAGGATTCATTCGTGAGAGCAAGAGCCCTTGTGTGGTTCCGGCACTACTTGCTCCCAAGAAGGATGGTAGTTGTCGTATGTGCTTAGATTGTCGACCCATCAATAAGATCGCTGTCAAATATCGATTTCCTATTCCACGTCTTGACGACATGCTTGATCTATTGACGGGATCCCGCTATTTCTCCAAGATTGACCTTCGTAGCGGTTACCACCAGATCCGTGTTAAGGAGTCTCATGAATGGAAGACTGCCTTCAAAACCCCAGACGGTTTATATGAGTGGCTAGTCATGCCTTTTGGCCTTTCGAACGCACCCAGCACCTTCATGTGCGTCATGAACGATGTGTTACGGCCATTCATTGGAAAAAATTTAGTGGTATACTTTGATGATATTCTGATTTTTAGTAAGACCAAGGACGAACATCTAACTCATCTCCGACTCATCTTTGACACACTTCATATTGAGAAATTGTACATCAATCTAAAGAAGTGTTCGTTCCTTCAAGATAAAGTCATATTCCTTGGCTATTTTGTTTCCGCTACTGGCATTGAGGCTGACCCAGCCAAAGTCAAGGCCATCACTGATTGGCCTCAACTCAACCCACTTCGATTTCTGAGCTTCGCAACTTACTTTTTATCGCCGTTTTGTTCGAGGATTTAGCACCATTATGGCTCCTCTCACTGAGTTAATGAAGTGTGACAAATTAGAGTGGACACCATCAGCCAAACGTGCTTTTCAGGCAGTCAAAACTAAGTTGACCGAAGCTCCAGTTCTTCGCCTTCTTGATTTTTCACTTCCTTTTGAAGTATCTTGTGACGCTTCCGGTGTTGGCATTGGAGGCGATTCTGAGTCAAGAAGGGCCACCCTGTTGCCTTTTTCAGTGAGAAACTCAATGAGGCAAAGCGTAAATATTCCATGTATGATAAAGAATTCTACGTTGTTGTGCAATCCCTGCGTCATTGGAGGTACTACCTTCTCCATCAAGAGTTCATTCTTTGGTCTGACCATCAAGCCCTTCGCTTTCTAAACTCCCAAAAGAACTTAAATGTGTGTCACGCCAAGTGGTGTGAATTTCTTCAGGGGTACACTTTTGTCCTCAAGCATCGTTCAGGTGTTGAGAACAAGGTCGCAGATGCTCTCAGTCGTTGCTTGACCACCCTACAATCTATGAGCATTGAATTGTGGGCTTCGACCAACTGAAAGAACAATATCCCACTTGTCCTGATTTCGCGACTATTCATTCTGAACTTCTCAATAGCACACCCGGCCATGCTTCTGATTTTCGCCTACGTGATGGATTTCTTTTTCGTGGCACGCAGTTGTGTATCCCTTCTACTTCAGTTCGAGTTTTTCTCGTTTGGGAATTACATGCTGGTGGCCTCGGTGGCCATTTCGGTAGGGATAAGACCACCACTCTAGTGAAAGACATATTTTATTGGCCTTCCTTACATCGTGATGTGGCTTGCATCGTGTCTCAGTGTCGTACTTGTCAATTGGCCAAAACCAAAAGACAAAAGACAGGTCTTTACACTCCTCTCCCTATTTCGCATGAGCCTTGGAAGGACCTAAGTATGGATTTTTTTTAGGTCTTCCTCGTACTCCCATGGCCATGACTTTGTGTTCGTCGTTGTTGATCATTTTTCAAAAATGGCCCACTTCATTGCCTGTAGTAAGACTTCTGATGCCTCTCGTATCGCCCGCCTTTTCTTCAATGAGGTAGTCAAACTACATGGACTTCCTTCCTCCATAGTCTCCGACCGTGATGTAAAGTTTGTTAACTACTTTTGGAAGACCTTGTGGAAAATCTTTGGTACCAACCTCAAATTCTCTTCTGCCTTTCACCCTCAAACTGATGGTCAAACTGAGGTGGTTAACGGGAGCTCGGGTAACCTTCTGCGATGTCTTGTTGGTGAGCGCCTAGGCAACTGGGACTTATTGCTACCTACTGCTGAATTTGCTTACAACAGCTCTGTAAATCGTTCCACAAGAAAGAGTCCTTTTGAAGTTGTTAATGGATACAAACCCCGCCAGCCTATAGATCTCGTACCTATGTCCACTAATGACCGCACTTCCTACACTGCTAAGACCTTTGCCCAACACATTCATGATTTGCATGTCGAGATTCGCCAAAAACTTACTTTGTCTTATGAAAACTATAAGCTTTTTGCAGATGCACATCGCAGGTTTCAAGAATATAATGTGGGAGATTATGTGTTAGTAAGTGTGTGTCCTGAACGCTACCCCAAAAATTCTTTCAAGAAGCTTCATGCCAAAGCGTCAGGACCTTTCCAACTACTTAGTCGACAGGGACCCAATGCCTATGTACTGGATTTGCCAGCAGATTGGGGCATTAGTGCAATATTCAATGTGGAGGATCTTTCTCCTTATCGTGGTACATTCAACCCCCTCCACCACCACCAGCAGCTTCGTCAAACTGTCACTGTGGTTCACCGTAGCGTTACTGCCTCTGCCTCGACTTCCTCAGCAGTCACCCGAGCGTATCGACACCGTTTCGGACGACCATACCATTCTCACCAACCAAGGCATTGTACGTTGTTTCTTGGTTCGTTGGAGAGGTCGTTCTTCAACAGACGCCACATGGATCACCGAGGAGTTTCGCCGCATTGATGCAGATCTTCTGGAGCTCTACCTTAGTACAGACTCGACGGAGTCGAGTCTTTTGCAGTCGAGGGGAGTTGATGTAGGACAGACCGCACCTTTACGCACTTATGAGCGTAGGCGGCGTCGTGTCATTAGTTAGGCTTTATTGGCATATTTTATTTTATTATGTCTTTTCTCTTCTTATGGGTTTTTGTAAAGTCATGTGGTTTTAGTCCCACATTGGCTATCGTGTGTTTAGTCTTTCTTTTAGAAGCCTATATAAAGGCTCTATGGGCATCCATGTAGAGACATAGTTGATGAATGAGAATTATCTTTTTTAGTCATTGCCTAGTTTATTTTAAGTTAGCCATAGTTTTACATTACACAAAAAGCTAGGATTGATTGTTTTAAAACATTTTCCATCGTTGATCGCCTTAATTCCGTCCCCATTCTGAATTCTGTTGCGGTTAACAAAGGTTGGCGCTTACATCAGCCAGTTGTTAAGAACGCCTTTTTATATGGTGATTTGCAAGAGACTGTCTATATGTCACAATCTTGAGGTTATGTTGCTAAGGGGAGCACGCTGGGAAAGCATGCCTTCTAAAGAAAGTCATCTATGGCCTCAAACAAAGTCTTTGTACTTGGATTGACAAGTTATCCCTTGTGTTGCACAAATTTGACTTCATACAGTCTCAATGTGACCACTCTGTGTTTATCAAAACCACTACTTCTGCATTATTGTTCTTATTGTTTATGTAGATGATATCATCTTGTCTGCAGTGATGTTGCTAGAATTGATGCTACAAAGCAAATATCTTATGAAGAATTTTGTTACCAAAGACCTTGGGCGTCTATGGTATTTTCTTGGCATTGAGGTAGCACATAAAAAGAATGGAGTATCTTTATCACAGAGGAAGTATACTCTGGATTTACTTAGTGAAACTGGAATGCTTGGTTGCAGGCATGCAGTCTCTCCTATGGATCAAGCTCATGATCAATAGGCAGAATCTACTCAACCTTTAGAAGATAAATTTAGTTATAAACGCTTGGTTAGCAAACTTCTATATCTTACTATTGCAAGGCCAGATATATGCTTTGTTGTTGGTATTCTCAGCCAATTCATGGATTGTCCTAGGTTATCTCACTGGGACGCTACATGTCAAGTCTTGAGGTATTTGAAGAATGTACCTAGACAGCAATTGTTTTATCAAAGAAATGGGTATCTAGATGTAACTGGATATTTTGATGTTGATTATGCATGATGTAAATCTGACAGGAGATCCACCTCTAGCTATTGTACCTTTGTAGGGAGTAACTTGATTACCTAGAGAAGTAAGAAACAAAATGTCGTTGCGCGATCCAGTGCAGAAGTAAAGTATCGTGTAATGGCACATACTACTTGTGAGCTATTATGGATCAAATCTATTGTCTGACCTTGGATTTCCCATCACTCATGTTGTTCCAATGTACTTTCATAATGGTGTTACTACCTTCATTGCTAGTAATCATGTGTTTCATGAAAGGACCAAGCATATCGAGGTAGACTGCCATTTTCTCCGCTATGTTGTGCTGACTAAGAAGATCACTACCCCCTTCCTGCCTACACACGAGCAAACTGCTGATATTTTTACAAAGCCTCTCTCTGACAAAAGAGTTGCAGAGCTATGTTGCAAGTTGGATATCAATGATATCTATGCTCCAGCTTGAGGAGGAGTATTGAGATATATATTTATATGTAGTTGTTTTATTCCCTTTTAGTTTTTTTACTTAAGTCTTATGTAACGTGGGCCTAAATATAATAGGCCCATTACGGTTTGCTATGTGCTCCCTTGTTGTTTCCCCTCCTACTTATAGGAGAGGGTTGTACTCTTTTTTAATATACAAAGACGGGTTGTTCTCAACAGTCTGGTTGTTCTCAACAATCTTTACACCTCTAGACTTTATTGTAAGATAACTAAGCTCTGCCACCACAAATTCTGGAGATCCATCTCATGCACCGTTAAAAATGTTATCCTTGCATAGAATATGCCACTTGTCTGACTAAAACTAACCATTTTCCATAGTTGTCAGAACCGAACCGAACCGGCCGGTTCAACCGGTTGGACCGGGAACCAGTCACCCTAGCGGTTCGGTCCAGCCCCAGACCCGAAAATAAGCAATAACCGTTCTAAAACCGGCGAACCGGTCGGTTGAACCGGTAAACCGACGAATCGGTCCGGTTTTCAGTAACCGGTCGGTTGTTTCTAGGGAGGTTTTTTAACTTACCGCTGCCTGACTCGCGTGCCTCCAGGGGAAAATAAACCCCGATACCCCTCCCCCTCCCCCCGATACTCCCGACCCCTCACCCAGAGTCGCGTTGCTTGCTGCCCTAGCGAAGGAGAAGAAGAGAAGCCCTGGCAAAGAGCTCCAGGCCGCCGTCGCCGATAATGAGCTGCCACCGCCGCCGAGCCGCCGCAACCAAAGCTGGATCTGGAAGCTCCCGTCAAACCTTCCGCTTCCGCGTCCCCTTCTTGCAGCAGCAACCGCCGTAGGTGCATCCTCCCTACAACTACAGGTACCACTGATTCCTCTTCTTCGGCTTCTCTTCTTGTGCTCCTCCTCTTTTTCTTCTACTCTCGTTCTCCCCTTCTTTTGCTGCTACTGTTTTTTTGCTCCAGTTCTCTTCGTTTACTCCTCCCCTTTTTCTATTTCTCCCATCTACGGTTCTTCATTCCCCCCTTCTTCTGTTGCTCCTTGCCTTCTTTCACGGATTTTCTTTTATTCACTCTTATTCATCTTCTTCTATGCCTCTTGTAACCTTTCTTTTATACGTCTTCTTCCTCCTCTCTGTATGACTTCCCTTTTTCTCTACTAACCCCTCCGTTGCCTATTTCTGTTTTCATTGTTCTTCTTATCTCTAATCTTTTTACTACCACCCCGTCCTAATCATGAAAGTATGTTGTTTCTGTTGATCCTGTTGAAGCTTAATTTGAAGCTTTTAGCTCATGGACGTACTGCTAATTGGCTTCTGCCCTCATTTGAATTCCAATACGATTGCAATTTGATTTTGAGCTTTTCTATAAGGTAACACTATATATAAATCACTGATTTGATTGCTGGCCTATTAATTATTATGGGTTCTTCATGATATTGTTATACCCAACCAGTAATAATTATTTTTGTTTAACTGTTATATCAATTTGGTGTCCCAATTTCCTTGTTGCGCATAATGACTATTACTTAGTTGTGGTTGGTTAATGCTATATAGGATTATTTGATAATATATTCTTAATCAGTAATTATGGTTCTTAGTATCGACTGTTGAATATGATTCAATGTATTATCATTTGATTCATTTTGTAACTACATCTTTTGGTAGTGTTTGATATTAGTATGCGGAATGCATTGATGTATAAGTTGCTGAAAGTTAGTCAAAGTAGTAAGCTATTAATTATTGTGTGAAATTATGCTCTTATCCATGTCTCACATATTTATCTTTGCCATGACTTTCATATATTTTAGATTTATTCTATTATTTATGATGTCTTGCTGACGTCACCGGTTGAACCGGTCCGACCACCGGTTGAACCAGTGAACCGAGAACCGGAGGCCTCACCGGTTCGGTTATGAAAACTATGTCATTTTCCCTGTTTGTTGTAATACATCCTTATTAAAAAGATAAATTTGTTTTGACAACCAACATTTTGCAACCTTTCCTAACTTAATACCCCCCAGCTATTTTACATTACTACAGTAGGGTCTGATTCAAGATGGTGTGGAATCAAATTTTGCATACGACTTAAAATAATGTTCTGATGCTATATGTTACAATACCTGTTTTATATATTCTGTTAATTGTTTTGTTATTTCCATATTACTTGTGGACCTCTCTGTAATTGTTTCAATGTTATATATATGAGGGTGCACACATTGTGCAACCCTACGCTTCCCACACTTGCTTTGTCTTTTACATGGTATCAGAGCAGTAGATCCGGCCGTCACCCTCCCTTCCCTTCCCTCTCTCTCTCTCTTCCCGCCGCCCCCCCCCCCCCCGCCGCCCCCCCCTCCCCCCGCCGCGCGCCACCGGCCAGCAGCAGCAGGGCCGCCGGCCAGCAGCCCAGCCGCCGCCGGCCAGGCGCCGCCGCAGCAGCCGGGCGGGCCGCCGCAGCAGCAGGGCGGGCAGCCGCCGGGCGGGCAGCCGGCAGGCTTCCAGCCGCCGGGCTAGCCGCCGGGGCCGGGCGCCCCCTCCGCCGCCGGGGCCGGTGCGCCTCTGCGGTTCCTTGCCGCCGGTCCGTTGGCTCTGTGAAACTTTCCAGCGCTCCGGTGGCTTGAAGACGTAGACCGTTCGTTTCGGTTTTTTTGCCTGCCTGCCCGTGTAGGCCGGTGTGCCACCGGGTCCTGTTCTGCGCTTCGGCGTAGACTGTATGTGAGAGGTCCTCTCCGTGTTTGTTGTGCCTGCTGTGCCTGTCTGACGGTGTAGACCGTCTCCTGCCTGATCGTGCCCGTTCCTGCTGTGCCTACTGCTACCATGGCGTCTTCTCATGATGACTTCCGCCGTCAAGTTACTACTGTGAAGCTTGATGGGCGCAACTACCCACACTGGGTCTGCTCCATGACGATCTATGCTAGATCCCAGGGCAAGTACTCACACCTTATCCGTATGGGTCCAGATGCACCCGCCGAGGACGCTGATGCTAAAGATGTGAAGGCGTATGACGACTGGGTTCGTGATGACTCCACCGTGATGACCTGGATTCTCAACAGCAGCATCGAGAAGATCAGTGTCACACTTCTTCACTTGCCTACGGCGAAGCAGATGTGGGATCAGCTCGCCGGTACTTACTCGCATAGTCAGAACCCCAAGAAGGTGTTTGACATCACCAAGCAGCTGGGACGTCTACAGTTCACGGGGACAGATATTTCTGACTACTTCTCTGACTTCACTGGATTATGGGGGGAGCTGGAATCCTATCATCCTCTCTCCACGGACCTGGCTACTATGCAGCGTCAGCGCCAGGAGCTTCAGTTGGTTCAGTTTCTCTGTGGCTTGCCCGAGTCATATGCTGGAGTTGTGGACCAGATCCTTGCTAGTGACCCTCTGCCGTCACTACAGAGTGCCTACAAACGCCTTCAGCGTTTGCCTTCGTCGTCTGCTTCTCTGACTCCTGATGTTGGAGATTCTTCGGCCCTTGCCGCTTCTTCTGGTCGTGGTCGCGGTCGTGGCCGTGGTCGCTTTGCTGAGAGTCGTCCTCCCCTGGGTGGAGGACGAGGACGGGCTACTCCAGGTCGTGGAGCCTCTTCTACTGCCCCTACTGCTGGTGCGCGTCCTCAGTTAGGACAGCGCCTTTGTACCTTCTGTGGCCGGTCCAACCATATTGAAGAAAAATGCTGGGAGAAATATGGTAAGCCGGCGTGGGCCAATGCCGCTGCGGACTCCACTACTACTGCTTCAGAGGGGACGACTCAGGCTACTAACTCTGCCTCCTCGAGTGCGACTGCTGATTACATCCGTGCTGAGGTGGAACGTCTTCTTCTTGAGCGCGCTGGTGCGTCGTCTCAAGCTTCGACTAGTGGAGCTCATGCCGCCACCTACTCTGGTTATGACACTGCCTTTCTGAGTTCTTCCTCTACGCCTGGTAATACTAAATGGGTCATAGACTCCGGTGCCTCTTCGCATATTTCTGGAAATAGATCATTGTTTCGAAAATTATTTCAACCTGCTAGACCCTCTTCTGTCATGTTGGCCGATGGTTCCAAGTCTGCAGTGGTTGGAGTAGGGGATATTTCTTCTGATTTTCTGTTGAAATCTGCCTTATATGTGCCGCGATTTCCTTTGAATCTGTTGTCTGTTAGCAAGATATTGCGCAGCTTACAGTGTAGTCTGACCTTTATTCCTGGATCTTGTGTTTTTCAGGACCTTCGCACGAGGATGAAGATTGGTGGGGGGTATTAAGGTGCTGATGGACTCTTCTATCTGGATCAGTTACCTAAAGCTGCTAAAGCATCTGTGACGTCTGCTTTATCTACATCTGTTTCTGCATTACAGTGGCACTACCGGCTGGGCCATCCCTCATCTGAGAAGCTTAGATATTTGGTGTCTGATATTGGTGTTTGTCGTTTTCAGTGCGAGTCATGTCAACTTGGAAAGCAAACTCGTGCTGTTTATCCTAGACGCAGTCAAATTAGCAGTAAAAATATATTTGATATAGTGCATTCTGATGTATGGGGACCTTGTCATGTGCCTAGTTTATCTGGTCATAAGTATTTTATTCTGTTTATTGATGACTTCTCATGGACTACTTGGTTATTTATGATGAAAAGTAGGTCCGAAGTCTTGTCTGTTATCAAGTTCTTCTTTGCTGAAATAAAAACTCAATATGGCATGCCTGTTAAAATTTTTCGTACTGATAATGCACTGGAATTTGTTAAAAAGGATGTGGATGTTTTTTGTAAATCTGTGGGTACGATACATCAGACCTCTTGTGCTTATACACCTCAGCAAAATGGTGTGGCTGAGCGTAAAAATAGACATGTGTTAGAAGTTGCTAGAACTATTATGATGCATGCACATGTTCCTCGCTCGTTTTGGCCTGAAGCCATATTGACTGCTTGTTTTCTGATAAATCGTATGCCATCATCTGTGATTGGAAAGTGGAAACAAAATACCTATTCAGGTGCTCCAACCCGATATTCCGCTATTTACTGTGCCTCCTAGGATTTTTGGATGTACCTGTTTTGTCCGGTTAGTTGGACCTACTTCTGATAAATTGTCTCCTCGTGCTGAGAAGTGCATTTTTTTGGGGTACTCCCGTACCCAGAAGGGATATCGGTGCTACAGTCCTACTGCAAGGAAATGGTTTACTAGCAGTGATGTGGTTTTCTTTGAAGATACTCCTTATTATTCGGCTCGTGGTGACAATTTACAGTCTGATCTTATTGCTTCACCTCTACCTGTTGTTTCTGAATGTGTGCCTGACACTACTGACAACGTCACTACTGAGGCTGATAAGCCTCCTCTGATAGTTTATCAACGCAGGAACAGAGTGCCTTCTACTCAAGAAACCCCCCATGAAAGCCAATCTTCACCTCCAGAAGGTTCTGCTACACCTGAGGTACCTTCTGATCTTCACTTACCCATTGCTCTTAGAAAGGGTACTCGTTCCTGCACATCACATAGTATTGCTCAGTTTGTTTCTACTGACCATCTGAATGTCCATTCTAGCAATTTTGTATATGCCTTATCTGTTGTGGCTGTACCAAAGAATATCCAGGATGCTCTACAGAGTACTGGTTGGGTGTCTGCTATGAAGGAGATGTTAGCTCTTGCTGAACGAGATACTTGGGAGTTGGTGGATCCACCTCCTCAGTGCAAACCGGTCGGTTGCAGATGGGTGTATGCTGTGAAATATCAACCTGATGGCACTGTTGAGAGGCTCAAGGCACGCTTAGTTGCTAAAGGCTACACCCAGACGTATGGTATTGACTATTTTGAGACATTCTCTCCTGTTGCTCGCCTTAATTCTGTTAGAATTCTTCTGTCTGTTGTTGTTAATCTTGACTGGCCTTTGTTGCAACTTGATGTCAAAAATGCCTTCTTGTATGGTGATTTACAAGAAGAGGTCTATATGGAGCAACCTCCTGGGTTTGTTGCTCAGGGGGAGTCTCACAAAGTTTGCAGATTAAAGAAGTCTATTTATGGCCTTAAGCAGAGTCCCCGGGCTTGGTTTGATAAATTGAGCAAAATTATGATTGATTTTGGGTTTCTGCGGTCTCAGGTGGATCATTCTGTTTTTACCAATAAGACTTCAGATGGTATTATTATTCTGATTGTCTATGTTGATGATATTATCATATCTGGCAGTGATTCTCTTGGTATTCAGGCTACTAAATCTCATCTGGGCAAACATTTTGCTACTAAAGATTTGGGCAAACTTAGATACTTTCTGGGCATAGAAGTTTCTAGAAATTCTAATGCTCTTGTGTTGTCTCAGAGAAAATATGTCCTAGACATACTGCAGGAGACTGGTATGCTGGGGGCGAGACCTGCTGATATTCCTCTAGATCCCAATGTAAATTGGGATGATGATTCTTCTCCTCTGTTTGCTGATCATAAAAAGTACAGGAGGCTGATTGGTAAACTTATTTATTTGACTGTCACCAGAGCTGACATTTCTACTGCAGTGGGTCTTCTTAGCAGATATCTTGATAAGCCCAGACAGTGTCACTGGGATGCTCTTTGTCAGATTCTACGATATTTGAAAAAGTCTCCTGGCAAGGGACTTCACTACAGGAAGCATGGACACTGTTCTCTTACGGGGTACTCTGATTCTGATTATGCAGGTAGCAGAGTTGACAGAAAATCCACTTCTGGGTATTGTACATATGTTGGAGGAAATCTTGTTACCTGGCGGAGTAAAAACCAAATGTTGTGGCTAGGTCAAGTGCTGAAGCTGAATATAGGGCCATGGCCCATACTGCCTGTGAACTGCTGTGGGTGCGCTCTCTGTTAAAAGAGTTTGGAGTTGACTCTTCTTCTTCTGCTATACCTATGCACTGTGATAATAAAGCTGCTATCTTCATTGCAAATAATCCAGTCTATCATGAGCGCACTAAACATATTGAAGTAGACTGTCATTTTATTCGGGAATCTATTCTGACTGGCAAGATCTGCACTCCCTTCACTCGTTCTGAAGACCAAGTTGCTGACATCTTCACCAAGCTGCTGGCGAAGAAGCAATTCTGCATTTTGATGGACAAGTTGGGCATGATTGATATCTATGCTCCAACTTGAGGGGGAGTGTTACAATACCTGTTTTATATATTCTGTTAATTGTTTTGTTATTTCCATATTACTTGTGGACCTCTCTGTAATTGTTTCAATGTTATATATATGAGGGTGCACACATTGTGCAACCCTACGCTTCCCACACTTGCTTTGTCTTTTACACTATATATAAGAGGACATTTTAGATTAACTAAGTCAATTGGAATATATTTTTTTCTGAATCACATTTAAAATAGATGTAAACGAAACCGGTCTGCATGTGTTGAAGAGCTAAACGAATTTTATAACATGCGATATGGACACCGATTCACATTATTTTAGAATATTAACATCTACCGTTTCATACAATCACTCGACAGGTTAAAGGCGTCACATTGACAAATAAAATACAAAGAAAAACATTAAACTTGACACCACATAATCTTTTTTCTTTATTATATTATTTCTACTTTACTGACAATGATGATGCTATTAAATCATATTAGACAACGAATCCTATTATTCAAATATATAATAATTCTGGTCATACACATACAAATTATCAGGAACAAGTATATGGCAAAATATCAAAACAAAAAATGTAAAGCTGATCTCTAGTTAGTACCTCAGGTGACACATAGGTATCACAAATAGAAATCCTCGAGGCAATCCTTAAACCATTGGGATCCCAGCAAACCTGCCACATGTACCAGCGACCAAATTAGCTGTTTCAGAATGCTGTGCCGGATGCTGTTGCGTCACATAATATAAACAATGTAATCTAAGGAGACCCTGCTACATCCGCAATGCACCAGAAAGTAATCGTATCTTTGTGTGACATATGATACTCCGCTTGAATGAGCAATACGATATTAGAATAGACCGCTGAAACAAAACAGGGGGAAGTGGGCAAGTGAGCAACTTTACTCACCTAGATGATCCTACATACCGTGATGCAGCCACAAAAGATGGACATGGAAGTAGCTACAATAGACTGGAATGATCAGAGGAGCTGTACCCATTGATGTCGTAGATGATCAGTGTCCTCTTGTTAGCATCCTTATCGACTCTGTCCAGCCACCATTAAACGGCTGCTAAAAGAAACATCTTCGTAGTCACCGCTCAACAGCTCCAAAAGGACGAAACCAAAGGTGCAGGCGTCGGATTTCTGGGACGGGATCGAGCCAACGATGACCTCGGGGGCTATGTACCCCCGCGTGCCCTGGATTTTGAGCCTGCGGCTGGTGGTTCCCGTCGCGGGGCGTTTCGCGGTGCCGTTGATTTTGGGGCTCGCAACGAGTAGCTCTTCCTCCTCCTCCTCCTCGTAAACGTCTTCAGGGCCGAGTAGCTCGCCCGTGACCTCCGCGGCACCGAAGTGGCAGATCTTGGCTCGGAGGTCGGGGTCGGTGAGGATGATGCGAGAGGGATGGCGGTATGAGCCAGGTCGAGACCGCGGGTCAACTACCGGAGTGGGGATTTGTGAAGGTGGGAGACGGAAGCGCGTGAGTTATATATAATGTGTCCTGCTCAGCACATCATTGGAGCACTAGTAGTTCAATGGTAAAACTGATTAGTTATATGCTAATCGATCCGGGTTCGACTCCCGGCTAGTGCAATTTTTTAAAAAAATTATTAGAATATGTATAATTGCCATAAACAACAGTAATAAACACGTACCTTTAAGTACAAAAACATTATACTTGCATCATTATACAAAATAACAACAAAGGAATGTACTACTAATAACGATTCGAGACAAATTGATATTAGGAACATATCATTGATGCCAAGGAGAGAGTAAAACTTGCATTAATAAGTAGCACACCAAGCTTAAACTTAGTTTATATTAACTGAGACAATGCACCAATAATATATATATATATATATATATATATATGATTAAATAAAGTTATAGCGAGTCAGGTTTAATGTATTGCAGGGTTGCAACCATATAGTGAGCAATCACGCGGAAGATGGCCTTGTTCCATAGGTGTAGTGGGAGGTCAGCTATGGATATCCACCCAGAAACACCAAAGGATGTTGTGGTAGCTCCTTGTTCAATAGTTCAAAGGTGAACATCTGCCCCAGGACATGTTCGAAGACGGAGTTCTCTGTGAGAGTGTAGATGAGTCTGGTGGGTGAAAGGATCTTCGTTTTTAGGATAGTGCATTCAAGTATCAAGAGAGCCAAAGCTTTATTGATCTTAATGCATTCAATGTCTGCATGTGCAGGACAATGCAAAATGTCAATCTGAATGAGCGGTTAGAGCTTTGAGTATACGCATGCTCTGAGCAGAAAGATCGATGGAGCATTCAAGGATGGTAGGATCCATGGAGGGTGATGCCAAAGTGTCAAGATCAGGCTTATGGGTTGTGTGTCGTAGCAGTGGGTGAGAATTAAAGATGGTCGGTTTAAATTGGTAGGGATTTACCAGTGGAATAGGAAGAGGTTATGTGGTGCGTGTAGGGGTGATGATAAGGGTAGCGTCAGAGGCCATAACATCATCTAGAAGAGGGCAAAAAGAATTTTTTCAAAAGATTTTATTGTCAGGTGAGTGTGGTCGTTGGTAGATCAGAGGCTGTGAGAAGGCGGCCAATGTGTGTAAGTGGGTAAAGCGGATATCTGAACGGTTTGACAGTTGTGATATGGCGGCAGTGAGACCATCCCGGCTATGGATAATTGTAGGATCTAAGGATATGGCCTTCTCGGGAGCAAGAAAAACATCGCACTTGAATCTGGCAATGCCGCCTGTTATGTCCTAATCCTAGGCATTTATTGTAGCGGGTCTTTGATTTTTGGTAGGATTTCTTCCTAGATACTAGTATCCATGGATGATCAGTGTCAAGAGGGTGTGATCATGTATCTATCGGAGGATCATTAACATTATCTGAGATATCAGAGGTCATCCCGTTGATGAGGGGTAAGGAGTGTGATGATCGAGTAGAGGTGACAGTATACCTAAATCTCAGTGGTAAATGATCTACAAACCCTAGAGGTCCTTGACGTGATGGTGTCGGAGAATATGGAGTATCTTCCAGTTTGTCTGTCTCGGCTATGTTCTCTTCATCGTAGGTAGGCCTGCCATTTTGTTCTGCAATCATGTGCTCCCTGATGCCCGTGTCGTTCGTAACCTCCTCTGATGAGTAGTCATTTTGCTCCATGTGGAGAAGACAAGGATGTTAGTAGGGTCATGGTTGTTTATGTCTATGAGCCATAGGTCAATCTCCATATCTCCTTTTGGGCAGAGCATTAGGTTCCAGCCAAAGCATAAGTTGAGGGCAACCAGCATATCTATCCATTTTCGGCTAGATTGGAGCAAACCTTTTTTAGTCAGGTAGAAGTTGACTGGGAAGATTGTGGATCCAACTTAGAAGTCGATGATGTATTCTGCAATATCTATGTTGAGATATCTCCATGATCTCGGGAAGAGGATGAATCTAGTCGTTCTGTTGTCCAGACATATATCTAAGTGTGTCATGTTTAGGCGGGTTGAGAGGCGAGGAGAACTATGAGGCTAGTAGCAAGCGAGGTTGTGGGAAGTAACCAGGGTATAGTTGAGCATAATGGAAGATTTTTGAAGTAAAAGAAATAACATGTTGATCTGTAGTATGTAGAATGTGTCAGCGTAAGTGGGGGGTATATAGACTCGAGTAGTGGGTAATTGAGTAGTAAATGTTGTGAATATTAAATGTTGTTGCCAATGCAGTTAGTGTGTTGCAATACCACATATATCACTAAAATGGAGATAGTGAGCCGATCTCATAAGGTGTTCCCTGGTGTCTGTGTCTAGAGTGCGTTCGTAGTAGTTTCGTGGCATGTACGATCAAAGATGCACAAAAACTGTTGTTGTGGGATAGTTGTTGATGCCTGATAAGAGAATATTGATTCTGTAGAGCAAGGGGGGGAGACGGTGTTATAGTATCCTCGACAACATATTAGAGATTTAAAATTTTCTATAGTCATTATGCGAGTGAGGAACAGTTCCATGAGATCAGTGTTATCTCATGCTAACAACTAGAGAGATGTTGTAGCCTTTCTAGAGAGATGTTGGAACCTCTCCCTTCTCTACCATTTCCATGAGTAGGACACAAGTGAACATCCATGACATGGACCAAGACATATTCTAGAAACTAAAGACTGCCATCATCGAAGTCCTCAGATCTTTGACTAGTCCACAACTGATCAGAAATAGCCCGACTCAGAAAGAACATGTAGTTGTGTAGTCATACGCTGCATTGTTATTCACATCAGAATCCCAGAAGCGGGAGGACCTTTTCACCATTAATTTGAGAGTTGTACAAACAGAACTAAAGAAAATAAGTAAGAGTTTAATTTTAGAAATGCTAGTGGAGAGTAAGTGGGTTTGACTAAAGTACAGTACGTGCCATACTTTTCTCTCTCAAAAATGCTCTCACACTATCTCTGTCATGGCGGTATGTGTGGGAGGGTGGTGTCATTCATCACCCCGAAAATGCAGAAAGATTTTTTGTAATCAATAGGATACAACAAGTCAGGTTTAATGTATTGCAGGGTTGCACCCATAGAGTGAGTAATGGCGCGGAAGACATCCTTGTTCCATAGATGTAGTGGGAGATCATCTATGAATATCCACCCAGAAACACCAGAGGATGTTGCGACAGCTCCTTGTTCAATAGTCCATCTGGCATGTTCGAAGATGGAGTTCTCTAGGAGAGTGTGGATGAGTCTGGTGGGTGAAAGGATCTTCGGTTTCAGGATAGTGCATTTCAGAGAGTGCATTCCATTAGTTAGGGGTGATAAGCGGTACTTCCACCTTATGGAAGTGAATCTTTAGGTTATTCTCAAGAACTTTTGAACTTGCATCCTGGTGTAGTTGAACCATCTCTCTCTCTAAGTAGTTCAACTGGATTTGTCCCTTGAGAGTACTCTTTCTTTCTCATGTCATGTAGGTAATCCGATCTACCATAACCCATATTGCATCTTGACCTTCCTTGGTCTAGGGGAGACTTACAACATCCATAATGATGATCTCCCATTCCTTCTCAGGGATTCTTTATCCTCTATGTCAAAACACTGGGTTACTGGTATTCGCCCTTCACCTCCTGGCTTGCATGGAAACTTACCCCATGCAACTTCATCTTAAGCATCCAAAGTACTATTGTCACTTATTATCTTGGTAGTACCAGGGTATATGGTGATCTTAAATCATGATCTCCCGTATTGTCATGATTCCTTAAGATCGATTCCTCAGAAACCCTAAATCACTCTAGACAAGGTTTCATCACCTTCTTTTCCAAAGAAGTGCATCTGAGGTTCTACAACCATCCTTTCATTGCATCACAGCCTAGGCTGGCTAACCAAACAACCATTAACTTGATCAACCAGTATTGTTACATTTGGGTGTTAGCCAAACTTATCTCTTTTCCAACTGGGGGTTATCCTATCAACCTCTTCTAGCCTCTAGCTAAACTAGGCAGCTGCATCTCATCCAGAGCATCCATTACCACTTCACACCCTTAGGTGTTAGGTAAAGTTGAAGACATACACCTCCATGTATTCCATTTATTATCTCATCTCAGCTCTAGGTCTATCTTCAACAATAAAACTCTGAGCTTATTCTCTTGGTTTTTCAAACTCAACCTTGTATGACTCATATCTCATGATAAAACATCCTCATATGATGACTACCTTGTTTGTAAACCATCCATGTATCATTCACTCCATCAGGGTATGTTATCATCTTTGTCCTCATACCTCATGGCAACGTTCCAACTCACATCACCTTTTATCCTTAGTGTATGGCATGCGTATTGTCCTATCTCTCACTCCCATAACAAGAGGAAATAAGCATTTGGCTGTAGTCCAAATATAGAGTTCTTACTGTTCCAAGAGTAGAGATGGTACATCCCACCTTGCCAGTAGACCTTTAAATCTAAGTTGAAACATGCAGCTTATACCTCTATATCACAATCATCTTGATATCAAAGTTACTTTTATGGAAAACTAGTCTCGAACCTACTTGGGTCCATACGCAATCCTTTGTCATCTCCTATAGGTCTATAGGGTTCCGGCACTTTTGGGGTCATACCTCTTCCCTCATGCATCCAGAGAGTGCCCTACTCATCTGCCATTTGGGTCCCATGAGTTCATGAAGGTGATCAATCTCCTAGCCCATGGCCCTCAGACAAAGATAGTTGTTACCTCCCGACCCTATGGTCATGTACAACTAGGGAATTAGGCAACTCCTACTTCCATCGGTCTTATCCCTACCTGGCCCTAGGATAGACTTAGGATTCTATTATAGTACATGTCCATCTTAATTAGTACCTTACCCAAGCCTTCATCATCTCTCTCTCTCTGCATTCATGGGTTGGCTCCCATCCTTTCATAGGGTCATGGCAACATGCCTACCTTGGTCAGGCCCCATACCGGTTACCTCCATGGTAACACATCCACATGCACTTAGATATGGTTATCTATGGGTCTATATGTTCATTCTCATGCCATGTACTTTTCACTTGGCTTCTCAAGATCCTATGAGACCTCTTTAGGTTTCCCATAAAACTGGTATACTCCCTACCAAAGGGTCCCTCTCCCAGGATGGGAGGAAACTACAACTCTTGACAACAAGGTCGTAAACATCCTTAGGGTTTATATTCAAATGTGCATGCTTATCCCAGCAGCCACTAAGGCACAAGCAGACCACCTACTAAACCATGCTAGGTCATACTTGTTCTCATCCTCAACATTGTATCAAGATCATACCTTCCCATGTCATCACTTAGCTGTGGGGGTTCATCCAACATACCTTAAACTCAAGGGGTTTCCCTTTTCTCTAAACATGAGGAGTATCATGCTCGAAACTATAGAAACTCAAATCTTATCAGGAGCATCAGGTAAACCACTTCCCCTCTTAGGCCTAGGAACCCTAGGTTCACTTTTGGGGGTCCAACTGCATGCTCAATCTCTTAACCACGAATCAAGCATGTATAAGGCATGACATGCACTTCCTATCATCCTTCTACTTGAGCAACACTTCAGAGTTGAGTCCTCCTTAAGGGCAATCAACGAGGTATAAAGCCTCACAACTGATTACTTAAACCTCCTCAGGGTCTAAGGCACTCTTTGTCTCATCTCAGCAGGTAAACACCTATACCATAGACACATAGGTACCAGAAGCCTCATCCTCTCTCTAAGGTTTGGTTCCTCTAAACAACCACGATATCATCAGCCTCCAGGGAGCAAGCATGAGGCAACCACTACCATCCACTGAGGTTGCATCACCCTCAACTCCCCATTGTTCCTCATATCTCAGAGTCTAGGCTTCCGACCTTCTTGCTTGGGTCCTACTCTTTCTCTCTAGAGCTAACCCTACAAACAACCTCACTACCAGAGGTCCTCCCTCCATGAAGGTGGACCAAGCTCACAAGCATACCCCTACATGGGTGATACTTATATTCAAACTTATGTTTGCTCAAGGTTATCCCTAGCCCTTTATGCTTATCTCATCACCTATCCAACATACTCCCTTGGCCAGGGTTTCAACCTACTTCTCACACTACTGGGTGCCTACTATGCCATGCTCATATAAGCTCATGGGGTTTCCATAGGTTCTTCTCTAACCTCATCAACAAAGGAGCTATCCTTCTCTCTACCATGCATGACCCTTTCCAGGGTTGGGTCGCCAAAGGCACTAGGTCATCCAACCTCATAAGGCTCACAACATCATGGGCATCCAAAGGCATGCCCACTCACCTGGTCTATCATGACATCTAACTCATCATGTCATCTCTCTCTCTAACCACCACTTAGGGATAGGGTTAGCATCATCCTCAAAGGATGTGTCAGGCCTCTACTTATACTGGAGATCTCTACCTCCATGACCAACTCTCTTTACTTATCCTCCTGACAAGAAGGTCTATCCTCAGGTCTCTCTTGAGGGCATGACAACTTATATCATATGACCTAAGCATGTATCTATTCTTTTATGCTTAATCTATTAAGCTTATGTCCATGACATCTTATTTATATGCTTTTTATTAATTTGGTGGAGGATTCCTTAAACCTTATCAACCTTACCCATACCTCAAGAGGGTGAGGAAAAGAGAGAAAACCCTAATCCATAAGGTCCTGAACAACATTTGAGTTGAGAAGGGATGAACAAGATGAGAGAGTCCCAAAGGTATCTTATTTCGAGTCAAATCATGAGACTTTGGCCAGGCAGTCACATAGATCTGGGATTCCTCATATTCTGACTAGCGGTGCGGAGGAAAATCTTGCCATCCCCCAGTCGTGATCCTTTTCTAGACACCTCTATCTTTTGTAAATTCCTCTAATAACTCCCTTGGGTTCTACAAAATTTGTAAAATCTAATAATTATTAAAGATTAAGTGAGGAACCTTGGCTCTGATACCAAATGTAATGACCCCGCCTCCCAATAACCCCCAATTAAGGGAGACCAGAAGATCAAAGCCGTTATCCCAATTCCTAGATCAAAGGTTCGACAAATAATCAATAATAATCATCAAATTCTACTAGATTATATTGAAAAGCTGTGATAAAATTAAACTTTGCATACCTTTTGAAAACTTTGGATTTCTAAACTTCTATCCATGTATGAAGTCTATTCTAACTAATCCTCCTTTGTACTTTAATTCATATTTAATTCCACATATGCCACTTTACTGTTTGTCCTTTTCATTATACCTAAAACGCCGACAAATAAAACGTCGGTCAGCATAAAGCCGGTATGTGGGGGAAACAATAATCATGCAATTATCCATAATAACGTATTGCAGTCAATTACAATTTAACAATCAATTTTATATTTTAAATATAACTGTGTGATCCATGCGTACCCTATCCTCTGCGTTGTCCCTGCAGTGGACCTGTATGCTACCTTCCTTATGGTAGATCCCCATTAAACCTCTCATGATTCCACCTAACAGGTGAACCAGTTTCTAGGGTTGAGTCACATGGCACTACCCGTAGGTAGCCCACTCCTTAACTCGTGGCATGCTAAAGAGTCTCATGGAACTACATGTGGGTAGCCTAATTTCTAACTCACGATAACCTAGACCTTGCTCTAGGTTACCCCTTTTTAGCCTTTGTAAAGCCTCAGAGGAGGAGCCGGATCTAAGCCAGTTGTATATATATATTTATAGTGATAATCATAGTCACTTTACAGTTGCATGAAATAAATAGGCATCCAACATTTATTTTCAAGCAACCGATAAAATGTTTGGGAATCGCTGTGAAATTAAAGCGATTATTCATAAGCGTAACCACATACATGTCAGGCTAATAGAATAATCCATGCAAGTAAGAAATCCAAGCAAGCAAGCACACATAATAAGATCCTGAAATATGCATACAATTTCCTATTATTGATCATGCCATCAAGATCTATTAAACCTATCTCGCTTCCTAGGGTTTCTAGTCCAATTTTAGGGTTTCCATTGCCATTAGGGTTTCATTTCATCTTTTACTATTTCAAACCCTAATTTTATTCAATTACTCACAAACCCTAATTATCTCCTCTATTCATCATGAAAGTTACTAAGGTTATCTTTTAACAACATATAACCCTAATTTCAATTTAAAGGCACACTTAAACATTAATTAAGTCCATTAAGCCTCTTTTACATTAAAGCTACTATTTTTATCCTTTTAATCCATGACAAGATCATTATGCTCATTTATCATCAATTCAAAGTTCATTATGGTCTACTTCGCATATGAACTTGATTTGCCATTAATTCTATCTTTTATTCATTAGAAAACCCTAATTACTACATTAAGGGTATTTATCCACAATTAGGAACTTTTATGATCGAAATAGCTTAGAATTATCTTATCTCAACTTTAATCATGAAATCGAACCATTAAAGCCATTAAGAGTCACATTTACTAATATTAGGGTTTCAAGTCCCATTAAAGCATATTTATGCACATGAAACTCTAAATTAAACCAATTACGTGCAAAGTTCATCCTTTTTGTTCCTAGTGTTCCTTTTTATCATTAATAGGTTAATACCAACTTTAATCATCCATTAAACCCTATTAACCACATTAATCATCTCAAAATTGGGTTTCTTAATCATTAAATCATTAAAGTTGATAACTCACACTATTTTTCGAATTGCAAATAGAAAAAGGCTTCAATTATATTTTTGATGCATTCCTCATGTTCTGCTGAGCAAAATTCATATATTATTTGTATCCATCCGAGCTACGGTTAATGAGATATGAATTTTGCAAAATTACTTACTTTGGGCCAATCGGAAACTGCCACGTCGCTTCTTTCCATGCAACACGTTTGCTTGTTTAAAAACATAACAAAATGACCGATTTGCCCTTGTTAAGTTATCGGTTTCTTCAGCCCGTGGAGAGGGAAGAATGTCCAACGACTAGGGTCGTCTTCTTCCTCCGCGCTGCCCTAGCTGCGTGCGCCTGTAGCAGCTCGTGGCCCATCCCCTCTCCTCCCTGGGGTCCGAGGGTCACCGCCCATGGCCGTCCTGGCTCCGCTGCTATCTGCCGTAGCTAGTGCACTGCCAAAACCACAACCTAGCAGGTCATTTTCATGCACAACGGGCCTATAACTGCGGTCGTCATTGTAGCTGTGCGGCTACAGTTGTGTGTTGGTTCGAGCGAAGGGATTGCCACTGAGCATCTTATTGATAACGTGGGATCATCCAACATCCAGTGAGTGCATCAAACGGTTCATAGTTGCTCCGTGGATGCTCTATCCCTCTACCCTAGGGTTTTCTTGCAAAGAAGAAGATGAGAGAGAGAGAAGGATGCTTGGGGTTCTTTGGAACTCGATCCAGGGGGTCTACCCCTTTTATGGGGGAGGATATCCTCACCCTAAGATGTCCCTCTAAGAGGAAATAAGTCCTCTCCTATTAGGAATCCTATTCCTTCAATGAGAAGCAAGTCTCTTTCTCTCTCTTAAATAAAATTTTGATGTTCATTATTTTTGAGATGTTAGAGTTTCGAAAATCACCTCCTTTATCCTCTTAGTACTTGCTTTTTAATTACTTGTCACGAAATCATATTTTCTTTTAATAGAAAATGCCACCTTTTTAATAATAACACAAAATTCATTCATTAATCATCATATTATCTTCTTATTTTTTATTATTGGTATTTTCTCTTTCTTTTTCTCCATTGGGACCCATTGGACCCCAAGAAACTCTAAGATTTTGAAATTCTTCATTAAAGATACTTATTATCCTTCTAGATGCATCTATTTCCATTACTTCACATTATCTTGTTTATTTCTTATTAAAATATCTCTTTTTGAGGATTTCTCTTTATTTCTCTTTTATTTTCCTCATTGGTATTCATTTTAATATTAGGAATCCTTTGGATACGAAAATTCATCAAGGATAACTCAATTATACCTCTTTTCACTTATTTTCCACATTTTATCATTGTTTTCAATTTCTTTCTTAATAAAGAAATATTTAATTGACCTTTTCTTTTCTTATTGCTTTTTTTTTTGCAACTTTGTACCCCTTCGAACCCAGGGAACCCAAGAGGCACGAAATCCACCTTTGGATTAAATTCTTTTGCCTTCTAGAGGTTTCCACATTTTTCTTTTCTCTATTTTCCTTATTTAATGGAGTTTCTTTTGTCTTTTCCTTGTTATTGGGCCCAATAGCCAATAAAGCCCACAACAAAATCATCAAGGCTATTTTAAAAGAACCTCATTTATTCAAAAAAAATTATATCATTATTTGTTCAAATACCTTTAATATGAGAAATTACATTTCTCACCCAATGAACCCAAAAGTTGGGGTTATAACATGAACTATGTGAGATGCTTGTGCAACAAGTATCATGAATACCTTGGTCAGATGACCTGGAGGTAATCGTTACATGATAGTGGTAACCATGTTCAGTGATGAACTAAGGGTTTGAATACCCAGATCCAGCAAATATGATGATGGTGATGTTGAGGGATGTGAATTCCCAGTAATGAGATAAGGGATTGAGATCCCAATGCTTTATAAAGTTTTAAAAAGTACTTGAAAGGAGTATTGTTTCTTTGTAGCATTTGTCATAATAATTCTTGTTTGAAAACTTGACTGAGGCTAAAAGAATATGGTAATATACTTAAATAATCAAGTGGAATATTATCATGTAGAGCCCTGGCCATAGATCCATCATCGTCAGTAGTTGGTGATGGTGAAACAGGTTTACCTGCTGGTTAATCCGGAGCATATATTGTTGAATATGTGGGGTTACTCCTAGCCAAAAATAGGAGGATTAGAGTACAACTTCAATTGTAGATTCAAGATGTGTTTAAGAGCATGGTGAACATGCCCATGGCTCAGTGTGATGGAGCAGGAATGGGTTCATGGCTCAGAGAGCACGGTGAACTGGCCCATGGCTCAAATTTACTAGCATTGGGACCTGTACTAAGGTGGGCTAGATGATGGGTAGCCTATGAGAGATAACCCTGTGACTGAGGTCACTTAAGCAAGAGACTGCAGTCCTGCTTGTGGTCTCGCACTGACCGAGAAGGATGAGATCGAGGAGTCTGGCTCTTCCTTTGATCTTGTATGGCATCAACTTTGGGTTTCACAACCGATGGTTGGATTTGAGCGGTACGGCTCACTTCCTCATGGCATAAGAATGATTATAAATTTAATCACCCGTGTAGCATATTTGCTTAAGGATGAATTACGGAAATGATTGGTTGATGTTACTTTGTTTATTGTATCCTGAAATGGATAGATATTATACATGTTCTTCATATTCCTTAATAAAATGGATATACGATTTACTGCTTTATCTTTCATAACTGTAATGCTTTAAGAGGTGATATTGATCAATTCTGCTATTAAATAGAGATTCCTCTGTCCAGTTTATTACTATTTATCGGTAATAATAATATTTATGGTGGAGAGTTATATCTCTCACTGGGACAATTTCAATTGTCTCACCCCCCGTGGGATCCAACCTTTTTAGGTGGACGAGGACGAGGAGGTAGAAACCCTACACCAGGGGAAGGACAACAACATCAGGGACAGCAGTGACATCTCAGGTGGAAATACTGATTGTCATGTCTTGTAGATATGAGTCCTATGTGTCGTATTTGTACTCTCAGGTCCTTGGAGTCAGTAGTGAGTGCTTTTATGATCGATCTGAGATTTTGGCATTGAATGCCTCGAGGTTTTATGTTACTTATGTGTAGATTTTACAGAGCAACTGTTGTATGTAATCCTCGAGAAGAGAAGGTACATGGTATGTACTTTTTGGACCAGAATGTGTATATAATATTTTGGTTCTTGTTATAAGAGTTTCCTGGAAATGGATCTCTTTGCAAATGGTTTTAATTTTTAGTGATTTTCAGTAATCCAGTACTAATGTTTTCTTCCGCATTAATTGTAACGATTTGTTTATCGGATTGGTATCAGGTCGTCTCAGTCAGTGTGTGCACACTTGAGTAAAGTGGATATCTGAAATGTTTGACAGTTGTGATATGGCGATAGTGAGACCATCCCAGGTCTAGATAATTGTAGGATCTAGAGATATCACCCTCTCGGGAGCAAGAAAAACATCACACTTGGTTCTAGCAATGCCGTCTGTTATGTCTTAATCCTAGGCATTTGTCATAGAAGGTTTTCGGTAAGGTTTCTTCCTAGATACTAGTATCCATGGATGATCAGTGTCAAGAGGGTGCGATCATGTATCTAGTGGAGGATCATTCACATGATCTGAGATATCATAGGTCATCTTGTTGATGGGGTGTAAGGAGTGTGATGATCGGGTAGAGGTGAAAATATACCTGAATCTTTGTGGTAAATGATCTACAAACAATGGAAGTCCTTGATGAGCTGGTGCCAGAGAAGATTTAGTATCCACCAATTTGTCTGTCTCAGCTATGTTCTCTTCATCATAGGTAGGCCTGCCATTTTGTTCTACTATCATGTACTCCTCGACGTCATGTCATCTGTAACCTCCTCTGATGAGTAGTTGTTTCGCTCGATGTGGAGAAGACGACAGATGTTATTGGGGACATGGTTGTTTATGTCTGTGAACCATAGGTCAATCTTCGTATCTCCTTTTGGGAGGAGTATTAGGTGCCAGCCAAAGAATAAGTTGAGGGTAACCAACATATCTCTCCATCTTCGAGTAGATTGGAGCAAACATTTTTTAGTCAGGTAGAAGTTGACTGGGAAGATCTTGGATCCAACATAGAAGTCGATGATGTATTCTGCAATCTTTATGTTGAGATATCTCCATTCTCTTGGCAAGAGGATGAATCTAGTAATTTTGTTGTCGAGACATATATCTAAGTGTGTCATGTTTAGGTGGGTTGGGAGGCGAGGAGAACTATGAGGCTAGTAGCAAGCGAGGTTGTGGGAAGTGTATAGTTGAGCAGAGTGGAAGATTGTTGAAGTAAAAGCGACATATGTCTTGTAGATATGAGTCCTATGTGTCGTATCTGTACTCTCAGGTCCTTGGAGTTAGTAGTGAGTGCTTTTATGATCGATCTGAGATTTTGGCATTGAATACCTTGATGTTTTATGTTTCTTATGTGTAGATTTAACAGAGCAAATGGTGTATGTAATCCTTAAGAAGAGAAGGTACATGGTATGTACTTTGTGGACCAAAATGTGTATATAATATTTTGGTTCTTGTTATAAGAGTTTTCTGGAAATGGATCTCTTTGCAAATGGTTTTAATTTTTAGTGATTTTTAGTAATCCACTTCTAATGTTTTCTTCCACATTAATTGTAACGATTTGTTTATCGGATTGGTATCAAGTCATCTCAATTTAAGTGGTATCAGAGCTCTAGGTTTGCTGAGTCTACATAGACATAGGATTAAGGTTGTTGAGTCTGTTCTAGTGTCTTTCAGTTTGTCTGATAGTGACTTCTGCTCTCAAGAGAAGAAGTAAAGCTTGAAGATGGCTGGATCACATGAAGAACATGTTGCTAAAAGCAGTGTTGCTGCACCAGGAGGAGGTGCACGGGATCAAACTAGAGAAGAGCTAGTACTTGAACATCCCCAACTTGACCAAGCTACACTAGTAAACCCAGCTTTCCATGCTCTGTTTGGGCAGTTTATGGAGACTATGACACATACAAGGGATAGGATGCCACCACCTACACCTAGGGCACCAGCTCACAATAAGGGACATGGAGCTGGAAAGACTTTTGAATGGCTTCGGCAGGTAGGATCCACTGATTATGTTGGTACAGCTGACCCAGCAGATGCAGACTTGTGGCTGACTGAGCTGGAGAAGGCCTTCAGAATTCTTAATATCCCAGAAACTGAGAAGGTTAGACATGCAGTGTACCTGTTGAAGGGGAGTGCTGGCCATTGGTGGGCCATAGAAGAAGGCAAAATACTAGGTGTTGAAGTCGGATGGGAAGAGTTCCGATGAGAATTTGTTAGTAGATATTTTCCCAAGACTTACCTGGATGAGAAGATTTCTCAGTTTGAGCGGATAAGACAAGGACCAATGAACATTAGTGAGTATGAAGCTAAGTTCATAGAGCTTTTGCGGTTCTGTCTGCACATGACTGTTATAGATGAGGATAGGATTCAACATTTTGAGAAGGGTTTGAACGTTGATTTGACCACACCAATATCTGCTCTAGAGAATAGAGAGAGGTTTGCCACCTTTATGGAGTCAGTTAGATGGATAGAAAGGTTCGTGAATGAGAAGCGTCAGGCCAACAGTAAGAAGGTGTATACACAGTTCCAGGGACAGAGGTCCGAAAGTTTTAAGAAACCAAGGTTTTCTGCACCAACAAAACCACCGAGGTTTAATACTCAGACATAGTGGACATCCAACAAGGGTAGAGGTCGTAGTTTACCACCAGAGGGAGCCTACAACTCAACATCAATGTCAGTAATAGGACCATCTAGGCCACAACAGGAGAGCAGAGTTTGTTATAAATGTGGGAAGATGGGACATCTGATGAAAGATTGTCTAGTTAGAGACATGAGTGTAACCCAACCACCGAGGCAAAGTCAACAAGGCTCTCAGAGGCAACAGTTTAGCAGTGGCACTCGAGGACGTGGACAGACATCCCAAGCTAGCTCATCCACATCCAACAATAGGGCAAGTGGTTGACAACCAACAACGACAAGATTCTATGCTATGAATCAGCCGGAAGCAGTGGTTAACCCATGAGTCATGACATGTCAGATGGAATTATTTCATTCTGATATGTCTTCATCCTGCTTTGTATCTATTTTGATTGATTTGGGTGCTACACATTCCTTTATCACTCGAGAAGTGATTCATGACTGCAATATGACTGTTAGTCATAGATCAGATAATCTATTATTAGAAACTCCATTAGTTGGATCAGCAGTGTTGCGGGAGGTGTGTTCTCCTGGTGTTCTTTCCTTTTCAGAACATAGCATTCAGGTGGATCTTATACCACTTGAGATGCATTGGTTCGACATAATCCTTGGGATGGGCACCTTAGAAAAGTATAAGGTTGTCTTGGATTGCGGTTCCAAGCAGACTATGTTCACAGAAAATGGTGTTACATGGATCTTTCAGGGGGACAGAAAGATTCTTCCAACTTGTCTAGTATCGTCTATGGTAGATGAGAAGTTGATGAGACAAGGATGCTTCACATTCTTGGCATATGTGATAGATACCAGGGTAGAAAGTTCTAGTCTTTATGAAGTTCCAATTATTAGGGAGTTTGAGGATGTGTTTTCTAAGGAACTTCCAGGTGTTCCTCCACCCCGAGAGATTGATTTCGAGATTAATCTAATCCTAGATACACAACCTATAGCTCAAACACCATATAGAATGGCACCTACTGAGATGGAAGAACTCAAGAAACAGTTACATGAATTGCTTGAAAAGGGTTTTATTCGACCGTGTACTTCACCATGGGGTGCTCTGGTTCTCTTTGTGAAAAAGAAGGACGGGTCTATGTGATTATGCATCGACTATAGACAGCTAAACAAAGTAACCATAAAGAACAAATATCCTCTGCCAAGGATAGATGATTTGTTTGACCAGATGCGTGGTGCAACTATCTTCTCTAAAAGAGATCTGAGGTCATGATACCATCAGTTACGTATCAAGGAGAGTGACATACCTAAATCAGCCTTTAGGACAAGGTATGGTCACTATGAGTTCATGGTTATGTCGTTTGGACTAACCAATGCATCAGCTGCATTCATGGAACTAACCATTCCTTGATCAATTCATAGTAGTCTTTATAGATGACATCCTGGTTTACAGTAAAGATGTTCAACAGCATGAACAACACCTCTGTCATACCCTGACTTTACTGAGAGAGCACAAGCTATATGCCAAATTCAGTAAGTGTGAATTCTGGTTATCAGAAGTGTCTTTTCTTAGACATGTAATATCTGCCTCAGGTATCCATGTTTATCCTAAAAAGGTAGAATCTATCTTGGAATGGGAACAGCCAAAGACACCAACGGAGATATGCAATTTTCTAGGACTGGCAGGCTACTATAGGAGGTTCATTAAGAACCTCAGTTCTATAGCTTTACCCTTAACCAAGTTGACCAGGAAGGAGGTTCCTTTTGTCTAGAATGACAAGAGTCAGCATTCTTTCCAGTCATTGAAAGAAAGGTTGACCAGTGCACATGTGTTAGTGTTACTTGAGTAGGGAAAGGGGTATATTGTTTTCTATGATGCTTCTAAGAATGGTCTAGGATGTGTGTTGATGCAGGATAAACAAGTGATTTCTTTTGCTTCTCGACATCTTAAGAAACACGAGGAAAATTATCCAACACATGATCTAGAATTGGCTGTAGTGGTTCATGCATTGAAGATCTGGAGACATTATCTCTATGGAGAGACATTCTAGATTTTCACAGACCATAAGAACCTAAAATACATCTTTTAATAGCAAGATTTGAATATGAGACAATGCCATTGGATGGAGTTAATCAAGGACTACGATTGTACAATTGATTATCATCTGGGGAAGGCTAATGTAGTGGTTGATGCACTAAGTAGAAAATCATCATCACCAAACACAGACAAGGCACAATTGAACTCTTTAGTGTGCTTTGAATGAGACATGCTTGTCTCTTTGAGGCAAGACAATGTACAACTTAAAGTATCCTTGTTAGATGGATTGATAGCTGAGATGCACATAAAACCTACTCTGAAACAACAGATCAAAGAGGCACAACAAGCTGATACTGTGATTCAGCAGATCAGGTTAGAGTATGGTAGTGAGAAACGAGATGGGTTTCATGAGTCAGATGATGAGGTAGTCTGTTACCATGGTAGGATGGTAGTACCTGATGCCAATGACTTAAGGAAGTTAGTCTTGGAAGAAGCTCACTCATCTATGTATGCAATGCATCCAGGGAGCACCAAAATGTATCATAACTTGAAGGATATGTATTGGTGGCCTGGTTTGAAGAAAGATGTAGCTGAGTTTGTTATACGGTGTCTAGTATGTCAGCAGGTTAAAGCTGAACATCAGAAACCCGTAGGAACAATGCAACCTGTACCTATACCACAGTGGAAATGGGATCACATGACCATAGACTTTGTGGTTGGTTTGCCAAGAACAACCAAAAGTCATGATTCCATTTGGGTAATAGTTGATAGGTTGACTAAGTCAGCACATTTTCTTCCTATCAAAACAACTTATACTACTGAAAACTTGCACAAATCTATATAGATGAGATAGTGCGTTTACATGGGGTTCCAGCTACAATTGTTTCTGATAGAGGTCCCCAGTTCACGAGTCATTTTTGGGAACGACTACATAAAGCTTTGGGTACGTAATTAAGGTTTAGTACCACCTTTCACCCACAGACAGATGGACAATATGAGAGTACTATAAAAACTTTGGAGGATTCGCTTAGGGCATGTGTCCTTCAGTTTGTAGGAAGTTGGGATACACACTTGAGCTTAATAGAATTCGCTTACAACAATAGTTATCAACACAATATTGATATGGCACCATATGAAGCATTATATGGTAGACGTTGTAGAGCTCCATTGTGCTAGTATGAAATAGGAGAATACTAACTTTTGGGTCTTGAGTTAGTGCAATAGACAACTGAGAAGATTAAAGTAATACAATAACAGTTAAAGGTTGCACATGATAGACAAAAATCATACGCTGATAAATGATGAAGACCTTTAGAATTCCAAGTTGGAGACAAAGTATATCTCAAAGTCTTGCCTTGGAAAGGTGTTCTTAGATTTGGAAAGAAGGGTAAGTTAGCTCCTAGATTTATGGGGCCTTATCCAATCATCGAACAGATTGGAAAGGTAGCCTATAAGTTGGAGTTGCCACATGAACTACATAAACTGCATCCAGTATTCCATATATCCATGTTGAGAAAGTGTCACCCTAACACAGAGTTAGTTTTGCAACCTGTGGAGGTAGAATTAAATGAAGATATATCCTATGTAGAGGGACTAGTGTTGATTCTTGATAGAAGAATCAAAAAGTTGAAAAAGAAAGACATAATTCTTATGAAAGTTCTATGGCATCATCGTGGCATTGAAGAATCTACATGGGAACTAGAGAAAGAAATGAGAAGGAAGTACCCTTCTCTTTTCTCTTGACGATTTCGAGGACGAAATCCATGTTAGGGGTGGATAATTGTAACATCCTTGACCTGTGTTAAGGCTTAATCCTATAAGTTTTGGTTAAGTAAGTCATTTAGATTCTTGTCTTTATCTTTTGAAAAGTAATTAATATTAAAGGAGAGCTTATGTTTCAATTTTGGTCCTATTTGAATAATGTTGAGACAATATTTTACCTATTTTGGACTAAAGTGTAATTTACCCAATTTAAGGGGGTTACCCTGCAAATGTCACATGATAAATGTTCCTCAAGTGTTATAGCATCATAAGAATGAGAATGATGCTGAGGTATGGCTTCCACAAGCCTAAGTTTCAAGAAGGAGCTTGCTTGAATAATGTTTGTGCATTAAATGCTAGTTTTGGTGTAATATGCAATTTACCCAAAATCTAGGGTTGAATATGTAAAATACCACTTCAAGAGTGTCCCTATTGTTTCTTGATATCATTTAGAGAAAATAAAAAGAATGGGGCATCTTGTTTGAACTATTGGAGGAGAGATAATCTTGATAATAAAATAATCAAGAAATAAGCATAATTGAAACCCTATTTTATTTTGTAGCAAAAATAAATATGTTAATTGAAGTGCCTATCAACTAAAAAGAATGTAGTTGAAATCCTATAGTGCAAGGACGTTAAAATACCTTGAGTTGCACTGAAATATCCTAAGTAGGTGAAGAAACCCACTCACATTTGTTAATTAAAAAGTAATGTCCACTAAAAATGGATAATACTATTATATTAATTAAGGTGCTTAAGTGGTTGCTTTTAATTCAAGGATAAACGAAAGGATTTTGAGGAAAAAGAAAGATGTCTTCGAAGGCAAGGAAGGGAGGGGGCATGTGGCAAGAAAGTGGATGGATTTTCTTCTACTTTCTCTCTCCTAGAAAATCAATCACATATATTCGATTTTCTCCTTACTTGAAAGGCTATTTTGCAAACCACTTTCTTTCCCTTGCTTTGGATGACGACCAAGGAGCTTAGGAGCATGAGGAAAATCTTCCCCAAGCTAAAGGTAAGCTCCATGATCATCTTCAACCTTGAATTGATGGTTGAAATCAGATTTTAACATTGATTTTCTTCTCTTTTCCATCCAATGCTCAACCTTGGCTATCTTTTGCATCCAAAGAGTTGGAAACAAGCCTTGGCTAGTTGAAGGAGCTTCTTTCACCATTAGAGACGTGAAGCTTTGAAGCTACTTTGAAGGTGGGTTATTTAACTTGAACCCATCAATGTTGTTATTGATTTCGATTTCTCATCATATGTTGATCTTTAATTTCTTCTTGAATAATTGCTGAATTAATCATATAAATGGCAGTAGAATTTGGAGGTATGAAGCTTTATGATGATGACATCATCTTAGCACACATCTCAAGAAATTTAGAAGCAAACAGTTTCATTTGGTTGGTCAAACAGTTTCAAACCGTTAGAGACCAAACGGTCTCAAACCGTTTAGTGACCAATCAGTTTCAAAACCGATAGAGGTCAAACGGTCTTAAAATGTTAGAGACCAAAACTGTTTCAGTGGATTCAAGGATCAATTGATCTTATGACCTAACGACTTCAAATAACCAAATTCAATTGATTTCAGAACCCTAGTTCAATTGGCTTCAAAACCCTAGATCAATTGATGTCAAAACCCTATTTTAGGTTCAATCAGTTTCAATTCTGATTTGATCAAACGGTCTTCAAACCGTTTGAGGTGTTAGGGATCAAGACCGTTTAAGGTCTAACGGTCTTCAGACCATTTAGGGATTTTGAGACCAAGACCATTTGATGGTCTAACGGTCTCAAACCGTTTGAAGGTGTAGACCAAGACCGTTTGATGATCTAACGGTCTCAAACCATTTGAAGGTGTGGACCAAGACCATTTAAGGTCTAAACGGTCTTCATACTATTTGTAGGTTTGGTCCAAGACCATTTGAGGGTGCAATTGGTCCAAGACCGTTTGAGGGTGCAATTGGTCCAAGACCGTTTGATGGTACAATTGGTCCAAGACCGTTTGAGGGTGCAATTGGTCCAAGACCGTTTGAAGGTTCATTTGGTCTAAACCATTTGAAGGTCCAAATTGATTCAATCATGTAAGTACTAATAACCCTATACGTGGTTGAAGAGTATCTCAAGGTTGATTTCAAATGGAAGTACTTCTAAAGTACTTAGGTGATTGGTATAATTAGAAGTGATTATTACTCAATGCCTATGAAAGTAATAAATCCAATACACTATGATAAGCATAGGTGCATGTTCATAGGGAAAGGTTAAGTCAACTAAATAAGGAATGATGGTGATGTGTGTTCCTACTACATGGAACAATGATAAGTATGATTTAACACTTAAATAATGCTATGTGCACCAAGATATGTGGAAGCATTGACTTAGGGTTTGGATTAATGAGGTAATCATAAAACCCTAATTAATATAAAGATAGGAAATCTTAACCCTAATATAGGGTGAGGTTATGTGAAACCCTAATTGATAATGATATTAAGTGAAACCCTAATATAGGGAGATGTTATGTGAAACCCTAATTGATAATGATGTGAAACCCCAATATATGGTGATGATATGTGAAACCCTAATATAGGGTGAGGTTATGTGAAACCCTAATTGATAATGATATTAAGTGAAACCCTAATATAGGGAGATGTTATGTGAAACCCTAATTGATAATGATGTGAAACCCTAATATATGGTGATGTTATGTGAAACCCTAATATAGGGTGATGCTATGTGAAACCCTAATAAATGGTGATGTGATGTGAAACCCTAATTGATAAAGATGGGAAACCCTAACCCTAATGAGGGAATAGTGATGTTATCTTTTTATTGCATATTGTCGATATGTAATTGATATGGTTGTTATCAAGTATACTAACCATGCATGTATCATGAGATGATGAGCATAACCAGGTATGCGTTATGATGTTAATGGGCCTTGTGAGCCATTATTTTATTTGTTGCCTAGTAAGAGATGACAAGAAGTTGAATATGCCTAGTGAACTATGTGAGATGCTTATGCAACAAGTATCATGAATACCTTGGTCAGATGACCTGGAGGTAATAGTTACCTGATAGTGGTAACCATGTTCAGTGATGAACTAAGGGTTTCAATACCCAGATCCAACAAATATGATGATGGTGATGTTGAGGGATGTGAATTCTCAGCAATGAGATAAGGGATTGAGATCCCAATGCTTTATAAAGTTTTGAAAAGTACTTGAAAGGAGTATTGTTTCTTTGTAGCATTTGTCATAATAATTCTTGTTTGAAAACTTGACTGAGGCTAAAAGAATATGGTCATATACTTAAATAATCAAGTTGAATGTTATCATGTAGAGCCCTAGCCATAGATCCATCATCGTCAATAGTTGGTGATGGTGAAACAGGTTTACCTGTTGGTTAATCTGGAGTGTATATTGTTGAATATGTGGGGTTACTCCTAGCCAAAAATAGGAGGATTAGAGTGCAACTTTGGTTGTAGACTCAAGATATGTTTAAGTGCATGGTGAACAGGCCCATGGCTTAGTGTGATGGAGCATGAATGCGTTCATGGCTCAGAGAGCACGGTGAACTGGCCCGTGGCTCAAATTTACTAGCGCCGGGACCTGTACCAAGGCGGGCTAGAGGATGGGTAGCCTATGAGAGCTAACCCTGTGACTGAGGTCACTTAAGCAAGAGACTGTTGTCACGCCCCAATCTCACATTAACCACAAACCACGAGATTAGGACAAGACAGGATGGGATTTACACAAAGCCAACCACTCTTTACTTTTTGAAACATTTTAAAGAGATTGAAAAGATAATCTGATTATGCTGTAAAATGAAACTAAACAAACTGCAAAAGCATCTTTATTAAATTGACTAGCAATATAAACAGAGTCTACAACATATTACTTTGTTTGATATAAAATAAAGCATAACAGTTAATTTACATCTTATACACATTCTCTCTCTCTCTCTCACACACCTTGTCCCAAAGATCGAGGGGAAAGGACTAAGAGACCTCTAATTACTAACTATGCATACCTTCTACAGACAAAGCGATAGGATGAAAGGATCCTTCAGATTTCCTGCTGCTGATGTTAACCTGAAAATGTTTTGAGTAGAGGTATGAGCCTACTCGCTCAGTGAATAGTATTTCACTTAGCTATCACTAAACAACTCATCAGGTTTATAAATTTAAATTTAACATAAATGCAGAACTAAACAAGGCAGTTCTAATAACATAACAGATTTACAGAATATAATCACATTTCCAAGCATCAACAGGTAATTCAGATAAATGAACAGTTATATAAATTTACTGTGAACCTACTTGATTATTTATTCATTTTATTATTATGCCCTAAATATATGCAGTGTACTCTGCATATAAAGATCCGCAGCAAGTTCATGCTACGGTCCCACCGTACAAGACTTAGCGACACACCCGGGAAATGCTAAGTCTGACTGCCGTCCTGGTCTGCGTCAGGACTCTCAGGCTCACACGGCCTCACTGCACTCTCAAAGAGTGTACTCTAGACTCCTCCTCTAACCTGAGCACACAGGCGGAGAGTCTGGGTTACCACTGTGACACACGCACAGATTATTGTTGAATAACCCCTATTTACTCCAGTGTCACCGTGACACACGCACGAATTATTGTTGAACACTGCCTCTCTGTCCTCGTGCCACCGTGACACACGCACGGATTATTGTTAAACACGAGCCACCGACCATCTAGACTCACGCTAGGTAGGTCGTTTCACCCCTAAGGCACAGACCTCCAAAAGGGGTTCTACGGTGTCAGGGCATCTAAGTCTATTAACTGGTTAACATATAAACACTTAAACAGGAATATCACATTTACTGATTTCATATCAGATCACAATACACTGTCATTCTAAACTGACAGAGCAATATATTTCAAATCATTGTAATTTCTGAGAAATTTTCATACCATGCATGCAGGCAGATTTAAAATTCATAAATAACCCAAACTCATGTCAATTTGGCATATACATACTGAATTCATGTAATTGAACATCTTATTGCACTGATAAGAGTAATTAACTTCTCAAATAAGAAATCATCCGTAGTATTTATCTATTATCTAGAATTTCTCGAAGAACGTGCACATGAACTCTAATCCTGGTTTGTGCATCACATAATTCAATTAAGAGTTACTTACGTATCATAACATGAATTATTATTAATAATTAGAAATTTCTACTGATATCCTTGAGAAGCGTGTCAATTTGAGAAAATATTAATCTATTCGCATTAGACATAACCTAGAGCGTGCATCTAGGGTTTCTTTGATATTTTTCACCTCGTCGTCATTTCTTTGAAATCATGCTCAATTAATTTATTAAAAATCATACAACCCGAGTTTATTCCCAAACTATCTAGTTTCTGGTCGTGTGCTACTGGTTGACATTTAGTCGAACAAGTTGAGTTTCAATAAATCATTCAATTTTACTAATTTACCTCGCGCATATTAATCAACTAACTAATGTCGAGCAGAAATTAATAATTGAAACGCGCAACCTAAAAATCAAGCGGTGCCGGCACTGCCCGGCACCCGGGTACACGATGTTACCCGCAACTAATGTCGATTCAACCAAAACATCCTGTTTTGAGTTAAAAGTGATAAATGAGTGAGATACTACTCACCGGGGTTCGAAACGTCTGGATTCGTCCAGCAATGCGTCCAGGGCCTGATTCCGGGCAAATTTCGGTTGTCTTCTACCTTGGATTTTTTTTTTCCAATTCACGATCAATTGCTCACAACAACCGTGCACCTAATCCAGGTTGACGGAAGACCTTGTTTGACAGCTGAATCGCGGCTAGGAGGCTATGGATTCTTGTATGAACCTCAAGGTTGAACTGGAGGTAGTTGATCTGGTGCTACTCTTTACGCATAAACACTCCAGGCTGAACCTGCTGCTTATGGCTACCTCATGCTCACGAACATGTTGAAGGAGAGGGCTCTACTTGGTGCTAGATGTAGCTTCAACTGCGGATTTGAATCCTGGGCTCATGGCCGGAGTCGAGGGTGGCTTGTTGCTTCTCCTTGCGCCCAAAATAGCTACTGGTCGTTGACCCACGCAGCAGCAGCTGTTGCTTGGCCGGCCGCCATGTCTAGGCAAGCTGTTGATTGGAAGGGAAAAAGGAAGAAGAAGCTTGTTTGGATCGCTACTCGCGGACTGGGAGGCTGCAGATCTGCAATTTGGCTCCATAGCCAGAGCTGGCGAGACCGATTGGGCGGCTGCTATGCTCCCAGAAGCTTCCAGGTCCTCTCCGCTATGCTGCTGGCCAGTGCTAGGGGAAGGTTTGGTTGCAGGTTGTGATTGGGGTGAGCGAGAGAGAGGAAAGAAGGTAGGAGAAGAAGAGAGGAGCTCGACACTAGGTGAATCAGAGCTATGGGGGTCGAATCGCCCAGAAATCGCCTCTCCCTTCACTGCTGTTCGGTCAGCCTAGAAAATTTGGGCGCCGCTTATCGCGGTTCTGGAAATGGTCGTGGGAAAGGGAAGAAGATAAGGAAGAAAGGGGTATTAAGCCAATTAAAAATGGAAAATTTGCATTATAAACCCAAAGTTCCAGAAAAAGTTGTAACTCTCTCCTCGAGTGTCCGATTGAGGTGATTTCTATTGCAAACTTTCAAGCGTGAAATTCTCTACACCCTCAGTGCACGAATCATGCTAATAGGACTGTCTCACTTGATCGAAACGCTAAACGCATCAGTGAGTGATTAATTCAACTTAATTAACTTAATGATCAACGTTGCTATTATCATTAATTATCTCAGATGATTCAATCTCAACTATTGATTCACGACGTAGCTTATCTTAATTAACCATGATGTTTAACAAAAATACTTAGCATTAATCAAGGTGTTTCACACTAATCGAGGTATTTATTGACTAACCCTAATATGGGTTGTAACAATCTCCCTCCCTTATAAGAATTTCGTCCCGAAATTCCTAAAAGAGAAAAGGAAACTTGTTACGCATATCTGACCCAAGCTCCCACGTGGCTTCCTCTAGGTTATGGTTCTTCCATAAGACTTTCACTAAGAGTATCTCACGATTCTTAGGTTCCTTGATCCTCCGATCAACTATCTGTATTGGTCCCTCAACATAGGTCACATCTGGTCTGAGCTGGGCAGGTTCTGGGTCCATTATTTTTTTTTTGTACCAGGATAACACTTCTTCAACATCGATACATGAAATACATTATGTAGATTAGCCAACTCGGATGAAAAATTCCAACCTATGGACTACAGGTCCAATCCTCTCAATGACAGGATATGGGCCCATAAACCTAGGAGTCAGTTTGCCTCTCTTGGCAGACCTCAACACTCCTTTCCACGGTGAAACCCTCAGATACATTTCATTACCAATCTCAAACTCAAGAGGTCAACACCTATTTTCAGCGTGACTCTTCTACCTGCCATGTGCAGCTTGTAACTGTTCTCTAATAACTACAATCTTCTCGGTAGTCAAATCCACCATCTCTGGTCCAAGAATATACTTTTCACCTACCTCATACCAACATATGGATGATCTACACTTTCTTCCTTACAGAGCTTCATACGGGGCCATACCAAGCCTGGAATGGTGACTATTGTTGTATGCAAACTCTATAAGGCTCAAGTGTTCTTCTCAACCTCCACAGAAATGCAAGATACATGCTCTCAACATGTACTCAAGAGTCTGAATCCCAAAGCACGATGCATCAAATTCCAAAACCTGGATGTAAACTTAGAATCTTTATATGTTATAATTGAAACTGTGATACCATCAAATCTGACTATCTCATTCACGAATATCTTAGCCAGCTTCGAGACATCAAAAGTTGACTTAATATGAAGAAAGTGAGCAGACTTAATTAGTCTATCCACAATCATTCATATCGAGTTACAACCTCTAGGTGTCCTGGGCAACCCTATCACAAAATCCATTGTGATATGTTCCCACTTCCATTCTGGTATATGAAGAGATTACAATGTATCTATAGGTTTCTGGTGCTCAGCCTTAACCTGCTGACACACACACTGCACCTAGTCACATACTCAGCCACATCCTCTTCATACCAGACCACCAATACAACTCCTTGAGATTCCTGTACATCTTAGTGTTGCCTGAATGCATAACATACATTGATGCATGTGTTTCCTCAAGAATCTATTCTTTGAAGTCATTATCTCGAGGTACATGCAACCTGTCACGCTAACAGAACACACCGTCATCTGAAACTTGAACTTTGGTCTATACCCCATGTTATGTCATGCATGATCTAATGTAACTCACTGTCACCCTACTGTAGTTCCTAGATCTGCTCATAAGAAGTAGGCTTGACTTGCATCTGTGCAATCAAACCACTATGTGCTGTCACCCCTAAGTCTAAGTTCAACTTCCACATTTCTACTAACAGGTCTCTATTGAAACTTGCCATAGAGAATGCATTAGCTGTTGAACTTGACTTTCTGCTGGAAACATCATCCACCACATTCTCTTTACCAGGGTGATAATCTATTGTCACATCCTAAAGATAGTGACACCATGTCTTTAAAACATGAACTACTTCAACTATCTTTAGATCATTTATCGGGTAATATTCCGATTTCTATGTTACTTTCTTATAGTTACATTTCAGTTTTATGTTTTACTCTTTTCTCTAAGTCATTTCATGTTGTTCATGTACCGATCAGATTATCTACCTCAAAACACTAGATCGCTATCAAAGCCAGTTTACTTTTCATAGAACAAATCTCAAGATCTTATTATACAAAGATACTAGTATTCAAGGTTACATCACTAGTGATATTCCTTAAACTACTACAACTTTAATCATTCTAGGGTTTGATCCTTTATCAATAGCATAGCATTATTGTGTGTGTGTGGTCGATTATATAAATCAAATTGAGTTGCTTGGGTCAATAACATATTAACCCAGCACTCAACTTTAATTACATTAGCTGAAAATTCAGTTTTCACAATATTTTCTGTAATTCGTTTATTAAACTGCTAACAGAAGCTCCAAAAATTCTGAAAATTTTATATGTTATACCTAATGAAGTTTTAGACCTCCAGTAAAAATTTGGGATCATTTCAAGTTACCAATAATTAATTAAAAATCAAACAGTGCGCTGCTATATAGCAGTCTGCAGCAGATTCGGTCGAGTTGCAACTCGACCGACACCTTACCGTAGAGGTCAAAAATCATCCAAAAATTTCACCAATTTAACAGAGTGTCTAAAATTGCGTTTTTCAAGCACAATTAAAATTTGAGATCAATTGGATATACCAATAAAAAGATAAAATTCAATTACAACACTGCTATATAAATCTGAAAATGTGATCGGTCGAGTTTGAAACTCAGCCGATGAACAGGTCAGAACATTCTTCAAAAATTCTGATATCTACCAATGTTGTTCACATTTTATATATATCCAAATCATATCCCAATTTTAACCAAATTAGAGTTACACATAAGATACTAAAAATCATTTACTAAAACACTTTACTTGTCAAATTTGTATTTATGTATCATCAAAACCCTGCTTTGGGCCGATTAGGGTCTATGCTTCTCAAACCCTAAATCTCAAGACAAAAGAACGTTTAGACTTCTCATCATAGTTAAAACATCCTAGTGTGTATACATTCTCACTATATTACGGGTCTAAATCATCCAGAGTCTATTCTTATATTACTGTTAATAGGAGTCATTAGATCCCAGTAACGCATCCTGCCAGCCGGACCAGGCCGAACCTGTAGTCCTGAAGCCAAGAACTACTCGAGATTAATCAACCCCTATTAACCTTAAACATGTGGAAAGAATATCCACCTAGGGCAACTCATTTATACATGATTTCGGGTCTACTTTAATACAAAGAAAACAAACATTAAACAATTCACTTCATGTCACAATAATATAAAAGAATCATACTTATTGTACAAACTGAAAGTCTAAATTCATGCATATAAGAGCGTTTCTAGTGATCTTTAATCAAATAAACAATGATAAACAAGAGTTGAATCGCATCTTATATGTAATCTCTTATTTCTTTATTAATTTCTGATCTCTTAACCCTAAGATTTCTAGGGTTTCTCTCTAGCCTATCCTCCCTCTGCATACCTGGCCAGGGCATCCAGAGAAGAACAGACAGAGTAGCTTGATACTGGTCAATCTAAGTATTCAGACACCTGGCCAGGGTATCTAAACACTCAGACCTTCCAGAGCTAAAGACACGACACTTTTTATGTACCTCACTTATAACTTTTATCTTTTGATCCTAATGATCTCTGATGACTCAGCTTAACTCTCAACTTGATTCTCGTGACCACATCATCTTCCTACCATCTGCAATAATATAACAGAACACTTCCTGTTATAAAAGTGCAGTTAGAAGGAAGACACCTAAGTCCTAATCCTATTGGTCTCTTATCGTCCCCTGACCTTGACTTAGAGTATTCATATACTCAACCTATGCTCTGATACCAAAAATTGTCACGCCCCAATCTCACATTAACCACAAACCACGAGATTAGGACACGACAGGATGGGATTTACACAAAGCCAACCACTCTTTACTTTTTGAAACATTTTAAAGAGATTGAAAAGATAATCTGATTATGCTGTAAAATGAAACTAAACAAACTGCAAAAGCATCTTTATTAAATTGACTAGCAATATAAACAGAGTCTACAACATATTACTTTGTTTGATATAAAATAAAGCATAACAGTTAATTTACATCTTATACACATTCTCTCTCTCTCTCTCTCACACCTTGTCCCAAAGATCGAGGGGAAAGGACTAAGAGACCTCTAATTACTAACTATGCATACCTTCTACAGACAAAGCGATAGGATGAAAGGATCCTTCAGATTTCCTGCTGCTGATGTTAACCTGAAAATGTTTTGAGTAGAGGTATGAGCCTACTCGCTCAGTGAATAGTATTTCACTTAGCTATCACTAAACAACTCATCAGGTTTATAAATTTAAATTTAACATAAATGCAGAACTAAACAAGGCAGTTCTAATAACATAACAGATTTACAGAATATAATCAAATTTCCAAGCATCAACAGGTAATTCAGATAAATGAACAGTTATATAAATTTACTGTGAACCTACTTGATTATTTATTCATTTTATTATTATGCCCTAAATATATGCAGTGTACTCTGCATATAAAGATCCGCAGCAAGTTCATGCTACGGTCCCACCGTACAAGACTTAGCGACACACCCGGGAAATGCTAAGTCTGACTGCCGTCCTGGTCTGCGTCAGGACTCTCAGGCTCACACGGCCTCACTGCACTCTCAAAGAGTGTACTCTAGACTCCTCCTCTAACCTGAGCACACAGGCGGAGAGTCTGGGTTACCACTGTGACACACGCACAGATTATTGTTGAATAACCCCTATTTACTCCAGTGTCACCGTGACACACGCACGGATTATTGTTGAACACTGCCTCTCTGTCCTCGTGCCACCGTGACACACGCACGGATTATTGTTAAACACGAGCCACCGACCATCTAGACTCACGCTAGGTAGGTCGTTTCACCCCTAAGGCACAGACCTCCAAAAGGGGTTCTACGGTGTCAGGGCATCTAAGTCTATTAACTGGTTAACATATAAACACTTAAACAGGAATATCACATTTACTGATTTCATATCAGATCACAATACACTGTCATTCTAAACTGACAGAGCAATATATTTCAAATCATTGTAATTTCTGAGAAATTTTCATACCATGCATGCAGGCAGATTTAAAATTCATAAATAACCCAAACTCATGTCAATTTGGCATATACATACTGAATTCATGTAATTGAACATCTTATTGCACTGATAAGAGTAATTAACTTCTCAAATAAGAAATCATCCGTAGTATTTATCTATTATCTAGAATTTCTCGAAGAACGTGCACATGAACTCTAATCCTGGTTTGTGCATCACATAATTCAATTAAGAGTTACTTACGTATCATAACATGAATTATTATTAATAATTAGAAATTTCTACTGATATCCTTGAGAAGCGTGTCAATTTGAGAAAATATTAATCTATTCGCATTAGACATAACCTAGAGCGTGCATCTAGGGTTTCTTTGATATTTTTCACCTCGTCGTCATTTCTTTGAAATCATGCTCAATTAATTTATTAAAAATCATACAACCCGAGTTTATTCCCAAACTATCTAGTTTCTGGTCGTGTGCTACTGGTTGACATTTAGTCGAACAAGTTGAGTTTCAATAAATCATTCAATTTTACTAATTTACCTCGCGCATATTAATCAACTAACTAATGTCGAGCAGAAATTAATAATTGAAACGCGCAACCTAAAAATCAAGCGGTGCCGGCACTGCCCGGCACCCGGGTACACGATGTTACCCGCAACTAATGTCGATTCAACCAAAACATCCTGTTTTGAGTTAAAAGTGATAAATGAGTGAGATACTACTCACCGGGGTTCGAAACGTCTGGATTCGTCCAGCAATGCGTCCAGGGCCTGATTCCGGGCAAATTTCGGTTGTCTTCTACCTTGGATTTTTTTTTTCCAATTCACGATCAATTGCTCACAACAACCGTGCACCTAATCCAGGTTGACGGAAGACCTTGTTTGACAGCTGAATCGCGGCTAGGAGGCTATGGATTCTTGTATGAACCTCAAGGTTGAACTGGAGGTAGTTGATCTGGTGCTACTCTTTACGCATAAACACTCCAGGCTGAACCTGCTGCTTATGGCTACCTCATGCTCACGAACATGTTGAAGGAGAGGGCTCTACTTGGTGCTAGATGTAGCTTCAACTGCGGATTTGAATCCTGGGCTCATGGCCGGAGTCGAGGGTGGCTTGTTGCTTCTCCTTGCGCCCAAAATAGCTACTGGTCGTTGACCCACGCAGCAGCAGCTGTTGCTTGGCCGGCCGCCATGTCTAGGCAAGCTGTTGATTGGAAGGGAAAAAGGAAGAAGAAGCTTGTTTGGATCGCTACTCGCGGACTGGGAGGCTGCAGATCTGCAATTTGGCTCCATAGCCAGAGCTGGCGAGACCGATTGGGCGGCTGCTATGCTCCCAGAAGCTTCCAGGTCCTCTCCGCTATGCTGCTGGCCAGTGCTAGGGGAAGGTTTGGTTGCAGGTTGTGATTGGGGTGAGCGAGAGAGAGGAAAGAAGGTAGGAGAAGAAGAGAGGAGCTCGACACTAGGTGAATCAGAGCTATGGGGGTCGAATCGCCCAGAAATCGCCTCTCCCTTCACTGCTGTTCGGTCAGCCTAGAAAATTTGGGCGCCGCTTATCGCGGTTCTGGAAATGGTCGTGGGAAAGGGAAGAAGATAAGGAAGAAAGGGGTATTAAGCCAATTAAAAATGGAAAATTTGCATTATAAACCCAAAGTTCCAGAAAAAGTTGTAACTCTCTCCTCGAGTGTCCGATTGAGGTGATTTCTATTGCAAACTTTCAAGCGTGAAATTCTCTACACCCTCAGTGCACGAATCATGCTAATAGGACTGTCTCACTTGATCGAAACGCTAAACGCATCAGTGAGTGATTAATTCAACTTAATTAACTTAATGATCAACGTTGCTATTATCATTAATTATCTCAGATGATTCAATATCAACTATTGATTCACGACGTAGCTTATCTTAATTAACCATGATGTTTAACAAAAATACTTAGCATTAATCAAGGTGTTTCACACTAATCGAGGTATTTATTGACTAACCCTAATATGGGTTGTAACAATCTCCCTCCCTTATAAGAATTTCGTCCCGAAATTCCTAAAAGAGAAAAGGAAACTTGTTACGCATATCTGACCCAAGCTCCCACGTGGCTTCCTCTAGGTTATGGTTCTTCCATAAGACTTTCACTAAGAGTATCTCACGATTCTTAGGTTCCTTGATCCTCCGATCAACTATCTGTATTGGTCCCTCAACATAGGTCACATCTGGTCTGAGCTGGGCAGGTTCTGGGTCCATTATTTTTTTTTTGTACCAGGATAACACTTCTTCAACATCGATACATGAAATACATTATGTAGATTAGCCAACTCGGATGAAAAATTCCAACCTATGGACTACAGGTCCAATCCTCTCAATGACAGGATATGGGCCCATAAACCTAGGAGTCAGTTTGCCTCTCTTGGCAGACCTCAACACTCCTTTCCACGGTGAAACCCTCAGATACATTTCATTACCAATCTCAAACTCAAGAGGTCAACACCTATTTTCAGCGTGACTCTTCTACCTGCCATGTGCAGCTTGTAACTGTTCTCTAATAACTACAATCTTCTCGGTAGTCAAATCCACCATCTCTGGTCCAAGAATATACTTTTCACCTACCTCATACCAACATATGGATGATCTACACTTTCTTCCTTACAGAGCTTCATACGGGGCCATACCAAGCCTGGAATGGTGACTATTGTTGTATGCAAACTCTATAAGGCTCAAGTGTTCTTCTCAACCTCCACAGAAATGCAAGATACATGCTCTCAACATGTACTCAAGAGTCTGAATCCCAAAGCACGATGCATCAAATTCCAAAACCTGGATGTAAACTTAGAATCTTTATATGTTATAATTGAAACTGTGATACCGTCAAATCTGACTATCTCATTCACGAATATCTTAGCCAGCTTCGAGACATCAAAAGTTGACTTAATATGAAGAAAGTGAGCAGACTTAATTAGTCTATCCACAATCATTCATATCGAGTTACAACCTCTAGGTGTCCTGGGCAACCCTATCACAAAATCCATTGTGATATGTTCCCACTTCCATTCTGGTATATGAAGAGATTACAATGTATCTATAGGTTTCTGGTGCTCAGCCTTAACCTGCTGACACACACACTGCACCTAGTCACATACTCAGCCACATCCTCTTCATACCAGACCACCAATACAACTCCTTGAGATTCCTGTACATCTTAGTGTTGCCTGAATGCATAACATACATTGATGCATGTGTTTCCTCAAGAATCTATTCTTTGAAGTCATTATCTCGAGGTACATGCAACCTGTCACGCTAACAGAACACACCGTCATCTGAAACTTGAACTTTGGTCTATACCCCATGTTATGTCATGCATGATCTAATGTAACTCACTGTCACCCTACTGTAGTTCCTAGATCTGCTCATAAGAAGTAGGCTTGACTTGCATCTGTGCAATCAAACCACTATGTGCTGTCACCCCTAAGTCTAAGTTCAACTTCCACATTTCTACTAACAGGTCTCTATTGAAACTTGCCATAGAGAATGCATTAGCTGTTGAACTTGACTTTCTGCTGGAAACATCATCCACCACATTCTCTTTACCAGGGTGATAATCTATTGTCACATCCTAAAGATAGTGACACCATGTCTTTAAAACATGAACTACTTCAACTATCTTTAGATCATTTATCGGGTAATATTCCGATTTCTATGTTACTTTCTTATAGTTACATTTCAGTTTTATGTTTTACTCTTTTCTCTAAGTCATTTCATGTTGTTCATGTACCGATCAGATTATCTACCTCAAAACACTAGATCGCTATCAAAGCCAGTTTACTTTTCATAGAACAAATCTCAAGATCTTATTATACAAAGATACTAGTATTCAAGGTTACATCACTAGTGATATTCCTTAAACTACTACAACTTTAATCATTCTAGGGTTTGATCCTTTATCAATAGCATAGCATTATTGTGTGTGTGTGGTCGATTATATAAATCAAATTGAGTTGCTTGGGTCAATAACATATTAACCCAGCACTCAACTTTAATTACATTAGCTGAAAATTCAGTTTTCACAATATTTTCTGTAATTCGTTTATTAAACTGCTAACAGAAGCTCCAAAAATTCTGAAAATTTTATATGTTATACCTAATGAAGTTTTAGACCTCCAGTAAAAATTTGGGATCATTTCAAGTTACCAATAATTAATTAAAAATCAAACAGTGCGCTGCTATATAGCAGTCTGCAGCAGATTCGGTCGAGTTGCAACTCGACCGACACCTTACCGTAGAGGTCAAAAATCATCCAAAAATTTCACCAATTTAACAGAGTGTCTAAAATTGCGTTTTTCAAGCACAATTAAAATTTGAGATCAATTGGATATACCAATAAAAAGATAAAATTCAATTACAACACTGCTATATAAATCTGAAAATGTGATCGGTCGAGTTTGAAACTCAGCCGATGAACAGGTCAGAACATTCTTCAAAAATTCTGATATCTACCAATGTTGTTCACATTTTATATATATCCAAATCATATCCCAATTTTAACCAAATTAGAGTTACACATAAGATACTAAAAATCATTTACTAAAACACTTTACTTGTCAAATTTGTATTTATGTATCATCAAAACCCTGCTTTGGGCCGATTAGGGTCTATGCTTCTCAAACCCTAAATCTCAAGACAAAAGAACGTTTAGACTTCTCATCATAGTTAAAACATCCTAGTGTGTATACATTCTCACTATATTACGGGTCTAAATCATCCAGAGTCTATTCTTATATTACTGTTAATAGGAGTCATTAGATCCCAGTAACGCATCCTGCCAGCCGGACCAGGCCGAACCTGTAGTCCTGAAGCCAAGAACTACTCGAGATTAATCAACCCCTATTAACCTTAAACATGTGGAAAGAATATCCACCTAGGGCAACTCATTTATACATGATTTCGGGTCTACTTTAATACAAAGAAAACAAACATTAAACAATTCACTTCATGTCACAATAATATAAAAGAATCATACTTATTGTACAAACTGAAAGTCTAAATTCATGCATATAAGAGCGTTTCTAGTGATCTTTAATCAAATAAACAATGATAAACAAGAGTTGAATCGCATCTTATATGTAATCTCTTATTTCTTTATTAATTTCTGATCTCTTAACCCTAAGATTTCTAGGGTTTCTCTCTAGCCTATCCTCCCTCTGCATACCTGGCCAGGGCATCCAGAGAAGAACAGACAGAGTAGCTTGATACTGGTCAATCTAAGTATTCAGACACCTGGCCAGGGTATCTAAACACTCAGACCTTCCAGAGCTAAAGACACGACACTTTTTATGTACCTCACTTATAACTTTTATCTTTTGATCCTAATGATCTCTGATGACTCAGCTTAACTCTCAACTTGATTCTCGTGACCACATCATCTTCCTACCATCTGCAATAATATAACAGAACACTTCCTGTTATAAAAGTGCAGTTAGAAGGAAGACACCTAAGTCCTAATCCTATTGGTCTCTTATCGTCCCCTGACCTTGACTTAGAGTATTCATATACTCAACCTATGCTCTGATACCAAAAATTGTCACGCCCCAATCTCACATTAACCACAAACCACGAGATTAGGACACGACAGGATGGGATTTACACAAAGCCAACCACTCTTTACTTTTTGAAACATTTTAAAGAGATTGAAAAGATAATCTGATTATGCTGTAAAATGAAACTAAACAAACTGCAAAAGCATCTTTATTAAATTGACTAGCAATATAAACAGAGTCTACAACATATTACTTTGTTTGATATAAAATAAAGCATAACAGTTAATTTACATCTTATACACATTCTCTCTCTCTCTCTCTCACACCTTGTCCCAAAGATCGAGGGGAAAGGACTAAGAGACCTCTAATTACTAACTATGCATACCTTCTACAGACAAAGCGATAGGATGAAAGGATCCTTCAGATTTCCTGCTGCTGATGTTAACCTGAAAATGTTTTGAGTAGAGGTATGAGCCTACTCGCTCAGTGAATAGTATTTCACTTAGCTATCACTAAACAACTCATCAGGTTTATAAATTTAAATTTAACATAAATGCAGAACTAAACAAGGCAGTTCTAATAACATAACAGATTTACAGAATATAATCAAATTTCCAAGCATCAACAGGTAATTCAGATAAATGAACAGTTATATAAATTTACTGTGAACCTACTTGATTATTTATTCATTTTATTATTATGCCCTAAATATATGCAGTGTACTCTGCATATAAAGATCCGCAGCAAGTTCATGCTACGGTCCCACCGTACAAGACTTAGCGACACACCCGGGAAATGCTAAGTCTGACTGCCGTCCTGGTCTGCGTCAGGACTCTCAGGCTCACACGGCCTCACTGCACTCTCAAAGAGTGTACTCTAGACTCCTCCTCTAACCTGAGCACACAGGCGGAGAGTCTGGGTTACCACTGTGACACACGCACAGATTATTGTTGAATAACCCCTATTTACTCCAGTGTCACCGTGACACACGCACGGATTATTGTTGAACACTGCCTCTCTGTCCTCGTGCCACCGTGACACACGCACGGATTATTGTTAAACACGAGCCACCGACCATCTAGACTCACGCTAGGTAGGTCGTTTCACCCCTAAGGCACAGACCTCCAAAAGGGGTTCTACGGTGTCAGGGCATCTAAGTCTATTAACTGGTTAACATATAAACACTTAAACAGGAATATCACATTTACTGATTTCATATCAGATCACAATACACTGTCATTCTAAACTGACAGAGCAATATATTTCAAATCATTGTAATTTCTGAGAAATTTTCATACCATGCATGCAGGCAGATTTAAAATTCATAAATAACCCAAACTCATGTCAATTTGGCATATACATACTGAATTCATGTAATTGAACATCTTATTGCACTGATAAGAGTAATTAACTTCTCAAATAAGAAATCATCCGTAGTATTTATCTATTATCTAGAATTTCTCGAAGAACGTGCACATGAACTCTAATCCTGGTTTGTGCATCACATAATTCAATTAAGAGTTACTTACGTATCATAACATGAATTATTATTAATAATTAGAAATTTCTACTGATATCCTTGAGAAGCGTGTCAATTTGAGAAAATATTAATCTATTCGCATTAGACATAACCTAGAGCGTGCATCTAGGGTTTCTTTGATATTTTTCACCTCGTCGTCATTTCTTTGAAATCATGCTCAATTAATTTATTAAAAATCATACAACCCGAGTTTATTCCCAAACTATCTAGTTTCTGGTCGTGTGCTACTGGTTGACATTTAGTCGAACAAGTTGAGTTTCAATAAATCATTCAATTTTACTAATTTACCTCGCGCATATTAATCAACTAACTAATGTCGAGCAGAAATTAATAATTGAAACGCGCAACCTAAAAATCAAGCGGTGCCGGCACTGCCCGGCACCCGGGTACACGATGTTACCCGCAACTAATGTCGATTCAACCAAAACATCCTGTTTTGAGTTAAAAGTGATAAATGAGTGAGATACTACTCACCGGGGTTCGAAACGTCTGGATTCGTCCAGCAATGCGTCCAGGGCCTGATTCCGGGCAAATTTCGGTTGTCTTCTACCTTGGATTTTTTTTTTCCAATTCACGATCAATTGCTCACAACAACCGTGCACCTAATCCAGGTTGACGGAAGACCTTGTTTGACAGCTGAATCGCGGCTAGGAGGCTATGGATTCTTGTATGAACCTCAAGGTTGAACTGGAGGTAGTTGATCTGGTGCTACTCTTTACGCATAAACACTCCAGGCTGAACCTGCTGCTTATGGCTACCTCATGCTCACGAACATGTTGAAGGAGAGGGCTCTACTTGGTGCTAGATGTAGCTTCAACTGCGGATTTGAATCCTGGGCTCATGGCCGGAGTCGAGGGTGGCTTGTTGCTTCTCCTTGCGCCCAAAATAGCTACTGGTCGTTGACCCACGCAGCAGCAGCTGTTGCTTGGCCGGCCGCCATGTCTAGGCAAGCTGTTGATTGGAAGGGAAAAAGGAAGAAGAAGCTTGTTTGGATCGCTACTCGCGGACTGGGAGGCTGCAGATCTGCAATTTGGCTCCATAGCCAGAGCTGGCGAGACCGATTGGGCGGATGCTATGCTCCCAGAAGCTTCCAGGTCCTCTCCGCTATGCTGCTGGCCAGTGCTAGGGGAAGGTTTGGTTGCAGGTTGTGATTGGGGTGAGCGAGAGAGAGGAAAGAAGGTAGGAGAAGAAGAGAGGAGCTCGACACTAGGTGAATCAGAGCTATGGGGGTCGAATCGCCCAGAAATCGCCTCTCCCTTCACTGCTGTTCGGTCAGCCTAGAAAATTTGGGCGCCGCTTATCGCGGTTCTGGAAATGGTCGTGGGAAAGGGAAGAAGATAAGGAAGAAAGGGGTATTAAGCCAATTAAAAATGGAAAATTTGCATTATAAACCCAAAGTTCCAGAAAAAGTTGTAACTCTCTCCTCGAGTGTCCGATTGAGGTGATTTCTATTGCAAACTTTCAAGCGTGAAATTCTCTACACCCTCAGTGCACGAATCATGCTAATAGGACTGTCTCACTTGATCGAAACGCTAAACGCATCAGTGAGTGATTAATTCAACTTAATTAACTTAATGATCAACGTTGCTATTATCATTAATTATCTCAGATGATTCAATATCAACTATTGATTCACGACGTAGCTTATCTTAATTAACCATGATGTTTAACAAAAATACTTAGCATTAATCAAGGTGTTTCACACTAATCGAGGTATTTATTGACTAACCCTAATATGGGTTGTAACAATCTCCCTCCCTTATAAGAATTTCGTCCCGAAATTCCTAAAAGAGAAAAGGAAACTTGTTACGCATATCTGACCCAAGCTCCCACGTGGCTTCCTCTAGGTTATGGTTCTTCCATAAGACTTTCACTAAGAGTATCTCACGATTCTTAGGTTCCTTGATCCTCCGATCAACTATCTGTATTGGTCCCTCAACATAGGTCACATCTGGTCTGAGCTGGGCAGGTTCTGGGTCCATTATTTTTTTTTGTACCAGGATAACACTTCTTCAACATCGATACATGAAATACATTATGTAGATTAGCCAACTCGGATGAAAAATTCCAACCTATGGACTACAGGTCCAATCCTCTCAATGACAGGATATGGGCCCATAAACCTAGGAGTCAGTTTGCCTCTCTTGGCAGACCTCAACACTCCTTTCCACGGTGAAACCCTCAGATACATTTCATTACCAATCTCAAACTCAAGAGGTCAACACCTATTTTCAGCGTGACTCTTCTACCTGCCATGTGCAGCTTGTAACTGTTCTCTAATAACTACAATCTTCTCGGTAGTCAAATCCACCATCTCTGGTCCAAGAATATACTTTTCACCTACCTCATACCAACATATGGATGATCTACACTTTCTTCCTTACAGAGCTTCATACGGGGCCATACCAAGCCTGGAATGGTGACTATTGTTGTATGCAAACTCTATAAGGCTCAAGTGTTCTTCTCAACCTCCACAGAAATGCAAGATACATGCTCTCAACATGTACTCAAGAGTCTGAATCCCAAAGCACGATGCATCAAATTCCAAAACCTGGATGTAAACTTAGAATCTTTATATGTTATAATTGAAACTGTGATACCATCAAATCTGACTATCTCATTCACGAATATCTTAGCCAGCTTCGAGACATCAAAAGTTGACTTAATATGAAGAAAGTGAGCAGACTTAATTAGTCTATCCACAATCATTCATATCGAGTTACAACCTCTAGGTGTCCTGGGCAACCCTATCACAAAATCCATTGTGATATGTTCCCACTTCCATTCTGGTATATGAAGAGATTACAATGTATCTATAGGTTTCTGGTGCTCAGCCTTAACCTGCTGACACACACACTGCACCTAGTCACATACTCAGCCACATCCTCTTCATACCAGACCACCAATACAACTCCTTGAGATTCCTGTACATCTTAGTGTTGCCTGAATGCATAACATACATTGATGCATGTGTTTCCTCAAGAATCTATTCTTTGAAGTCATTATCTCGAGGTACATGCAACCTGTCACGCTAACAGAACACACCGTCATCTGAAACTTGAACTTTGGTCTATACCCCATGTTATGTCATGCATGATCTAATGTAACTCACTGTCACCCTACTGTAGTTCCTAGATCTGCTCATAAGAAGTAGGCTTGACTTGCATCTGTGCAATCAAACCACTATGTGCTGTCACCCCTAAGTCTAAGTTCAACTTCCACATTTCTACTAACAGGTCTCTATTGAAACTTGCCATAGAGAATGCATTAGCTGTTGAACTTGACTTTCTGCTGGAAACATCATCCACCACATTCTCTTTACCAGGGTGATAATCTATTGTCACATCCTAAAGATAGTGACACCATGTCTTTAAAACATGAACTACTTCAACTATCTTTAGATCATTTATCGGGTAATATTCCGATTTCTATGTTACTTTCTTATAGTTACATTTCAGTTTTATGTTTTACTCTTTTCTCTAAGTCATTTCATGTTGTTCATGTACCGATCAGATTATCTACCTCAAAACACTAGATCGCTATCAAAGCCAGTTTACTTTTCATAGAACAAATCTCAAGATCTTATTATACAAAGATACTAGTATTCAAGGTTACATCACTAGTGATATTCCTTAAACTACTACAACTTTAATCATTCTAGGGTTTGATCCTTTATCAATAGCATAGCATTATTGTGTGTGTGTGGTCGATTATATAAATCAAATTGAGTTGCTTGGGTCAATAACATATTAACCCAGCACTCAACTTTAATTACATTAGCTGAAAATTCAGTTTTCACAATATTTTCTGTAATTCGTTTATTAAACTGCTAACAGAAGCTCCAAAAATTCTGAAAATTTTATATGTTATACCTAATGAAGTTTTAGACCTCCAGTAAAAATTTGGGATCATTTCAAGTTACCAATAATTAATTAAAAATCAAACAGTGCGCTGCTATATAGCAGTCTGCAGCAGATTCGGTCGAGTTGCAACTCGACCGACACCTTACCGTAGAGGTCAAAAATCATCCAAAAATTTCACCAATTTAACAGAGTGTCTAAAATTGCGTTTTTCAAGCACAATTAAAATTTGAGATCAATTGGATATACCAATAAAAAGATAAAATTCAATTACAACACTGCTATATAAATCTGAAAATGTGATCGGTCGAGTTTGAAACTCAGCCGATGAACAGGTCAGAACATTCTTCAAAAATTCTGATATCTACCAATGTTGTTCACATTTTATATATATCCAAATCATATCCCAATTTTAACCAAATTAGAGTTACACATAAGATACTAAAAATCATTTACTAAAACACTTTACTTGTCAAATTTGTATTTATGTATCATCAAAACCCTGCTTTGGGCCGATTAGGGTCTATGCTTCTCAAACCCTAAATCTCAAGACAAAAGAACGTTTAGACTTCTCATCATAGTTAAAACATCCTAGTGTGTATACATTCTCACTATATTACGGGTCTAAATCATCCAGAGTCTATTCTTATATTACTGTTAATAGGAGTCATTAGATCCCAGTAACGCATCCTGCCAGCCGGACCAGGCCGAACCTGTAGTCCTGAAGCCAAGAACTACTCGAGATTAATCAACCCCTATTAACCTTAAACATGTGGAAAGAATATCCACCTAGGGCAACTCATTTATACATGATTTCGGGTCTACTTTAATACAAAGAAAACAAACATTAAACAATTCACTTCATGTCACAATAATATAAAAGAATCATACTTATTGTACAAACTGAAAGTCTAAATTCATGCATATAAGAGCGTTTCTAGTGATCTTTAATCAAATAAACAATGATAAACAAGAGTTGAATCGCATCTTATATGTAATCTCTTATTTCTTTATTAATTTCTGATCTCTTAACCCTAAGATTTCTAGGGTTTCTCTCTAGCCTATCCTCCCTCTGCATACCTGGCCAGGGCATCCAGAGAAGAACAGACAGAGTAGCTTGATACTGGTCAATCTAAGTATTCAGACACCTGGCCAGGGTATCTAAACACTCAGACCTTCCAGAGCTAAAGACACGACACTTTTTATGTACCTCACTTATAACTTTTATCTTTTGATCCTAATGATCTCTGATGACTCAGCTTAACTCTCAACTTGATTCTCGTGACCACATCATCTTCCTACCATCTGCAATAATATAACAGAACACTTCCTGTTATAAAAGTGCAGTTAGAAGGAAGACACCTAAGTCCTAATCCTATTGGTCTCTTATCGTCCCCTGACCTTGACTTAGAGTATTCATATACTCAACCTATGCTCTGATACCAAAAATTGTCACGCCCCAATCTCACATTAACCACAAACCACGAGATTAGGACACGACAGGATGGGATTTACACAAAGCCAACCACTCTTTACTTTTTGAAACATTTTAAAGAGATTGAAAAGATAATCTGATTATGCTGTAAAATGAAACTAAACAAACTGCAAAAGCATCTTTATTAAATTGACTAGCAATATAAACAGAGTCTACAACATATTACTTTGTTTGATATAAAATAAAGCATAACAGTTAATTTACATCTTATACACATTCTCTCTCTCTCTCTCTCACACCTTGTCCCAAAGATCGAGGGGAAAGGACTAAGAGACCTCTAATTACTAACTATGCATACCTTCTACAGACAAAGCGATAGGATGAAAGGATCCTTCAGATTTCCTGCTGCTGATGTTAACCTGAAAATGTTTTGAGTAGAGGTATGAGCCTACTCGCTCAGTGAATAGTATTTCACTTAGCTATCACTAAACAACTCATCAGGTTTATAAATTTAAATTTAACATAAATGCAGAACTAAACAAGGCAGTTCTAATAACATAACAGATTTACAGAATATAATCAAATTTCCAAGCATCAACAGGTAATTCAGATAAATGAACAGTTATATAAATTTACTGTGAACCTACTTGATTATTTATTCATTTTATTATTATGCCCTAAATATATGCAGTGTACTCTGCATATAAAGATCCGCAGCAAGTTCATGCTACGGTCCCACCGTACAAGACTTAGCGACACACCCGGGAAATGCTAAGTCTGACTGCCGTCCTGGTCTGCGTCAGGACTCTCAGGCTCACACGGCCTCACTGCACTCTCAAAGAGTGTACTCTAGACTCCTCCTCTAACCTGAGCACACAGGCGGAGAGTCTGGGTTACCACTGTGACACACGCACAGATTATTGTTGAATAACCCCTATTTACTCCAGTGTCACCGTGACACACGCACGGATTATTGTTGAACACTGCCTCTCTGTCCTCGTGCCACCGTGACACACGCACGGATTATTGTTAAACACGAGCCACCGACCATCTAGACTCACGCTAGGTAGGTCGTTTCACCCCTAAGGCACAGACCTCCAAAAGGGGTTCTACGGTGTCAGGGCATCTAAGTCTATTAACTGGTTAACATATAAACACTTAAACAGGAATATCACATTTACTGATTTCATATCAGATCACAATACACTGTCATTCTAAACTGACAGAGCAATATATTTCAAATCATTGTAATTTCTGAGAAATTTTCATACCATGCATGCAGGCAGATTTAAAATTCATAAATAACCCAAACTCATGTCAATTTGGCATATACATACTGAATTCATGTAATTGAACATCTTATTGCACTGATAAGAGTAATTAACTTCTCAAATAAGAAATCATCCGTAGTATTTATCTATTATCTAGAATTTCTCGAAGAACGTGCACATGAACTCTAATCCTGGTTTGTGCATCACATAATTCAATTAAGAGTTACTTACGTATCATAACATGAATTATTATTAATAATTAGAAATTTCTACTGATATCCTTGAGAAGCGTGTCAATTTGAGAAAATATTAATCTATTCGCATTAGACATAACCTAGAGCGTGCATCTAGGGTTTCTTTGATATTTTTCACCTCGTCGTCATTTCTTTGAAATCATGCTCAATTAATTTATTAAAAATCATACAACCCGAGTTTATTCCCAAACTATCTAGTTTCTGGTCGTGTGCTACTGGTTGACATTTAGTCGAACAAGTTGAGTTTCAATAAATCATTCAATTTTACTAATTTACCTCGCGCATATTAATCAACTAACTAATGTCGAGCAGAAATTAATAATTGAAACGCGCAACCTAAAAATCAAGCGGTGCCGGCACTGCCCGGCACCCGGGTACACGATGTTACCCGCAACTAATGTCGATTCAACCAAAACATCCTGTTTTGAGTTAAAAGTGATAAATGAGTGAGATACTACTCACCGGGGTTCGAAACGTCTGGATTCGTCCAGCAATGCGTCCAGGGCCTGATTCCGGGCAAATTTCGGTTGTCTTCTACCTTGGATTTTTTTTTTCCAATTCACGATCAATTGCTCACAACAACCGTGCACCTAATCCAGGTTGACGGAAGACCTTGTTTGACAGCTGAATCGCGGCTAGGAGGCTATGGATTCTTGTATGAACCTCAAGGTTGAACTGGAGGTAGTTGATCTGGTGCTACTCTTTACGCATAAACACTCCAGGCTGAACCTGCTGCTTATGGCTACCTCATGCTCACGAACATGTTGAAGGAGAGGGCTCTACTTGGTGCTAGATGTAGCTTCAACTGCGGATTTGAATCCTGGGCTCATGGCCGGAGTCGAGGGTGGCTTGTTGCTTCTCCTTGCGCCCAAAATAGCTACTGGTCGTTGACCCACGCAGCAGCAGCTGTTGCTTGGCCGGCCGCCATGTCTAGGCAAGCTGTTGATTGGAAGGGAAAAAGGAAGAAGAAGCTTGTTTGGATCGCTACTCGCGGACTGGGAGGCTGCAGATCTGCAATTTGGCTCCATAGCCAGAGCTGGCGAGACCGATTGGGCGGATGCTATGCTCCCAGAAGCTTCCAGGTCCTCTCCGCTATGCTGCTGGCCAGTGCTAGGGGAAGGTTTGGTTGCAGGTTGTGATTGGGGTGAGCGAGAGAGAGGAAAGAAGGTAGGAGAAGAAGAGAGGAGCTCGACACTAGGTGAATCAGAGCTATGGGGGTCGAATCGCCCAGAAATCGCCTCTCCCTTCACTGCTGTTCGGTCAGCCTAGAAAATTTGGGCGCCGCTTATCGCGGTTCTGGAAATGGTCGTGGGAAAGGGAAGAAGATAAGGAAGAAAGGGGTATTAAGCCAATTAAAAATGGAAAATTTGCATTATAAACCCAAAGTTCCAGAAAAAGTTGTAACTCTCTCCTCGAGTGTCCGATTGAGGTGATTTCTATTGCAAACTTTCAAGCGTGAAATTCTCTACACCCTCAGTGCACGAATCATGCTAATAGGACTGTCTCACTTGATCGAAACGCTAAACGCATCAGTGAGTGATTAATTCAACTTAATTAACTTAATGATCAACGTTGCTATTATCATTAATTATCTCAGATGATTCAATATCAACTATTGATTCACGACGTAGCTTATCTTAATTAACCATGATGTTTAACAAAAATACTTAGCATTAATCAAGGTGTTTCACACTAATCGAGGTATTTATTGACTAACCCTAATATGGGTTGTAACAATCTCCCTCCCTTATAAGAATTTCGTCCCGAAATTCCTAAAAGAGAAAAGGAAACTTGTTACGCATATCTGACCCAAGCTCCCACGTGGCTTCCTCTAGGTTATGGTTCTTCCATAAGACTTTCACTAAGAGTATCTCACGATTCTTAGGTTCCTTGATCCTCCGATCAACTATCTGTATTGGTCCCTCAACATAGGTCACATCTGGTCTGAGCTGGGCAGGTTCTGGGTCCATTATTTTTTTTTTGTACCAGGATAACACTTCTTCAACATCGATACATGAAATACATTATGTAGATTAGCCAACTCGGATGAAAAATTCCAACCTATGGACTACAGGTCCAATCCTCTCAATGACAGGATATGGGCCCATAAACCTAGGAGTCAGTTTGCCTCTCTTGGCAGACCTCAACACTCCTTTCCACGGTGAAACCCTCAGATACATTTCATTACCAATCTCAAACTCAAGAGGTCAACACCTATTTTCAGCGTGACTCTTCTACCTGCCATGTGCAGCTTGTAACTGTTCTCTAATAACTACAATCTTCTCGGTAGTCAAATCCACCATCTCTGGTCCAAGAATATACTTTTCACCTACCTCATACCAACATATGGATGATCTACACTTTCTTCCTTACAGAGCTTCATACGGGGCCATACCAAGCCTGGAATGGTGACTATTGTTGTATGCAAACTCTATAAGGCTCAAGTGTTCTTCTCAACCTCCACAGAAATGCAAGATACATGCTCTCAACATGTACTCAAGAGTCTGAATCCCAAAGCACGATGCATCAAATTCCAAAACCTGGATGTAAACTTAGAATCTTTATATGTTATAATTGAAACTGTGATACCATCAAATCTGACTATCTCATTCACGAATATCTTAGCCAGCTTCGAGACATCAAAAGTTGACTTAATATGAAGAAAGTGAGCAGACTTAATTAGTCTATCCACAATCATTCATATCGAGTTACAACCTCTAGGTGTCCTGGGCAACCCTATCACAAAATCCATTGTGATATGTTCCCACTTCCATTCTGGTATATGAAGAGATTACAATGTATCTATAGGTTTCTGGTGCTCAGCCTTAACCTGCTGACACACACACTGCACCTAGTCACATACTCAGCCACATCCTCTTCATACCAGACCACCAATACAACTCCTTGAGATTCCTGTACATCTTAGTGTTGCCTGAATGCATAACATACATTGATGCATGTGTTTCCTCAAGAATCTATTCTTTGAAGTCATTATCTCGAGGTACATGCAACCTGTCACGCTAACAGAACACACCGTCATCTGAAACTTGAACTTTGGTCTATACCCCATGTTATGTCATGCATGATCTAATGTAACTCACTGTCACCCTACTGTAGTTCCTAGATCTGCTCATAAGAAGTAGGCTTGACTTGCATCTGTGCAATCAAACCACTATGTGCTGTCACCCCTAAGTCTAAGTTCAACTTCCACATTTCTACTAACAGGTCTCTATTGAAACTTGCCATAGAGAATGCATTAGCTGTTGAACTTGACTTTCTGCTGGAAACATCATCCACCACATTCTCTTTACCAGGGTGATAATCTATTGTCACATCCTAAAGATAGTGACACCATGTCTTTAAAACATGAACTACTTCAACTATCTTTAGATCATTTATCGGGTAATATTCCGATTTCTATGTTACTTTCTTATAGTTACATTTCAGTTTTATGTTTTACTCTTTTCTCTAAGTCATTTCATGTTGTTCATGTACCGATCAGATTATCTACCTCAAAACACTAGATCGCTATCAAAGCCAGTTTACTTTTCATAGAACAAATCTCAAGATCTTATTATACAAAGATACTAGTATTCAAGGTTACATCACTAGTGATATTCCTTAAACTACTACAACTTTAATCATTCTAGGGTTTGATCCTTTATCAATAGCATAGCATTATTGTGTGTGTGTGGTCGATTATATAAATCAAATTGAGTTGCTTGGGTCAATAACATATTAACCCAGCACTCAACTTTAATTACATTAGCTGAAAATTCAGTTTTCACAATATTTTCTGTAATTCGTTTATTAAACTGCTAACAGAAGCTCCAAAAATTCTGAAAATTTTATATGTTATACCTAATGAAGTTTTAGACCTCCAGTAAAAATTTGGGATCATTTCAAGTTACCAATAATTAATTAAAAATCAAACAGTGCGCTGCTATATAGCAGTCTGCAGCAGATTCGGTCGAGTTGCAACTCGACCGACACCTTACCGTAGAGGTCAAAAATCATCCAAAAATTTCACCAATTTAACAGAGTGTCTAAAATTGCGTTTTTCAAGCACAATTAAAATTTGAGATCAATTGGATATACCAATAAAAAGATAAAATTCAATTACAACACTGCTATATAAATCTGAAAATGTGATCGGTCGAGTTTGAAACTCAGCCGATGAACAGGTCAGAACATTCTTCAAAAATTCTGATATCTACCAATGTTGTTCACATTTTATATATATCCAAATCATATCCCAATTTTAACCAAATTAGAGTTACACATAAGATACTAAAAATCATTTACTAAAACACTTTACTTGTCAAATTTGTATTTATGTATCATCAAAACCCTGCTTTGGGCCGATTAGGGTCTATGCTTCTCAAACCCTAAATCTCAAGACAAAAGAACGTTTAGACTTCTCATCATAGTTAAAACATCCTAGTGTGTATACATTCTCACTATATTACGGGTCTAAATCATCCAGAGTCTATTCTTATATTACTGTTAATAGGAGTCATTAGATCCCAGTAACGCATCCTGCCAGCCGGACCAGGCCGAACCTGTAGTCCTGAAGCCAAGAACTACTCGAGATTAATCAACCCCTATTAACCTTAAACATGTGGAAAGAATATCCACCTAGGGCAACTCATTTATACATGATTTCGGGTCTACTTTAATACAAAGAAAACAAACATTAAACAATTCACTTCATGTCACAATAATATAAAAGAATCATACTTATTGTACAAACTGAAAGTCTAAATTCATGCATATAAGAGCGTTTCTAGTGATCTTTAATCAAATAAACAATGATAAACAAGAGTTGAATCGCATCTTATATGTAATCTCTTATTTCTTTATTAATTTCTGATCTCTTAACCCTAAGATTTCTAGGGTTTCTCTCTAGCCTATCCTCCCTCTGCATACCTGGCCAGGGCATCCAGAGAAGAACAGACAGAGTAGCTTGATACTGGTCAATCTAAGTATTCAGACACCTGGCCAGGGTATCTAAACACTCAGACCTTCCAGAGCTAAAGACACGACACTTTTTATGTACCTCACTTATAACTTTTATCTTTTGATCCTAATGATCTCTGATGACTCAGCTTAACTCTCAACTTGATTCTCGTGACCACATCATCTTCCTACCATCTGCAATAATATAACAGAACACTTCCTGTTATAAAAGTGCAGTTAGAAGGAAGACACCTAAGTCCTAATCCTATTGGTCTCTTATCGTCCCCTGACCTTGACTTAGAGTATTCATATACTCAACCTATGCTCTGATACCAAAAATTGTCACGCCCCAATCTCACATTAACCACAAACCACGAGATTAGGACACGACAGGATGGGATTTACACAAAGCCAACCACTCTTTACTTTTTGAAACATTTTAAAGAGATTGAAAAGATAATCTGATTATGCTGTAAAATGAAACTAAACAAACTGCAAAAGCATCTTTATTAAATTGACTAGCAATATAAACAGAGTCTACAACATATTACTTTGTTTGATATAAAATAAAGCATAACAGTTAATTTACATCTTATACACATTCTCTCTCTCTCTCTCACACACCTTGTCCCAAAGATCGAGGGGAAAGGACTAAGAGACCTCTAATTACTAACTATGCATACCTTCTACAGACAAAGCGATAGGATGAAAGGATCCTTCAGATTTCCTGCTGCTGATGTTAACCTGAAAATGTTTTGAGTAGAGGTATGAGCCTACTCGCTCAGTGAATAGTATTTCACTTAGCTATCACTAAACAACTCATCAGGTTTATAAATTTAAATTTAACATAAATGCAGAACTAAACAAGGCAGTTCTAATAACATAACAGATTTACAGAATATAATCACATTTCCAAGCATCAACAGGTAATTCAGATAAATGAACAGTTATATAAATTTACTGTGAACCTACTTGATTATTTATTCATTTTATTATTATGCCCTAAATATATGCAGTGTACTCTGCATATAAAGATCCGCAGCAAGTTCATGCTACGGTCCCACCGTACAAGACTTAGCGACACACCCGGGAAATGCTAAGTCTGACTGCCGTCCTGGTCTGCGTCAGGACTCTCAGGCTCACACGGCCTCACTGCACTCTCAAAGAGTGTACTCTAGACTCCTCCTCTAACCTGAGCACACAGGCGGAGAGTCTGGGTTACCACTGTGACACACGCACAGATTATTGTTGAATAACCCCTATTTACTCCAGTGCCACCGTGACACACGCACGGATTATTGTTGAACACTGCCTCTCTGTCCTCGTGCCACCGTGACACACGCACGGATTATTGTTAAACACGAACCACCGACCATCTAGACTCACGCTAGGTAGGTCGTTTCACCCCTAAGGCACAGACCTCCAAAAGGGGTTCTACGGTGTCAGGGCATCTAAGTCTATTAACTGGTTAACATATAAACACTTAAACAGGAATATCACATTTACTGATTTCATATCAGATCACAATACACTGTCATTCTAAACTGACAGAGCAATATATTTCAAATCATTGTAATTTCTGAGAAATTTTCATACCATGCATGCAGGCAGATTTCAAATTCATAAATAACCCAAACTCATGTCAATTTGGCATATACATACTGAATTCATGTAATTGAACATCTTATTGCACTGATAAGAGTAATTAACTTCTCAAATAAGAAATCATCCGTAGTATTTATCTATTATCTAGAATTTCTCGAAGAACGTGCACATGAACTCTAATCCTGGTTTGTGCATCACATAATTCAATTAAGAGTTACTTACGTATCATAACATGAATTATTATTAATAATTAGAAATTTCTACTGATATCCTTGAGAAGCGTGTCAATTTGAGAAAATATTAATCTATTCGCATTAGACATAACCTAGAGCGTGCATCTAGGGTTTCTTTGATATTTTTCACCTCGTCGTCATTTCTTTGAAATCATGCTCAATTAATTTATTAAAAATCATACAACCCGAGTTTATTCCCAAACTATCTAGTTTCTGGTCGTGTGCTACTGGTTGACATTTAGTCGAACAAGTTGAGTTTCAATAAATCATTCAATTTTACTAATTTACCTCGCGCATATTAATCAACTAACTAATGTCGAGCAGAAATTAATAATTGAAACGCGCAACCTAAAAATCAAGCGGTGCCGGCACTGCCCGGCACCCGGGTACACGATGTTACCCGCAACTAATGTCGATTCAACCAAAACATCCTGTTTTGAGTTAAAAGTGATAAATGAGTGAGATACTACTCACCGGGGTTCGAAACGTCTGGATTCGTCCAGCAATGCGTCCAGGGCCTGATTCCGGGCAAATTTCGGTTGTCTTCTACCTTGGATTTTTTTTTCCAATTCACGATCAATTGCTCACAGCAACCGTGCACCTAATCCAGGTTGACGGAAGACCTTGTTTGACAGCTGAATCGCGGCTAGGAGGCTATGGATTCTTGTATGAACCTCAAGGTTGAACTGGAGGTAGTTGATCTGGTGCTACTCTTTACGCATAAACACTCCAGGCTGAACCTGCTGCTTATGGCTACCTCATGCTCACGAACATGTTGAAGGAGAGGGCTCTACTTGGTGCTAGATGTAGCTTCAACTGCGGATTTGAATCCTGGGCTCATGGCCGGAGTCGAGGGTGGCTTGTTGCTTCTCCTTGCGCCCAAAATAGCTACTGGTCGTTGACCCACGCAGCAGCAGCTGTTGCTTGGTCGGCCGCCATGTCTAGGCAAGCTGTTGATTGGAAGGGAAAAAGGAAGAAGAAGCTTGTTTGGATCGCTACTCGCGGACTGGGAGGCTGCAGATCTGCAATTTGGCTCCATAGCCAGAGCTGGCGAGACCGATTGGGCGGCTGCTATGCTCCCAGAAGCTTCCAGGTCCTCTCCGCTATGCTGCTGGCCGGTGCTAGGGGAAGGTTTGGTTGCAGGTTGTGATTGGGGTGAGCGAGAGAGAGGAAAGAAGGTAGGAGAAGAAGAGAGGAGCTCGATACTAGGTGAATCAGAGCTATGGGGGTCGAATCGCCCAGAAATCGCCTCTCCCTTCACTGCTGTTCGGTCAGCCTAGAAAATTTGGGCGCCGCTTATCGCGGTTCTGGAAATGGTCGTGGGAAAGGGAAGAAGATAAGGAAGAAAGGGGTATTAAGCCAATTAAAAATGGAAAATTTGCATTATAAACCCAAAGTTCCAGAAAAAGTTGTAACTCTCTCCTCGAGTGTCCGATTGAGGTGATTTCTATTGCAAACTTTCAAGCGTGAAATTCTCTACACCCTCAGTGCACGAATCATGCTAATAGGACTGTCTCACTTGATCGAAACGCTAAACGCATCAGTGAGTGATTAATTCAACTTAATTAACTTAATGATCAACGTTGCTATTATCATTAATTATCTCAGATGATTCAATCTCAACTATTGATTCACGACGTAGCTTATCTTAATTAACCATGATGTTTAACAAAAATACTTAGCATTAATCAAGGTGTTTCACACTAATCGAGGTATTTATTGACTAACCCTAATATGGGTTGTAACAACTGTGGTCCTGCTTGTGCTCTCACACTGACCGAGACAGATGAGATCGAGGAGTCTGGCTCTTCCTTTGATCTTGTATGGCATCAACTTTGGGTTTCACAACCGATGGTTGGATTTGAGCGGTACGGCTCACTTCCTCATGGCATAAGAATGATTATAAATTTAATCAGCCGTGTAGCATATTTGCTTAAGGATGAATTACAGAAATGATTGGTTGATGTTACTTTGTTTATTGTATCTTGAAATGGATAGATATTATACATGTTCTTCATATTCCTTAATAAAATGGATATACGATTTACTGCTTTATCTTTCATAACTGTAATGCTTTAAGAGGTGATATTGCTCAATTCTGCTATTCAATAGAGATTCCTCTGTCCAGTTTATTACTATTTATCGGCAATAATAATATTTCTGGTGGAGAGTTATATCTCTCGTTGGGACAATTTCAATTGTCTCACCCCCCGTGGGATCCAACCTTTTTAGGTGGATGAGGACGAGGAGGTAGAAACCCTACACCAGGGGAAGGACAACAGCATCAGGGACAACAGTGACATCTCAGGCGGAAATACTGATTGTCATGTCTTGTAGATATGAGTCCTATGTGTCGTATTTGTACTCTCAGGTCCTTGGAGTCAGTAGTGAGTGCTTTTATGATTGATCTGAGATTTTGGCATTGAATGCCTTGAGGTTTTATGTTACTTATGTGTAGATTTTACAGAGCAACTGTTCTATGTAATCCTCGAGAAGAGAAGGCACATGGTATGTACTTTGTGGACCAGAATGTGTATATAATATTTTGGTTCTTGTTATAAGAGTTTCCTGGAAATGGATCTCTTTGCAAATGGTTTTAATTTTTAGTGATTTTCAGTAATCCAGTGCTAATGTTTTCTTCCGCATTAATTGTAACGATTTGTTTATCAGATTGGTATCAGGTCATCTCAGTCAGTGTGTGCGCACTTGAGTAAAGTGGATATCTAAAATGTTTGACAGTTGTGATATGGCGATAGTGAGACCATCCCAGGTCTAGATAATTGTAGGATCTAGAGATATCACCCTCTCGGGAGCAAGAAAAACATCACACTTGGTTCTAGCAATGCCGTCTGTTATGTCTTAATCCTAGGCATTTGTCATAGTAGGTTTTCGGTAAGGTTTCTTCCTAGATACTAGTATCCATGGATGATCAGTGTCAAGAGGGTGCGATCATGTATCTACTGGAGGATCATTCACATGATCTGAGATATCAGAGATCATCTTGTTGATGGGGTGTAAGGAGTGTGATGATCGGGTAGAGGTGAAAATATACCTGAATCTTTGTGGTAAATGATCTACAAACCATGGAAGTCCTTGATGAGATGGTGCCGGAGAAGATTTAGTATCTGCCAATTTGTCTGTCTCAGCTATGTTCTCTTCATCATAGGTAGGCCTGCCATTTTGTTCTAATATCATGTACTCCTCGACGTCATGTCATCTGTAACCTCCTCTGATGAGTAGTTGTTTCTCTCGATGCAGAGAAGACGACAGATGTTATTGGGGACATGGTTGTTTATGTCTGTGAACCATAGGTAAATCTTCGTATCTCCTTTTGGGAGGAGTATTAGGTGCCAGCCAAAGAATAAGTTGAGGGTAACCAACATATCTCTCCATCTTCGAGTAGATTGGAGCAAACATTTTTTAGTCAGGTAGAAGTTGACTGGGAAGATCTTGGATCCAACATAGAAGTCGATGATGTATTCTGCAATCTTTATGTTGAGATATCTCCATTCTCTTAGCAAGAGGATGAATCTAGTAATTTTGTTGTCTAGACATATATCTAAGTGTGTCATGTTTAGGTGGGTTGGGAGGCGAGGAGAACTATGAGGCTAGTAGCAAGCGAGGTTGTGGGAAGTGTATAGTTGAGTAGAGTGGAAGATTGTTGAAGTAAAAGAAATAACGTGTCGGTCTTCAGTATGTAGAATGTATCGCTCTAAGTTGGGGGTATATAAACTTGAGTAGTGGGTAGTTGAGTAGTAAATGTTGTGAATATTAATTGTTATTGTAGGTGCAGTTAGTGTGTTGCAATACCACAGATGTCACTAAAATGGAGACAATGAGTCAATCTCATAAGGTGTTCCCCGATGTATGTGTCTAGAGTGCGTTCATAGTAGTTTCCGTGGCATGTACGATCAAAGATGCACAAAATTTGTTGTTTTAGGATAGTTGATGATGCATGATAAGAGAAAATTGATTCCATAGAGCAAGGGGGGAAGACGGTGTTGTAGTATCCTCGACAACGTATTAGAGATTTGAAATTTGTGTAGTCATTATGTGAGTGAGGAACAGTTCTAAGAGATCAATGTTATCTCATGCTAACAACTAGAGAGATGTTGTAGCCTTTCTAGAGTGATGTTGGAACCTCTCCCTTCTCTACCATTTCGATGGGCAGGACACAAGTGAACATTCATGACATGGACCCAGTCATATTCCAGAAACTGAAGATTGCCATCATCGAAGACCTCCGATATTCGCCTAGTCCACAATTGATCAGAAATAGCCCAACTCACAAAGAACATGTAGTTGTGTAGTCATACGCTGCATTATTATTCACATCAGAATCCTAGAAGCGAAAGGACCTTTCACCATTGATGATACAGGTATGAACACGCCTCTCATCTTTTCTCATCTATTGTTTGTATAAGATGATCCTTTTGATATTAGCATTGCACCCAACAATCTCACATCGACACCCAACTATAAGGCTTTGACTGATTGCATCACCACCCTAGCACCTTGGGACACCATCGAAGATGTCACTACTTTCTGCAACACATTGGCATTACTTTTCCAGATTACACTGTTGTTAACACCTTCCTCAGGGATCTTCTAATACAAAATAGTTGGACTGACGTACGAACCTTGTATCGATAACCATTTGATATTGTTATCTAACAACAACAACTTCTATCCTATTTGCTACACAGAATGGCCATCTCCACCTGGAACGTTTGTGGGGCGGTTGCATCTAGCAGACGTTGTACCATTCGAAACACCATTCATCATCAACACATTGACCTAATCACCATAGAGGAGACAAAAACCACCTTAACACCATTTCAGCTTCAACAACTTGGAGGACAACACATAAATAGATGGTTACAACTTCCCCCTACTAGCTTTAGTGGTGGCATCTTGGTTGGATGGAATGACAACACAGACCAGGACACACACTCTTTCATGCTCAACCATCGAATCACCATTTAATTCATGGATACTAGAACCAAAACCATATGGCACTTTAAGGGTGTCTATGGACCCCCCGATTCACATAAGGATCCTTTAATTACACAATTAGGTTCTCTTTTCGACCTTATGATGTCTGATTCATGGATCATTAGAGGTGATTTCAACATTGTCACTTGCACACAAGAGAGATATCAAAGCTATCCTCTTGACCATGTTATGGCTCCACAATATGCTGACATTGTAAGGACCCTGATCTGGGTTTTGAGGTAACCCTAGATGTTTTACCTAAGTGATATGATTAGAACCTTGTATTAAACTTTTGACAAGTAATAAAGACTTAAGGAGAGCTCAAGTTTTAAGTTTGGTCCTGTTTGAATGTTGTTTTAGTAATGTTTGCTTGTTTTGGACCAAAGTGCAATTTACCCAAGATAAGGGGTTATCTTGAAATATGTCACATGATGGGTGTTCCCTTAGTATTTTAGCATCATGAGAGAGAGCATGATGCTAAGAGGCACCTTATGGAAAGCCTAAGTTCCAAGTTGAGCTTGTATGGTTCATGCTTGTGCTTTATGTGCTAGTTTTGGTGCAACTTGCAAATTACCCGATATATGGGGTTGAATTGCAATTTACCATCTATATATTGTCCCTAGGATCTCTTAGTATCATCTAGATGATATAGAGAAGAGGGGGCACCTTGTTTGAGTCTTGAATGCATGATAACACTCTTGGTGACATAACAACCATAGAATGTTGAATATCTTAAACTCTAGATGAGGTTGAGTTGAGTTGTGAATGGTTTATGGGGGTACCTATCGGTTTAGAAAACATGGAAGAATTCCTCTAATGGTTTAGAAACTTTTTGGAAGCATTCATATTGGGCTAAGAGCCTCATATAGGTGAAGCCTATCGGTTTAAGACTTCCTTGTAAAAGTTGTATCGGTTTGTACACAAAGTGATATCGAGTTGTGATATCTTGTCAAGCAAGATACCTAATGGCTGATACCTCACCCTTGGATTATCCACAAGATCCTTGAATGTTGATATACACATGTTTTCAAAGTGTCATCATGCATGTACATGTGTCACCCATGTACATATGGTAATGACACCTTACACATACTCTCTTTCATGAGCCTCAACTATTTATACCTCTCTTTTCACTTCCTAGTAAACCTTTTGACTCCTTTACCATATCTTGCTTGGTGGACGACCCTAGGAGCTCAAGTAGAAAGGGGAAGGCTGAGCAACTTGCCCAAAGTAAAGCCATGATCATCTTCTACCTTAGAAAGATTATGCCTCTTGGATCATGATTCTTTCCTTTCCTTCCTTCTTCACCAAGTTCCTTATTATGGTATCTCCTTTTATATAGAGGTGTTATGATCAAGTCTTGAAATTTTGATAAGTCATCTTCAACCTTGGGAATGTGGAGCTTTGAAGCTTGAAGCTTGAAGCTTGAATCTTTAGTGGTGATCTTGAGGTGGATTATATAACTTGAACTCAACTTTATTATTATTCACCTTCTATCATGCAATACTTGGTGATTCTTTCTTTACTTCGACGTTTCTTGTTTGAATAATGGTTTTATGAGCTCTAATGGAGATATGGGATTGTTTTCCATGAACTAGAGAGGTTATGGACGAATAGTTGGAGCTTGAAGATGATGGAACCGATATGCACAAACCGATATCAGTTTGTGGGAAACCCAAGCCCGATACAAAAGTAAATGAATGGAAACAAACACACATGAACTCCTACCCCTATCAGTTTGTTACATATGTAGGACTACTCTCCTTTCAATTGTTTAACCTGTCACCTAAGTCTAAGAACAGGGCAGGTTGATATCTAGAAGTTAGCCAAGTCAATACACATACTTGCACCATTACATGGATGGCCAACATGACTTGTAATGCAGTATAATGATCCTGGAAACCCTAATCAGTTGAAAAGAGAAACCCTAATCCTAATCGCAAGAGGGAATGTAACTTGAAATGGCATGATGGTAATAATCAATGGTTACAATAATGAGATATTAACCACGAATGCCTTATGAGTATAGCCAAATGAGCGCTGTAGTGGTTATAATCTATTATATCCTGATTATGACTTATGAGGCCTATGGAATAAATGATTCATAGAAAGAATGTATATAGGTCTGATGACCTGGGGAAATCCATAATTGTCTAGAAGGTGATATGTTACTCAACGGTGATTTTAATGGATTCATGTTCTATGATGAGAATGATAGGGTAACACAGAGGTGTTCCAACTATTAAAGAATCTTAGGCAATGTGATATACCTTTCATTTATCATATGTGTAACTTTATTAAGGGATTTTTCTTTTACATGATGGTGCTGAAATTTAAATTGATATCTCTTTTATCATGAGACCCTAAACATGCAAGTGTTTTGAGAAAATGAGCATAACCAACTATGGGCTATGGTGATGTGACATTATATAGATTGAATGAGACTTGCGATCCATGTAGAATACTTGTACAACATATATGATGTTTTTATGGGTCTTATGATCTAGAGTGGGTTGTTGCCTAATAAGAGGTGACATTATTCAATAATGAACTAAGAAGATTGAAACCACATAGTATGTGATAATCAAGTATATGGGTCTGATGACCTAGATATGATTGTTGCCTGATAAGATGTGACATTGTTCAAAGATGAACTGAGGGTTTGACACCCAAATATGTGATCATGATGATAAAAATATTAGAGGGATAAGATTCCCAATAATATGTTCAAGGGATTGAGATACCAGGAAGGGTATAACAAGATATATTCCAATTGATACAAGATTTCTTGAAATATGTATTATGCTTTACTTGGTAGTATTTATCGAGTGTTCATGATTATAACTTGGTTGATGCTAAATGATGTAGTAATGCACTTAACCTATTAAGTGAATTAAAAATTTAGTTGCCCTGGCCATAGATCCATTTGGTTAGAACTTGTTAAACAGTGAAATGAGTTTCACTCAGAACACATATTGTTGAATATACAGGGTACAAGTTGTATCTTGAATTCACATGATTGGCTATGTGCCATACCCTAAATATTGGGATTGATTTCGGGTCATACCCTAACAAGAGTACGGTTATACCGTGACTCAATAAACAGTCAGGATTGGTTATAGACCATACCTTGATATAATGAGGATTGACTACGGGTCACACCCTAATAAGAGAACATGCTACACGTTGTATCTCTATAGAAAAGAGCCTCTATACGCCAGGCTAGCTAATTATAATTTGACTCATAATGTCTCTACCACTCTCGTACTGATTGAGAAAAATGAGGTTGTGGATTCTATCTCTTCCATAGACCTTTATGACATTGATGCTTTACTTTACAGTGTTCAGTTGGAGATGAAAGGTATATTCCCATCTCCATAGGGAATAAGATGGATTGGTGAAAGATGTAATCAACTGTATAGTGTATTTGTTTAAGAATCAAATACAGAAATATTGGTTGAAGCCTTGATTCTTTTTTATACTGTTTAGTTTGTAACAGTTATAATGTTCATCATATTCCTTTTAAATTTGATTAAATGATCTTGCTCAGTTGTAGATATTTGAACTAATGAGAGGTTGAGACTGTTCTATGGTACATATAATCAGTAGTTATACATGTTTAATTCAATAAAGGTTTCTTCTGCTCTTATTCATAAAAGTTTAACTATGATAATAATAATGCTGGAGGAGAGTTATATCTCTCACAGGGACTTGTTGTCTCATCCTGTGGGTTCTACAACTTTTTAGGTGGACGTGCACAAGAAGGTAGTAATCGTATAGCTAAGAACGGATAGCAGCAACAAGGATAGCAGTATCAACTCATGTTGAGTATGTTGTTATGTGTTTAATAGAAATAGAGTCCTATGCATCGTCCCTATACTCTCAGGTCCTTGGGAGATAGTTTTTAGGGAAAAAAACCAAAATAGCACAATCCAAGCAAAATTTTTACTGTAATAACACGAAGCCAATCTTATTTTTGGAAGTAACCTATAGAAAGTGCCAAAAGTTTTGGCATTTTAATTGGCGTTTAGTAGAAAGCACCAAAGAGGGTGGCGTTTTAGTAGAAATCGCCAAAACTGGTGGTGTTTTAGTAGAAAGCACTAGAGATGGTGGTGTTTTAATCGAAAAGCACCAAAATGGTGGCGTTTTAATTGGAAAGCGTCCGGAGTCTTGGGATTTTCAATTGAAAGCGCCCAAACTTTTGACATTTTCATTTGTTGCAGGACTCCTCCCCGTCCGCCGAACACGCCATCCTTCAAAGTATGTGCTCCGTGCCATCACGTCCATCAAAGCGGTGGTAGCTGGTCATCAAAGTCTATACGACGAGTAGTTGGGTAAGTATACAATCCCTCATTCTTCTCCCATTGCTTTTGCTCTTACTTCTCCAAGGTATGTCTTTCTTCTTCCTTTGGCTTCCTCTTCCTATGGTTCTTCTTCCTAGGTTCTTCTTTCTCCATTTCCTCTTCTTCTATTCATTCCTCTTCCTCTGTTCATTCCTTCTCCTCTTTTCTCTTCCTCTTCCTCTTCCTCTTCCTTCTAATTTCTCTTATGCTAGTTTCCTCTTCCTCTTCCTTCTATTTCTTCTTCCGCCAGCTTCCTTTTCTTCTTCCTCTTCCTTCTATTTCTTCTTTTATTGGTTTCCTTTTCTTCTTCATCTTCCTTCTATTTCTTCTTTCGCCGGTTTCCATTTCTTCTTCCTCTTCCTTCTATTTCTTCTTCTTCCTCTTCCTTCTATTTCTTCTTCCGCAGATTTCCTTTTCTTCCTCTTCCTTTAGTTTCCTCTTGTTTTGGTTTCATTTCAGTGACCGGATCACCGACACTCCCGCCAGACCTCGATGAGAAGAGGACCCCCAGTTGGTCATCGGTGCCAGAGCGGGACGGGTGGATAGGTAGTCAGCGGGCGGGGGTGGACACGTACTCTACAGGCACGGGGGGACACCTAGTCAACGGGTGGGGCACACATGGTGGAGGGGTGTTCTCGGCTAAAATCTTCGGTCGCAGGTAGTACTTTTCCTCTATTCTTCTTTCACCATCCTCACTCTGCTCCTTAGTTCCTCTTTGGTTCTTCTTCCTTTTTCTTCTTTTCTACCTGTCTTGTTCTTTCACTGCTCCTCCACACTCCACACTGCTTCTTTACTTCTGCTTTTTTTTCTTCCTTCCCTTCTTCTATTTGCTGTCTTTTAATTGTAACAGTTATATATTTTAGTACAAGTGTTGACATGGAGAGTGTGCTCTAGAAGGTGTTGCTTTAGTGGAGGTGCAACTTGGCTTCCTTGGCGACGCCTTTTTCTTCCAAAGGGTGAGTTTTATTTTACTTAATTATTTTAGGTTAATATTTCTTAATATATTTTTAGGAATTATTGTGATTATTTGATGCTTTATGTAATTTGGGACTGTATTTTATTTGCATTGTACTTATTTGTTTAATTTCTTATATGATTTTTGTATGTGTTAGTCTTAAAGGGTGGTTGAATAGTTTAATATGCGGTTTTAGTTTCTACCTTCACTTCCTGTCACTACTGCTCGCGTTTCTTTCCTTTTTCGCACACAACTATAGCTGTAAAAAATGCTACTAGCTCGACTCTGTTGTGGTGCAGCTAGCACTTTGTGTTTTTTTTACTATTTTCTTCTATAATGATCATCTTTATCAACTTCTTTTAATCTAGCGTCATTATCTTTTTTTTCTTTTTTCTTTTCTATTAGTGACTTACTTTTAGCTATAATAATCACAAATATTTTAATAATTGTAGAGAATTTTTGGGCGATTCAATTACCGAAGCTGGGGGTACGAGTGCGGTATCCAGAGACAACCATGAGTCACAGGGTGAGTTTATATTTTACATATTTATATATATGTTACTTTTTATGATCCATTTATGATTTATATGGTATAGACTTTGTTTATATATACATTACTTTTGATTGAAAACTTTTTGAGCCGGAATACTTTAGAATGGATGTACTAAAATATTCTTTTAGTTTGGACTGTAATTAATTTGGATTGTACATTATTTAGACTGTAATTAATTTTGATTGCAACTATTTTAGAATGTACATTATTCAGACTGTATTTGATTCAGATTGTAATCAATTCAGACTGCAATTAACTTGGACTGTACATTATTTGGGTTGTAATAAATTTGAATTGTATGTTGTTTGGATTGTAATTAATTTGGACTGTATTTAACTTGGACTGTAAATATTTAGTTAATTTATTGTATTTGTATTTTATGTGTTTTGTGACGATCCTTTTATGTCCTAAGTGGTGGTGGAATGGTTACATGTCTATGCAAATCGTATGTGTTTTTATCGTTTGTGTGAATGATGTTTTTAAATTTTAATATCAAACATGGAGATTGACGTCTTTTGTATTTTTCAAATCCTATATATCAATGCAAAGTTAAAACAAAATTTTATTGAGATAAATTTTCAAAAAAAAAATAAATAAATATTATTCCGAATCAACTTTGACAAAATTTTAAAATCAAAGGTAATTTTTTCAAAAATATCAACCATTTTTTTAAAGACAATCATTCTTTGGTGGTCAATCTTACATGTCTATGCAAATCATATGTGTTTTTATCATTTGTGTGAATGATGTTTTGATATTTTAATACCAAACATGGAGATTGATGTCTTTTGTATTTTTTCAATCATATATATCAACACAAAGTTAAAACAAAATTTTATTGAGATAAATGTTTTAAAAATAGCTTATATGTATATTTATTGAAATAGGACATAGCTTATATGTATTTTTATACTTGATACCTTATATATAACACTAAATAGCCAATTATTTAAATAAATTTATTAGTTTTAAATTATGTACATTTACGTACCATGGTCTCTATCTTTCACTAGTGAACATATTTAAGAAAATGGCCAACATCTCAACAAACTTTGTCATCCGTTATGGTGGAAAGTTCTTTGAAAATAAAATATAATATATCAAAGGGAAGTATTCAAAATGAACTCCAACAAAATTTTCAAATCAAAGGTATTTTTTTTCAAAAGAAATATCATTTTAGGTTGTCGTCTTTGGCATTTTTCAAATCTTATATATCAATACTAAGTCAAAAGAAATTATTTTTTAAAATCATATCTAAAATATCAAAGGGGAAGTTTTCAAAATCGACTCCAGCAAAATTCATAGCATGTCAATGTATATCACTTTAGATGAGAAAGAGAGGGTGAGAAAAAAAATTGTATCTAACTTATTTAAACAATATTAGCAAATATGTACATATATCACTCGATAACCATTTATTCAATATATGCTTTTATTCAAAGTCCTAGATAGGTATATACCATGATATCTACCTTTTATTAGTGAACATATTCAAGAAAATGGCCAACATCTCAACAAACTTAGTCATTCATTATGGTGGAAAGTTCTTGGCTGATGAATCATACCATAGTGAGGTCTGCATGCCTATTCAAATAAATACACCAACCACTTTTTCTGAGATGATGGCATACATGCATCTAGTTCTTAACATCAACTCAATGGTGTATGGCCTTCGTTTATCTTATAACATTCCCAGTGACATACGTCCTAGATTTGACTTATTTCCTATTGAAGTGGTTGACGAGGATAGCTGGAAAAACCTTCTTAGTATATCAAATGGGAGGCAATTTGACCCTTATGTTGAGAAATATAATCTAGATGAGGGTATGAGTCAATTTCAATATACTTCCTCTAGCACTTTCACTGGTAATATTTTAGCCACACACCAAAAAGTTGGTCCTCAACCCTCTAGAGATGACTATAGTAATCTGACTGGATGTGGGGATAATAATGTTGATGATCATGATGACCCTGATTATGTTGATGGTAATGAAGATTGTGATGAAATAGATGATGATGATGATGATGATGATGATGATGACACAGATGATGATATTGATGGGGACAATGACTATGACCATGATGATATTGATATTAATGGTGACGCTAAATTTTTGCAGATACGTATAAATGATAGCAATCATGAAGTCTTTATTGATCTTGAAACATGGCAAGATGATTGGGAGGATCTTAGTAATGCAAATAATGTGGATCAATGTCATGCAAGTAATTATGAATACTTTAAAGAGTATGATTGGGTTGATGAGCATGAAGTCCCTATAGACATGGAAGAGGCACGAGTGACTGTTAGACATGGTTTCACTATAGGTTAAATATTTGAGACAAAGGCATATCTCCTTCATAGGTTGCAGTCTTGGTCAATCAACAACAATGTCCAATACCAAACAAAGCGGTCCAATAAGAGCTACCTTACTTTAATATGCTTGCATAATGACCAATGCTCATGGAGGCTTCACACTTGTGCATTTAAGAGGTTCGGTGGCTTGTGGAAAATCACAAGTTATAACAATGAGCACAATGCCACATTGCAATCTTATATAAGGATCACTCACAGTGCAAGTCCTCTTATATTGTAAAGATGATAATGCCGGCGTTGAGAGCAAAACTTGACATGAGTGCTCGAGAGGTAATGGAAAAGGTTAATGCAGAATTACATCTTACTATCTCCTATAAGAAGGCATGTCATGCACCTAGAAAGGTTATTTCAGCAATCTTTGGAGATTGGGAGGAGTCATATGAGTCAGTATTGAGGTTTCTTAGATGTCTGCAATAAGTGATTCAGGGACTGTATATAATTTTCAAAATATTGTAACAACTTATGGAGCGTCATATCATTTCAAAAGTGTGTTTTGGACTTAATTAAGACTTAACGAGAGCTCAAGTTTCAAGTTTGGTCTTGTTTGAATGTTGTTTTAGCAATGTTTGCTTGTTTTGAACCAAAGTGCAATTTACCCAAGATAAGAGGTTATCTTGAAATATGTCACATGATGGCTGTTCCGTTAGTATTTTAGCATCATGAGAGAGAGAGCATAATTATAAGGGGTGCCTTGTGGAAAGCCTAAATTCCAAGTTGAGCTTGTATGATTGATGCTTGTACTTTATGTGCTAGTTTTGGTGCAACTTCCAAATTACCCAATATATGGGGTTGAAGTGCAATTTACCATATCTAGAGTGTTCCTAGTCTCTCTTAGTATCATCTAGATGAGATAGAGGATGAGAGAGCACCTTGTTTGAGTCTTGAATGAGTGATAACGCTCTTATTAACATAAGAACCATAGAATGTTGAATATCTTGAACTCTAGCTAGATGAGGTTGAGTCGAGTTGTGAAGGGTATATGGGGGTGCCTATCAGTTTAGAAAACATGGAAGAAGTCCTCTATCAGTTTATAAACTTTTTGGAAGCATTCATGTCGGTCTAAGAACCTCATATAGGCGAAGCCTATCAGTTTAAGAGTTCATTGCAAAAGTTGTAACTATTTGTACACAAAGTGATGTCGAGTTGTGATATCTTGTCAAGCAAGATACCCAATGGACGATACTTCACCCTTGGATTATCCACAAGAGCCTTTCATGTAGGGATACACATGTTTGCAAAGTGTCACCATGCATGGACACGTGTCACCCATGTACATATGGTAATGCCACCTTACACATACTCTCTTTCATGAGCCTCAACTATATATACCTCTCTTATCACTTCCTAGTAAACCTTTAAATTCCTTTACAATCTCTTGCTTGGTGGACGACCCTAGGATCTCAAGGATCAAGGGGAAGGTCGAGCAACTTGCCCAAGGTAAAGCCATGATCATCTTCTACCTTACAAAGACTATGCCTCTTGGATCATGATTCTTTCCTTTCCTTCCTTCTTCACCAAGTTCCTTATTATGGTATCTCCTTTCATATATAGGTTTTATGATCAAGTCTTGGACTTTTGATAAGTCATCTTCAACCTTGGGAACGTGGATCTTTGAAGCTTGAAGCTTTAGTGCTGAACTTGAAGCGAGCTATATAACTTGAACTCAACTTTATTATTATTCACCTTCTATCATGCAATACTTGGTGATTCTTTGTTTACTTCGACTTTTCTTGTTTGAATGATAGTTTTATGAACTCTAATGGAGATATGGGATTACTATTCATGAACTAGAGTGGTTATGGATGAAAAGTTGGAGCTTTAAGATGATGGAACCGATATAAACAAATCAATATCAGTTTGTGGGAAACCATAGCCCGATACAAAAGTAAATGAATGGAAATTGATACACTTGAACTCCTACACCTATCAGTTTGTTACATATGTAGGACTACTATCCTTTCAATTATTTAACCTATCACCTAAGGTTAAGAATAGGGCGGGACGATATCTAGAAGTTAGCCAAGTCAATACACATACTTGCACCATTACATGGATGACCAACATGACTTGTGATGCACTAGAATGATACATTGTTAATCCATTATGACATGGAGGAAGCAAGGACAATATGTTGGACACCATAAAATGATATGCTTTTATAATACTAGCTAGTTATGACTAAGAGATGTCTAGTGGAGATAGAGTATTGAACCATGTTGCCTTAGTTGAGTGTAGAGACTGATATGGCCAAACTAACCCTAAAACCGATACACTCATAATCTGATACCCCTCTAGCACCATCATGTGAAGGTGGGGGTAATATACTTGTTGAAGCCTTGGCTGATACACCAAGTAGTGGTGAGGCCAATAGGTGAGAGAACTATGGTGCTGAATAAGGGTTCACTCGATACAAATCAAACCCTAGAGGTCGATATCCTATAGTAAGCCATGTGGCCGATACACAAAGGGATAGCTAGGATGATACTCTAGTTGATGGTGAGGCCGATACTCTAGTTGATGGTGTGCCAACACACTAGTTGGTTGAGTGGCTGATATCCTAGTTGATGGTGTGGCTGACACATTAGTTGATTGAGTGGCTGATATCCTAGTTGATGGTCAGGGTGATACACAAAGAGATAGGGTGGCCGATACCCTAATGCACACTATAGCCGATATGCCTTCTCAAGCATCTCTAAACCGATACCATTTGATATGCCTTGGCCAATACAAGTAATGGTACCTTGGCCAACACAAACACATGTGTTTAGGTCAATGCAAGGTTTAACATGTAGGCCGATACACCTAGGTTGACACACCTTGTTGAGTGTAGGTTGGTACACTTTGATATAACTAATGGATACACTATGAAGAAATGAGATGGATACACTTTGATAGGTGTAGGCTAGTATACCCTAGAGAGGGTCAAGTCAATACAATAAGTTAAAGTTGAATCTAGTATCCTAATAAGGATGAGAAAGAAACTTATATCACTCATGTTGATAATCAATTAATGATAATTGATGAAAGCAATCAAGTATGATAGGATACTTATGGCAACGAAATAAGCTCCTAGATATGAGGAGTTATGAATTAGGGTTCGGTTGTTGAATAAATCCCTAAAGACCCTAATCAGTTACAATAGAAGTCCTAACCCTAATTATGATAGGGTTGTAACTTGATTGAGTGATTATTTGTGATACAATTGAATGTAAAGTTGATAATATAAGGTTCCTTGAGATAAAGAGTTATGGTCTAGGGTTGGTGATTGAATATAACCCTGGAAACCCTATTCAGTTGAAAAGACAAACCCTAATCCTAATCACAAGAGGGAATGTAACTTGAAATGGCATGATGATAATAATCAATGGTTACAATAATGAAATATTAACCAAAAATACCTTATGAGTATAGCCAAATGAGCATTGTAGTGGTTATAATATATTATAGCTTGATTATGACTTATGAGGCCTATGGAATAAATGATTCATAGAAAGAATGTATATAGGTCTGATGACCTGGGAAAATCCATAATTGCCTAGAAGGTGATATGTTACTCAACGGTGAGTTTAAGGGATTTATATTCTATGATGAGAATGATAGGGTAACACAGAGGTGTTCCAACTATTAAAGAATCTTAGGCAATATGATATACCTTTCATTTATCATATGTGTAACTTAATTAAGGGATTTTTCTTTTACAACATGGTGCTGAAATTTAAATTGATATCTCTTTTATCATGAGACCCTAAACATGCAAGTATTTTGAGAAAATGAGCATAACCAACTATGGGCTATGGTGATGTGACATTATATAGATTGAATGGGACTTCCGAGCCATGTGAAATACTTGTACAACACATATGATGTTTTTATGGGTCTTAAGATCTAGAGTGGGTTGTTGCCTAATAAGAGGTGACATTATTCAATAATGAACTAAGAAGATTGAAACCCCGTAGTATGTGATAATCAAGTATATGGGTATGATGACCTAGATATGATTGTTGCCTGATAAGAGGTGACATTGTTCAAAGATGAACTGAGGGTTTGACACCCAAAATATGTGATCATGATGATAAAAATATTAGATGGATAAGATTCCCAATAATATGTTCAAGGGATTAAGATCCCAGGAAGGGTATAACAGGATATATTCCAATTGATATAAGATTTCTTGAAATATGTATTAAGCCTTCCTTGGTAGTATTTATCGATAGTTCATGCTTGTAACTTGATTGATGCTAAAAGATGTAGTAATGCACTTAACCTATTAAGTGAACTAAAAATGTAGTTGCCCTGTCCATAGATCCATTCAGTGTCAGAACTTTCCGAATGGTGAAATGAGTTTAACTCAGAACGCATATTGTTGAATATGCGGGGTACAAGTTGTATTGTGAATTCACAGGATTGGCTACGGGCCATACCCTGAATATTAGGATTGACTTCGTGTGACGTCCCCAGATTTTGGCTTCTCCATACCCTATTGGGAATGAGAGGTCAGAATCCGAAAACATCATCCAATCATATCAGAGAGCGATGCGGAAGCGAAATGCGCATACATGAACATACAACCATAACATTTCTCAACATTCAACATGTATATTTATACAACATGAATTATTACATAATGATTTACAATTACATATTGAATGAAGATTCTACAGTCTAAGAACATGTATGCTAAACTAGGATCTTAGACAATAGGTACAACCTATACAACTTGCTCACATCCTATTCTTTTATCCCATGCTAGTTGTGAACCTAGAAAATATGAGAAACAAAAACATCAACAAAAGTTGGTACGTGGTTGAAAGATACTATACTATGCTTGTATATTTAAAATACTTGAAGAAGAAGAAAGAAAAATGAAAGCATTACTTAAGGCAGAAAATCAGGTAAACCCAAGTTATTAACCATATTTCAATGGACATGTATTACTATGGTGGACTTAGCACAAACATAAATTATTGGGCCCTATCCCCGCGTACCTTATACCATTAGGGATCTCCCCGCGTACCTTGTACCATTAGGGAGGTGCTAGTCAACATTAATACTTTCCCTCTCTAATAGGGAGATTAATGAACCATCAGTAACTACATTCCATTTTCTTTCTTTAGTGTTCTTATTGTTCAAGGCGGAAATGACAATACATATAGATCTACATCCAACAATGTATTTCAAGTACAAACAAGCAAGTACATATATTTAACATCCAACAAATCTAGTCATATAATTATATCCACGTACATGAGTTCAGAGATTCCTATTTATATTCTGGATCATCTACATCTCTGGTCATCACCTGATTAATAACAATTAATCATCATTAATACAAGGTTCATCATAATTAATGGTATCTAGGTCCAAATTAGGGTTTGGCCAAATCTAGGTTCAAATAGCCTAGAACTTGTGTCTGATATTTTTATTCTGATCCATACTTTATTATTAAGGTCTGGTATGAATTTCATAATTTTCTGGTACTTTCCCTATTTTCTACAATTAATATGAGGATTAAGCATGTAATTAGGAAATAATGAGAAAAGACCTAAAATTGTTCAATAATATCAATATAGGAGTCCACATATAGTTTCTAAGTGATTCTGGGGTTCAAAAGTATTTTTCTCGTATTTTATATCCAACATTTGCTAATTATACAAATTAAATGAACCCTAAACGAAGCATTTCAACCTAAATTGAATATTATCAAAAGTTGTGCTTCAAAAGCCTGATCTAAGGGTCCAGTAATGTAGAGGATATTTTTTTGAGAATTTTGGTACATTGTTTATAATTTTCTGAAAATCGAGCTATTTGATACGAATTATGCAAGATCTGAGTATTTACTTAGAAATTTACCTTTTTGGGCAACTCAGAAAGTGCCATGTGTCCTTTAGGGCTGCGGCTCCTTGCCTCACTGGGGTATGGATGGTTCAGCAGTTCTGAACCCAGTTCAGTCTCCACAACTCCTTTCTTTCTCCGCTCGAAGCTAGACGCCTGAGTCCGCGCATCGTCTTCGCGACCCATGGCGCCGCTGTGGACTGAGATCACAGCCTCACATTCCGCTAGCATTGAACTCCAAGAAGGATCATCACTTAAGATTCAGTAAATCTCAAGGGGATTAGCGGTGCCCTGGGCTCCCCAGAGATAGCTGAGGATCACAATCTATCTAGGCGGCTGTCTCCCCGACCTGCGATGTGCCCTGCTGGCGATCCAGAGTGAAGAAGAGCGACGAACGCTCTCCTTTCCTGCCCCGATGAAACCGCTGCCACCTAGGAACACTCCGGCGAGCAGGAACGTCTAGTGAGGGCCTTCCTTGAGGAGGTGGGATGCAGGCCGACGTCCATATTCCAGTGTCTCCGGACCTTCTCCACCAGTAGCACCAGCGGCGCCAAGGGATTCCATGACCCCGTCTCCATGTTGTTGGCCTCCTTGCAACCTGGTCGTGATGGAAACTCTACACCGCATCGCCTTGCACGCTCCAACCACTCTGTGATCGTCAGAGAGGGAGGGCATCAGTCACGTGTGTACTCAGGTTGGGCGCCGCCAATCTGCCATGGCCGTGCCCGACGCCTGCTTGGTTCTCAGTCCATGAAGTTGTGGCTTCTGATGGCAATCCCATCCGCGTAGATGGATACCCTTCATCTAGTTGGAGATCGTAGGCAGAGGGATGACGGGCCTAGGTGGGAGCTTCAAAGTTCCATGGTGGCATCTCATTTGAAGCTGCAGCAATCAATGGCCATGGCATGACCACGAAGAGATGGAGGAAGAGAAAGGGCTCCAAAATCCCAAGGACATGTTTGGTGAAGGCTGGCCCGGTATGCCTCTTCATCTTTCCCACTCACTCACACTCTCTATGCAAGCCTCTGCCTGCTCAGAATTCATCACAGCTAGAAAGCCCTCCTCCTCCAGGAGTGGCCTCGTGAGGAGACACAAAGGGGAGTTCATCCTCAGAGAACTGAGGAGGAGACCTACAACTTCTCTTATCCAAGGGTAACCCGGCTCAATAAAAGAACGAGAGTCATGATCTTCTACCCTTCAGGGTTTCACGCAAGGGATGTTGCTTAGATCCAAAAAGCATGGCCATCAGTAACGACATACACAAGTCTCCAATGACTTAGTACCTCCACGAGGGCCAACTTGCCATACATCAAGATATAGTCATAATCTTTCTATCTTAATAGTTCCATACTTGTGAAATACCAAAATAAAGGAAACATAGATCGTGGATGGTTTTTCCCATGAACTGAACTAGTGATTAACTACCAATCCAGTGATCAAAATAGCCTACTCAATTAAATACTCCCAAGTATGCTTAGTTCCCCGCTTATAATAGTATCAACAAAGTACTTGACTTTCCATAATATTTGAAAATCCATATTTCCATATTGAAAATCCATATTTCCATATTGACATTGACACCAAAGATGAATAAATCTAAATACCATATATATATAAGCTCATATAATTTCATTTGTTCACATGAATACTCAAATTGATGAATACCAAGATACACACCATGATTGAATTCGAATCAATAGTCATCATCATCAACTATATCTCTAATCATGCTTTTTGGGTGAAATTATTCTTATATGAATAACAAGATCCTCAAGTTGAGTTCAACCATATACAAGCATCCTTGGTCATAAATTTCTACATTTGATATCAAAATCCTAAAATCGAGGTCATCACATTCACCCCACCTTATAAGGAATTTCGTCCTCGAAATTTAACTAGTCTCATACTCAAGGGGACCACACAAAGTCCAACTTCCTATATGCCAATAATTCTAGGTGCTAAGACTATCATAGTTATAGATGTACACAAGGTTATCATCTTAGGATATAGAGCATCTAGGAGTGTACCCACCCCACCTTATATAGGCCAATGCATCATCTATCATCTCAATCATTGTATGAAATTCTTTCATTCTAGGATTTACATCATCATAGTCCCTTAAGGATAAGGGTTCTATTCATAATTCTCAGGTTAAGAGGTATCACTCAAGGTTTCATATTTCATCCTACTACCTATGTAAGGTGATATCATGATTTCATGTCATTTAATATTTGGAATTTTCTCACATAGCATCATTATTGGGGTTTAATCAACATCATTCCAATATTTCATCATTAGAGGGAATAATTATTCATACTTACATATTAGGGTTTTCACCCTATTGTATTAGAGTTACCCTCAAACATAGAAGCATAGATTGAGGTTAATAACTATATTTTGTGATCATGTAATCCATGATCCAAAAATGTCTTTATGTCTACCTCATGATGTCAGACTTATATCTTTCATGTGGGATATAGAGCGAAAGAGAATATACTAGGCCAATTTTATCATGATTTCAAACATAGATATTTCATGTATGATATATAAAGGGAATATAGAATAGGTCAAGCTTATACGAGTGACTCCTCATATATAAATCATCTATATAGATCAAGTGAGGTTTCTATCATCATATATTAAGAAAGAGAAGAAGAAGGGAGAATTGTATTTTTGAGTATCTTTTGCACAAAGCATCATACTCTCATAACTAGAGTTCATATATTACCTCACTTGCAACTAATGATGAGATTCACAAAATATGTCACTCTAGCTAGGACCTAACTCAGCCAAAGATTGAATTTATCATATGGGTCATCTACCCATCCTTTTCTTTTACCCAATTCTCACATATAGAATCGAATAATGCAAAAAGGACTCAACTCGTCTACTCAGGAGTAACCTAGCTTAGGACACATCATTTCATATATATCTCAGGGTAGGTCCTACGACCCTCTCATTGTGGGTCTCACTTTCTCTAGAGTTCACCACATATCTTGTCCTAACACTAGAAGTCCTCCTTTGTAAAAGAGCTTGAGGCTCATGCATATTCAACTTTATCTTAAACTTAGATTGCCTTAATAAGAAAGGAGTATGTCTTTTCTTCATCAAGACTTAGATTAGATTTTCTAAAATTGAACTCATCTCATATCAAACTTAAATCTTTATTGGGAAACTCATACCATCAGAGATCAAACTTAGATAAGATTGCACATGCTTATTTCAACTATCATTCTATCATCTACTCTATGTATTACCTATCTTGATAAGGCTCTAGACATCTAATCTAGACTACTCTCTCTTCTAGACTGATGTCACTCCCTTTCACTTAGGTTGCATGAACACTAACTACTCTACAGTGTGAGGGACACAGTTTCATATTTACATATATATAATAAAATATTATATAATTTTTCTTTGAGAAAGAAGACGTCAGAGAAAACTGTCGAGGTGCGAGCCAATTGGGAAACAAAACCAAACCAGCAAACTCGAGTGTCCCACACACAGTAGATAGTCTAGTGTCATGTCACCTAGTGAAATGGTGAGAACGAGATGTAGACTAGTGTAGCTACGCAATACATATGAGCTCTATATGCAAAGGGTTTCAGACACTTGTCTAAACCTAGTTCTCGAACATCTGGGTTCTAACTTAGAGGCTAAGTCAAACCTTATTCCTATAGAACAACTTACTAGGTTTCTAGGGTTTAAAGTGAAGGGTGAAATTATGTTTTATGTTTCATAGTGAGTAATTGTTAGGTGTAGCTATTGTTCATGCTCTGATACCAACTGTGACGTCCCTAGATTTTGGCTTCTCCATACCCTATTGGGAACGAGAGGTCAAAATCCAAAAACATCATCCAATCATATCAGAGAGTGATGCGGAAGTGAAATGCGCATACATGAACATACAACCATAACATTTCTCAACATTCAACATGTATATTTATACAACATGAATTATTACATAATGATTTACAATTACATATTGAATGAAGATTCTACAGTCTAAGAACATGTATGTTAAACTAGGATCTTAGACAATAGGTACAACCTATACAACTTGCTCACATCCTATTCTTTTATCCCATGCTAGCTGTGAACCTAGAAAATACGAGAAACAAAAACATCAACAAAAGTTGGTACGTGGTTGAAAGATACTATACTATGCTTGTATATTTAAAATACTTGAAGAAGAAGAAAGAAAAATGAAAGCATTACTTAAGGCAGAAAATCAAGTAAACCCAAGTTATTAACCATATTTCAATGGACATGTATTACTATGGTGGACTTAGCACAAACATAAATTATTGGGCCCTATCCCCGCGTACCTTATACCATTAGGGATCTCCCCGCATACCTTGTACCATTAGGGAGGTGCTAGTCAACATTAATACTTTCCCTCTCTAATAGGGAGATTAATGAACCATCAGTAACTACATTCCATTTTCTTTCTTTAGTGTTCTTATTGTTCAAGGCGGAAATGACAATACATATAGATCTACATCCAATAATGTATTTCAAGTACAAACAAGCAAGTACATATATTTAACATCCAACAAATCTAGTCATATAATTATATCCACGTACCTGAGTTCAGAGATTCCTATTTATATTCTGGATCATCTACATCTCTGGTCATCACCTGAATAATAACAATTAATCATCATTAATACAAGGTTCATCATAATTAATGGTATCTAGGTCCAAATTAGGGTTTGGCCAAATCTAGGTTCAAATAGCCTAGAACTTGTGTCTGATATTTTTATTCTGATCCATACTTTATTATTAAGGTCTGGTATGAATTTCATAATTTTCTGGTACTTTCCCTATTTTCTACAATTAATATGAGGATTAAGCATGTAATTAGGAAATAATGAGAAAAGACCTAAAATTGTTCAATAATATCAATATAGGAGTCCACATATAGTTTCTAAGTGGTTCTGGGGTTCAAAAGTATTTTTCTCGTATTTTATATCCATCATTTGCTAATTATACAAATTAAATGAACCCTAAATGAAGCATTTCAACCTAAATTGAATATTAACAAAAGTTGTGCTTCAAAAGCCTGATCTAAGGGTCCAGTAATGTAGAGGATATTTTTTTGAGAATTTTGGTACATTGTTTATAATTTTCTGATAATCGAGCTATTTGATACGAATTATGCAAGATCTGAGTATTTACTTAGAAATTTACCTTTTTGGGCAACTCAGAAAGTGCCATGTGTCCTTTAGGGCTGCGGCTCCTTGCCTCACTGGGGTATGGACGGTTCAGCAGTTCTGAACCCAGTTCAGTCTCCACAACTCCTTTCTTTCTCCGCTCGAAGCCAGACGCCTGAGTCCGCGCATCGTCTTCGCGACCCATGGCGCCGCTGTGGACTGAGATCACAACCTCACATTCTGCTAGCATTGAACTCCAAGAAGGATCATCACTTAAGATTCAGTAAAGCTCAAGGGGATTGGCGGTGCCCTGGGCTCCCCAGAGATAGCTGAGGATCACAATCTATCTAGGCGGCTGTCTCCCCGACCTGTGATGTGCCCTGCTGGCGATCCAGAGTGAAGAAGAGAGACGAACGCTCTCCTTTCCTGCCCCGATGAAACCGCTGCCACCTAGGAACACTTCGGCGAGCAGGAACGTCTAGTGAGGGCCTTCCTTGAGGAGGTGGGATGCAGACCGACGTCCATATTCCAGTGTCTCCGGACCTTCTCCACCAGTAGCACCAGCGGCGCCAAGGGCTTCCATGACCCCGTCTCCATGTTGTTGGCCTCCTTGCAACCTGGTTGTGATGGAAACTCTACACCGCATCGCCTTGCACGCTCCAACCACTCTGTGATCGTCAGAGAGGGAGGGCATCAGTCACGTGTGTACTCAGGTTGGGCGCCACCAATCTGCCATGGCCGTGCCCGACGCCTGCTTGGTTCTCAGTCCAGGAAGTTGTGGCTTTTGATGGCAATCCCATCCGCGTCGATGGATACCCTTCATCTAGTTGGAGATCGTAGACAGAGGGATGACGGGCCTAGGTGGGAGCTTCAAAGTTCCATGGTGGCATCTCATTTGAAGCTGCATCAATCAATGGCCATGGCATGACCACGAAGAGATGGAGGAAGAGAAAGGGCTCCAAAATCCCAAGGACATGTTTGGTGAAGGCTGGCCCGGTATGCCCCTTCATCTTTCCCACTCACTCACACTCTCTATGCAAGCCTCTGCCTGCTCGGAATTCATCACAGCTAGAAAGCCCTCCTCCTCCAGGAGTGGCCTCGTGAGGAGACACAAAGGGGAGTTCATCCTCAGAGAACTGAGGAGGAGACCTGCAACTTCTCTTATCCAAGGGTAACCCGGCTCAATAAAAGAACGAGAGTCATGATCTTCTACCCTTCAGGGTTTCACGCAAGGGATGTTGCTTAGATCCGAAAAGCATGGCCATCAGTAACGACATACACAAGTCTCCAATGACTTAGTACCTCCACGAGGGCCAACTTGCCATACATCAAGATATAGTCATAATCTTTCTATCTTAACAGTTCCATACTTGTGAAATACCAAAATAAAGGAAACATAGATCGTGGATGGTTTTTCCCATGAACTGAACTAGTGATTAACTACCAATCCAGTGATCAAAATAGCCTACTCAATTAAATACTCCCAAGTATGCTTAGTTCCCCGCTTATAATAGTATCAACAAAGTACTTGACTTTCCATAATATTTGAAAATCCATATTTCCATATTGAAAATCCATATTTCCATATTGACATTGACACCAAAGATGAATAAATCTAAATACCATATATATATATAAGCTCATATAATTTCATTTGTTCACATGAATACTCAAATTGATGAATACCAAGATACACACCATGATTGAATTTGAATCAATAGTCATCATCATCAACTATATCTCTAATCATGCTTTTTGGGTGAAATTATTCTTATATGAATAACAAGATCCTCAAGTTGAGTTGAACCATATACAAGCATCCTTGGTCATAAATTTCTACATTTGATATCAAAATCCTAAAATCGAGGTCATCACATTCACCCCACCTTATAAGGAATTTCGTCCTCGAAATTTAACTAGTCTCATACTCAAGGGGACCACACAAAGTCCAACTTCCTATATGCCAATAATTCTAGGTGCTAAGACTATCACAGTTATATATGTACACAAGGTTATCATCTTAGGATATAGAGCATCTAGGAGTGTACCCACCCCACCTTATATAGGCTAATGCATCATCTATCATCTCAATCATTGTATGAAATTCTTTCATTCTAGGATTTACATCATCATAGTCCCTTAAGGATAAGGGTTCTATTCATAATTATCAGGTTAAGAGGTATCACTCAAGGTTTCATATTTCATCCTACTACCTATGTAAGGTGATATCATGATTTCATGTCATTTAATATTTGGAATTTTCTCACATAACATCATTATTGGGGTTTAATCAACATCATTCCAATATTTCATCATTAGAGGGAATAATTATTCATACTTACATATTAGGGTTTTCACCCTATTGTATTAGAGTTACCCTCAAACATAGAAGCATAGATTGAGGTTAATAACTATATTTTGTGATCATGTAATCCATGATCCAAAAATGTCTTTATGTCTACTTCATGATGTCAGACTTATATCTTTCATGTGGGATATAGAGCGAAAGAGAATATACTAGGCCAATTTTATCATGATTTCAAACATAGATATTTCATGTATGATATATAAAGGGAATATAGAATAGGTCAAGCTTATACGAGTGACTCCTCATATATAAATCATCTATATAGATCAAGTGAGGTTTCTATCATCATATATTAAGAAAGAGAAGAAGAAGGGAGAATTGTATTTTTGAGTATCTTTTGCACAAAGCATCATACTCTCATAACTAGAGTTCATATATTACCTCACTTGCAACTAATGATGAGATTCACAAAATATGTCACTCTAGCTAGGACCTAACTCAGCCAAAGATTGAATTTATCATATGGGTCATCTACCCATCCTTTTCTTTTACCCAATTCTCACATATAGAATCGAATAATGCAAAAAGGACTCAACTCGTCTACTCAGGAGTAACCTAGCTTAGGACACATCATTTCATATATATCTCAGGGTAGGTCCTACGACCCTCTCATTGTGGGTCTCACTTTCTCTAGAGTTCACCACATATCTTGTCCTAACACTAGAAGTCCTCCTTTGTAAAAGAGCTTGAGGCTCATGCATATTCAACTTTATCTTAAACTTAGATTGCCTTAATAAGAAAGGAGTATGTCTTTTCTTCATCAAGACTTAGATTAGATTTTCTAAAATTTAACTCATCTCATATCAAACTTAAATTTTTATTGGGAAACTCATACCATTAGAGATCAAACTTAGATAAGATTGCACATGCTTATTTCAACTATCATTCTATCATCTAATCTATGTATTACCTATCTTGATAAGGCTCTAGACATCTAATCTAGACTACTCTCTCTTCTAGACTGATGTCACTCCCTTTCACTTAGGTTGCATGAACACTAACTACTCTACAGTGTGAGGGACACAGTTTCATATTTACATATATATAATAAAATATTATATAATTTTTCTTTGAGAAAGAAGACGTCAGAGAAAACTGTCGAGGTGCGAGCCAATTGGGAAACAAAACCAAACCAGCAAACTCGAGTGTCCCACACACAGTAGATAGTCTAGTGTCATGTCACCTAGTGAAATGGTGAGAATGAGATGTAGACTAGTGTAGCTACCCAATACATATGAGCTCTATATGCAAAGGGTTTCAGACACTTGTCTAAACCTAGTTCTCGAACATCTGGGTTCTAACTTAGAGGCTAAGTCAAACCTTATTCCTATAGAACAACTTATTAGGTTTCTAGGGTTTAAAGTGAAGGGTGAAATTATGTTTTATGTTTCATAGTGAGTAATTGTTAGGTGTAGCTATTGTTCATGCTCTGATACCAACTGTGACGTCCCCAGATTTTGGCTTCTCCATACCCTATTGGGAACGAGAGGTCAAAATCCAAAAACATCATCCAATCATATCAGAGAGCGATGCAGAAGCGAAATGCGCATACATGAACATACAACCATAACATTTCTCAACATTCAACATGTATATTTATACAACATGAATTATTACATAATGATTTACAATTACATATTGAATGAAGATTCTACAGTCTAAGAACATGTATGCTAAACTAGGATCTTAGACAATAGGTACAACCTATACAACTTGCTCACATCCTATTCTTTTATCCCATGCTAGCTGTGAACCTAGAAAATACGAGAAACAAAAACATCAACAAAAGTTGGTACGTGGTTGAAAGATACTATACTATGCTTGTATATTTAAAATACTTGAAGAAGAAGAAAGAAAAATGAAAGCATTACTTAAGGCAGAAAATCAAGTAAACCCAAGTTATTAACCATATTTCAATGGACATGTATTACTATGGTGGACTTAGCACAAACATAAATTATTGTGCCCTATCCCCGCGTACCTTATACCATTAGGGATCTCCCCGCATACCTTGTACCATTAGGGAGGTGCTAGTCAACATTAATACTTTCCCTCTCTAATAGGGAGATTAATGAACCATCAGTAACTACATTCCATTTTCTTTCTTTAGTGTTTTTATTGTTCAAGGCGGAAATGACAATACATATAGATCTACATCCAATAATGTATTTCAAGTACAAACAAGCAAGTACATATATTTAACATCCAACAAATCTAGTCATATAATTATATCCACGTACCTGAGTTCAGAGATTCCTATTTATATTCTGGATCATCTACATCTCTGGTCATCACCTGATTAATAACAATTAATCATCATTAATACAAGGTTCATCATAATTAATGGTATCTAGGTCCAAATTAGGGTTTGGCCAAATCTAGGTTCAAATAGCCTAGAACTTGTGTCTGATATTTTTATTCTGATCCATACTTTATTATTAAGGTCTGGTATGAATTTCATAATTTTCTGGTACTTTCCCTATTTTCTACAATTAATATGAGGATTAAGCATGTAATTAGGAAATAATGAGAAAAGACCTAAAATTGTTCAATAATATCAATATAGGAGTCCACATATAGTTTCTAAGTGGTTCTGGGGTTCAAAAGTATTTTTCTCGTATTTTATATCCATCATTTGCTAATTATACAAATTAAATGAACCCTAAATGAAACATTTCAACCTAAATTGAATATTATCAAAAGTTGTGCTTCAAAAGCCTGATCTAAGGGTCCAGTAATGTAGAGGATATTTTTTTGAGAATTTTGGTACATTGTTTATAATTTTCTGATAATCGAGCTATTTGATACGAATTATGCAAGATCTGAGTATTTACTTAGAAATTTACCTTTTTGGGCAACTCAGAAAGTGCCATGTGTCCTTTAGGGCTGCGGCTCCTTGCCTCACTGGGGTATGGACGGTTCAGCAGTTCTGAACCCAGTTCAGTCTCCACAACTCCTTTCTTTCTCCGCTCGAAGCCAGATGCCTGAGTCCGCGCATCGTCTTCGCGACCCATGGCGCCGCTGTGGACTGAGATCACAACCTCACATTCTGCTAGCATTGAACTCCAAGAAGGATCATCACTTAAGATTCAGTAAAGCTCAAGGGGATTGGCGGTGCCCTGGGCTCCCCAGAGATAGCTGAGGATCACAATCTATCTAGGCGGCTGTCTCCCCGACCTGTGATGTGCCCTGCTGGCGATCCAGAGTGAAGAAGAGCGACGAACGCTCTCCTTTCCTGCCCCGATGAAACCGCTGCCACCTAGGAACACTCTGGCGAGCAGGAACGTCTAGTGAGGGCCTTCCTTGAGGAGGTGGGATGCAGACCGACGTCCATATTCCAGTGTCTCCGGACCTTCTCCACCAGTAGCACCAGCGGCGCCAAGGGCTTCCATGACCCCGTCTCCATGTTGTTGGCCTCCTTGCAACCTGGTTGTGATGGAAACTCTACACCGCATCGCCTTGCACGCTCCAACCACTCTGTGATCGTCAGAGAGGGAGGGCATCAGTCACGTGTGTACTCAGGTTGGGCGCCGCCAATCTGCCATGGCCGTGCCCGACGCCTGCTTGGTTCTCAGTCCAGGAAGTTGTGGCTTTTGATGGCAATCCCATCCGCGTCGATGGATACCCTTCATCTAGTTGGAGATCGTAGGCAGAGGGATGACGGGCCTAGGTGGGAGCTTCAAAGTTCCATGGTGGCATCTCATTTGAAGCTGCATCAATCAATGGCCATGGCATGACCACGAAGAGATGGAGGAAGAGAAAGGGCTCCAAAATCCCAAGGACATGTTTGGTGAAGGCTGGCCCGGTATGCCCCTTCATCTTTCCCACTCACTCACACTCTCTATGCAAGCCTCTGCCTGCTCGGAATTCATCACAGCTAGAAAGCCCTCCTCCTCCAGGAGTGGCCTCGTGAGGAGACACAAAGGGGAGTTCATCCTCAGAGAACTGAGGAGGAGACCTGCAACTTCTCTTATCCAAGGGTAACCCGGCTCAACAAAAGAACGAGAGTCATGATCTTCTACCCTTCAGGGTTTCACGCAAGGGATGTTGCTTAGATCCGAAAAGAATGGCCATCAGTAACGACATACACAAGTCTCCAATGACTTAGTACCTCCACCAGGGCCAACTTGCCATACATCAAGATATAGTCATAATCTTTCTATCTTAACAGTTCCATACTTGTGAAATACCAAAATAAAGGAAACATAGATCGTGGATGGTTTTTCCCATGAACTGAACTAGTGATTAACTACCAATCCAGTGATCAAAATAGCCTACTCAATTAAATACTCCCAAGTATGCTTAGTTCCCCGCTTATAATAGTATCAACAAAGTACTTGACTTTCCATAATATTTGAAAAACCATATTTCCATATTGAAAATCCATATTTCCATATTGACATTGACACCAAAGATGAATAAATCTAAATACCATATATATATAAGCTCATATAATTTCATTTGTTCACATGAATACTCAAATTGATGAATACCAAGATATACACCATGATTGAATTCGAATCAATAGTCATCATCATCAATTATATCTCTAATCATGCTTTTTGGGTGAAATTATTCTTATATGAATAACAAGATCCTCAAGTTGAGTTCAACCATATACAAGCATCCTTGGTCATAAATTTCTACATTTGATATCAAAATCCTAAAATCGAGGTCATCACATTCACCCCACCTTATAAGGAATTTCGTCCTCGAAATTTAACTAGTCTCATACTCAAGGGGACCACACAAAGTCCAACTTCCTATATGCCAATAATTCTAGGTGCTAAGACTATCACAGTTATAGATGTACACAAGGTTATCATCTTAGGATATAGAGCATCTAGGAGTGTACCCACCCCACCTTATATAGGCTAATGCATCATCTATCATCTCAATCATTGTATGAAATTCTTTCATTCTAGGTTTTACATCATCATAGTCCCTTAAGGATAAGGGTTCTATTCATAATTCTCAGGTTAAGAGGTATCACTCAAGGTTTCATATTTCATCCTACTACCTATGTAAGGTGATATCATGATTTCATGTCATTTAATATTTGGAATTTTCTCACATAGCATCATTATTGGGGTTTAATCAACATCATTCCAATATTTCATCATTAGAGGGAATAATTATTCATACTTACATATTAGGGTTTTCACCCTATTGTATTAGAGTTACCCTCAAACATAGAAGCATAGATTGAGGTTAATAACTATATTTTGTGATCATGTAATCCATGATCCAAAAATGTCTTTATGTCTACCTCATGATGTCAGACTTATATCTTTCATGTGGGATATAGAGCGAAAGAGAATATACTAGGCCAATTTTATCATGATTTCAAACATAGATATTTCATGTATGATATATAAAGGAAATATAGAATAGGTCAAGCTTATATGAGTGACTCCTCATATATAAATCATCTATATAGATCAAGTGAGGTTTCTATCATCATATATTAAGAAAGAGAAGAAGAAGGGAGAATTGTATTTTTGAGTATCTTTTGCACAAAGCATCATACTCCATAACTAGAGTTCATATATTACCTCACTTGCAACTAATGATGAGATTCACAAAATATGTCACTCTAGCTAGGACCTAACTCAGCCAAAGATTGAATTTATCATATGGGTCATCTACCCATCCTTTTCTTTTACCCAATTCTCACATATAGAATCGAATCATGCAAAAAGGACTCAACTCGTCTACTCAGGAGTGACCTAGCTTAGGACACATCATGTCATATATATCTCAGGGTAGGTCCTACGACCCTCTCCTTGTGGGTCTCACTTTCTCTAGAGTTCACCACATATCTTGTCCTAACACTAGAAGTCCTCCTTTGTAAAAGAGCTTGAGGCTCATGCATATTCAACTTTATCTTAAACTTAGATTGCCTTAATAAGAAAGGAGTATGTCTTTTCTTCATCAAGACTTAGATTAGATTTTCTAAAATTGAACTCATCTCATATCAAACTTAAATCTTTATTGGGAAACTCATACCATTAGAGATCAAACTTAGATAAGATTGCACATGCTTATTTCAACTATCATTCTATCATCTACTCTATGTATTACCTATCTTGATAAGGCTCTAGACATCTAATCTAGACTACTCTCTCTTCTAGACTGATGTCACTCCCTTTCACTTAGGTTGCATGAACACTAACTACTCTACAGTGTGAGGGACACAGTTTCATATTTACATATATATAATAAAATATTATATAATTTTTCTTTGAGAAAGAAGACGTCAGAGAAAACTGTCGAGGTGCGAGCCAATTGGGAAACACAACCAAACCAGCAAACTCGAGTGTCCCACACATAGTAGATAGTCTAGTGTCATGTCACCTAGTGAAATGGTGAGAACGAGATGTAGACTAGTGTAGCTACCCAATACATATGAGCTCTATATGCAAAGGGTTTCAGACACTTGTCTAAACCTAGTTCTCAAACATCTGGGTTCTAACTTAGAGGCTAAGTCAAACCTTATTCCTATAGAACAACTTACTAGGTTTCTAGGGTTTAAAGTGAAGGGTGAAATTATGTTTTATGCTTCATGGTGAGTAATTGTTAGGTGTAGCTATTGTTCATGCTCTGATACCAACTGTGACATCCCCAGATTTTGGCTTCTCCATACCCTATTGGGAACGAGAGGTCAAAATCTGAAAACATCATCCAATCTTATCAGAGAGCGATGCGGAAGCGAAATGCGCATTCATGAACATACAACCATAACATTTCTCAACATTCAACATGTATATTTATGCAACATGAATTATTACATAATGATTTACAATTACATATTGAATGAAGATTCTACAGTCTAAGAACATGTATGCTAAACTAGGATCTTAGACAATAGGTACAACCTATACAACTTGCTCACATCCTATTCTTTTATCCCATGCTAGCTGTGAACCTAGAAAATACGAGAAACAAAAACATCAACAAAAGTTGGTACGTGGTTGAAAGATACTATACTATGCTTGTATATTTAAAATACTTGAAGAAGAAGAAAGAAAAATGAAAGCATTACTTAAGGCAGAAAATCAGGTAAACCCAAGTTATTAACCATATTTCAATGGACATGTATTACTATGGTGGACTTAGCACAAACATAAATTATTGGGCCCTATCCCCACATACCTTGTACCATTAGGGATCTCCCCGCTTACCTTGTACCATTAGGGAGGTGCTAGTCAACATTAATACTTTCCCTCTCTAATAGGGAGATTAATGAACCATCAGTAACTACATTCCATTTTCTTTCTTTAGTGTTCTTATTGTTCAAGGTGGAAATGACAATACATATAGATCTACATCCAACAATGTATTTCAAGTACAAACAAGCAAGTACATATATTTAATATCCAGCAAATCTAGTCATATAATTATATCCACGTACCTGAGTTTAGAGATTCCTATTTATATTCTGGATCATCTACATCTCTGGTCATCACCTGATTAATAACAATTAATCATCATTAATACAAGGTTAATCATAATTAATGGTATCTAGGTCCAAATTAGGGTTTGGCCAAATCTAGGTTCAAATAGCCTAGAACTTGTGTCTGAAATTTTTATTCTGATCCATACTTTATTATTAAGGTCTGGTATGAATTTCATAATTTTCTGGTACTTTCCCTATTTTCTACAATTAATATGAGGATTAAGCATGTAATTAGGAAATAATGAGAAAAGACCTGAAATTGTTCAATAATATCAATATAGGAGTCCACATATAGTTTCTAAGTGATTCTGGGGTTCAAAAGTATTTTTCTCGTATTTTATATCCATCATTTGCTAATTATACAAATGAAATGAACCCTAAACGAAGAATTTCAACCTAAATTGAATATTATCAAAAGTTGTGCTTCAAAAGCCTGATCTAAGGGTCCAGTAATGTAGAGGATATTTTTTGAGAATTTTGGTACCTTGTTTATAATTTTCTGATAATCGAGCTATTTGATACGAACTATGCAAGATGTGAGTTTTTACTTAGAAATTTACCTTTTTGGGCAACTTAGAAAGTGCCATGTGTCCTTTAGGGCTGCGGCTCCTTGCCTCACTGGGGTCTGGACGGTTCAGCAGTTCTGAACCCGGTCCAGTCTCCACAACTCCTTTCTTTCTCCGCTCGAAGCCAGACGCCTGAGTCCGCGCATCGTCTTCGCGACCCATGGCGCCACTGTGGACTGAGATCACAGCCTCACATTCCGCTAACATTGAACTCCAAGAAGGATCAACACTTAAGATTCAGTAAAGCTCAAGGGGATCGGCGGTGCCCTGGGCTCCCCAGAGATAGCTGAGGATCACAATCTATCTAGGCGGCTATCTCCCTGACCTACGATGTGCCCTGCTGGAGATCCAGAGTGAAGAAGGGCGACGAACACTCTCCTTTCCTGCCCCAATGAAACCACTACCACCTAGGAACACTCCAGCGAGCAGGAACGTCCAGTGAGGGCCTTTCTTAAGGAGGTGGGATGCAGGCCGACGTCCATATTCCAGTGTCTCCGGACCTTCTCCACTAGTAGCGCCAGCGGCGCCAAGGGCTTCCATGACCCCGTCTCCATGTTGTCGGCCTCCTTGCAACCTGGTCGTGATGGAAACTCTACACCGCATCGCCTTGCACGCTCCAACCACTCTGTGATCATCAGAGAGGGAGGGCATCAGTCAGGTGTGTACTCAGGTTGGGCGCCGCCAATCTGCCATGGCCGTGCCCGACGCCTGCTTGGTTCTCAGTCCAGGAAGTTGTGGCTTCTGATGGCAATCCCATCCGCGTCGATGGATACCCTTCATCTAGTTGGAGATCGTAGGCAGAGGAATGACGGGCCTAGGTGGGAGCTTCAAAACTCCATGGTGGCATCTCATTTGAAGCTGCAGCAATCAATGGCCATGGCATGACCACGAAGAGATGGAGGAAGAGAAAGGGCTCCAGAATCCCAAGGACATGTTTGGTGAAGGCTGGCCCGGTATGCCCCTTCATCTTTCCCACTCACTCACACTCTCTACGCGAGCCTCTGCCTGCTCGGAATTCATCACAGCCAGAAAGCCCTCCTCCTCCAAGAGTGGCCTCGTGAGGAGACACAAAGGGGAGTTTATCCTCGGAGAACCGAGGAGGAGACCTACAACTTCTCTTATCCAAGGGTAACCCGGCTCAAAAAAAGAACGAGAGTCATGATCTTCTACCCTTCAGGGTTTCACGCAAGGGATGTTGCTTAGATCCGAAAAGCATGGCCATCAGTAACGGCATACCCAAGTCTCCAATGACTCAGTACCTCCATGAGGGCCAACTTGTCATACATCAAGATATAGTCATAATCTTTCTATCTTAATAGTTCCATACTTATGAAATACCAAAATAAAGGAAACATAGATCGTGGATGGTTTTTCCCATGAACTGAACTAGTGATTTACTACCAATCCAGTGATCAAAATAGCCTACTCAATTAAATACTCCCAATTATGCTTAGTTCCCCGCTTATAATAATATCAACAAAGTACTTGACTTTCCATAATATTTGAAAATCCATATTTCCATATTGACATTGACACCAAAGATGAATAAATCTAAATATCATATATATATATAAGCTCATATAATTTCATTTGTTCACATGAATACTCAAATTGATGAATACCAAGATACACACCATGATTGAATTCGAATCAATAGTCATCATCATCAACTATATCTCTAATCATGCTTTTTGGGTGAAATTATTCTTATCTGAATAACAAGATCCTCAAGTTGAGTTCAACCATATACAAGCATCCTTGGTCATAAATTTCTACATTTGATATCAAAATCCTAAAATCGAGGTCATCACACTTCGGGTCATACCCTAACAAGAATACAGTTATACTATGACTCAATAAACAGTGAGGATTAGTTACAGACCATACCCTGGTATAATCATGATTGACTACGGGTCACACCCGGATAAGAGAACATGCTACGCGTTGTATATCTATAGTGAAGAGCCTCTGTACGCCAGGCTCGCTAATTGTAGTTTGACTCATAATGTCTCTGCCACTCTTGTACTGACCGAGAAAGATGTGGTCGTGGATTCTGGCTCTTCCGTAAACCTTTATGGCACTGATGCTTTACTTCACAATGACTAGTTGGAGATGAAAGGTATATTCCCATCTCCGCAGGGCATAAGATGGATTGTTGAAAGATATAATCATCCGTGTAGTGTATTTGTTTAAGGATCAAATACAGAAACATCGGTTGAAGGCTTGATTTGCTTTTATATTGTTTAGTTTGTAACAGTTATATATGTTCTTCATATTCCTTTTAAATTTGATTAAATGATCTATTGCTCAGTTGTAGATATTTGTACTAATGAGAGGTTGAGGCTATTCTACCCTGCATATAAGCAATAGTTATACATGTTTAATTCAATAAAGGTGTCTGCTCTCATTCATAGAAGTTTAACTATGATAATAATAATGTTGTCGGAGAGTTATATCTCTCGATGGGACTTATTGTCTCACCTTGTGGGTTCCACAAGTTTTTAGGTGGACGTGCACAAGAAGGTAGTGACCGTATATACAAGAACATGCAGCAGCATCAAGGACAACAATACCAACTCAGATCGAGTATGCTATTATGTGTCTAGTAGAAATAGAGTCCTATGCGTCATCCCTATACTCTCAGGTCCTTGGGAGATAGTTTTTATATCTGATTTCACGACCGATCTGAGATTTTGGCTGAGAGCACTTTGATGTATAATGTTGCTTCTATGTACATTTTGGTAAAACAAATGCTATTTCATATATTTGTAATATGAGGGAACAATGTATGTATATATGGCCTTGGGCCTTCTGGAAAAAGTTCCTGACAGTGGATCATTATGGAAAATGGTTTTAGTTTTTAGTGATTTATCATAATTTGATTTTAATGGTTGTTTTCGCATGGTTTAGTGTGATATCATTATCAGTTGGATAGTAGTTGTCACAGACATCTTCCAACACTTCATTACTACTCATCATCTTAGAGAACTCCACACTAGCAATAAATGTTGGACATGGCACAAAGGTCTACACAAAGCCAGGTTAGACATTTTTTGTGTAATAATAAATGGATCGATATACACCCCATGGCTCACACATCTATTATTGCATCTAGACTATGTGATCATTTTTCTTTTCTACTCCAAACCAACAACCCTAACTGGGGAAAAATTCCTTTCCACTTTGAGAGATTTTGGACACGTCATCCTGGTTTCATTACCATGATCACCAATTTATGGAACTCTCACTCTACCTTTGGCAATCCAGGATATGACATCCAACACAAGCTTAAACTTCTTTGATCAGTCCTTAAGCTATGGAACCAGAAACAATTTGTTTTCATATCGGACACCATCAAGGCCAAGGGAAACCAAATTCTCATCACTATGTGACACAACTTACCTACGAACACACACAAAACTATTCTAGAAGACATTAGGGTCCTCAAGTCTCACAAAGAAACCCTATGAAAACAACGATCCAAAATCAAATGGCTTAAGAAGGGAGACAAGAACACTAAATTCTCCCATGCGACATGCAACAACAAGCACAGTCATCTACATATTACCAATATTGATGGCATACACACCACGTCACAGCCCATAAGGACCCTCATCAACCACATCATAAACTACTTCAATGGTCTTTACACTAACAATTACATCTCCTAAACCCAGGTTGATTTTGATTGGAATAAGATTTTCCCATACAAGATACCCCACACCAACAATGTCCTCGGTACATACCTTGAACCTGAAATCCAATGTGCTATGACACTTTTTTGACTGGATAAATCCCCTGGGCTGGATGGTTTTCATGTCCTTTTACCGAGCAACATGGCACATTATCAAGGGAGACTTCAACCAACTATGTCTAGAGATACACAAACAACACAACATTAGCCACCTCCTTCGGCATATGAATCACACACATATCACTCTCATTCCTAAAAAAGAAAATCCAATTCCATCCAGGAATACATACCTATTTGCCTCATAAACTCTTCATATAAGATCATCTCGAAGATGCTCAGTAGTTGCATGAAACTGCTCCTACAAGACATCACTAACGTCCATCAATGTGCTTTCCTACCACACAGAAACATCCAAGATGGTTTCATCACGGTATAGGTGATGCATCCCTATTTTAGGGCTTCATCTTTAGTCATATTGCATTTCAATCACATCTATACCTATTAGATTGCATGTTACTTCCCCTAATATGCATATTTGTATAAAATGCACTTATGGACATTATTTGCATGTTTTTCAGGAATTTGGACTATGCTTGATGGAAGAGAGAGAGAGAATGAGTGATCCTAGGGTTTATCTACCCTTGGAGAGGCCTAAAGTGAAGTTCGAGGCTCCCTCAACCTACACCTAGTGGCCCAAGATCCATTGAATCAAAGATGTCAAAGAATGAACAAAGAATCAAGTCAAAGTGTTGCAATAGAGACCACCACATCCGTGTTACCTCAGAATGGCCGTGATGGCTCATCCAAAGTTAGCAGAGTCACATTGAAGCAAAGCAAGTTGATATACTAAAATGGTACCTCAAAACAACTGTGGACATAGTTTTGTATCTTGCTGTAATGTGCCTATTGCATATTGGAATGCGCCTAGTTGATATACTAAAATGCATACTTTTGGTGGAATGCACCTATTGGGAATGTGCCTATTGCTTGCTAGAATGCTCTTTACATTAATGAAATAGTGCCTAATTTATATTCTATAGTGCCCAAAATTTCATGAAAGCACAAACTATCACTCAAGTAGGCATGTTTATCACTTAGAACTTGACATATAGTAAGCACATTGAAATATAGATAGGCTCATTTCCAACAAAAGTAGGTGCATGTATCACTCAAGCAGGAGCATTCACATGACAAGTAGGCGCATTCACAATATCTTTGTATTCATTTACTAAAGTGCATACTTTTGTATCCAGTTGTTATGTTCCTATTGCTTGCTGGAATGCGACTAATTAATATATTAAAACATCTACTTTTGGCAAAATGTTCTTATTGTGAATGTGCCTATTGATTGCTGGAATGCTCTTTAAATTGATGCAGTAGAACCTAATTTATATTCTATAGTACCCAAAATAGCTTAAAAGCACAAAGTATCACTCAAAGTAGGCGAATTTATACTCAAGACTTGACATATAGTAGGTACATTGAAATACAAGTAGGCACATTTCCAATAAAAGTAGCAACATTTATCACTCAAGTAGGCGCATTCACATTACAAGCAGGCACATTTGCAATAAATTACTTTGTATTAATTTTTTAAGGGACATACTTTTGTATCTTGCTATAATGCGCCCATTGCTTGTTGGAATGTGCATATTGATATACTAAAACACCTACTTTTTGGGGTATGTGTGTATAAATTGATGTAAAGCGTGTATTACTTCATGTAGTGGGCATACTTTTGACACACACATGTAGGCGTATTTCCAATAAAGGTAGGCACATTGGCAATATTGTACTTTGTATGAATTTACTAAAGGGCATAATTTTGTATCTTTCTGTAATGCGCCTATTGCTTGCTGCAATGCGCCTAATTGATATACTAAAGTGCCTACTAATTGATGTAAAGTGCCTACTACTTGATGTAAAATTTCCAAATTAGTTTGCTAACTTACTTTAATGTACCTAATATTTCTAGTTGGGAGGATCCTTTTTAAAAGGTACCTGACTAAGGGACAAACTTCATATATATGCCAAAAGTTTTTGGGTGGCTACTATCCAAGGCTACTAGTGATTGTAGAGAACTTAAACACCCTTTCTCAAGCAAATAATGAAGCATTGCAAAGGGATAGAGTCAAGTTCTTGCTAGTTGTATTGTTTGATCACTTCATGTTCCCTAGTGGATCAAGTAGTATCATGAACTATATATATCCTTATGCAAATGATTTAGATAACATAGATAGTTATGATTGGGTTGTTGTTGTGAAATAACTTCTTTGTCAAGATTTTAGATTTTGAAAGAGCATAAGGATGGAGGAGGCTATATGAAAGGATGCACACTGATCCTTACAGTAAAGGAATAACAATATTATAAAATAAAGTTCAATTTCACTATTGCGTATGTGCTTGAACCTATTTCTTAATGGCATGCACAAAATCATTTTATAGCCTTGGATTTTGAAGATGATCAACTTCATTCTGTGGGATTTCCCTAACAAAGATCTAATCATTAACAGATTTCCATACAATACTAATATTTTATCCTTACTACGAAAAAAATATATACAAGTAGCTACATTGTTGGGTAAATATTTCAAAAAAGATGAGACAATTGAACCACACTTCAGATGGCTAGCAGCTTCATTAGGTTCAAAAAATGTCCATGAAGATGCATTAGAGGCTAAAGACAAAATCCAAAGTCTACTACCTAAAATTGCATAGCTGAAGAATGAACTACTAATAGAAAAACATATTTCAGAGCACAAAGAAAAATAGTACAACAAATGTTTCTGAAGATGCAAACTAATCTTAATGATCTTCATGACTACTGTGGTTAGCTGCACACTGCCAAAATAGTAATGGAGCAGAGACTCTTAGAGATTGACTACTCCAAGCCATTTGTAGAGGACTTGACCGACCATGGAGAGAAAAACAAGTGCAAGATATACATATGGAATGAAGTCTCATCTGCAGCAGCAGAAGCATCATGGAGAAAGTCCTCGGCCACCACCACAATCTCCACAAGAAGAAGAAAAGATTACTAAAACTACAGGTATCTATGCACCCAGTTGTACTTAGTATGCGCCTAGTTGTACTTGGTATGCACCTATTTGTACTTAATATGTGCCTACTTTTCACTTTGAATGCGTGAAATGCCTATTTTAAATTTGAATGGAAATGTTATGAAACAGAATGTGGGAAGTCATCCCATAATCCAACTCTAAGTGCAATGGATATCGCTTTATTAGATCAATGAAATGAAGAGCATCCTAAGCAACATCAAAATCATTATGGAGAAAGTCCCCAGCCATCACTAGATTCTTAACAACAAGAAGAAAATTATAGTGAAACAACATGTATTTGTGTGCGCTTATGTGATGCCCCACACAACACAGAATGAGAATCCTCAAAATAAAACTTTAGAACTAATAATAAAAATCTAGGTTACCAGAAAACACAACAAATTAAAATTGATTCCATAAACCACAAGATTTGGAACATATTGCATCTGAGTCCATAACAACCACTTGTATTACATATCACATGCCCAAAAGCTGATTACATCACACTGTTCAATGGCTAGCGAGATACATCATGTTACACATGATAACATGTTCATATACATATATGTCATCTCTATACAACATCAGGCATAAAGGAAAAACCTAGTATAGATATACATAACAAACAAAACCTCCACAAAGACCTGAGTGTATAGGGACGACACCCATGACTATACTACAAAACACTAGAAGCATGTACAACCTCTCAACATCTATTGTTCCTCTTGCTGCTCAACACAAACATCACAGTCTCTACCTCCTCATGCTCGACTACTTAAATATGTGGAAACCCACAGGGTAAGACCAAACATCCCAATGAGACATACAACTCCCTGCCAACATCTATTAAGGGCACAAGTAGATTATACAGAGCAGATCAAACATTTTAAACAAATTCAAATCAATGATATGTATTAATAGACAACACACGTTAAGAAGAATAGTGTAGTTACCACTGAGCAGTAGATCAATCAATATTATTAGAAGGAATACGAAGAACATGTATAACAGTTGACTTCTCTTATCGGTCTATAATTCAAGAAATTAGTACAAAGAAAAGGCATAAGGGGTCATCCAATGTGAAGTGTATTTGACCCTAAGAACAAAGTACTACGCGACAGTATTACATCTTTTATGATGCCTTGAGGATTTGAGTCCTACCACTCAAATCCAACTAAAAATTGTGAAGTCTAAATTAGTGGCATACATGGTCTTTGGAAGATTTGGAATCCACGACCTCTCCAACACCTCTTGAGAAACACCACAGAGACATATCAATCAATTGCAAACAACGAGATATATTCAAGGGAAAAGGTACAACTTGAGAATATATGAAATGTGTAAGGTGTGAACTTGTCACATCATCATCACATACACTTGTAGCACTACCATTCTCAAGGCCATAACCAATGTCACACAACCATACAAGGCTGTCACCAATGTCAAATCGTTGTGGGATACCAATCCCTCAATAACATCACTAGAGAGTATTACCTCACAATAGGAATTAAGCCTTCACTAGGACATAGGACCCATCACAACAATATGATCTCATCATGTTTCATTAAGGCTCATAGCCATCACCCTGTGTCATATGATCACCACCATATCCTACACACATGCTATGACATTCATTAAACCTACAAGGTTAGAATCACACAACTAGGAGAGAGAAAAAGTAATCACATGCCATTCATCCAATAAACTCAACAAGTATAACATACTCTAGGATTAGGGTTAAGGTTCACCTGTATACACGATTAGGGTTTTACATTCCAACATTACCAACAAACCCTATGTATCCTACATTCCCACATTCTTGCAGCATGTGGGTCAATCATTATCAACAACACATGTATAACCCTTCATCAGTTGACTAAGGAATCAAGTCACCAATCATGTGATGAAAGAGAGAGAGAGAGTGATATACATTATGGTCAAATAAAATTTCATCATGGTCAAATAAACATTACTATGGTCAAAGTCCACAGTCCATCCAAGTGATCAAAGAAGACTCCCCATCATATTAGCGATGGAATAAAATCGTACATTCAAGAAAACAAAGAGAAACCAACTCCACCATGGTTAAACAGAAACCCTAGGTCAAATGGAACCATCAATCTAAGTGACCATAGAGATCATCGCATATACATTCGATCAAAGGGAATCATATAATCAAACAACCAAAGGGAAACTCCCATTCTATGTGACCGAAGGAGAATCTCCAAATACAATCGATCAAAGAAGATCCAAAATCTATGCCACCAAAGAGAATCTAGGGTTTATGCGACCAAGTCCATAAAAATCATTTCATTTGACCAAACTTAAACCAAGGCTTCGTCAACATGATACACATCATGCAGAACGTTTTAGAGAGAAAAAAAATCATCAAAACTGATATTAACATCTGAAAATAAAACTATATGGAAGGGATCTCATTAGGGCAAGGATCATGCTCAAAACCCTAAAACTGAGCATTCCACATGATCAACATCATAACCATGATATGGTAAATGAAAATCCAAGAAATCCACACATGAAAATAGACCCAAAACTCCACCTCATACTAGGTGTCTGAACCAAAAATCAAGATAACAAAACCAAGGTTGAGCTTCATGTAAAACCATGACCATCACCTTCCATTAAAATTCGGCCACATGAATTAGGGTTTAGATAAAGAAGTAAGTGCATGAAAGATATCATTATCAACAACAAGGAACTACATTTTAGAATGAGTTGAATTTAGGATTAAAGTTCCATAATAGACATGGAAGAGATTTATATAACCCACCTTAGATAATGGTTTCACCACCTCCGAGCAAATCTCTAAAAGCAAGAAGGAAACCTAGCTTTGATCTCCTCCACAACTAAGCTAGTCACCACCTCAAAAGAGAAGAGAAAACCCTAGGTTAAAGGGCAAGATAAGGAACCAAAACCTCAAGGCTGAAAAGAACAAAAAAGTGAGAGAAAGGGAGAAGATCTTCATCTCACTCAAGTACTACCATGGATAACCATGGATTCGACCTCTATGAAGAGAAGTCTCTCAAAAGACGACCATGGAAAACCATGGATTCAGCCAAGAGAAGAAAAGGATATAGGGTTTTGCAAGAAAACAAAATCAAGAGGTCGAATCACTTGCCAAGGTTCAAGGAATCACCAAAGATCACCAAGGAAAAGCTTCTCCAAGCTTGGATCGCCACGTGAAAGGGATCTCAGCCACCAAGCACCAATGATGAGCTTATCCTCACCACCAAGAACACTAGGTCCAAGATCATGATGTAAGAGAGAAAGAGGAAGGCTAAAATAGATACTTGCATGTGTAGGAGAGAGGTTATATACTTAGGAGCATGCGGGAGATCAAAGGGTTGAGGTGTCATGCACATAAGTGACACATGTCTAGCAAAGAACCAACACGCAACCACTAAAACCATGCATGCAAGATAGGTTGTGAAAATTAGAGAAAGTCATGGACAACACATGGTTCTAGAGGACCTCAGGTCATAGGAAACCAAGTGACCTCAAGGGTTCATGGTCACAAAGAACCAAGCAATAACATGAAACCCTAGGTCAAGCAACCAAAAGAGAGGGTGAGGGTCCATGCGACTGAACGGACTCCATCACACACTCAAAAACTGATTCGACCGTACAAAATCATCAAGGCAAACTAAGGATGGTTGAAGGAAAAGCAAGAACATCAAATGGTCAACCAATAGTCAACAAAAATCTAGGGCATCGAGCAAACCCTAGAAACAACACTCAACATGTCACCTTCTCTCTCCTCCTCAAACTAAAGCATAACAAGGAGCCCCTATGCACCATCTTATCTCTCATGATGTCAAGGTATTAAAGGTACTCTCTACATGTGAAAAATTGCAAGATAAACCCCTCAATATGGGTAAATTGCAACCCCTCAACATGGGTAAATTGCAACCAGGTCCAAAACAAGCACATATAACAAAACTAGCCCAAACATTATTCAAACATGACCAAACTGAAAACATAAGCATGCCACATGTTGTTAAGCCATCTCAAGAGATTAGACTACATCTTATCAAGCAAATAAAACACCCTCAAGCACTAAGCTAGGTCAGGGGTCTTACAACCATAAACCCATAATAAGGATTTCCCCCCTAAAATCCTATGCAAAAAGAGACGGGTACTTCCTATGCATCTCTTCCTCATGCTCCCATGTGTCTTCCTCAATGCCGTGGTGATGCCACAAAACCTTAACTAAAATGATGTCCTTCTTCTTCAATTTCTTCACTCTTCTATCCAAGATCAACACATGACCTTTCACATAAGAAACATCCTCATCGAACTCTACCTGCATTGGCTGAAGCAATGACTCGATATCAGAGTGACACTTCCTCAACATCAAAACATGGAACACCAGATGCAAACTGTGCAATTGGGGTGGCAACTACACCTTATATGCCAACTTCCCAACACATGCCACCATAGGGTAAGGTCCCATATACCTAGGAGCCAACTTTTATCTTCTTCCCAAACCTCAAAACACCCTTTTAAGTAGAGACCTTAAGGTACACTTTGTCTCCCACTTGGAACTCCAATGGCCTATGATGGTTATCTAGATACGACTTCAGCATGTCTTGAGCTGCCTTGAAATGTTGTATTATCATCTTTATTTTTTCTATTATCTTCTACACAAGATCATGACCTAGAACTTGATATTCACATGTCTCATACCAACATAATGGAGATCTGCAACATCTCCTATACAACACCTCATACGATGCCGACGTGTATTTTACTACGCGCTTAAACGCAAGTATACGCGTCGAGTAATATAGGCCTTGTGAGGCCCGAGTCGAACTCAGGGATACGTGAATTATTGGTGACTTCTACTAACTAATTGCAATCAGCTAGACCGATTAACAAAATAGGGTTTTGTTGTTGAAATTAAAAAGAAAATAAAAATCAAACAAAGAAAACAATCGATTAAAGGTTAATTTAATCAATTCAAAAGGATATCTTTAGGATGGCGGTTTCACCGCGGGTCAATATTGTATTAGGTTTCATATAATTCCTCACACTTCTCTCTCTATCCGGGTAGTGGCCTGAAATGAGAATTACCCACTGTCGTGGTGTAATTCACTACTTAGGTTTAGGTTGATTCCACCGTCGTAGTAATCATTCCCCTAAACTAAGTGCATTATAAACGGTCCCTCAGTTCCCACCATTAATTTTACAACTCCTTTGTCAAGGGTTTTATTGATTAATGTAGAATTCGTCTATTTTCAACCGTTAATCCTTCTGTCGAAGTGATTAAGGGTGTTAAATTATTATTATGGTGATCAAGCATAACAATAGAAATGGAGAAAACGAATCTATACCACGGATTTGAGAGAAAAATATGAATTATTGATATGAAAATGTCATACAATGCATTCCCGGGCTACTCCCGGTCCTAAAGATTGAGGGTTTTAGCCTCTCATGTTCATCTCACACGAATACATGGTAGAAATTGGGGAATTCATAAGAAAAACGGGAAATAAATGGGAAAACCCCTGAATGGAGAAGAACCGGTGGATCCTTGGCGTAGAACACGAGCTTCCCCGCCTGTCGGTGGTGGAAATCATCTTCGGCAGCGTCCGAATCACCCGGGATGAGCTTCTCGGCCTCCATTCTCCTTTTTCTCCTCCTCGGCACTCGTGCAATCCAAAAAATGAGATCCCCCCTCGTCTGGGCGGCCGTCATTAGGTATAAGTCCCTAATTAGGTCGTCAAATAACAACAGCCGTCCGATCGAGATCAAAACAGATCCAACGCATATCTGTCGGTGTCGATACCATCGACGCGGGTCGATGGTATCGACCCAGCAGATTAGCGGCATCTTTCCTTTCTTTTATTCTGAGCGCCTGTGGTGATCTCGATACCATCGACTTGGGTGTCGATGGTATCGACTTCTTTAGCGTCGTTTGTTGTCGTTTAGCGACGCTGTAGCTCTCCTTGTGTCGATGGCATCGACTTTTGTCGATGGTATCGACTGCATCCTCGCCAGCAACTTAAAGTGATCTCGATACCATCGACTTAGGTGTCGATGGTATCGACTCTGTATTTCTCTTCTCGGCTGACAACCTGTGGCTTGGTCGATGGTATCGACTTCCGTCGATGGTATCGACGGAAGCAGATACTTGTTTTTCCTGAAATTTCACAACAAGCCCAAGTAAATCCACACAATTTATAATAAGATGATAAATAATGCTCAAAATAGTAAAACAAAGGGGATTTGATATAATATGATGGCAAAGACCAAATTAAGTGAATTATGCAATATTATCCATAAAAATGAGTAATTAGAGCACAAAACACATATGAAATAGGTCTATATATGCGACTCAAAATCATCGCATCAAACTCCCCTAAGCTTAAACATTGCTCGCCCTCGAGCAACTAATCCTTAGAATAGGATTGCAGATGTCAACTAACAATCAACATACCAACCTACATCACACATGACTCCCACTGGACGTTCTCAACCCGGCCTTTCCTAATCACATAACAGTAATTACCCTACAGGCGACAATAATCATCAATAAGAAAAATTATCCTTCAAACCGATGAACACTATCACATAAGGCAGTTAACATAATAAGGTTCGCCGATTCAGCATTGGTGCATCTTGTGATCGCCTACACTACGTTGCTCGCCCTAACTACCATCTACATGGAAGCAGTTCTCCTGATAAACATGAGTGAGGAGAAAATCACGGTGGCATACCAATCCGAGCAATGGGTGGATGGAATGGGTGTTTCATGGAAGAATTTGGAAGTATTACACAGTTTCAAAATGCATACAACAAAATGCCCTAATGCTTAAAATTGGGTGGAATGATGCATGCACTAACCTTCCACCTCAAAAAGAGATAGAAATCTAATTAAGCCACATCATGTACTCAGTTTCCTTGTTATGCAAGTGATATCATGTTCCTTTCTCCCTCTTATTCCATTTCCTTCTAAATTCTCTCTTTTTTTTTCTTCAAAATATTTTTTTTTTCAGAATTTCAGATTTTTTTTTCTTTTAGCCCACATCTCCATAATTGCTTAGAGATACATGTGTTAGGCTATTTTCTTCATGATTGGAAATCTTTGTACTATTTCGAGGGTATGGAACAATTTAGATCACTTCTTTGGAAAAACTGAGGTACATGGTGTACTTAAGCATGAAAATCATGAAAATTATGAGTGCAACTACATGACATGCACCTAAGGTAATGTGCATGAATCACTATACATTGTTTTTCCGTTTTATGCAAAAGTATGAAAATAACAATGCAAATCCTATCTACATGCTATGCACGCAAGAATGAATTAAAACTGTACTTTACTTCCAATTCTTTGGTGGATTAGGGAAAAATATGAAGTGGAATGATCACAAGATTAAGTTACTGAACCTTAGAAAAATATCATGTGTCCCTCCTTACTGACATGTGTAGTAGTTCAAAGGGTTCTTTCTCTTATATCCAATTAAGGTCTCATTACCATTTGATTAGGTTAGGCTCAAACAACCGTTACTATCCACTTTTCATGAGTCAATGGGGGTGTGGGTGTGACATATTGCTTTAGAGTTGACATAATCAATCATTTTCATAGGACAAGTTTCCCAAGGACAACCAAGTTAAGCTATCCAAAAGACACAGAAATTTTTAAAATCCCTTAAATTTCCCATGAAAACAACGAGATGACAATTTTTAAAACATCCACGATTACACTAGATAGATGTGGATCCTAAACAAAAACTAAAATTGCAAGAACAAATAACAAAGCAAAAACTAAAAACAACTAGAGAAAAGATAAAAGATAGAGCTGTTCCAGCCACCCCCCTAAGCTTGAATTCGACTATGGCCTCATAGTCAAAAACCAACTTAAGGGTGGAACAGTGATACCCTGATCAATCTTGCGGAGGGTGTGGTGGGTATTGCGGTGCCGTAGGATCCCAAGACGGGTACTCCCCCTGGAAGCTTGGATCATATTGGGTCCTCGGCGGAGTCTGTGGATAGCCTCCAAAGTAGTCTTGACTCCAGTAATGGTCAAAGAAAGGCTCCTGTTGCGTCTCTATCCACTGCAACCGGGTGTGCATTTGCTCTTGGTTGGCGAGGATGAGCCGCTCGTTCTCGAACATAGCCCGTTGGTTGTCAAGTACCCGGCTCGTAGTCTCATGAATGCCGGTATACATACCCATGTGCTGCTGCTGAGTCTGCTGGATGTCCTGCAGCATGGTGTACATCCCCTGCATGGAATAGGGATCCGCGATTGGCTGCTCGTACTGTGGTGATGGTGGCGGGGGCTGAGATGATGAAGATGCACCCGAATGCATCCTAGGACGCTTCCGTGGTGCCACACGTGCTCGAAGAGGTGTGAAAGCCTCCTCTTCCTCTGCAGCCTCGCCTTCTTGCTCGTCACCTCCGCCTTCTTCCTCGGAGGACTCGATGGCTATGATTGGCCACCGGAAGTGCTGCTTGCCCTCTATGTTGAAGACGTCATCCGGTAGGGAGCTCTCCTGATAAGCTTGGTTGATGTGGCAATGAGCGTACGCCAACCCGTCCCGGAGAAGAATGAGGTTTGAACGGTGCAAGTGTTGCACGTTCACCTTGCTCCTCGTAGAGATCGGAGTCATGGACTGAAGGTTCAGCCCCAAGTAAAGCGCCAACTTGGTGACAAGACCACCAAAATGGATTGGAGCCTTCCTTGTGCTCCTCTTCACCGCCAGGACGCGCTGTAGCCAGAACGCCCCCCAGTTGCACTCTTGACATTTCAGGAGTGCGTAGAGAAAGAACAGGTCACTCTCCTAAAACTTGCTCAAAGCAAGATCGCTTCGAGTGAAGAAAGTCAAGCTCAACATCCTATGCAGAACCCGGACGAACGGGTGCTCAAAATCCGCTACCGCTGCATTATGGTAGCTCACAGTCTTCCCTGCCGGCACTGTCACTAGCTCGGCGAAGATTTTGTCGTAGTCGGTGCGGGTGTCGGGGCGTCGGTGATCGTTGCGGCCGTGGTTCCAGTTGAAGATGTCGTTGAACTGCTTCAATGTGATGTTGTAATTGTTGTTGAAGAGTCGGAAGGACACCCTTCCCTTGATCCACGCCTGGTCCGATGGTACCACGTCATTTGGTACGACGCAGATGTCAAGAGACGCCATGAACTCAGCCACCAGTTCCTTGTATGTGGCCCATTTGCCGAAAAACGGCTGCCCATCCACATGACATTCGATCTGTTCGTAAAGGCGACCGGTGTGCCGTGCTTGCCCGGCCAACACGTAGGCCAAGTTGGCCTCGAACCCCAACTCCTGGATCATGCCCCGGTCCACATACCGGGTGGGCTCGAACTTTCGCTTCATTATCTCCTCGTAGACCTTCCTCACATCCATGTTGGCATGAATTAGGCGTGGACGAGGGATGGAAGCGGTTGGGGGAGGAACGAACTCCTCGATCTCCATAGGGTGAGCGCTTGAGGATGACGCTCTGGCGGTGTGCACCATGGTTGCTAGAAGATGGGATTAGAAGGAAAGAGCTCGGTGAAGATGGAGAAGAAATTCTCCGCTCGATGAAGATCTCCGCTCGATGACGCTTCTCTTCAGTCTTGGAGGGCTCGGGGAAGTGCTCGGCGCAAAGGAGGATACTTGCTCTGAAGGTGTGACGTCAAATGACGTTGCAAGTCCCCTTAAATAGGCTTGATCGGCGCCCCTGTTGACCCGTCGATACCATTGACGCGGGTCGATGGTATCGACACATCTCGCGGGTATCCGCCTCCCTCACGAGTATCGACGGCTGACGTTTGCTGGATGGAGAAACCCAGATTGCTGACGGGTCGATACCATCGACGGAAGTCGATGGTATCGACGCAGCACCCGGATCGCTGACGTGGCTGTTGCGATCGTCGTCGATGTCTGTATGCGGATCGGTGACATGTCCGTCGATACCATCGACGAGTGTCGATGGTATCGACGTGCTTTTATTGCGACACTGCCGTTGTGTTGCATTCAACCTGTGATGATGTCGATACCATCGACGAGGCCGTCGATGGTATCGAGTTGACTGTGCAAAATTCATCTGAATATCTCCAGAGATCTCGATGGTATCGACTTGGGTGTCGATACCATCGACACTTTTATTGCGACCTGTCTGGGACCATGTCGATACCATCGACGGGGGTGTCGATAGTATCGACGCAGTGTGATTTTTGCTGGTGTCAACCTGAACCCATGTCGATACCATCGATGAGTGTGTCGATGGTATCGACCCTGCCTGTTCCTGCACATTCAACAAACGGATCAAGGTATCTTTTTTTTTAAACTAAAATCTAAACAAAATAAAAGCAATCTATGACTCGAATTACACTATCATAATGTACCAATGGTTGGGTTGCCTCCCAACAAGTGCCCTTCTTTAACGTCTTAGGCTAGATGTATGACAATCATCATCTTTTCACCTTGGGGTCTGCACTTAGAGGATCATGCGGTAATTTGAATTCAACACGATCTCCTCCAATGCCCAAAGACAAGGTACCTCTCCCTAAAGCAGTCACAACGTCTGCCGTTGCTTGAAACGGTCTTCCTAGGAGAATTTCACAACTTTGGAGTGGTGGCATATCCATGACGACAAAGTCCACTGGAAATATGAGTCTATCCACTTTGACGAGAATGTCTTCACATACTCCATAGGGTCTCACGATAGACCCATCTGCCAATTCAATTGTTGCAGCCAACTTCTTTATCTCTTTTAACCCCAGCTTTTGAAATGTAGCCAAAGGCATGAGATTTATACTAGCTCCGAAATCACATTGCGCTTTAGAAACATGTTGACCACCTATTGAACACGGAATGTAAAACCTCCTGGGTCCTTTCTCTTCTTTGGTGAACTCCCGTGAATCATCGAGCTCACCGTCTCATTCATCCAATAAATTTCATCGTCTTTTATCCGCCTCTTCTTATTAATGATTTCCTTAATGAACCTCCCATAGGCAGGTACTTTCTCGATCATCTCCACTAATGGAATATTGATGTGGAGTTTTCGGAATGTCTCCAGAAATTTTTTAAAGTGACGATGCTCTTTCTTTGACTTAGAATTTACCGGATCCGAAACATCAGATGCAGCAACACGCCTATGAGGTGGCACATAAGCGCTTTTCGGGGGTACCTCCCCTAAGCTTGCTTCAATCATTCCCTCGGACGTGGGCTTTGGTGAGACATCATCAATAGTAGCAGCTTGTTGTGGTTCCTCTCTCGCCTCAGATGTCTCCACATGTGCACAAACAACCTGCACCTGCTCCTCTTGCCTAGATGGAGATACCATACTCACAACTCTCTCTGATTTTCTGAAGAAATGGTTTCCGCCCGGCAATCTATAGTACGTGCGTGGATATGGTATCGCCGGTGTTGCATTCACATTGAAAGTCATTTTTCTTTCTTCTACAACTTCTTGCACCTGAGATTCCTCATTTCTTACCACCGACATGTACTTAACCTGATGATGTGCTTGGGCCACGTTCGCATTCTCAGCTGGTTTCTGTTGATTGGCGTGCTTGATGGCCGCCACTTCATTTGAAATCTGTGCCACGGTGGTCTCTAATGCCCGCATCTGTGCTCCATGGCTTTGCAGCGTCTGCCCAAATTTGGTTAGAATGTCACCTTGAGATTGTAATTGTTTACCAAACATGGCCATCATCTCTTGGTTTTGCTGAACCATTTGACTTAGCAATTCAGTGTTCTTTTCCTCGGTTCTTTGCTGTGGTTTGGCATCCGGATCCTACAGAAAATTATTCGGATCCTTCCATGAAAACTTTTTATCCTTTCTCCATGCATAGTCATTGTTTCTATAGCCCTGTTGTTGCATGAACTTCACTTGGGCTTCCTCATCCTCAGATGCATCTTCCTTAGTTAGCAGCTTCTTGGCTAGAAGATCTAGCTTGTCGTTCAGCTCCCTAAATGTTCTGGATTCGCCGGCAGCCTTGACATGTTCCACTGCACCTCTGTCGCCCCATGACTGTTTCCTAGCCATGTTCTTTAATATCTCCCAGCATCTTGTATCAGTGTTGTTCAAGAAAAATCCTGAACCGGCCGAGTCCAAATTGCTTCTATCATGCTCGGAGAGAGCAAAGTAGAAGATCTTCACTTGGGTTTCCTTGTCCAGTCCATGGTGTGGACATCTCCTCAACATGACTTGGAATCGCTCCCAAGTCTCAGAATAAGTTTCACCCGCCTGTTGGGTGAAATTGTGGATCTTCCTGATCATATCATTGGTCTTCTCAGGAGGGAAGAACCTCTCGAAGAAAACCTCCACCATGTGATCCCATGATTCAACAAACTCGTCGTCGAGGTTATGAAGCCACTCTCTTGCCACTCCAACCAAGGAACTTGGGAATAACTTGAGGTAGAGCACATCCTGTGGAAATCGATCTATCTTCACCATATCACAGTTCTCCACGAACTGGCTGATGTGGGCCACTGGATCTTCATTTTTCAACCCGTGAAATGCGTTGGATTTAACCAGGTTAATCAATGCTGGATCGATCTTGTAGGTTGGAATGTTTAGCCCCTGTTTCTTGATAGGCCCCTTTGATGCTGAGGAAGAAGACGCCTTGATCTTCTCCCATATTGTCTGTGCTTCAGCCATTTCTTCTTCTTGTTCTATTTCAGATTCAGAATTTATATCACTTTGGTGTTCCTCCTCGTAGTAGTCCTCGTCCTCTGGTCCCGCAGATGGAACCTCAGGTGTGCGATTCATGTAGTCTCGACTACGTGTGTTCACCATGCAAAGCACCTGAAATATGAAAATAGGAGTTCAGTACAATGCTTTGAACGAGTCAACACAATTATAGAGAAATAAAGGAATTTTTAAAATTGTTTAAAAAAAAATGTGGCCTAGAGTGGCCGCTCTTAGCACTCAAAGTGCCAATAATTCGCCGTATCCCCGGCAACGGCGCCAAAAACTTGACGTGTATTTTACTACGTGCTTAAACGCAAGTATACACGTCGAGTAATACAGGCCTTGTGAGGCCCGAGTCGAACTCAGGGATACGTGAATTATTGGTGACTTCTACTAACTAATTGCAATCAGCTAGACCGATTAACAAAATAGGGTTTTGTTGTTGAAATTAAAAAGAAAATAAAAATCAAACAAAGAAAACAATCGATTAAAGGTTAATTTAATCAATTCAAAAGGATATCTTTAGGATGGCGGTTTCACCGCGGGTCAACATTGTATTAGGTTTCATATAATTCCTCACACTTCTCTCTCTATCCGGGTAGTGGCCTGAAATGAGAATTACCCACTGTCGTGGTGTAATTCACTACTTAGGTTTAGGTTGATTCCACCGTCGTAGTAATCATTCCCCTAAACTAAGTGCATTATAAATGGTCCCTCAGTTCCCACCATTAATTTTACAACTCCTTTGTCAAGGGTTTTATTGATTAATGTAGAATTCATCTCTTTTCAACCGTTAATCCTTCTGTCGAAGTGATTAAGGGTGTTAAATTATTATTATGGTGATCAAGCATAACAATAGAAATGGAGAAAACGAATCTATACCACGGATTTGAGAGAAAAATATGAATTATTGATATGAAAATGTCATACAATGCATTCCCAGGCTACTCCCGGTCCTAAAGATTGAGGGTTTTAGCCTCTCATGTTCATCTCACACGAATACATGGTAGAAATTGGGGAATTCATAAGAAAAACAGGAAATAAATGGGAAAACCCCTGAATGGAGAAGAACCGGTGGATCCTTGGCGTAGAACACGAGCTTCCCCGCCTGTCGGTGGTGGAAATCGTCTTCGGCAGCGTCCAAATCACCCGGGATGAGCTTCTCGGCCTCCGTTCTCCTTTTTCTCCTCCTCGGCACTCGTGCAATCCAAAAAATGAGATCCCCCCTCGTCTGGGCGGCCGTCATTAGGTATAAGTCCCTAATTAGGTCGTCAAATAACAACAAACGTCCGATCGAGATCAAAACAGATCCAATGCATATCTGTCGGTGTCGATACCATCGACGCGGGTCGATGGTATCAACCCAGCAGATTAGCGGCAGCTTTCCTTTCTTTTATTCTGAGCGCCTGTGGTGATCTCGATACCATCGACTTGGGTGTCGATGGTATCGACTTCTTTAGCGTCGGTTGTTGTCGTTTAGCGACACTGTAGCTCTCCTTGTGTCGATGGCATCGACTTTCGTCGATGGTATCGACTGCATCCTCGCCAGCAACTTAAAGTGATCTCGATACCATCGACTTAGGTGTCGATGGTATCGACTCTGTATTGCTCTTCTCGGCTGACAACCTATGTCTTAGTCGATGGTATCGACTTCTGTCGATGGTATCAACGGAAGCAGATACTTGTTTTTCCTGAAATTTCACAACAAGCCCAAGTAAATCCACACAATTTATAATAAGATGATAAATAATGCTCAAAATAGTAAAACAAAGGGGATTTGATATAATATGATGGCAAAGACCAAATTAAGTGAATTATGCAATATTATCCATAAAAATGAGTAATTAGAGCACAAAACACATATGAAATAGGTCTATAAATGCGACTCAAAATCATCGCATCAGATGCCATGTCAATGCTCCTCTGATAACTGTTATTGTAGGCAAACTCTATCAGACTGAGGTGTACATCCCAAATTCCCAAAAACTATAGGACACAAGCTCTCAACATGTCCTCCATAGTCTGTATCATCCTTTCAAATTGTCCATATGTCAGTGGGTGGAACACAGTGTTGAACCTCAATTGTGCACCCATAGTTGTGTGAAGCACTCCCAAAAGCGACTGGTGAACTGAGGACCTCTATCAGATACAATGGTAGCTGGAACACCATGAAAATGAATGACCTCATCAACATATATCTGAGCAGGCTTCTTTTCTATATACGTCATCTTCACTGGAAAAAAGTGTGTTGACTTTGTCAATCTGTCGACAATCATCCAAATGGAATCATGACCTTTGGCTATCCTAGGCAGACCAACCATAAAGTTTATTATAACATGAACCCATTGTGGTATGGGAAATAGTTGCAACATCCCTTCAGGCTTCTGATGCTCTGCTTTAACCTGCTGACACATTACACACTTTGCAACAAAATCCTCCACATCACACTTCAAACCAGGCCACCAATACAAATCATTAAGGTTATGGTACATCTTGGTGCTACCTGGGTGCATATCATAAATTTAAGAGTGAACCTCTTCCAACACCATCTTTCTCAGATCATCAACGTTAGGTACCACAACTCTCCCATGGTACCACACTATTCCATCATCTGACTTGTGGAATCCACCATGCTTCTCACTGTCGAACTCTACCAAAATCTATTGTATCAAAGTATTATCATGTTGTGCATCACAAATCTACTGCATCAACATAGATTTTACCTATAACTATGCCAATAGTCCTGCTAACAAGGACACCTCTAGCTTCATGTTCATCTAGAGTAAGGAGACCACCATGTATCTCTTATGGCACACCAAGGAACATAATTGCGCTCTATCAACAGATGATGATGAAGAAGGTTTCCTACTCCAAGCATTGCCACCATGTTCAACTTCCCTGGATGACAATCTATAGTGTAGTCATAATCCTTGATTAACTCCATCTAACGTCTCTGTTGCATGTTCAACTCCTACTGTGAAAAGATGTACAAGTTCTTATGATCTATGAAGATATTCATTGTGGAATGACCTTTTTTTCTCTTCTATCTAATATTATTGAAAGAAATTAAGGCAAGTGAGATGACTCCATTTATTTCAGAAGCTTGCAACAATCATTCATTTAGATGAGAAAAGAGATGATCCCATTTTCCCTAATTGCATTACTTGAGATAAAATTTGAGCATCCACATTTTAAGAGATGACAATTTGTGTCTTTTTACTCCTTTTCACAAAGAGATCATCTAGACACATAGCTAACCCAAACATTCGAGTTGCTAGTCTATTTAAAAGGGCAATCCAACCAATAAGACTATAGCTTTAAGGAACTCAAAATCTCAATAACCAAGTTTCTTAAGCTAGATCAGGATTCGGTTCTTTGACAATGTACTAATAGAATATTAAACTAATAGTGATTATGTTACTTAAAAGGATGTATCCCTTCTTTCTGAAACACACATAAATATTGATCACTGATATCCTGACTCTTTATAGATTTGCTTGTCATGAATATTATAGATATTATCATATTTGAACTTTTTAAGAGACTATCCATTTCCAAATTTAAGAATATTGAATGTTTTTCATATACAACTCAGAAACATTTTGCCAACCAAATGAGGTTCCCTCCATTGCTTTATGAACTCTCCTTTTCCAATCTTAGAAGAAATGTGTTATATATAAATATGTATATAGATCATGAGCTACCTCCACATCTACTTCATCTTTGTCCTACTTCTCATCCTAGCCCTCAATTTCATGTTGGAATGAGTTTCATTGCACAATTAGTCAACTTAATATACATGTATCACTAAGATGATGCTTGCTTTGATTAAAACCATTATGCTTTCATGTAATACATCATACAATCTTTACTTGAATTTTGAACACATCCTTGTGAACTTTTGTGCTCTATTCTTTAATCATGTTGAAAATATCTCTCTTACATTTCCAATGCAGCAAATTTCGTCCAATTTGGAGCTCAGATGAGAAAGATATGGCCAATTGATGAGCTATACTTGAAACCCTAATTCTTCTAACCTTTTATCACTCTTGTTTTGCCTCTGGGTTGACCATTATGGGGTCAGTTGGGGGAGCTCGCATGCATGCAACCCACTCCCCTCTTTCCTTGTTTTTCCAGCAATCTTAGCACTTCTTCATGGACCAATCACAAGGCACATATCATAAAGCAATGGATCTTGGCCCTTGGATCATTTGGACTTGGATCTAGGTCCTAATTTGACGATTGAGCACCCAACTTCCTCCTCCATATATCACTTAACGACAATGGTGCTTTGATGCCATCAACTCCCTTCTTGGTGCCACAAAATAAACCCATTTCCCACCACTCACAACCCCAATTGAGACCTCTCGGCCTATAAATTCACTCCCCGAACTCCTCCCCCCTCTTTTCTTTTCCTTTCACGAACCCTACCCCCTCTAGCCTTCTTCTCCTTTCCCCATCCTCAGACTGGCGCCACCGTGAGAGCTTTTGGGTGTCTTACTTTTGTGGGGCTTCAGGGGAATCTAGAGGTGGCGGTGGGGCCACAAGTCTATCACAAGACTAGGCGGCTCCTTCGTGACCTCCGCTAGCCACCCATGCACTGATCTCGAGATTCGCCCAAAAGTTGCTTCGAGAAGAACCGCTGCATGAAGTCGGGTGGTCAGTGTGGTCTGCCTGACTGTAGGGCGACCAGAGGCAATGGAGAGGGTCAAGGCAATAGGGAGAGGCTCACAACCTCTGGTGGATGACTGGCCCAGTGGATGGGCGATAGCCGACTACTAGGCTGGCTTGGAGCAAACCAAAAACCACATGACACATGTCCGAGGGGTCTATCCCACATGGCTCTAATAAGTCATCCATTGATATCAAGATCGATGGTCCAAATCTCGCACATGATTTCAAGTTACTCCCTAACCTAGACTCTCTATAGTTCTATTCTAGCTCCATTATTTAAATTTGGTTAGACACTTTGTATTTATTTATCTTTCCATTTATTTGTATTGTCTCCCCCCCTTTTATGCTTGATATCACCACTTCATTTTCATGTCTCACTCATCACATACATTAATTATTCTCTTCTCTACACTATTTTCTCCACCTAAGGCCTACATATTCCTTTTTCTCCTTTTTAGTTCTCCCACTCTTTCCACCGTTGTCACACCCCATACATCAATTTTGCAATGGGTGTAGAAAGGGTTTCCTATACAACTTCCATCATGTTATTGCATTTCACTAGCTTGTATTTTTATGTCGTCTCGAGAGAAGAGAGTTAATGAACATCTCCTAGGTGTGTGGCTTTGAGGCAAAAAGATAATTACCTATAGGAATTTATGCTTGGAAAATGCGATGAAATGGGATTTCTATATGTACTCATATATATTATATCTATCTACTAAATTAAATCTTTTTCTTTCATGATAAATTTTTCAATTGGTATTTAACTCTGGACTTTTGCCTACAGATAAGGATATAATTTGAATCGATATTTTAAATTTTCAACTCAACTTAAAAATCTATAATTTAAAATAAGTTTTGAAAGATTATCATTTATAATCCGTTTGCATCACCACTTTGGTTTAGTCATCCCAAAACCTAGTTGTAACAAATAAACTACATCCATAGAATCTTCATATCAATCCCTGATCTTCATATTGAGGGAAAGATCAATGTTCATTTTTAATATCTGGATGACATGGAAATGAGGTGCACCACCTCACCCACTATCCCTCTAATCACATCCTTTCATGTTTTAAGCAAACCAAATTTCTCTATCCTTTAGCAAAGATCTTCAGGAATGACAAGCAACAAATTATCTTGAGTAGAACTCAAATCACTTTGGCACTTCTACAAAAAAATATTGGTGTTTATGCACACTTAATATAGATTTTCTCCATGCTTAATAACGTTGAAACATGTAATATCCACACTTCCAAAAATCTTGGCAAAATGGTATAGGAAACTCCAGACACATTTCAAAGTGAAATTTCTTCCTCAGTTTTTTGAGTGAGTCCAAGTAAGCCACACTTGTTATCATAAAAAATCCATTTTCTATTTTACAGTTTCTTTTGGTGGGAATGGTTTACTACTCAAAAAAGTGTGGAAACATGTAGCTAAGTTGTACAAAACCAGTACCAATGACAGGAAAATATGTATTCGCAGACAATGCACAAATTATTTTCAGTTTTTTCCTAACCAAGACATGAACATCAGTATTTGGGCCAACTTTAGCGAAAGCCAATGTGTGGCCTTGCGAGTGCTTGAGAACATGCCACTGGATTTCCAAAGACTATCTCTTCTTAAAAAATGAGAATAAGCAAAATCAATGAGCCTATGTAGCAATATCATTATTGACAATAAATTTTCACGTTACAAGACAAAAGCATTCATTTATAGACTACAATTTTCCTAGGCATAAACAAAAGGTGGTATGTTGGTATGCAACACGAAATATTTCTCATACAACTAATCTGAATGATAAACTATATGTAACACATGAGCGTATAAAAATTGTTGAGTTTCTTCATCAAAGTAAGAGAAGCGACCATTATCATTTATAGTCTTTTACAATTGGTACAATTGGCCTAGATAATAACATTTGACCCTGCTACAAAAGGTAAAATCATTACACAACATGAAAATCCTCCCACATCCCAATTGATCAGGTTTCTTTGATTTCATTCTTCAACCAAGAAATTTCATATAGAACTTTTTGAGCCAATCATAGATATATAAACATGTATAATCAAGCAACAAAAAATAAATTTGATATCATGTAACTAGTACAGTTTGCCTAAGATGAACTTAACACTAAATCATTGATTCCAAGATTGAAACAACTCTGGTAATATTCTAGCAGAGTACTAAGACCCATGTCGAATTATAGATAACACACGACACCATTTCACGTTCTTCTACAAAACAATATAAGACGTGTCATGTGGGATAAGAAGAGCCATAATATGACAAATCAGTAAACATTGGTATTTCATTTCACCCATGTTATACTAATGGAAAGGGATAGGATTATATGATATAACAAAATCCCACCAAAAGGAACTTCCTTACAAAGTTCTTGAGAGGATTCTAGATATCTTTGAAGTACAATAAATTGAGACCACTAGCATATGATTGTTTAATGTTTACTAAATACCTAAACAAAGATAGAAATACGGATAAATTATGGGTTTAATATAAACTAAATGTCTTCAATACTCATGAAATAAAAGGTAGCTAAACAAACAATTTAGTGATAGAAAATTCAAAGAATAACTTTATAGATAGCCACCACAGAACAGACTAAAAATAGTGATAGTTGATACTAAATGAAAAGGAAATTGAGTAAATCAAATAGTTCTAACAAACTACTACCACTGGTTTAGCTAATATATTGTCTTCCTATTAATAAGCAAACTAAATATGTCATTTGTTGTAAAACGATCTATCAACTATGAATTCTTGACTTCCTTTTTGGTTACTATCTTAATACAAATTTTGGGGTCATTTATTTAACCTACAAATATTACAGCTTATGAAATCTAAGAGAGGCAAAAGCAACCGAAAAAAATGTAATAAAAGTATAGGAATAGAATGAAAAATAGTTTCGTTCCACAAAGTAATCAAATTAAAACAAAAGTTTACTTTCACATATCAAAAGGAGCTCTTTGAGGGACCCATTCGGTAAACAGGGGTGAGCGAGCGATGCCCTAGGGAGCGGGCGTCGGGGTGGCGGCCCGCCGCCCGACGGGGCTACCTCTGAGGAGAACCGAGTATGACTGTGTCTTTTCTCCACCCCCCGCTCTCTCCTTCCTCGTCTCCATCCCTCCCCCCTCTCCCAACCGAATCCATCACGGATTTTAGGGCTCGCCTCAAAGCAGCCCAGGCTGAATGGGCGCTAGGAGATTTGGAGTTGGCTACGACTGCCGCTCCCTGCCTCGACATCACCGCGGTGGTTTCAAGGGAGAGTGGCGGAGGCGACGGACGAGGAAGGCCATATGTTCCCGACATCGTCCCTGTTGCGACGCCAGAAATGGGGATAGGCGAGCCCCCTATTCAGGGGGGGGGCGAGCTTCATCAACAGGGTGAAGCGACTACTCTGGCTATCCAGGGAGAGGAGCGAGCACTGAAGAAGAGCGATGATGAGGGCTGCCTTTTCTCCGCCATGGTCGTTCCTGAGATGGTCGATGCGAACCAGGATGAGGCTCTTCTGCTTCCAAATGAGGCCAGGTTGGAGAACCTGTCTGAGGAGTGTAACCCCAAAGTCGACGGGCATCCACTGCGGAAGGTGGCTGTTGTCCTTGAGGTGTTCGACGATAAGCCGGGAGGGCCTTTTCCTCCAGGAAGCTCCGAAGATAGCAATGAGGGGATCTAGGTCGGTGAAATCTGGGTCCCCCTCGTGGCAGCGTCCTCCCCAGATGGTTCTTTTGGACATGTTGGGGACGCTGGTATGGTGGAGGATCGGGTGAGACCTTCACAAGCTCCCCCTTCCCTTGCCGGACCGGTTGCCCCCCCTGTGGCGCACCATACCCCTAGGGGTGCTTGTTTCCGCTGTCTACGACGAGGACACTGGAGACACCAATGCAAGGTGTCGACGGTGTGCTTTCATTGTCGGACTGCAGGGCATTTGGCGCGTGATTGTGCGGCGGGGAGGCCGATCCGACGGCGACGGTCCCGTACTAGGGATCGGTCTTTTTGCTGTCTGCAGCGCAGACACTGGATGCGACAGTGCTCTTCCCCGACTATATGCTTTCAGTGTAGATCTCTGGGGCATGTTGTGCGAGATTTCCAGAGGCACACCCAGGAACAGCCAGTTATAGGACCAGCGTGTGCTTCCCAATAAGAGAAGGTGTCTTCTGTCTCTAGTGAGGTGCCTGATGATACCAAGGCCAATTTTGTTGCACCATGGGTACATGACTCAGTCGGTGCGAGCCGGTGGCTGCGAAGCCCTTGCCTCAGAGATTTTATGACGTCACAGTGGGGAGGTGGGTGCAAAGACAAGCAGAAGCCGAGTATGGACGAATGCTCGAGCCATTCGTCAGTGATGGCTGCAGGTTACAGAGGTGAAGGTGAGGGATATATCAGCGAGCTTGAGGACGATGATGGTCTAGTTAGCGTCTTGGACGACTTTGGGAGTAAGAAGCATGGAGGCTGGACTTGAGGATGAGATATCTAGGAATCTGCTTGATCTTGTGAAGCAAGATCCAAGATGGTGGAGTTCAAGACCTGTTAGTTGCCAATTGTGGCAGAAGGAAGAGGAAAGGAGGAATCAACTAGGATATCTTCTAGAGGAGGTTTTGTGCAGGGCTTCTGCGTGGATTTGATTTAATTGCTTGATGACTTTCTGTTTGGTTTGCATACTTTATTGGTCGAGAATGACCTCTGTAATTTGGATGACACCTCTTTGCTTGCGTGAGGAGCGAGATGAATAAGATGATCCTTTTGTTAAAAAAAAAGGAGCTCTTTGAGATCCTTATCCCATAAAATAACTTCAATGGTCATCCTTTACTACACATCAATTTTTGTTGAATGACTCGTTTGATTATGAGATACAAGAAATGATCCTACAAATGTTTAGTTTCAATTATCAAATTTGACATATTATGATTATCTCGAAATTGAAATCAACTAGAAAAGGTTCTAAAATTGATACTTAGTTCAATGAAATGTATTGATGTATGTGTGTTAACTTTCACATTTACATGAATATTAATGAGTACCCCAAGTCTTATGTAAATCATAACACATATAAACCTTTAGGCTCCATTGTAACATAATTAAGCTCTGCAACCACACATGCTAGAAATCCACCTCATGTACCCTTAAAAAATTTACCCTTACATAGAATATGCCACTTGACTGATTAAAACTAACATTTCCCTATTTGTTGTAATACAACATTATTACAAAAATAATTTTGTTATGACAACCATCCCTTTTGCAACTCTTCCTAATTTAGTACCAACCCAACTATTTTACATTACTACATTAGGGTTTGATTCAAGATGGTGTCGAATCAAATTTTACATACAAGTTAAAATTATGATCTGAAGCTATACATAAGAGGACGTTTTGGATTAACTAAGTCAATTAGAATATAGGTTTTTATGAATTACATTTAAAATTTTTCATACGACTTAAAATCCACTCAAGGTGGTTTCTCTTTTTTTACTGAAGTTGGCACATTTTCCAGAAGAGAAGTCAGGAAATTACAATTCTTTCAAGGGAAGTTACCAAGTAGTAATTATCAACTTCTTTTACTCAGCTTGTGATGACATATCGACCTTAGACCACTTGTCGTAGTAAAGCAATAATATAAACAATGTAATGTAAGGAGACCCTGCTACATCCTCAATGCACCGGAAAGTAATCATATCTTTGTGTGACATATGATACCCAGCTTGAATGAGCAATACGATATTAGAATAGAGCGCTGAAACAAAAAAAGATTTTTTTTCCAAAACCTCCCTCTTTTTTCTAGAAATTTCAAGAAACCCCTTCATGTTTAAGAAATCCTAAAAACCCCCTCCAGGTGACCTTCCCGTCTGCTAGCCATCACATTTGATAGCTCTTTTTTTTGCGTTGCTGTTACTATTACTACTCGACCAAGATACTAATAAGCTCATTGGTAATTATTTTATTTAATTAATTTTATTTACATACAAAATTATGTTCAAACATTATATATAAAATAAAAAATAAACCGGGTTAAATAAGGCTAAACAAATTTCGTTCATGTCTATTAGAGTGGGTCAGAGTACTCCATTTAGTCTAGGAATGGCGAGTTTCGCTGGACTTGAAACTGAATTGGACCTGACCTGATTGGACCCAACCTGATTGGACCTTGACCCAAAAGGTCCAGACTCGAACATACCTGACCAAAAATGGACCATACCTAATTAGACCTGAAATTCATAACAAATACTCTATTATAAAAATCCCTAAAAATTATGACAAACTGAAAACTTGATTCGACCAGACCTGACCCAAGCCAGATAAGAGCCGACTCGACCTAACCCGAATTGAAATGGATCTGAACAGAACCAACTTAAAACTGAACAGACCTGAAAAAGACCTGAATGTTCAAGTCGGGTCGAGCTGGACCAGTAGGGTATGGTAGCTAGAGTGATTGTATAAATAGAACTAAAGGAAATAACTACTAGAGTGATTGTAGCTAGTGTTGAATTTTGTAGATCATCCCAATACTTATGATATTGATGTCACATGAGATGTTGGTGTCCTTCCTCACCCAAAAAATGTAGAAAGTACACCCACAGAGTGAGAAATGGCACGAAAGATGTCCTTGTTCCATAGGTGTAGTGGGAGGTCAACTATGGGTATCCACCCAGAAACACCAGAGGATGTTGTGGTAGCTCCTTGTTCAACAGTCCATATGGTTATAAGAGTTTGGGCAAAACCATTTCCGTATGCAAAGGTGAACATCTGCTCCAAGACATGTTCGAAGACTGTGATGACCCTGGTTTCTGGAATTTGATACCTAATATGCCATGTGAGGTCTATAAATATTACTAGTTGGTTAAATCCAAGATGAGGTAACTTTATATTATACCTTGGACTCTTTTAACCCACAAGTATGACTGAAATGACAATACATGATCACTAATAGGGCTGTTATGTACATGGAGATGTTTCATGCTAGTTATTAGTTGATTTTGAGGACATATGAAGTGAAGTATCCCAAATAAGTATTTCATGGATTAATATGATTGAATAATGAACCGTAGGATGCATCATGGCCATACCAAGTAAGTTCAGGTTGTGTTGTTGTTGTTTGAGGTACATTGAGGTATAATATAAGTTCAGTATCCTTATATAGGTAACCCATTAGGGTATCTTGATTGAAGAACCAAACAATCGAGTTTGGGCATCTAAATTATATTTAAAATGGAATACACCATGATGAATCTTGGGACAAATTTTTTCTGGGACAAAGACCATAGTAGTAGCTATTGAGTTTTGTAGTCACTCAAATATTATATGAACCTATCTTGTAGAGTGTCACTCGGGGTTCAATGGGATTGGGATCCACCATTTCTTATATCTGAGATTTTAGGTGGAGGTGGCCATCAGCCGGTCCCTGATGAAGGAGTCAACATCGAGGTTCTGGGAATGATGGATGAAGTTATTAACCAACCACCACACATATCGGATCCAAACAAAACCTCACAAGGGTCTTACGATGGAGTAGGGAGAGATACCAAACCTTCATGTTTATTTCATTCACCTCACCATTGCCGTATGAAACAAATTACAGTAGGAAGAAGCTATGAAGGAGTAGAGAGGATGGTGTATAGTAGAGGAGGTCGAGCTCCATCATCCCACACCTTTGATATATATATGGAGTCTAGGACGGCGAAGCAGGAGGTGATGGCGGTCATCAACAAAAGTTCTGATCTCCCTGATCCCCAGTGCTCTGCCCCAACACTTAGGCTTGTTGCAGAGAATGTAGGATGTCGTATTCTTCTTATCTTGCTCGTGGCAATGCTTTACGATGGACGAGTTTGGATTGGGAGAGGTTGCTTTCTGTGAGATGCATCCAGGGCTCAAGGGGGTAGCTTGAAGAAGAAGGGCTATAGGTCTGGTATTCCCTGTTGTTTGCTCACAGCCAGACGCCGGAGCTCTTGGGTGCGGTGGTGGTGCAACCAACAGACTAATGAGATTTATTTACTCTGATATATTGATATGAAATGTAGTACTGGCGGTTGTGTGGACCTGTAGAAAATAGACCTTCAATTCTCATTCCCACGACAGCGACCTCGTATCACAGGAAGAGGCAGGGGCGCCGAGGAGCTCCAAAGCTCATATTCACAAACTTGATCTGATCCCACACGAGAATCCACTCCATAGATCCTAGGCACACAACACCTTTGAAATGTGCTGGTAAGCCATCCGAAGGGCGGGGAAGATTCTGGCCTTGGCTCACTCTCTTCGGAGTCACGGCGGCGGCGGCTTGACGCCTGAGATCGTGGAGCGCCGGATCGCACAGAACGAATGAATCAGAGGCGTACATATCTAAGTGGAGGTTGTAGATGCCCCAGATCTATGTGGAGAGGAGGTCGTGAGGTCCTGTGACTCATCGATGCATCAGCAGAAGCTCACCCTCTTCATGACAGTGACTCGCTGGCAGAGAAGGAGTTCTCGCACAGCAGGCAGCGCCCGACAGATCGCGCGCGAGAGAGGAGTAAGATCGGAGAGAGAGCTAGGTTCAGTGGACAATGAACCGGCCGGTCTAGAAGTAGACCACGACACTGAGCTGCATCCCACCTAATGTCCAGCATGAACCAATCAAAGACTGCCATATCAGGCAGTGGGACCCGCCTCTCAAGGTAATTGCTGTTAAATCCTCAAAAATATACCAGATCTTAGAAAATGCACTATAAATAGCTCCTTTATCCAATAAATCACCCAAAAATATCCATGGACTCAGAAAAGTATCATATTTATTTTGAAATCCTTATATTAGGCTTTTGATATAGTAATATCTATGATATTTGATTTAGATGAGAATGCTTCATTTAAACAGTATAGTTAGAAAACGATTGAGATTAAATCTGATAAAAATAATTTTGAACCCTGATATCATCTATAAACTAAATGTGGACTCCTATCTTGATGTTATTGAACAATTTTAAACCTTTTCTCATTATTGCCTAATTACATGTTTAATCCTCGTATTAATTTTAGAAAATAGGGAAAGTATAAAAAACAATTATGAAATTTGGACCAGACCTCTAAAATGACTGCATGATTAGTAGAAAAATATCAGATACCATCCTAAGATTAGATGGAACCTATATTTGGCCAAAACCTAATTTGGACATAAAATACCTAGAATATGATGAACATTTATTAATGATGATTAATTGTTATTAATCAGGTCATGGACAAAGTTCTAGATGATCATGGATGTGATAGGAATCTCTGAACTCAGGTACGTGGTCTTATAAGTATACGACTAGATTTCTTGGTTGCTTATGATATGTAATATCATGAATGCTATTATTTGGATATTCATTGCTTGGTTGAACTATTATGAGTTATACTTCGCCAAAATCTAATATAACATAAAAGGATATGGATGGGTTGTAGCTACTAGTGCACCTAGCCCGATATGGATGTATGTTGCCTAACATGGATGTATGATTCTTTGGCCCATGTTAGATGTATGATGATATAATTTTTGCCCATACTGGATGTAAGTCAAGTGTAGATAAGTGTAGTACAACCGCATCAAATAAATGTAATAAAAAGGATGTTTACCTGATTTTCTCCTTAAGAAATGGTTTTTCTCTCTTTCTTACTTCTTCAAGTATTTTCCTTTATGCAACCTTACTAGTGTATATTTTACCACGTACCAACTTTTGTTGATTCGTTTGTTTCACGTATGTTTTAGGTTCAGAGATAGCATGGGAGGAAAAGAACATGTGTGAGCAAGTTGTTCAGGTTACCTATTGTCTAGGATCCTGATTAGCATACATGTTCATAGATTGTAGAATTTGCATTCAATATGTAAATGTAAATCATTTTGAAATAATTCATATTGTATAAATATACATGTTGAATGTTGAGTATGTTATGGTCGTATGTTCATGTATGTGTATTGTGCTTCTGCATCGCTCTCTGAAATAATTAGTTAACATTTTCAGGTTTGTCTTCTCAGGCCTTCTAAGTCTCGAGACGGCAGAATCCGGGGACGTTACAGTTGGTATCAGAGCATGAACAATAGCTACACCTAACAATTACTCACCATGAAACATATAAATTAAGCCTCACCTTTCACCCTAAATCCTAGAAACTTAGTAAGTTGTTCTATAGCAATAAGGTTTGACTTAGCCTCTCGGTTAGAACCTAGATGTTCAAGAACTAGGTTTAGACAAGTGTGTGAAACCCTATTCATATAGAGCTCATATGCATTGGGTAGCTACACTAGCCTACATCTCATTCTCACCATTTCACTAGGTGGCATGGCACTAGACTATCTACTATGTGTGGGACACTCGTTTTGCTGATTTGGTTTTTTTTTCCAATCGGCTCAAACCTCAACAGTTTTCTCTGACGTCTTCTTTCTCAGAGAAAAACTATATAATATTTTATTAAATATATGTAAATATAAAATGTGTCCCTCACACTGGAGAGTAGTTAGTGTTCATGCAATCTAAGTGAAAGGGAGTGACATCAGTCTAGAAGAGAGAATAGATCTAGTTTTGATGTCTAGAGCCTCATAAGGTTATGTGATAGATAGATAGACAAAAGAAAGATGAAGGAAATAAGTATATAGAATCTTATCTAAGTTGATATATGATGGTATAAGTTCCTTATTAAGATTTGAGCTGTATATGAGCTGAATCCACTCTTAGAGGATCTATGCTAAGTCTTGATGATGAAAGTACATTCCCTTTTTCCCTACTTAAGATAAGCTAAGTTAAGATATTGATGAGTGTGTATGAGACTCAAGCTCTTATACAAGGAGGATGTCTAGTGGTAGGATGAGATATGTGGTGAGCTCTAGAGAGAGTAAGACCCACAGGGAGAAGTTCATAGGACCTAGCCTCCAATATATGAGATATGTGTTAAAAAAATGTCCTACACTAGATTACTCTTGAGTGTTGAGTTGAGTCCTTATGCATGATTCAAATCTATATGTGAGAATTGGGTAAAAGAAAAGGATAGGTAGATGACCCATATGATAAAGTCAATCCTTTGGTTGAGTTAGGTCCTACCTGGAGTGACATATTTTGTGAATCTCATCATTAGTTGCAAGTGAGGTAATATATGAACTCTAGTTATGAGAGTATGATGCTTTGTGCAAAAGATACTCAAAATACATGTTCTCCCTTCTTCTTCTCTTTCTTAATATATGATGATAGAAACCTCACTTGAGCTATATAGATGATTTATATATGAGGAGTCACTCGTATAAGCTTGACCCATTCTATATTTCCCCCTATATCATACATGTAGCACCCAAGATTGAAATCATGATAAGTTTGACTTTAAAATATTCTCTTCCCCTTCATATTAAACATGAAAGATATGATGCTGAGATCATGGGATAAACTTAGTATATTCTCTTTTTCCCTTCACATAATACATGCAACACATAAAAAGTTGAATTCATGAACTTGATATAAAGATATTTTTGGATCATAGGATATATGATAAGAAATATAGTTTGTAACTTTGATCTTCTCATTGTATGCTTCTAAGTTGAGTATGAATATCACACCATAGGGTGAAACCCTAATGGTCAAGCATGTTACGTAAGCCCTTCTTATGTAGAAAAATCCTAATATCAAGATGAAGATAAATCTCCTCTAATGCTGAAATCATTGTAAGATGTGGATCATAAAACATGTTAATGATGTTAGATTTCAACGATCTGAATATCATGGAAGATAAATGAATTCCTCCTGAACATTAAAAGTATGAACAAAACATGTACCCTTAGAGGTGATGTAACCCTAAGATATCATAATGTCATGTTATGGCTAAGACATTAAGTGATGCTTCCACATATATAAGGTGGTGTGAGTACACCCAAATGCTCTAATCCTAAGATGACAACTTAGGGTACATGTAGAATAATGATAGTTTTGGCACCTAGGAGTGGTAACTAGTATGAAGTTGAACCTAGTTACATCAGCTTAGGTACGACCTTAGTTGAATTTCGAGGACGAAATTCCAATAAGGTGGGCTGAATGTGATGACCCTGGTTTCTGGAATTTGATACCTAATATGCCATGTGAGGTCTATAAATATTACTAGTTGGTTAAATCCAAGTTGAGGTAACTTTATATTATACCTTGGGCTCTTTTGACCCACAAGTATGACTGCAATGACAATACATGATCACTAATAGGGCTGTTATGTACATGGAGATGTTTCATGCTAGTTATTAGTTGATTTTGAGGACATATGAAGTGAAGTATCCCAAATAAGTATTTCATGGATTAATATGATTGAATAATGAACCTTGGGATGCATCATGGCCATACCAAGTAAGTTCAGGTTCTATGATCATATAAGCATTATAGTTCTTGAATGCATGGTTATGCCGTTTTTATGTGACACATGTGTGGTGATTATGGGACTTGATGAGGCATGGAGGGATAGTGATATTCTTGCAGGGAACAATGTGAATGGTCCTATGGCTTGGAAATGACTTTTTGCTCTATTTGAGGTGATGTCCTCTAGTGATGTGATAATGGATTGAAATCCCTTGGTGAGGTGATAATTATGATCGCCTTGTGTATCATAGTGAACTAATACCATGTGGTGATGTGATCAACTTTATTCTTTATATGTTTTATATCTTCTGAAGTTGTACTCTACCTATGCTTTGTAGAATTTATTTAGGGGTTGCTTGTAACTTGATTGATGTCGTTAAAAGATGCCCAAATTTCTTAACAAATCAAGTGGAACCCTGATCATGTAGTTGTCCTGGCCATTTCTTTTGTCCTAATCATTAGGTTTAGAACAACTCCATAAGCAAGATGCTCCAAGGAGAGAGAGGGAAACCAAAGCTTCATCACCGACTCACGGTCAAGCTATCATCACCTTAAGGAGGGAAACAAAACCATAGATTAAAGGTTCACAAGGAAGAGGGAAAACCCTAGGCCGAAAAGATAAGGAAGAGAGGTGATCTTCAACTCAACTTTAGGCACTACCATGGAGAACCATGAATTCATCCAAAAGAGAGATAAGTTGCTCAAGAAGCACCACCATGGCAAACCATGGATTTGTTCAAGAGAAAGAAGAGAAGGGTAGGGTTGCAAGAAAATGAAACCTAGAAGGATATGTCACTTACCAAGATCAGGGAGCACCAAGGATAACCAAAGATGAGTTTCTCCAACCATAGATCACACATGTAAGGGTTCAACCACCTCGCTCCAAGGTTGAGCTCTCCTTCCTAACCACAAGGGTATACATTAGGTTTAGGCATGATGTAGTTGTCCTGGCCATAGATCCATTCCAGTGTTAGAACTTTCCGGCTGGTGAAATGAGTATTCCTAAGGGAAACTCAGAGCGCATAATGTTGAGTATGTGGGGTGCTTGGAGAGTACATCCTTGTTATCTAGATCTCAAGTGTTTAGCGAGGATGGCTGTAGTAATTCCTAGCCCTCAGTTTGAGAATAGTTGCGGTGGTGTCTTGCTATTTATATATGGGATGTGATTGGAGGACAACTGTGATTGTACCTTAGTGATTGGGTTGCATACCCTGGTTTCTAGTGTCATGACTTGTACTAAGGTCGGCTAGGTATTTTCAACTGACTATATGTCACTGGTGGAAGTTTGACTGATATGTTACTGTAGTGCAGACTCCTACTGACTGACTAGTGAGGATAAGATCTTGGATTGTGGCTCTTCCTAGATCTTGTATGAAAATGATTTAGACTTAGCTGTGGTCATTTAGATTTGGGTGGTATGACTCAAATCCTCAGGAAATTAATTAAAACATGTAATTTATCCATGTAGTATATCTACTTAGGGTTAAACACGCTTCAGATCGGATGTTTACCCTTGCCTTGTTTTGTTACCGCTTATTTGTTATATAATGGGGTAAGAGAAATAAACTATTACACATGTTCTTCATATTCCTTCTATAAGTATATTATGATTTTCTTATCTGCTAAAGATGTTATATCTGCCTAACTGGTGTAGTCAGTTTAAATTATTCATTTATCTAAATTTTCTCATCCAGTTTAATAATGTTATACTTTGTCATTGCAATAATCATTGGTTGAAAGTTATATGTCTCACTGGGACATGGGACCCACCCTTGTGGTTCGCCACATCTTTTAAGTGATCATCAGTAATGTGGGCAGGATCATGCTGTTGAGGAAGAGAAACTTGGAGATTAGTAGACGTAGAAGGTTGGAAAGTTTCTAGCCTTGTAGTAGCATTCTATGTGTTGTCCCTATACTCTCAGGTCTAGGAGGGATGTGTTTTGTGGATGATATGTACATCGATACATGTTTTTGGCCGTATGCCTTGGTTGTACATATGGCTTGTATAATTGGTTTATATATGTGAATAGATCTTTTGTGATAGGTGTGGCAGATGGCCACTATACAGACGTATATACCTGGTATGGTATGTGTTACATTATAGGTTGTGGACCTCATTGTAATATGTTTCCACATAGTGATGGTAATATAAAATCAGTTTCAATTTACTCGTTATTATGGTAATGTGTTGTTTAGATGTTGATTGCACACTTTGTTATGAGTTATCTCATTGGTGTGGCTTCATGGTGTCACAATCCTTATATTAGTTTAACTTGTCTATATGAGTCAGAAAATTTTGTAAACTATCAGTAAAAACTTCACCTCAACTGAAGTTATAGATTGAAAGTTATGAATTAGAAAGATTGTCAAAGAAACAATAATTTGAAATTTGTTTCAATATGACTTAACCCAATCCGTGATCCAAAAAATATTTCTGGCGGCCAATCCAAGCCCTTGGATCTGGTCCCACGAATCCAAGATCTATCATATGGTTCAAAGTTTATATTCTACCCTAGCTTCCAAGGGCATGGTAGCTTCCCATATCGTAACCTACACATCCATCCCTAGCTTAGAATCACAAAATTGAAGCCTTCTTTCACTTCCCTTCTTCCATCTCTTTCATCTCCCATCTTTCTCACCTTTTTTTTACAATTCTACACCCTTTTGTTCTTATCCTTCTTCCCCCGGCTCTGGTTGTACCACTGCATAGCCCTTTTGGGCGTTTGCCTGACAACAACTCTTGGGCCAATCCAACCCCCACCCATGTTGGAACAGTCTTAGAGGCTAGAGAAACTCTTTGCGGGTTGATAAATGTATACTTATCCCTTTATTTTCATCTTTTAGATATCTTTCTAGGATTATTTTATTATTTATCTTCTTAATTTTGTTATTAATTGCATTAGTTTGGAATTTTATATTTATTTAGAGTTTTAAATATAATTAATTATTTTTTTATAGGAAAATAGCTCATGAGTAAATTCTCCTAGAAGATATTTTGCACAAATTCCCACAGTGTCTGACTTCAGTATATACCTTTCACCAAAATTGGTATAAATCTCACATCTCAAGGTGGAATTTAATGTGCAAATATGCGTTAGAAAGAAAATTAAATTATCTACATGAAAAAAATATTTTCGGAATACTTCCTAATTTATAACTGGCGCAAAAATATGCTCGAAATTGCTGTTGCGGAAAATTACTGCAAAAAGAATGCTAGCCAAAACCTGTCTAAAACAACCCGACATAGAGAACATCTAGAGTACTTGCCCTATGTTACGGAGACATATCTACAGTTATGATCTTTATACCTTTTGCACTATGTACCCTTAAATGTAAGAAAGTAATCAGATCATCGGTATTGCTAAAAAAATGCAAAGCAATCAATTACTTCCTCTATTGACTAGATCCAGAAAGTTAGCAGCCGCCGACGACTATTTCTTTTATCCTAAACCTAATGTATACCCCCATACTTCTTCTATAAAAGGAGGAACACTTCTTCCTCCTTGGGGCATCTTTTCTCTCTCACTTTGGTACGAAGGATTTCTGGAACAATATTTCTATAATCTCGTTCTTAAGAATAAAGTAGCTTTTCATCGCTGTTACGTGTTATTTTCAATTTTGTTATTTTGTTGTGGTTAGATCTAGTTCTTCTTTTTCTACACCCCCTCTCTTGAGCAATCGAGCAAGGTAGGAAGAGACAACCATCTTCATTGTCTCTAACCAAGGATCAATAGTCGTAAGACTCGAAGATGGCTAGATCACTTCCTTCCTCTGCCTCTCCTTGCTCCTTCTCTATGAGTGAGTAGTTCTTTATCGAGGCAAGGAGAATAACCCATTATCCATGGCTTTTGATTTTTCCTTAATGATTCTAAATGACCTTTGAGATTGATAACTAGTTGATATATCAAAGTGATTAATTGATAATATCAAAAGTTAATCCGAATGGATATGACCTTGGAAATTTGGGTTTAGAACGACAATCTCAATTGCATAAGAGTTTTGAAGCAACCGTGGGTTTTCTCTTTTTAGGATGATGAACTAAGAAACATGAGCACCAGGACCAATGGGCTCATGTGGAGATCATCTTTAGTGGACTTTTAATTCACTTGCCTTCATCGAACCCGTCGTTTAAGGATTAATTGTTTGCCGAGGCCAAGGTGGTGAAAACCTCAAAAGCCTCGATTCTCTCCCTTTGATTTCAAACATCGTTTGATTTGTTTTCTTTACTTCTAATTCTTTCCATTCACAAGATTATTTGTCCTAACAATCATTTCATTTTTCCTTGTGACAGAGGCAAAATTTATTCTTGTTGGTTACAATATTACCTTGTGTTTCTTTCTCACATTAGTGTAATCAATCAAACCCCCAACCCGAATTTTACTTTTCATTCTAAATCTAAAAATACAAAAAATAATAAAATAGTTCTTCAAAATAATTGGGATAAAAGAAACAATCTTAAAAAGTTATCCTATGGGATCGACCCTTCTATACTAGCCTTAATTAGAAGTAGAAAAAGGATTAAACTCTAGGATAATAATCTTAGTGATTGTAAGTGCTAACCGACACATTAACAATTTGGCGCCGTTTCCAGGGACAACAAATTGTTTTCTCGAACCCCTAAAAACCTTTTGAAAAACATTTTTTTATTTTTTATGCCTTCCGAGTAACATTCTGGAAGTGTTACTCCTTCTGCCGAGTTTCCATTCCGGTAGTCTATTTTTCTGCAAATGCGCTAGTTTGTAAAAAAATGTTAGTTTTGTAATTTTTAACCTTGTGTCATAATCCCTTAGCCTTTCCTTTTAATTTATGATCTTGTACAAATCTTTAATTCTTTTTTGAATTATAAAAAACCTTTTCAAATGGAGTGGGCATCCCAATATCCCCCACAATGTTATTATTGTGGTCTTTACCACCATGCATCTCTTGCCTGCCCGACTCTACCCCATGCTTTTGATAACACCCCTTTTAATTGTGAGCCCTTTCATCCTGGTGGGTACAATGTGAATCCACATTTTCTAAGAACCATTATGGGGAACCTTGATATCCATATTCTAATGGGGGATATGATCAAAAAAATTTAGTGGGGTGTAACCAACTAAACCTTGGGGGTTATGAACATGTTTATGAAACCCAATGTAATCCTCAACAAGAAGAGAGACCTAGGGCCCTAGAGAATATAGCAGTAGAAGGATAAAAAAAACTAAAAATCATCCAAGCCTTCTTAACCGCCCTGCTAGAAGCCCAAACCCAATATATATATTATTCAAATATGTTTCCTCATGAATTGGTGACAACTTATAATATTGAATCTTCCTACCAAGATGGACAAAATGGAAATTACAATCCATCATCTTCTGGAGATTATTATGAGAAGCAATGCCACCCAAAATAATATGAGGGGTACTATCTCCAAGGACACTATGGGGAGTGTGGCGAGGATGTCCAAAATTTTGGGGTGTAGAAATCCTATGGTGAAATACAATTTAATCTTGAACTGGAAGAGAGACTTAAGGCCCTAGAAACGATGGAAGCAGAAGGATAAGCAAAACTTGAATCCAGCCAAGTTATGTTATCTACCTTACTATAGGATCAATCACAAACCCCCCTATAGATATTGAGCAACCCAAGATGGTTCTTCCTAGCGACGACGACGACGACGATCCTATTTTTGTGTCGTATATGTTGGATCCTGAAGAAATAGCACAAACAATGGAGCCATATTTTTCATACGGTGAGGACATGGGTATCCCTATCTTTCCTTTACAGACTTTACTACTTGAATATGAAAAGTCGAAGTAGGAGAGTCAATCTGAAAATCCAACAACCCCTCCACCACTTACAATAATCCAATTGACATCAAAAACCAATTGTAACATCCCTGACCTGGGTTATGCTTGAATCCTAGATGTTTTTTTTAAGAAAGATAATCGTATTCTTGCTCTTATCTTTTGAAAAGTAATTAAGGCTCAAGAGGAACTTATGTTTCAATTTTAGGCCTTTTTGAATAATGCTGAAACAATGTTTTGCTTGTTTTGGACTAAAGTGCAAATTACCCAAGTTAAGGGGTTAACTTGCAAATTATACATGATAAAATGTTCTTCAGGTGTTGCAGCATCATAAGAATGAAAATGATGCAGAGGTATGGCTTGTAGAAGCCTGAGTACCAAGAAAGAGCCTATTAAGCAATGTTTGTGTATTAAAACCTAGTTTTGGTGTAATGTGCAATTCACCCAAAACCTAGGGTTCAATATGCAAAATGTCACTCCTAGAGAGCCCTAATGTATCTTGGCATCAAGTAGAGAAAATAAAATGAGAAGGACATCTCATTTGAATCACTTTGGAGAAGAGAGAATCTTGATATTAAAATAATCAAGATTTAAGCATAATTGGAAACATAATTCAATTTAATGCAAAAATAAATATATTAATGGGAGTGCCCTTCAACCAAATATGTGAAGGTTGAATTTGGATACGATTGTACGTCCTTGTGCCTTTCTATGGCACCGAAAATATCCTGAGTGGAGAACCCACTCACATTAGTTAACTAAAAAGTAATATCCACTAAAAATGGGATATTAGTATTATATGAATTAAGGTGCTTAATTGCTTTTCCTTTAATGTATGGATAATGAAGAGGAATTCGAAGGTGGGGAATATGGCTTTTCATGCAAGTATTTGAGGGGGAGATGTGGCACCAATTTTGGGAGTTAAAAGATTTTTATATCACTTTCTCTCTCATTGAAATTCCCTTATAAACACTTCATTTTCCACCCACTTGAAGACTCTTTTTCGGATTTTCTTTCTCTCCTGGCTTTGTTTGAACACAAGGGAGCTTAGGAGACACAGGAGGACGTGCCCCAACCTGTAGGTAAGCTCCATAGTTATCTTCAACCTTGATTTCATGGTGGAAATCGAAATTCAATGTTGAATTTCTTCTTTTCTTCATTCAATCTTCAACCTTAGCCATCCCTTTCACTCAAAGACTTGAGGATGAGCCTTGTGAAGTTGAGGAAGCTTCATTCATCATTTAGGACGTGAAGGTTGAAGCTTGGATTCAATTTTGAAGGTGGGTTATATAACTTGAAACCTTGAATGTTATTATTGATTTCATTTCTTCATCATATGTTGATTCTTTCTTCATTCTCGAAATTCCATTTGATTAATTGTTGAAATTACCACAAGAATCACAACAAATTTCAAAGGTTTGGAGCTTGAAGATGATGATGTCATCTTAATCACACACCTCAACAAATTACATGAGAAAACAGTTTCAACATTGGAACCAATCGGTTTCAAGATCGATTGAAACCAAACGGTCTCAAGACCGTTTGGGAGTAAACAGTCTCAAGACCATTTGAGATCAAACGGTCTCAAACCGTTTGGAGGATCAATGCTGATGTGGATGGATGATGATTAAATAATACCAATTGATTTGATTTTTAAAGGTTCCATGTATGGATGATCCACTAATTTCAAACCCCAATCGATTGAATTGATTGAAGCCTTAATTGATGGAATTGATCAAGACCGAATGGGTAAAACCAATCAAGACCGAACAAGTAAAATTGATTAAGACCGAATGGGTAAAATCAATCAAGACCGAATGGGTAAAAGTTATCAAGACCGAATGGGTAAAATCAATCAAGATCGAATGGGCAAAGTTGATCAAGATCGAATGGGTAATTTGATCTTTAAAACCATTTGGTCAAGTTGACCGTTTGGGAGAGTAGACTGAATGGAGGTCAAGCACCTCAAGACCGAATGGAGGTCAATCATCTCAAGATCGTATGGAGGTCAAGAACCTCAAGACCGTATGGAGGTCAAGTACCTCAAGACCGTTTGAATGTTCAAAAGTAACAAAACCGTTTGGAAATTTAATAGTTTCAAAGTTATGAAAGACCAATTAATCCCTGGATTGTTAAATAGCATATATCCAAGTTAAATCCAGTGGTTGTACCTCTAAAGTACTTAGATGATTAGTACCTTTTGAGTGGTTAACCTTTGATGCTTATCGAAGCAACATCTCAACACACTAAGCTAACCCTAAGTGTGTATACTTAAATTAGGGGTTGACCTAATCTAATCAAGTTTGAAGTGATCAACATCCTATAGGGGATGAGAGAGAGGAATTCATATATGTATAATGATCAAGTAAGTGGTTAAGCCCCTACAATCTCAACATGAAAATAATATGTAATTAGGGTATGATCCTTGATGAAGAGATCTGAATCCCTAATTAAGAAGGTTGATGAACCCTAACCCTTATTTAGGGCAATACTAGGTGTAACCCTAATTAAGGGTGAAGTTATGTGAAACCCTAACTTAGGGTGATGTTATGTGAAACCCTAACTTAGGATGATGTTATGTAAAACCCTAACCTAGGGTGATGTTATGTGAAACCCTAATTAAGGGTGAAGTTATGTGAAACCCTAACTTAGGGTGATGTTATGTAAAACCCTAACCTAGGGTGATGTTATGTGAAACCCTATCCTAGGGTGAAGGTATGTGGAACCCTAATGCAATAATGTGATGTTAGACCCTAATATAGGGTGATGTTATGTAATGCTATATGTAAACCCTAATTGATAAAGATGGGAAATCCTATCCCTAATAATGAAATAGTGATTAATATATTGATAAGTGAAACACCTAAGGTGGTTGTTAATGGGTGACCTTATATTAATAATGCCTTAACTAGAGATGAGTCCATATCATTGATAGTGGTTGCATATTTTAAAAAAGTGACTTGTGATCAATACATTACATGATAAATGTGATGAACTGGTGCATGAAGTATTAGGATGGGAGATACCCTAATACACGATAAGTTGATGAACTTAAGATAAAGATGATGAGGGAAGTGATACATCAAGACATGATAGATATCACATCTAGCACCTCAAGTTTGATACACCTTGATGTAATCTAAATCCAATATACTTAGATGAGTAACACATGAAGTGTGTCATGTCAATTGTGACATTGAGATATAATGTACTTTGATAAGTGTAGGTCAACATACCTTAAGAAAATGTTAAGACAAGTTAATAAAGTATGATGTAACCATATTCTGGTAAAATTGAGAGAGGAACTCATATCTTGTGTTGATATTTCATTTAATGATAAGTGATGATAATAAATAAGCATGATTGAATACTTATGTTATTAATGTTGGCTCCTAGCTGTGTGGAGCAATGAATTAGGGCTTGATCATTAATAAAATGATCTTGATAACCTAAATGGTTAATAATGGAAAACCTTAATCCTAATGAAGGGTGATGGTATGTAAGAAAAATCCTAACCCTAAATAAGGGAATAGTGATGCTACTCTTACATTGCATAGTGCTGATATATAATTGATATAAATGTTATCATGAAATGATCATGTATGTAATCATGAGATGATGAGCATAGCCATGTATGAGCTATGATGTGTTAATTATTTAAATGCATTAAGGGCCTTGTGAGCCATTATATGCTTTTTTGCCTAGTAAGAGGTAACAAGAGACTAAATGGGCTTTGGGAGCCATGTGAGATGCTTGTGTAGAAAGTATCATGTTTACCTTGGTCAGATGACCTGAAGGTATTAGTTACCTGATAAGTGGTACATGTGTTCTTGATAAATTGAGGTTTGAATACCCATATTCCATAATCATGATGGTGAGATGTTAAGGGATGAGAATGCCCATGATGTGACAAGGGATTAAGATCCCAATGTTTTATAAAATTTTGAAAAGTACTTGATAGATGAATTATACTTTTATTTGTAGCATTTGTCATAATAATGTTTGAGAACTTGACTGATGCTAAAAGAATACATTAATGCACTTAAATAATCAAGAAAAATCTCATCATGTAGTGCCCTGGCCATAGATCCATCAACGTCAGAATTTGTTGAATGGTGAAACGAGTTGCTCTGTGACATAACTCGGAAGCCACATTTTGAATATGTGGGGGTAATGGGTAAATATATCCTTACACCTCATAGGACTGACTACGGGATATATCCTATGGACATGAATGGTTACAGACCATATCCCAATAAGAGTATGGCTATGGGCCATAAATCCACAATACTAGGCATTGGCTACGGGCCATATCCTGAAAAGAGTATGGCAACGGGCCATAACTCCACAATACTAGGCATTGGCTACGGGCCATATCCTGAAAAGAGTATTTTCTACGGGCTATAAATCTATAGCAAAGTTACCAGTATACCCTGGAAAGCTATTTAGCAGCGACACTAGATGTCCTGCATATAGTCTCGTACTGACTGAGATAGATGAGGTCATGAAAATCCGGTTCTTCCATTGACCTTGTATGGCACTGATTTTGACTTTGCAATGGTCGATTGGAGTATGAGTGGTATACCTCATCTCCTCAGGGCATAAGTGTGATTGTAAAATGTAATCAGCCGTATAATATGTTTTCTTAAGGATTGAATAAGAAAATCATCGGCTGATGTTACATTTCTTTAATGCATCTTTAGTTGATAAATGATATATTTATGTTTCCTTACATTCCTTGAAAAGTATATAGATGATGTACAAGTCTACCATGGGTAGATGCAATGTTCTCCTTGAGAAAGGAGATTATCGTATTCTATTCATATAATGATTAGTACTGCTGTTAATAGAAAAGAACTCCTGCTCAGTTTATTACTGTTTATCTGCAATAATAATGTTTATGGCGGAGAGTTATATCTCTCGCTGGGACAAGTTTCAATTGTCTCACCCCCGTGAGATCCAATTTTTTAGGTAGACGCAGAAGAAGAGGCAAAAATCCTATAGTAGGGGGAGAGCAACAACAACAACAAGGACAACTGTAAAACTCCAGGTGGAGACTCTGGATGTCATTTTTTTGTATAGAAAGTCCTATGTGTCGTCTCTGTACTCTCAGGTCCTCGGAGTTAGTAGTTAGTACTTTGAATGAATCAATCTGGGATTTTGGCTTGATGCCTCGAGGTTCTTATGCTGCTTGTGTATAGTTTTAACAAAGCAGTTGATGCTTGTAATCCTCGAGAAGGAATGGTACAAGATATGTACTTATGAACCAGTATGTAAATGAAATATAGTGGTTCTTGATAAAAGAGTTTTCCTGTGTTTGGATCTCTTTGTAAATGGTTTTAATTTCTAGTTATTTTTCAGTAATCCACTGTGAATGAACGCTTCCTCTTAAGTAAATCATGTTTTTGTGATTTGTATGCCACACCAATACCCTTATTTTGAGTCTATTTTGGATAATAAGCATCCAACCCCCTTTGACAAAATGATTCCTCACATTCTGTCACAACCAATTCCCATTCCATGCACAACTGATTTAGAAGAAGAGACACAACCCTTAGAAGAGGTCCACATGCCCCCTTCCGCTGTCTACAAGGAATATGTCCCCATTTTTATCCCTCATGAACCCGTGGGAACTCCTTGCATAGAGGAACTAGAGTTACATGCTATATCAACCATGAATCCCATCTATCCCAAGGTTGATTGGATAAATTTTGAGGAAAGCAAAAATACTTATCATGTTGATCTAAATGTAGTTGTCTCTTTCATATCACCACCAATTATCCTATATGTAGGTCAATATGACAGGGGGAAACCTGAGCCAGATCCTCCACCTGACCTTGAACATCTGGCACTGCAAGTGTTACCAATCGGGTACCCACCAACCTCCCCCAATCCACATCCATCTTCGACATTTCCTTTACATCTAAAGGAAGATGTGTGGATCCTTTTGGAAGGAGTGAGAGGCAAGAGACATTATGGAAGCCTCTTTAAGATTCCATGACCACCCATCTGTTGGATGTACCATGAAGCTCCTTTGTTCAAAGTTACAACCTTCATCAACATCCCCTTCAGCTGGACATTTTTTGAGCTACCGAGACCTCCTGGTGATCCCATTAATTTCCTTCCCTCCATTATGGATTTAAGTTTTTCTCGGGATGAGCAAAATCTTAAGTTCGGGGTGGAGGTGGGTGGTACGCACTCCTTCCACCCACTCTATCTTATTTTTTTACAAACTCTCATCATGTTATGTAGTTTAGTTTTAATTTTTCAAAAATTTACTAAAAATTTCAATTTTCTAGTTTGGCCTTTATCTAGTCGGCCAGTTTGAATAGATGTTTATCATTTTAACCCAAATTGAATTTAGTAAACTTTTTGCAAAGACTATTACAAATTACCATGTCTGAAACCACCATGTCACCTAGGATCCCTAATAACACCACTCTACGGAATAGTTGGCAAGTCATAAGGAATCGATCCGATTCAAGCATAATTTTCCCTATATTTAAGCAATGGATTATCTTGTTATAAAATTTATATGATGTGATTTATAGGAATACTCTAACTAGAGCAATGACACTCTCTGACAAAAATATATGATTTTTTTTGAAAGTTATAAGCACAAGAACATCTCTTCCTTCCCTCTATTTTTCTTCTAAAAAAGAGAAGAAAAAAATCACCACCAGACAAAAATCAAGTCCGGGGTGGCATGCTTCCCAAAATAAAAACTCCATATCCCACAAAGGGGTGTACCATCAAAAGATACCAAAAGTACAAATGAAAAAAAAATAATGAGCAATATAGCCACAACTCCATAAATTCATATCCCGAGTCGAATAGAGGAGGGATCAATATATTTTTGTCACTTCTGTCTTTATTTTCACACCCCCAAATTCGTCCTATTCTTATGCAATAACTTAAAAAAAAGTAATAAAAATTGAGAGTTTCAAAGCGAAAGTAAGACGATGCCTATTTTTCTACAAATTCTTATTTTAGAAACTAAATTTGACAATTGTTTTGATAGAGAATATATAATTGTATGCTATGTGGTTCTAGGAGATTGGGTCACTTAGCCAAAATTTGGAGGTGAGGTCTGTAGTGATGTTATTAAGGTGAGGATGGCATATTGGGAGTATAAATTGGACTTTATTTGTGATTTTATTTGCTTGAGGACAAGCAAAGATTCAAGTCTGGGGTATTTTGATAATTGTATACTTATCCCTTTATTTTCATCTTTAGATATCTTTCTAGGATTGTTTTGTTATTTATATTCTTTATTTTGCTATTAATTTCATTAGTTTGGAATTTTCTATTTATTTAGAGTTTTAAATATATTTGTTTTTTTGTAGGAAAATAGCTCATGAGTAAATTCCCCTAGAAGATATTTTACACAAATTCCCGCAGTGTCTGACTTCAGTATATACCTTTCACCAAAATTGGTATAACTCCCACATCGCAAGGAGGAATTTAATGTGCAAGTATGCATTGGAAAGAGAATTCAATTATCTACAGGAAAAATATATTTTCAGACCTATGAATTTATAACTGACCCAAAAATACGCTCGAAATTTCTGTTATGGAAAATTACTACAAAAGAAATGCAAAGCAATCAATTATTTCCTCTATTGACTAGATCCAGAAAGTTAGCTGCTGCCGGAGGCCATTTGTTTTGTTCTAAACCTAATGTATACCCCCTCCTTCTCCTATAAAAGGAGGGGTACTTCCTCCTCCTCGGGGCATCTTTTTTCTCTCACTTTGGTACGAAGAATTTCTGGAGCAATATTTATGTAATCTCATTCTTAAGAATAAAGTAGCTTTTTATCTCTATTATGTGTTATTTTTAATTCCGTTATTTCGTTGTGGTTAGATCTAGTTCTTCTTTTTCTCCACCTCCCCTCTTGAGAAATCGAGTAAGGTAGGAAGAGACAACCATCTTCATTGTCTCTAACCAAGGATCAGTAGTCATAAGACTCGAAGATGGCTAGATCACTTCCTTCCTCCGTCTCTCCTTGCTCTTCTCTATGAGTGAGTAGTTCTTTATCGAAGAAAGGGAAATAACACTTTAGCCATTGCTTTTGTTTTTTTCTTAACGATTCTAGATGGCCTTTGAGATTGATAACTAGTTGATATATCAAAGTGATTAATTGATAATATCAAAAGTTAATCTGAATGGATATGACTTTGGAAATTTGGGTTTAGAACAACAATCTCAATTGCATAAGTGTTTTCAAAATTTTGTTAATCATACCTCCCATTAGAATATGGATATCAAGGTTCCCCATAATGGTTCTTAGAAAAATGTGGATTCACATTGTACCCACCAGGATGAATGGGCTCACAATTAAAAGGGGTGTTATCAAAAGCATGGGGTAGAGTCGGGCAGGCAAGAGATGCATGGTGGTAAAGACTACAATAATAACATTGTGGGGGATATTGAGATGCCCACTCCATTTGAAAAGGTTTTTTTTACAATTCAAAAAGGAACTAAAGATATGTACAAGACCATAAATTAAAAGGAAAAGCTAAGGGATTATGACACAAGGTTAAAAATTACAAAACTAACAATTTTTTACAAACTAGTGCATTTGCAGAAAAAATAGACTGTCGGAATGGAAACTCGACAGAAGGAGTAGCACTTCTGGAATGTTACTCAGAAGGCATAAAAAATAAAAAAAGTTTTTCAAAAGGTTTTTAGGGTTCGAAAAACAATCCGTTGTCCCCGGCAACTGTGCCAAATTATTAATGTGTCATTTAGCACTTACAATCACTAAGATTATTATCCTAGAGTTTAATCTTTTTTCTACTTCCGATTAAGGCTAGTATAGAAGGGTCGATCCCACATGACAACTTTTTAAGATTGTTTCTTTTATCCCAATTATTTTGAAGAACTATTTTATTATTTTTTTGTATTTTTAGATTTAGAATGGAAAGTAAAAGTTGGGTTGGGGGATTGATTGATTACACTAATGTGAGAAAGAAACACAAGGTAATATTGTAACCAACAAGAATAAATTTTGTCTATGTCATAAGGAAAAATGAAATGATTGTTAGCACAAATAATCTTGTGAATGGAAAGACTTAGAAGTAAAGAAAGAGAATCAAATGATGTTTGAAATTAAAGGGAGAGAATCGAGGCTTTTGGGGTTTTCACCACCTTGGCCTAGGCAAATGATTAATCCTTAAACGACGGGTTCGATGAAGGCAAGTGAATTAAAAATCCACTAAATATGATTTCCACATGAGCCCATTGGTCATGGTGCTCATGTTTCTTAGTTCATCATCCTAAAAAGAGAAAATTCATGGTCGCTTGAAAACACTTATGCAATTGAGTTGTTGTTCTAAACCCAAAGATTTATATTTGTGAAACATCCAACCTTGATTTAGGTGAAATAACCCTTTAGCCATTGCTTTTGGTTTTTTGTTAACGATTCTAGATGGCCTTTGAGATTGATAACTAGTTGATATATCAAAGTGATTAATTGATAATATAAAAAGTTAATCCGAATGGATATGACTTTGGAAATTTGGGTTTAGAACAACAATCTCAATTGGACATATACCTAAGAATTTTGGAATACATATTTACTAGTAATTTTTAATACCACTAGTCTGGCCAATAGGAGAATCAAGCATACATTAATATAGAACATTTGATTGAACAACTTTGCTATATCCTTAAAGTAGTCATTAAAAGTGATCATGACATTATAAACAAGTGTGATTTGATTAATATCAACAAGATTTATATATCCTACTCATTTTCATCAAGGTTGGATGTTTCACCTAAATCTATATGTCATTTCCCATAATTGAGATTATAAAAGGGGAATAACCCTTTAGCCATTGCTTTTGGTTTTTTCTTAATGATTCTAGATGGCCTTTGAGATTGATAACTAGTTGATATATCAAAGTGATTTATTGATAATATCAAAAGTTAATCCGAATGGATATGACTTTGGAAATTTGGGTTTAGAACAACAATCTCAATTGCATGTGTTTTCAAGCGACCATGAATTTTCTCTTTTTAGGATGATGAACTAAGAAACATGAGCACCATGACCGATGGGCTCATGTGGAGATCATATTTAGTGGATTTTTAATTCACTTGCCTTTATCGAACCCGTCATTTAAGGATTAATCATTTGCCTAGGCCAAGGTGGTGAAAACCCCAAAAGCCTCGATTCTCTCCCTTTAATTTCAAACATCATTTGATTCTCTTTCTTTACTTCTAAGTCTTTCCATTCATAAGATTATTTGTGCTAACAATCATTTCATTTTTCCTTATGACATAGACAAAATTTATTCTTGTTGGTTACAATATTACCTTGTGTTTCTTTCTCACATTAGTGTAATCAATCAAACCCCAACCCAACTTTTACTTTCCATTCTAAATATAAAAATACAAAAAAATAATAAAATAGTTCTTCAAAATAATTGGGATAAAAGAAACAATCTTAAAAAGTTGTCCTGTGGGATCGACCCTTCTATACTAGCCTTAATCGGAAGTAGAAAAAGGATTAAACTCTAGGATAATAATCTTAGTGATTGTAAGTGCTAAATGACACATTAATAATTTGGCACAGTTGTCGGGGACAACAGATTGTTTTCTCGAACCCTAAAAACCTTTTGAATTTTTATTTTTATTTTTTATGCCTTCCTTGTAACATTCCAGAAGTACTACTCCTCCGTCTGCCAAGTTTCCATTCCGACAGTCTATTTTTTCTGCAAATGCACTAGTTTGTAAAAAATTGTTAGTTTTGTAATTTTTAACCTTGTGTCATAATCCCTTAGCTTTTCCTTTTAATTTACCACCATGCGTCTCTTGCCTGCCCGACTCTACCCCATGCTTTTGATAACACCCCTTTTAATTGTGAGCCCTTTCATCCTGGTGGGTACAATGTGAATCCACATTTTTCTAAGAACCATTATGGGGAACCTTGATATCCATATTCTAATGGGGGATATGATCAACAAAATTTTATGAGGTGTAACCAACTAAACCTTGGGGAACTCCTTGCATAGAGGAACTAGAGTTACATGCTATATCAACCATGAATCCCATCTATCCCAAGGTTGATTGCATTAATTTTGAGGAAAGCAAAAATACTTATCATGCTGATCTAAATGTAGTTGTCTCTTTCATATCAACACCAAATATCCTATATGAAGGTCAATATGATGGGGGGAAACCTGAGCCATATCCTTCGCCTGACCTTGCACATCTGGCACTGCAAGTGTTACCAATCAGGTACCCACCAACCTCCCCCAATCCACATCCATCTTCGACATTTCCTTTACATCTAAAGGAAGCTGTGTGTATCCTTTTGGAAGGAGTGAGAAGCAAAAGACATTATGGAAGCCTCTTTAAGCTTCCACGACCACCCATCTATTGGATGTACCATGAAGCTCCTTTGTTCAAAGTTACAACCATCATCAACGTCCCCTTCAGCTGAATATTGTTTGAGCTACCGGGACCTCCTGGTGATCCCATTAATATCCCTCCATTCTGGATTTAAGTTTTTCTCGGGACGAGACAAATCTTAAGTTCAGGGTGGAGGTGGGTGGTACATATTCCTTCCACCCACTCTATCTTATTTTTTTTTACAAACTCTCATCATGTTATGTAGTTTAGTTTTAATTTTTCAAAAATTCGCTAAAAATTTTAATTTTCTAGTTTGGCCTTTATCTAGTCGGCCAGTTTGAATAGATGTTTATCATTTTACCCCAAATTGAATTTAGTAAACTTTTTGCAAAGACTATTACAAATTGCCATGTCTGAAACCACCATGTCACCTAGGATCCCTAATAACATTACTCCTCGGAATAGTTGGCAAGTTATAAGGAATCGATCATAACCAAGCATAATTTTCCCTATATTTAAGAAATGGATTATCTTGTTATAAAATTTGTATGATGTGATTTATAGGAATACTCTAACTAGAGCAATAACACTCTATGAAAAAAATATATGATTTTTTTTGAAAGTTATAAGCACAAGAACATCTCTTCCTTCCCTCTATTTTTCTTCTAAAAAAGAGAAGCAAAAAATCACCAGCAGACAAAAATCAAGTCCGGGGTGGCATGCTTCCCAAAATGAAAACTCTATACCCCACAAAGGTACGTACCATCAAAAGATGCCAAAAGTGCACATGAAAAAAAATTGTGAACAATGTAGCCACAACTCCATAAATTCATATCCCGAGTCGAATAGAGAAGGGATCAATATATTTTCATCACTTCTTTCTTTGTTCTCACACCCCAAAATTCGTCCTATTCTTGTGCAATAACTTAAAAAAAAAGAATAAAAATTGAGAGTGTCAAAGTGAAAGTAAGACGATGCCTATTTTTCTACAAATTCTTATTTTAGAAGCTAGATTTGACAATTGTTTTGATAGAGAATATATAATTTTATGTTATGTGGTTTTAGGAGATTGGGTCACTTGGCCAAAATTTAGAGGTAAGGACTGTAGTGATGTTATTAAGGTGAGTATGACATATTGGGAGTATAAATTGGACTTTATTTGTGATTTTATTTGCTTGAGGACAAGCAAAGATTCAAGTCTGAGGTATTTTGATAAATGTATACTTATGCCTTTATTTTCATCTTTTAGATATCTTTCTAGGATTGTTTTATTATTTATCTTATTCATTTTGTTATTAATTGCATAGTTTGGAATTTTCTATTTATTTGCTTATTTTTTTATAGGAAAATAGCTCATGAGTAAATTCTCCTAGAAGATATTTTGCACAAATTTCCGCAATGTCTGACTTCAGTATATAACTTTCACCAAAATTGATATAACTCCCACATCTCAAAGCAAAATTTAATGTGCAAGTATGCGTTAGAAAGAGAATTCAATTGTCTATAGGGAAAACATATTTTCGGACAGCTTCCAAATTTATACCTTACCCATAAATATGCTCTAAATTTCTGGTGTGGGAAATTGTTGTAAAAGGAATGCAAAGCAATCAATTATTTCCTCTATTGACTAGATCCAGAAAGTTAGCAGCCGCCGCCGACTATTTCTTTTGCCCTAAACCTAATGTATACCCCCCTCCTTCTCCTATAAAAGGAGGGGCACTTCCTCCTCCTTGGGGCATCTTTTTTCTCTCACTTTGGTACGAATGATTTCTGGAGCAATATTTCTATAATCTCATTCTTAAGAATAAAGTAACTTTTCATCTCTGTTATGTGTTATTTTCAATTTTGTTATTTTTGTGTGGTTAGATCTAGTTCTTCTTTTTCTCCACCCCCTCTCTTGAGCAATCGAGCAAGGTAGGAAGAGATAACTGTCTTCATTGTCTCTAACTGAGGATCAATAGTCATAAGACTCGAAGATGGCTAGATCACTTCCTTCCTCTGTCTCTCCTTGCTCCTCCATGTGTGAGTAGTTCTTTATCGAGGCAAGGGGAATAACCCCTTAGCCATGGCTTTCAATTTTTTCTTAACGATTCTAGATGGCCTTTGAGATTGATAACTAGTTGATATATCAAAGTCATTAATTGATAATATCAAAAGTCAATCTGAATGGATATGACCTTGGAAATTTGGGTTTAGAACGACAATCTCAATTGCATAAGAGTTTTGAAGTGACCATGGATTTTCTCTTTTTAGGATGATGAACTAAGAAACATGAACACCAGGACCAATGGGCTCATGTAGAGATCATCTTTAGTGGATTTTTAATTCACTTGCCTTCATCAAACCCGTCGTTTTAAGGATTAATCATTTGCCTAGGCCAAGGTGGTGAAAACCCTAAAAGCCTCGATTCTCTACCTTTGATTTTAAACATTGTTTGATTCACTTTCTTTACTTCTAAGTCTTTCCATTCACAAGATTATTTGTGTTAACAATCATTTCATTTTTCCTTGTGACAGGGGCAAAATTTATTCTTGTTGGTTACAATATTACCTTGTGTTTCTTTCTCGCATTAGTGTAATCAATCAAACCCCCAACCCAACTTTTACTTTTCATTCTAAATATGAAAATACAAAAAAAAATAGTTCTTCAAAATAATTGGGATAAAAGAAACAATCTTAAAAAGTTGTCCTGTGGGATCGACCCTTCTATACTAGCCTTAATTGGAAGTAGAAAAATGATTAAACTCTATGATAATAATATTAGTGATTGTAAGTGCTAAACGACGCATTAACACGGGCCCATCCATGACCATTATCTACTTCGTCCACACAATCCAACAAATCTTGAGTGGTAGTGTGGCAATGAGATGGATTCTAGGTGGTGGCCTATCTCTATGAGGGAGATGAACACCCAAGCTGACAATTCATAAGGTAAGGGACACGATCACAAGAGTCCCCCTCGCAACATTTGTGGGTGGGTCAAAGGATCTTTGACTTGCAACCCGATGTCATGGTGTCCCGGAGACCAAGCCAATGGGCCATGCTACGTTGTCCCAGTGTGGTATTTTTAATTATACACACACTCTCATTTTCATGAAATAATGCTAAATCCTTAAAATATGTATCAAATCATTACTAGCGCAAAAAGAGACACAAATATATATGATTTTAATCAAGAAAACTAGATGTATCCGTGGAAACCCACCAAGCTATGAGATTATTCAAAATCAGAACACCCGTCGAACATTAATTAATCATATTACCAAAAAAGTACAAAATTAAAACCAAATAAAATTTCTAAACATTTCAAACAAAACATTTACACAAAGGTCCAACTTCACATATATATTCATAATAGGTAACATTAAATGAGTTCAGTGGCCTTATCACGACTTGTATACAAAAGGGTGCTATCCATATAATTACACATTTACATTATACATGACACACATCTAGAAATATGATTCAACATACATCATGTACCCATACCCCTGACTAGACCTTAGAGTAGTACATGGATGACTGTATTACTCTAACATGAGACAAACCAACCTCTCCACTTCACTAGTCACCAAACAAAGCCTCCTCTCCACCAATGTTTAACCACACTACTGATTACCTATAAAGGTTTGGAAACCCACAAGATGAAACCCATATCTCAGCGATATGATATAAACTTAATAACATTTATTGTTTACAAACAAGTTATGAAATTAAATCAATTAAAAATAGATAGCATAAAAGATTTGAAATTGAGTAGTGTATATGCAATGATTAAGCATGACTCATGTTACAAAATGATTACACATGAAGAGATATGAATCACATATAATGAGATCAAAATAATAAAACAATAGATATCATTCAAGATGATTTGTCAAAGAATCCTAATAGGTATACTAAATAGTTGAATTACATATTTTATTAAGCCTCAAGTAGTTTGAGGCGTACCACTCAAACTGCTAACTGACCATTGCGAAGTGGAAATCAGCCCCATATAAGATCTTGAATATCTAGAATCCTAAAGATATCTTCCCCTCTATCAATACGAGCGATAATTGTAGTGGTACATCGACCCAACTACTAAAACAACTAGGTCTATCTTAGGTACACTTGACACAACACCAAAAATTAGGGTATAAACCCTCAAGTCTAAATTATGACTGCAGTCACTCTCAATCACATAAAATCTAAGATATGGCCTCAACCACTTTCTATAAATTTGAGATCAGGATGACAAAGATGTCCCCTCCCTACACCAATATGTACTCAATAGTACATACTTTCAGCTCCTTTTGGATTACTCAATTTGTATATAGTAAGTTCTAACACTGAGATAGTTGTACACCTTAGAGCACTACATGATTAAGGCTCCACTTACTTGTTTAAGACAATTAAGTATTTTTGACTGCATCACCAAGTTAGATATAATTACCTAAATGATTCTGATAATGTAAATCAAAGATTGATACTCAGAAGATATAAAGCATATAAAACAATTTCATATTACTCCATCAAGGTATACTTGTCTATCTTTGACCATGAAGAGGAATGCACATAACAACCCAATTTTCCTCTAATACCAAAACAGTAATAACTCTTCATATGAATCTTCTTAGCATACCAAATTTTGCAGAGAACTTTGTAAGACATAAATAAAGTATCACCCAAAATTTTAGCTTAAAATGCCAATGTATGTGAAAATTATGCTATTTCTAACTATTAGACTATTATATGCTCAAGACCTATCATGGATGAGCTACCTTCATTACTAGAGTTTTTTCCAAGAATCATTACATCATCATAACAATAATTACAAACCTTAGACTTGGCATAATGACCATCAAACAAAAAGGGATAATATAGTGGTTGGATTTTTTATTTGGTATTAAGACACCATAAGAATTACATTTCCCACATAGTCATTACACTTGTATTTAGGATTTCAGACTTTGCATGTTAGAAGAAAAGCTCAATGTACAACATAAAACGTTAAAAAATCTAAGAAAGTTCAAGAACTCATATTATCATCTTACTTATACAAAACAATTTATAAAAGACTATCTTTTGACACAATACAAAATTTTTAAAATAAGATTAAGGTCATTAATGTATTAACTAGGCAAGAAATGCATTAATAAGTTATATCATTTACTTTATATATAATGAAAATCGAGTCCAAGATGAGAATTACAAAAATAGTGAAAAATATCTAGTTTTTGTTCTTCAAAAACTCCAAAGAAACTCCTAATATCCAAGATCCGGGTGTATCTAGAGCAAAGAGAGAAGAAAACAGGATTCCTTAACCATGTGCATAAGTTTCCAACTTGTAGCACCATGGATCTCGATCATGGTCCAAGAAACATCAAGAAAAAGGAAAAAAAATGAGATCTTACTTGTATGGAGCAAGAATTGAATTAAAAGCCTTAGATCAGTCAAGGGGAAGCTCAATCCGAAGCATGCACCCACAAGCTAAGAAATTCATTGGCCTGCGATGGATGCTCCTCTATCCATGAAATCAAGAGATTCATAAAAATTTATTAGAAGAGAATAAAAAAAGTATTTATAGGCAGGATAGTAGTTGAATGATCTAAAGTCATAATTTTGTTGGTCAAAGGGTCAGAAAATCTATAGACAATATGCCAAGGAACTCCATCCGAATTTTCCCGGCCGTCTATCTAAAGACAACCTCATTGATATGATGAATTATGATCCCTTGTCGGAGACAACAGTTCCTTCGTTGGCCCTATTGGAAATGGTCCATCGGTCGATTGATCAGTAAATATATCAGCTGCTGTGAACTGATCCTCGTCGGTCGATGAAAGCATTAAAACCCGTCGACCTGCTTCTAATCCAACTGTCACCGGCTTGGCAAAGAACATGTGGACTAGTAAATAACTATGGTTGGGATTAAACAACCGAGTGCACGCGTAAGGATTGCTTGAGGGTGTGAGCGATTCAGTCACGCGTATACGTTGTTCATCCTCATTCCATGATCTACAGTGAACGACTTTTTTTTTTTAAACTCTAGACAAAGCTTCAGTCAAGGATGAGTTGATCGTAGGGTATGCTTCAATGAAATTAATTCATGTCGAGGACAGCCCGACGGAACTCCTGTACTAAAAGTCGTCGATCCAGTCCACCTTAACTTAACATCGGGCTCCATAACTTCGTTGAGGTGAAATCCTGCAAAACTCCATCGGGAAAAGGCAGGGGAAAATCTCGTTGGACATGTTTCACCGGACCGACGAAGCTAAGGATTTAATATCTTTTCTCAGGGCTATTAACCCGTTGACTAAAACATATGACATTACTACTGACTAAAATAAATATTTATAAGAAAAATGTACCGTATGTAACAAAATCCAAAAGCGTCTCTATGAAAATAATATTTCACACAGTTGTTAGAAACACCATGTAATAAATTGCCAAGTGCTAAAATTATTTTAGGACCCCCTAAAATTGATAAATTGCATATCAGTCCATCAATTATATAAAATGCATATCTTGAACAAACGAAGTCAGAGGTAAAATAAAGTTTAAAAACATCTTTATTAATTGATATAAAATTGTAATCTAAAGTTTAGTTTCAAAATTAAGCATCCAATTAAGTTAAGTAATTATATTTATGTATAAAATAAGGTAGGGGCCTTACAGTATCTAATGAGACTAGTCTCAATACCTAATTATACTAGTAGAACTTCTGATACACTAAATAATTCCACTTTTGATCTTTTGATGTAATTAATGCCATATCATGTCAAATTAATTATGCAATAATCTCTGAATATGACAAATAACATTTGCTGCACTTTTGCTAAAGTTTTGACCGTGGTCTCATATGTGAACCCAAATAAGATTTTATGGAACTTTATTGACTTAATATAAACTTTTATGCTAAAGACCATTAATTTGATTCTCAAACTCGATTGTTTGTACCACAAATCTTTATGATTGATCTGGAACCTGATGTACGAAGATTCAAAGTTGTTCATACTTGTACTCTATTTCGACTTGATGATATGGAAATTGACATAAATTGAGACATTTATGAACTTTTGATGATAATCTTTACAAACTTGTGCAAATGTTTGATCAATAATTTTCAAAACTCCTATATGACCTCAAAATCAGTAACTTCATATGCTATCACCTTAAATGCCACATGGATGACTTTTGTGCCCTATTGTGACTAAGTGACCTAAATATGACTTGAATTGTGGCCTAGTGAAACATATTGATAAATTTTTTTAGTCTTGCATGAATCTCACCCTAATGATGATCCATGCTATACTATGATATAAAACTAGTAATTTAGTGATACTCGTGGAACAAAATATAAAATTTACCTCTTTTGTACTATAATGATGACCATCTTGCATGAGAATTACTCAAAATGACTTCATATGCCGATGGTAATGCCTAAGTCATTAATATTATTTAAATCTTATATTTTCCTGATTGAGATCCATGAGATCCTAATCTTAGATCCTTGATCTAGTTGTTATGTTTCACCCTAAATTAGATAATCTATGATGAAGTATGTAGCTTAATGTTAAATATTACATGTACATTGAGGTGTTAGAATCAATATTATGGGAAATGACATATAGATTTAGGTGAAACATCCAACCTTGATGAAAATGAGTAGGATATATAAATCTTGTTGATATTAATCAAATCACACTTGTTTATAATGTCATGATCACTTTTAATGACTACTTTAAGGATATAGCAAAGTTGTTCAATCTTTGTGGGGTTTAGAACAACAGTTGCTGGGAAATGACATTATAAACAAGTGTGATTTGATTAATATCAACAAGATTTATATATCCTACTCATTTTCATCAAGGTTGGACGTTTCACCTAAACCTATATGTCATTTCCCATAATATTGATTCTAAACCCCACAAACATTATATGTTTAGAATCAATATTATGGGAAATGACTTATAGATTTAGGTGAAACATCCAACCTTGATGAAAATGAGTAGGATATATAAATCTTGTTGATATTAATCAAATCACACTTGTTTATAATGTCATGATCACTTTTAATGACTACTTTAAGGATATAGCAAAGTTGTTCAATCAAATGCTCTATATTAATGTATGCTTGATCCTCCTATTGGCCAGACTAGTGGTATTAAAAATTACTAGTAAATATGTATTCCAAAATTCTTGGGTATATGTTCTTTTTTGATCTACGTGTTCCCTATGACTACTATGTTTTGTCTTGACTATACTAGAGTGAAAAAATTTAAAAATATATTCATATATGTCCTTTATACAACCTTGTGCACCTTTCTATATTTTTGAGATAACGACACAAGCATGGGTGTCTTACTCCATTTATCAAGCAAGGTTAGATCATGTTGATAAAATGGTTAGCTCTTGGTGATGTCCTTGAGGTCCCTTATGGATAGGATTAACTCTTGACGTTTAGTATTATAGCCTCTCATGTTGAAAAATGTGTCAACTTTGATAATGGATTAAATGACCGACACATACTCCTTCCTTTGGCAGACTGCTCAAAGGATTTATGATATTGTTGGTATCACGAAAATACACTTAAAATATGCTTACATGTCAAAAAGTAAGTTTTTAATTTTGTTGCTTTCTTTTAAGTTATTACATTAAGATTTATCCAAGCAATATATGTTCTCTTATGCCTGTGATTTTATATATTTGTATAGTGTACTCAACACAATTGTGCTGATGCCTATCCATTTATGATTTTGGATATCAAGTATACAATGATCATTGCTTCTGATGTAATATGAATCTTATGTATATTATTTTGATTGACTCATCATGAAATGAAAATGCAATATCTATATATTTTGATATCTAGAAGGGTTATGATCTTGATGTCAGACACTAAGTTTATTTTTTTTCTTTTATACACTTTTGATGTTTATACCTTTTAGGTAATAATGTTGTTGTTGTGATTTTATTCATATACATATTAAAGGAATGTTCTCCATTTTAGAGACAAATGCTCAAGTCCTTTGATAATTAATTTTCTAGCCATTTAAAATTTGAATTTGAGTAGTAAACGGTACCGTGACAGTAGCCCATGAATTATCCAGGCTATCCTTTAGATCTTGTTTTAGTACTTTTTTGCAAATTGATTTCCCATTGGTGTTCTATCTCTAGAAACTACAGTTCTGGTAGGCTAATTATTTATATCGTGAATGGTTTTCTTAAAAATCTTCTATATTTAACTTTTCTGTTGTGTGTTTGAAGAGGTGAATAAGAATTACAGGAAAAAACTAAACAAAATATGTTTGATATGGCCATGACTTTTTTTTAAAAGTGAAACACACAATCTCAATGACAACTCATTCACCTCATATATGGGTCACGAAATTCTCAATTTCAATTCTTATGCTATATACGATACTTATGCTTTTGTTGTAAATACCATGTTGATAATCGTGTCACATGTCGTAGAACGTGTCTTTTTCTAATATTCATATAACAATAGGGAGTCCACCAGCCCGATTGACTTCTCATTCTCATACTGATATTCCTACTTGTACTATTAGGTTGTTTGGTTCTTTTATTTTTGTGTGTGTTTTTTGGTGTTTTCCTAATTGATATTTTCTAAGCATCAGTTGATGTCCATTGCATGTGATCATAGTGTTAGCTAGAGGTATCAAAAGATTAGTCATAGCTTGGTTCCAAGTCAGATAAAAATATGGGGTGGTGTTAAATGGCCAATGCAAAATGGATCTATGACAACCATCACCACACTAAGCGTGATTACTCAAAACCAAACATGAAATTAACACTAAGCGAGTGGATTACCATAAAGCACAGGAAATCAAAACCGATTTCATAACCATGGATCAAGATAAATTCAACATGTCTGAAGCCATAAACTGGAGCCACTTGTATTTCATTCATATCAAAAGTTGTTACATGACATAGTTCACTGTCTATCTAACCACAACTTGTATGTGATAACCTATTCACGAACACAAATCACATATGAACAATCATCGTATATGTCTAAAAACTCAAACCGATGTACAATGTCTATAAAATATCCCCAACGACCCAAGTGTACAGGGATGACCCATACGACTCTATTATTAAACACTAGTTGCATATCCATGATCCAACAACTACAACACCTTAGGATATCTGTCTCAGCAACACGAGCTCTATCCCAACATGCACGTCCACCTAAAAAATGTGGAAACTCATAGGGTGAGATCAAACATCCCAGCGAGAGATATCTCTCTGCCAACATCTATTAAAAGCACATAAAGCTAACACAAGAGATTATACTATTTACATGTTAGTAGATTCAACTAAATGATACAAGCAGACCAATTAATATACTGAAATGGAATATGAAGAACATGTATATCTTCTACCTACTAATCATTACAAAAGCAAGGCAAGGCTTGAACTAATGTTTCCATATTTGATCCTATAAAAATACAGTACACCATTGTGTTACATATTTTATTATGCCCCAAGGATTTGAGTCGTGCCAACCAAATCCAACTGACAACTACTAAGTTGAAATTAGTGCCATACAAGGTCAATGGAAGAGTCAGAATCCATGAGCTCTCCACACCTCATGGTCAGTATACAAGAATACGGCAGAGACATATCAATCAATCGCAAAAGTGACATATAGTCAAACTGTGGGATTGGCTCACACATGGCCACCCGCATATATAACACCTAGCCCACCTTGATACAAGTAACAATGCTAGAAGAACCGGCTCATACATGACCCTTCTTAAAAGATGGACTGGATCACGCATGGCCATACATATCATAAGGAGATGAGGTCACACATGGCTGTCTCTCATAACCTATAATTAAGGATGCAAGGATATAACTGACTTGCACCCTGCATATTTAAAAATATGTGCTTCGAGTAAAACTCATTTCATCAATCCAGCAAATAAAACTGACTCTAGAAAGGATATATGGCCAGGGCAAACTATATGATTAGTTACACTTGATTAGTTAAGACAATTAGAGTGTCTTTTAGCATCAACCAAGTTACAATGTATAAAACACAGGAAAATACTACAAAAGAAAGGGCATAGTATAAAATCAAAATATTTATAACATTTAGAACATATCTTGCCACATCGTCACATTCACCATGGGATACCAATCCCTCAACTCATCATTGATAATATCATATCAAACTAAGCAACATGCCTCTACCAGGTCATAAGATGCACTCATATTATCCCTGTATCACATGTGTCTCAACATGATTCATGAAGGATTATTTGATTTGTGTCATATCATACTCATCATAGCATGCACTAGCCATGATATTCAATCACATATCACCTGCAAGGTTAGGGATTTATAAACATGATAGCGAAAACATCATAACATAGTAACCAATCCAAGACATAAGTGAATACATCATACATTCTCATATTAGGTTTAGAGTTCCACATTATGGCCAATTAGGGTTTTCTATCATACAATCATCACCAAACCCTAAGTATATTGTTTCTCACTTTTTTGGATCATATAAAGGTTAAGCATCATGTTTAGAGTCAAGAATTATGTTATCAAAACAATAACATACATGTATTATCATGTGTTCAAGTACGTGTACTAACCATGTATCAAGTATAGGTATTAACCCACACCATTCACATGTATATGACCCACTATCATCTAGGTCATGACCACTCAAGGAACAAAGGTGCAACAACCTGCCTAACCCATGTGTTACGACTGTAACAAATCACTACTCTTGACCTCAACCACTTAGAGCATGTAATGATCGTAACAACTCATTGTGGTTAGGGTTAGGAAAAAAAAGGCTAAAGCACCACTTCAACATGTAGCGACCTACCAATCAACCAGGGTTTTGACCCATCACCATCATACTTGTGTCTTGGCCGCACACCATTCAGGTGTCACGACCTCAAGCCATCAATGCGTCATGACCACCATCCCACCCTGTGTCGTGACCTTAAGCTACCAAAGCTTTACGACCTAACCATCAAGGCATCGTAACCCCAACACCTACCAGCAGGGAGTAACGTCATGGCCCACCAAAGACATCACATTGTGAGCAAACCCAAAATGAGGCATCACGATCATCAGCAAGGACAACGTTATGATCCGAAGCAAAGGGGGGGACATCACAATCTCAAAACAAGGAGTAATTTTAGGATTAAAGCACTACCCAAAGGCAGCATTACGACCCACAACACACCTCACCAGGCGTCACAATCAAGATCAAGGCAACAACCTCTTCGTGTCCGTGACACAATGTCATGACCAATCGAAACCAGGGCATCACAATCAACACAAAAGGGGAGCAACTCGACCAACTGGGAATAAGGTGTCTAGACCCCAAAACAATAAAGGAAACATGACCACTTTTGCCTCAAGCCCAAGGACACACATAAATCTCGGCCGAAACAAGATCAACATCAAGAAACCAAACATCATCAAGATCAAGTTCTAGGATCTAAGATCACCAAACCTTAAAATGAGTGCCAAGATGATCATCTAGAAAACACTACTAGGAGAGAAGAAATAGAACCTCAAAGCATGAGAGAGAACATCAAAACACTAAGGAAGAACATGAGAATCAAAACCTTGTGTTGACTTAAGAGTTATACATTGCCCACAATTTGATAATGACTTAACCATTCCATTCCTATGTATCTAATATGTTTGTCCAAGATTGATTTTAGGCTTTAGGTACATGAAAAGGATCAAATTACACAAGCCCTAGCTCATTCAAGTTAAAGTCAAAAGCAATGCAAGTGTGCATTTTGGGAAATCACTCCAAATGACCTTAGATTAATTTTTTAATCACTTGTATTAATGATGTGACATGTAACTAAGATGAAAAAAGTCAGGGACACTTAATTCCAACATTTGCTCACTCAAAAGTCAAATTAATTTTTTTTTTTCACAGGTTGTTTATCGGTCGAGTTGAAAACTCGACCAATCTAGTGATGGATTTTGTGAAATGACCAATCGGTCGAGTTGCACACTCACAAAACTCGACCGATCGATCAACTAAGAAAAACTAATTTTGAGTCATTGGTCGAGTTTCCCAGAACAAACTCGACCGATAGTTTGAAAATTGGCTTTGTCATTTAGTAGATCGGTCGAGTTACCTTTATTGAAACTCGACCGAATGTACTATACTAAAAACACATAAAAAGTGATTACAAACATTGGAGAGTTGTTGTGAGTGAAAATAGATCTGTTATAACTTATAAAATGGATATATTTTATACTTAAGTGATCCCACACCCTTAAGTGATCCCACACTCAAAGGAACACCCCCAAATAAAAAACAGGACCCCTTGGAGTTCATTTTGAGTTTGCTCATTCATGCTATTCTAAGTCCTTGCTATAGTTGAGTGTGTTCAACCCTTTGAGCCCCTTTCTCTCTATCTATTTTACAAAGCATTTTGTGATTATGAGTGAGATAGGTGTGTTGTAAGATAGCTAACTCCATGTGCTTGTAAATCTCTCATTTCTTCCATCTTCCCAACGCCCTTTTCAAAGAGAAAAGGTTGAAGAAAACTACTCTGAGTGAAGGTGAAGTTGTTGCTAGTCTTCTTCAAGGTTGAAGAAGAGGTGAAGATCTTCTCCAGGCAAAGGAGAAGGGCAAGGCCAAGATTCAAGAAGAGTGGGTAAATCCTTCAAGGCCATAGACTTGATGAAAGTGTGGGTAAGTCATTGTTGAAGGCTGAAGACATCTTGATCAAGTGGGTAAGTCCTTGTGCAGGTGGAAGACTCTTATATTGAGTAGGTAAGTCCTTGGATGTATGGTGGTCTCCTTGTATCTCTTATGAATGAATATAAGTATACACGGATTGAAAAGTCCTAGAGGTTGACCTCTCTAGGTATTGGATTGAGATTGGAACTACTCTAAACCACCTTGTCCAAGTGCATGTTTCAATTTCTCTCATCCTTGCTATGTTTGATTAGATAGGACTTCAAATTGTTCTCAAGCTATTGGTTTTGATTGATATAATTTGAAGGTATAAATTATCTTGTGGGAATTTTAAAGCTCTATTCACCCCCCTCTAGAGCCCTAGATCCAACACCTTGATCATAGTAACAAAACCAAAGCTAAAGGTACATGTAATACCACCCTCTCAAAATCACCAAGAAAACAAGCACAAGAATATTAGGGTTAAGGAGGGAGAGTTATCTTCATGAGAAAACTAAAAGATCATAAACACTAAGCTTTAAGATCATCATCTATAATCTTAGCATCATATATGGAGACTAAAATAGAAGGTTACACTAAGACGAGTCCACCATCTCTAAGGGGGAAACTTCACACAAGATCGATCACGAAAAACCCTAAGATATGTGTCATAGAACTATCATGAAAGAACATCAAGCAAGAGAGATAAACCTAAATTTAAACTATATAAAACAGAACCTAAACTCCATATTTCATCATGGGACATGAATCTCATGCACGTGGCCAAAAACTAAAGTCAATACACAGGAGGTAAACTGCTATTACATCCATCTCCAAAATCGGGTACATAACTTAGGGTTTTGGATTCCAAGCATATAAAGCATGATAACCACCATTTCTTAGGCTCTAGATCATGATATCATCTACTAGCATATTCAGAGAACATTTTAGAGTGAGAAACAACAACATGCAAATAATATTAAGAGTGCTAATAATATAGGAGGGTAGAGAGTTATAAAACCCACCTCAAGAAGCTCAACACCAAGGGTCCAAGCTCTAAGATCAAGGGCTCCAAGCATACGATCCAAGAGTTGAAGAAGATCCTCTAAAGAATCGTCTCATAGACACAATAACACCTCAAAGAAAAGGAGATACCAAGGTCAAGATATCCCAATAAAAAGGATGAAAGAAAACCCTAGCCGAACTAAAGGGATAAGGAGGAAAAATAGAGAAAGAACTTCCTCCGACTATAGCCTATGACCCTTGTGATGAGGGTTTCTTCCTCAAGAACGACCACAAAATCCAAGCATGATCCATGTATGAAAAAAGGGAAGAAGATGGAGTAGAGATTCCAAGGAAAACGTTGCAAAAGAAGAGGAAATACTTACCAAGGTTGAAGATGAGAAAAGAGCACCACATGCAAGGGATCCAATCACCAAAGCTCCAAGGATCAACCCTTATTTACTCCACCAAGGTCCAAGTTGATTAAAAGAGAAAGAGGAACAAGAATGGACATAAATGTTTCACTTGTGTGGAGGGAAAAGAGGATATATACTTGAGGGATGAGAGAGAAGGTCAAAGATGATGCATCAACACCCTAAGGAACCTAAGGGACACTTGTCAAGAAACCCACATGCAACCACGTAAACCATGCATGAATGAAATGGTGATAAAAATTATGTTTGTTATCGACCTACTTGGGTCCCCAACAAGCGGTTTAGGTCACAACACCTCCTAGAGGTTGAAACAAGAGAAAACATCATGACTAGGTCGAAACAAGATCATCACCATCAAAGAAGTCGAAACACAAAAAGACAACCATATAGGTCGATACACATGACCCCAAATATTAATGGTCATAACAACATCAAGTCTAGGCATGTGTTTCAGTGGAAACACATCCAAAGCATCCCCTAGGTCTCTACCTAAGTCGCTACCATCACCAAGGTACATCAAGGTCAAAACAAGGTAACCCTAGGAAACCCCAACCACCACCAAGGCTGCCACCACTCATCCAAGGCCCAAACAAGATGCCCAATTCTTTATATATACTCTAGATGATGTAAGGGATGAAACTCATTGGAAGTGACAAATTGTACATCAACCTCCTACTTTGGGTAAATTGCAATTTGCACCAAAACTAGCACACAAAGCACAAACATCATCCAAACAAGCTTAAATTGGAAACTTAAGCTCTCCACAAGATCTAAAAGCATCTCAAAATATTAGAATAAGGTTATAATTACATAATCAAACCAAAACAAATAGGGTTACCCCAAAACCCAGGTCAGGGGTCTTACAATCCATAAACCCCTAATAGAAATTTCACCCCCAAAGTCCTCAATGGAAAGAGATGAGCACTACCTCCGCATCCTTACCCAAGATATCACGTGGCTTATTCTATACCTTGGTGTTGTCATAACACTTTTAACCAATATCATGTTCTTTGCCTAAGATTTACACATGATTTGTCACATAGGACACACCCTCAACATAGAAACATTGTTCGTACCTTGTACAACTCAAATGGAATTTTAATTTGTAAGTTACCTTCTCAACTTGTAACATTACAAGATAAGCTTCACAAATTTGGGAGTTTATCATATTTATCAGAGGGCAAAGGTAAGAATACAAGTTTAAGGGTATAAATCATCAAATTCTCATTATCAGATCCAAAACGTATACTGTCAACTTCATTACAAACCATTGGATGTTATGGCATTTATTCACAACTATTGAATTAGGTTTAATCATTTCAAAAATATTGGTTGATATGTAGGTTTAACTCTTGAATCATATAACCAAAGGAACTATTAGTTAAGGGATTAATTAAAGAAACTCATGACACTTAGTTACATTTTGGTGTGGTAACCTGAACCATCATCTGTTACAAAGCATCATGTCTCCATTGGCTTATGGGGATAACACTAACATCTTTGAACACTCTCAGATGTTGAGCTTAAAATCACCATTGGTTCATGTCATCTTTTTGACAAATTAAAGAATACAATTGTGTCTACTTAATAAATGATAATAAGAAAGATTTCCTACTCAAGGTTTCTGAAACTCAAATATTTAGTTGGTGTGTCACATAATATTATATAACTTTGTTCTCAAGTAAATCTTGTGACTATCTATTTAACTCTTGCATCCTTATCGACATCATCCTATATGAGTTATAAACCCCTAACAAATGATGTTTGTACTATAAGTTGAGTATCGATAACTAGATTGATCTCAAAATCAATATTTCTAGGAAGCAAAAAACTTAATGTCTTATCATGAAGCATGACTTTGATCTTATACACATCTGGAATAGTTGTCAAGGCGGTTAGGCGGTCAACATGTCCCAAGGAGCGCCTAGACCACCTAGGCTATTCTGGGCATTTTTATTTTTTATTTTTTTCAGTATGTTAATTTTCTTCTTATTATACATATATACTACATATAACACCATATTAGAAACATAAAAACAAGGAAGAATGAGGCTATGACAACAATAACAGGAGATGGTAGTAGGAAGAAAAAGGGGAAGTAATATCAACAAGCATGCAACAACAATTGGAGCAGGATATGTAGAAAATAAATAAAAGAAAATAGGAAAAAAGGGTGGGAAGAGGTTGTAACTCAATAGAGATGAAATGGAGGATGGGAAAGAAAAGAAAAGAAATATTAACAGCAGCAACATAATGAGGAGAAGGTGACGTAAAAGAGGAAAATATAAGGTACAACATCAACAACATTACGAATCATAGGTGATGTAAAAGAGGATTAGAAGAAAATAGAATTAAAAAAAACACAGTAGTAGTAGGATTTAGGAGGGGATATTAGGAGGAATAATTCACAAAAGAACGCAGCAACAATAGTAGGATTTAGGAATAAAATGTAGGAGAAAGGATAAAAAAGAAGAGAAAAATAAGCAAGAACAACAAACATACAAGGTAGTATTTTTTTTAACAAACAAGCTATGATGACTTACCATTTTGACCCAAATCAGACATGTTTTCCCCTAATTTCCCAAAATTTGACATGAGTTTGCCTAAACAGACATATTTCAACCGTAAATTGACTCAAGATTATCTAATTTGACCAAATCTAGACTTGATACATGCTAATTTAACCTTTAAATGGCTTAATTTGGCCCTAAAAGGCCTTAGACGCCCACATAATGCATGTAATAGGTTGGGCGCCTAGTTTGGGGTGCCTTACCTAGAGCCTAGGGTGCCTAGGAACTCCTAGGTGATGCCTAGGTAGGATCCTTGATAATTAAGATTGGCACCTCTTGGATACTAGGATTCCTCACCTTGGTATCCAACACATGTGCCAAAAGCACATCAATCAGTTCCACAACTGTTATTATCGATACCAAACACATAAGAAGAACATTCCTATCATCTTGGAAGATTCATGAGACATTTTCATTCATAGATGTCACCATGTTGGAACTAAAGTCCAAGATTAACTGATACTTTTCAAAGTATCCATCTCAAGGTCACATCGAAACTATGCACATCAGGTGACATAAGACTCACTTTAAATGTCACATCTCTGGAGAGAAAGAATACTAAGGGAACATACTTCCCTTATCACTATAGTACCACCCAGGGATTGCTAACAAGGGGAAGGGGTTACCCAACTCTCTTTTGTTATCACACAAGTTTACAACTTCTCATGTGTCATTTTAATCGATTTCATCTTAGTTTCCTTGCCATCAGCATAGGGATTATAAGGATGAACACATATCATTACCCCTTTTTTATTTATTGTTCATCATTTTCCTATGTATCCCCTTGTGTTACCATGTTTTACAACTTCACCTCAAGAGATAGATCATTATTTTTTACATGTTCTTTATTGAACATGCATCATTTCCCTTATTCTCTTTCACATATTATGATAATTGCACCTTACACTTTCTTATACACATTGGTTGGTCTGATATTAATTTAAGTTCCACTTTATTTATTCATAATTTGTTCTTATTTAGCCTCTCACTTTATACTTATCTCAGAAGTTATCTACACCATATATGGATTTTACACCTTGACTCACTTTATTAGCACAAAATTATCCATCTTTTACATTAGAAACTTCTTGGAATTACTATTTTACCGATCTCTTATAGCTTATTTGTGTTTAAATTTAGGTTTTATTGTGTCATATTCTTCTCTTATGATTATCACTCATCAAAGTTCCGATAGGGTATGATGTAGCTCTATCCTTCTTTAGATCAAGTTGAAGGCATTAGTATAATGGTTCATGTTTAATTATGCTCTTTAGGTTGTTTCAAAATGACTACTTGATCAGAGTAATAAAAAATAAAGCAACCTAAGACTTACATACTCACCTTTCCTTCAATAATTGAATACCTGGCTAGGGCACTCGAGTACTGAGATTAGGTAGTATGCACCATGTTTCATGTCATGTTCTCAACTTAGATACCATCCTAATCCTAGTCCTAGTGTCCCTGTAGACTCAATGAACCTAGAGCTATGATACCACCAAATTGTGATAACCATTGCCACACTAAGCTAGATTACTCAAAACCAAACACAAAATTAACACTAAGCGAGCATATTACATAAAAGCACAGGAAATTAAAAATCAATTTCATAACCATGCATCAAGCTGAACTCATCATGCCTGAAGCCATAAATTGGAGCCACTTGTATTTCATTCATATCAAGAATTGTTACATGACATAGTTCATTGGCTATCTAGCCACAGCCTATTACATGCCATAACCTGTTCACATACACAAATCACAACTAAACTGTCATCGTATATGTCCAAAAACTCAAACCAATGTGCAACATCTATAAAACACCCCCAAGGACCCGAGTGTACATGGATGAAACATAGGACTCTACTACTAAACACTAGCTACATATCCATGATCCAATAGCTACAACACCTTAGGATATCTATCTCAACAACACGAGCTCTATCCCAGCATGCACGTCCACCTAAAAGATGTGAAAACCCATAGGGTGAGACCAAACGCCCCAACAAGAGATATAACTGTCCACCAACATATATTAAAGCACAAAAGGCTAACATACGAGATTATACTATTAACAGATAAGTAGATTCAAATAAATGATTTAAGTAGGGCAATCAGTGAATAAAAAAGCGGGTGAAGCGCCCAAGCATATACTCCGTTGTAATTTTCAGTGAAGCAAGCCTTGAAGCATTTTGCACTGAAGCGGCCACTTTTGTCTGCTTTTTTCCGCTTTAGGCCACTTTTTTGGGTTCGCTTAAGAGACCGCTTCAGGGCGCTTCACAATAATTATTCTCAAAACTTGCCCAATCACCTGCTGAATTTAAAAAAATAAAAATGATATATTGTATAGGTGTAATAACCAGTTTGATAAATATCTCTAACTATTTACGTCTGTTTGTACACTATATACATCTATATAAGAACTATGTATTGTCATTTTGTCATTTGTAGAGTTTGTGATATAATATTAGTAATAGTTGTATGAATTTATTGATGTTTCACTTTATTGCTGTGATGTTTTAATTTTTCATGATATAATATTAGCAATACATTATGTTCCAGCTATGTTTGAATTTGCATGACTTTTTTGATGTTCCACAATCTCATCATGTAACTACCTATATGAAAGCACATCATCCTGTCACATGTATATACAATCATTTTTGCTATTGGCTGTTGCACAATTTCATCATTTTAGATGAATGGATGCATACTATTATGGCATTTCTATATGATTGCATGATTTCACAATGAATATAATATGCTGCTGTCACATAATATATTACTGGAACTAGTGATATTTCGATAAATCTATCTACTGTAAATTCAGTAGTCACTACTGACATGTATCATAAATCGACACTTACCCTACCTTGTTTTAAAATTTTCAATGTATGGATTATGATTCTATGACAATATGACTCTAAAATGTACTTACTCTAATCAGAAATTAATCTATTGATTATTTAATTTCTATCATAACGAGTGTGGACGGGGGGTGATTCAAGTTTGGCTATGTCAAAATAATCCCAAGTGGAAGTATAACACTCATCCAAATCCACCCGAAGGGAGAAAGTGATCTACAAGTTATTCTATAATTTTCTATTTTTTTCAAAAACAATGTGGACCGTTTTTTAAAAAAGCATCCACTTTAGTCCGCTTTAAAACCCGCTTCACGCTTCAAGCAGAGCAATCCGCATGCTTCCCGCTTTCCAAAACCTAGAGGAAAATTAATATTATAAAAAGGAATATGAAGAACATGTATATCTTCTACCAACTAATCATTACAAAAGTAAGGCAAGGCTTCAACCAATGTTTATGTATTTTGATCCTCTATAAACACACTACATGACTATGTTACGTCTTTTATCATGCCCTGAAGATTTAAGTCGTACCACCCAAATCTAACTGACCACTGCTAAGTCAAAACTAGTGCCATACAAGGTTAATGCAAGAGTTAGAATCTATGACATATCTACACCTCACTGTCACTACATGAGAACACCGTAGAGACACAACAATCAAATACAAAAGTGCCGTACAGTCAAACTGAGGGGTTAGCTGACGCATGGCCACCACATATATAACACTAGAAGAACCTGCTCATGCATGATCGTTCTTAAAAGATGGACTGGCTCATGTATGACCATTCATTGCACACGGAGATCAGGTCAAGCATGGGTGTCTCACATAACCTATAATTAAGGATGCAAGGAGATACTCGACTTGCATCTCTCATATTCAAAAATATGCGCTCCAAATTAAACTCGTTTCACCAATCCATCAAATAAAATTGACACTAGAAAAGATCTATGTCCAGAGCAAACTACATGATTGGTTCCACTTGATTATTTAATCAAATTAGAGTGTCTTTTAGCATCAATCAAGTTACAATGTATAAAACACAGGAAAATACTACAAAAGAAAGGGCATAGTACAAAATTAGAAGATTTATAACATTTAGAGCATATCTTGCCACATCATAACATTCACCATGGGATACCAATCCCTCAACTCATCATTGAGAATATCATCTCAAACTAGGAAACATGCCTCTGCTAGGTCATAGGACCCATTCATATTATCCATGTATCACATGTGTCTCAACATGCTTCATGAAGGATTGTTCAATTTGTTTCACACCATACTCATCATAGCATGCACTAGCCATGATATTCAATCACATATCACCTACATGGTTAGGGGTCTATAAACATAATAGAGAAAGCATCATAACATAGTAACCAATCCAAGAGATAAGTGAATACATCATACATTCTCATATTAGGTTTAGAGTTCCACATTATGGCCAATTAGGGTTTTGCATCATACAATCATCACCAAACCCCAAGTATGTTGTTTCTCACTTTCTTGGATCATATAAAGGTTAAGAATCATGTTTAGAGTCAAAGATTATTTTATCAAAGCAATACCATACATGTATCATCATGTGTTCAAGTATGTGTGCTAACCATATATCATGTATAGTTATTATCCCACACCATTCACATGTATATGACCAACTATCATCTAGGTCATGACTACTTGAGGAACAAAGGTGTAGTGACCTACCTAACCCATGTGTTACGACCGTAATGCATTACTAGTCTCGACCTCAACCCCTTAGAGCATGTCACAACCGCAACAGTCCATTAGGGTTTGGGTTAGGTCGAAACAAAAGGCTAAAGAACCACATCAACATGTTGTGACCTACCAATCAACCAGGGTTTTGACCCATCACCATCATACTTGTGTCTTGACCACACACCATTCAGGCGTCGTGACCTCAAGCCATCAAGGCATCATGACCACCATCCCACTCAGCGTCACAACCTCAAGCCACCAAAGCATCATGACCTAACCATCAAGGCATTTCGATCCCAATGCCTACCAATAGGGAGTAACGTCATGACCCACCACAAACATTGCATTGTGAGCAAACCCAAAATGAGGCATCATGATCATCAGCAAGGAAAACATTGCAATCTAAAGCAAAGGGGGCACCGTCACGATCTCAAAATAAGAAGTAACGTTGCGATCCAAAGCACTGCCCATAGGAGGCATTACGACCCACAACACACCTCACCAGGCATCACAATCAAGATCAAGGCAACGACCTCATCACACCCATGACATAATGTCATGACCATCCCAAACAAGGGCGTCACAATCAACACACAAGGGGCACAACTCAACCAACTGGGACCAATGTGTCTAGACCCCAAAACAACAAAGGAAACATGACTGTTTGAGACTCAAACCCAAGGACACACGTCTGTCTTGGTCGAAACAAGATCAAGAACAAGAAACCAAACATCTTTAAGATCAAGTTCTAGAATCTAAGATCACCAAACCCTAAAATGAGTTTAATGATGATCATCTATCAAACACTACTAGGAGAGAAGAAACAAAACCTCAAAACATGAGATAGAACATCAAAACACCAAGGAAGAACATGAGAACTAAAACCTTGATCATGTTGACAAAACCAAAGCTAAAGGTACATGTAATACCGTCCTCTCAAAATTACCAAGAAAACAAGAATAATAAGATTAGGGTTTAGGAGGGCAAGTTATCTTCATGAGAAAACTACAAGATCATAAACTCTAAGCTTTAAGATCATCATCTATAATCTTAGAGTCATCTTTAGAGACTGTAGTAGAAGGTTACACCAAGAGGAATCCACCGTCTCCAAGGGGGAAACTTCACACAAGATTGATCACTAGAAACCCTAATACATGTGCCCTAGAACCATCACGAAAGAACCTCAAGCAAAGGAGATAAACTTGTATTTAACCCATCCAAAATAGAAGCTAAACTCCATATTTCATCATGGGACACGAATCTCATGCATGTAGCTAAAATCCAAAATCAAGACATAGGAGGTAAGCCACTATTACACATCCATCTCCAAAATTGGGTACTTAACCTTAGGGTTTAGGATTCCAAGCATATAAAGCATGATAAACACCATCACTTAGGCTCTATATCATGATATCATATACCAACATATTAAGAACACATTTTAGAGTGAGAAACAAGAACATGAAAATAAGATTAAGAGTGTTAATAGTAGAGGAGGGTAGAGAGTTATAAAACCCACCTTAAGAAGCTCAACACCAAGGGTCCAAGATCAAAGATCAAGGGCTCCAAGCATACGTTCCAAGGGTTGAAGAAGGTCCTCCAAAGGATCCTCTCACGACCACAACAACACCTCAACGAAAAGGCGATACCAAGGGCAATATAGCCCAAGAAAAAGGAGGAAAGAAAACCCTACCCATACTAAAGGGAGGAGAAGGAAAAAGAGGGAAAAAAATTCCTCCTACTATGGCCTATGACCCTTGTGATGAGGGTTCTTCCTCAAGAACGACCATCACATACAAGCATGGTCCATGGCCAAGAAAAGGGAAGAAGATGGAGTAGAGATTCCAAGGAAAACATTACAAAAGAATAGGAAATACTTACCAAGGTTGAAGATGAGCAAAGAGCACCACATGCAAGGGATCTGTCACCAAATCTCCAATGATCGACCCTTCTTTGCTCCACCAAGATCCAAGGTGACCTATGGGACACTTGTCCACCAAGAAGGTCAAAGATGAGGTGTCAACACCCTAAGACACCTATGGGACACTTGTCCACAAAAGAAATCCACATGCAACCACTTAAACCATGCATGAACGAGATGGTGATAAAACTTATGTTGGGTATCAACCTACATGGGTCCCCAACAAGTGGTTTAGGTCGCAACACCTCCCAGAGGTCAAAACAAGAGCAAACATCATGACTAGGTCGAAACAAGATCATCACCATCAAAGAAGTCTAAACACAAAAAGACAAGCATATCGGTCAAAACACATGACCCCAAACCTTCATGGTTGTAATAAAATCAAGCATAGGAAAGGTTTTTGGTCGAAACACTTCCAAAACAGCCCCTACGTCACTACCTAGGTGGCTACCATCATCAAAGTACATCAAGGTCAAAATAAGGTAACCCTAGGAAACTCTAGTCACCACTGAGGAAGCCACCACTCATCCAAGGACCAAACAAGGTGACCACTTCTTTATCTCTCCTCTAGATGATGTCAAGAGATGTAAGACACTCTCTAGGAGTGACAAAAATGCACATCAACCCCCTACTTTGGGTAAATTGCAATTTGCACCATATCTAGCACACAAAGAACAAACAACATCCAAACAAGCTCAAACTAGAAACTTAAGCTCTCCACAAGATATAAAAGCATATCAAAATATTAGATTAAGGTTCTAAGTAATTAATTAAACCAAAATAAATAGGGTTACCCCAAAACCTAGGCCAGGGGTCTTACAGAATCTTTTACAAAGTGATAAATATGAAAGTAGATCTAATTTTGTGATATCTATCTATGAACTCAATCTAAATGCAATAGTATTTTGTATTAATTCAAATACTAATTAAATAATTGATATAGTAATATTTTTCCATCCAACATATCTATGTGTTTTCATCTTTTGTTATTTTCTAGTCTTAATCCAGACATAGTTCTATTGTTGGTTTCTTACAATCAGGTCAGTTACATGGTAAGTAATCAAGTAATTATCTAGAGTAAATTGGAGCAAGATAGTGAATTAAGTGTGTATATATAAGAACTGTGAATAAAATGAAGTTACAATGATGAAATTGTAATAAGCTATGCGTCAACAATTAGGATTGGGTCTGGAAAAATATTATATAAAAACATTATTTGATGTGATAGATAACTTGAATTATATGTTAAGTGATATATACTGATTTCATCCATCAAAACATAGATTTTTTAATATGACACTCTAGAACTGACATAAATTGGCACATATATATCAAACATGAATTCAATTCAGCTACCTCCCAACCTGCATCCTACCAGATCAATAACACATAAACTTACAATGGATTTTTTTCCTGGGTTGGGTCCACTGGTACAAACTGTCAAACATGTTGCATACTTAGAATCATGTTACAATTGAAATATATATAATACATGAATAAGTTACTTATAGTTAGGTACCAAGACTTGAAAAGGTAGATCAAGTTAGGTTTACGGGATGGAAATAATCTCAATTTGACAACACTACATGCATGCCTACATTAATGTTCATCTAGCACATTTTATAGAGCAATTCAGATTATTAACATTATATGGGATATTCTAAGGAACAATGCTTAAATATGATATTTATTATGTTTTAAAAGATGATTAGCTCTATAATGCAAGGTTTTTATTGGTTTGACATGACTGACTTGATTTATATCATTGTCTACAATAACTGATGTATGTGCACGCTTATAGTACTACAACTAAAGAATCATAAAGTTTTAATCTTTTAATACCATTATGTAATATTACATGTGATTTTAACATTCTTAATATTTACAGAGCTATCTCAACAACCACTTACAACCAATTTTTACAAAAACAAAAAGAGTAAACAAATCCTTTATGTTGTAAGTTGCTAGATACAATGAGATCTTGTTTGAAGTTCACTTAAAACCCCATGTGCTAAATAGTACATAGGGTATCTCAAAGTTCCCTTAAAAACTCTACTAAAGAGTACACATAATAGGAGAAGCCCCTATAATGCTGTGGTTTTTGTCATATTCTAAAATGGATATATAGTTTAATACATGACTTGCAGTTCTTATACTCCCCAATCATATGATCGTTGGCTTTACACCCTATAAATATGTGATATTTTTCTCATTTTCTGAATCAGATTTGTAGTTTTATAGTGGAAGGCCATTGAAATTGTTGCATTTTGTCTACACCTTATCAAACTATTTGTTTGTAGCTAGAGTCCCACGTTTAAAAAAAAATGTGTTTATTAATTTACACTCTTCACCAAACCACCCCAACCATTCTAAAGACATTCTAAACTCCCCGATCACTTTGTCATCAGAAAATATTATCATCATATCTTGGAAGTTATCAATGTATTTGTTTATATAGGGTTCAAATTTAGGATGAGCTTAAAAACATAGTACATGAGATAAGAATTCTATGTGATAGTAAAATATGGAAACAACAAAGACAAAAAATATGTTGATAACGCTAATGAAGTACAAGATCCTGACTTGCCTTTATGCATTCATTCATGGTTGCCTCATCCATTTCAATAAGTCCTTTGCCATAACCAATCTTTATCCCACTAGAAATTTTTGTGATGTCATTTACAATGGCCCACTTCTCCTTCAACGTTATCAACCTATTTTTGACATATTCTACCAGTACATGATCACCGGACTGTTCTAGGACATCTTTAGGAGCTCGTCTTAGGCAAGTAGGTTTTATTATCTTTTCTTCTTTCATCCCACCGCTCTTCAATTGATGCACTAAAACTTGCATAAGAACTTTGTTTGCCAACTATACCAAAGCATGGTTTCTTTCTTCACCTATGGAGACAAAATTTTGTACACAACTTCTTACCAAGCACATAAGTAAAATACACAAATATAATTTTTTTAATGTCAAAATGAACATTATTACAGAACAAATGAAGTAAATACAAACTTAGTTCTTAGACATCATTTTTTGATGATCAACAAGGGTAAGTGCAGCCATTTGATCTGCCTAGTTAACCCAAGGTGCGTTCCTATGTTTACACTGCCTACCACTAGTCACAGGTTCATACTCTTCATAGATGATGTCATCCTCAGCTATAGGAACACAATTCCCAACCTCATCAAAGTCATTGGGATGATAAAAAATATTCCCCACATGATTCAACTCCATTATAATATTGTGCAAAACACAACATGCCATCATAGTAGTTGTTTGAATCTGTGTAGGATACAAAGACCTTGTCATCAACATTCTCCATCTCATTTTTAGAACCCCAAAAGCCCTTTTAGCTTGATTTCAAAGTTGAGCATGCCGTAAATTGAGTAGTTCCTCTCATTTCTTGGTCCATTTATTTGATTGAAGTCTTTTAGATGGTATAGTACTCTATGATACTACTTAATAAAACTAGGCATGGTTGTGTACCCAATGCCAACCAATTAGTACTTTCCTACAAGACAACAATTGCACACTAAACAATTTGACCTGGTACATTTTCATTCACATTGATGTAAAATGCAATAATACTACCTTTTGGAACCCTAAAACCATCTTCATCTGTAGGAGAGTATTTCAAAACAACCATGTCATTAAATGAACCCTCCCAACTAGAACAAACATGCAAAAATGTTAAGCTAAAATCAACAGTTGTCGGGATATTTTGCGTAGGAATTTTATACCTCCCACGAAATTTGTCAACTATTTTTAGATTAGCAGTGGCCATAATATGAGTTATATCATTGGATTCTATGCAATCCTATGAAACAAAACTAATCTATAAATAAATACATGTGCATAAGATGGACTCTATATTCTAGTGAGGTTTAACCCAAAAAATTACCTTGAACCATGGATAATACTTGGTGTTATTTAAATTTTGGTGTGGAGTTCTTGTTGAAGGAAGTATAATGTATGTATTTCTCAAACTACATATTGCCTTCATAAAACTATTGAAATGTCTAAAGATTGACTATGGCAACCTTTTTGTAATATCCCTGACATGGGTTATGCCTTAACCCTAATCTTGATATGCATGAAATAAAAATATTCATGTGATGGATACTTAGAAAAGTATCCATTTATCGTGGACTTGGGTTCCAATATAAAGATATATATATAACAAGTAATGTCTCATAATGAAAGGAAGATGAGGATGTGACGTGTTATCAACACATGTGTTAGATACCAAGGTAATGGATTATGGTATCTGAGAAATATCAAGCTATTTTATGATGGTTACCTGGAATGGTTAACTGTGAAATCAGTCCAGTTACCTAATGTAATATGGGAAACATATGTTAGGGGTTTATGCTTTGCATAAACATAACATTGATGAGAATGAACTATTTGAAGGAAAAATTGTAAAATTATTGTAAGAAAAGTGTTACCTGACACATAAATTAACTCCACAGTCAATAATGAAAGGACAGTGGAGTATGTGTCCTCTGTGTTTGATTCTATGAGAATTTTGTGTGGAAGAACTTTGTATTGATCAAAGATCTGTGGTGTCTCCATAACAATGAGATGTTATGTGGAGACTTGATGATATAACGATTGAATAATATCTGTCTTCTTTTATCTGGGATTTCGGGGATGAAATCCTTGTTAGGGGTTTATAATTGTAATATCCCTGACCTGAGTTATGCCTTAACCCTAGATGTTTTGCTTAATAAAGTTAATTATATGCTTGCTCTTATTTCTTGAAAAGTAATTAAGGCTCAAGAGGGACTTATGTTTCAATTTTAGTCCTTTTCGAATAATGTTGAAATAATGTTTTGCTTGTTTCGGACTAAAGTACAAATTACCCAAGTTGAGGGGTTAACTTGCAAATGTTACATGGTAAAATGTTCCTCAAGTATTGAAGCATCATAAGAATGAGAATGATGCAGGGACATGGCTTGTGATAGCGTGAGCACCAAGAAAGAGCTTGTAAAACAATGTTTGTGCATTAAAACCTAGTTTTGGTGTAATGTGCAAATTGCCCAAAACCTAGGGGTCAATATGCAAAATATCACTTCTAGAGGGTCCCTAATTATTCTTGGCATCATGTAGAGAAAATAAAATGAGAGGGGTGCCTCATTTGAATCACTTTGGAGGAGAGAGAATCTTGATATTAAAATAATCAAGATTTAAGCATAATTGGAACTTTACTTCAATTTAATGCAAAAATAAATATATTAATTGAAGAGCCCTTCAACCAAAAGGTGAGGTATGATTTTGGATATTGACCATGTGACTTGCAAAGGCACGAAAATATCTAAAGGACGTGGATAACTCACTCACATTATTAAAAGAAAAAGAATTATCCACTAACTTTAGGATATTAATATTAAATGGGTTAAGATGCTTATTTTGCTTTTCTTTAAATCATGGATAATTGAGAGGAATAGGAGGCAAGGAAGATATCCTAGTATCCAAGGAAGAGGAGGGGGAAAGTGGCAAGAAAATGAAGGAGTTATTTCCTACTTTCTCTCTCTTAAAATAGTCTCAAAGCTATGAATGCGGGTTATATAACTTGAACCCTTAAATATCATTATTGATTTCATTTCTTCATCATATGTTGATTCCTTTTTCATTCCCGAATTTCCTTTTGATTAATTAATGAAATCACCACAAAGATCATAGAAAATTTCGAATGTTTGTAGCTTTAATATGATGATGTCATATTAGCACACACCTCAATAAATATCATGAGAAAACGGTCTTCAACTTTGATGATCAAACGGTCTCAAGACCGTTTGAGGGCAAATAGTTTCAAGACCATTTGAGGTTAAACAGTCTCAAGACCGTTTGAGGTTAAATGGTCTCAAGACCATTTGGGATCAATTGCTGATGTGGATGATTGAAGATCTAATGGTTCAAATTGATCTAATTATAATGGATTCAAGAATGGATGATCCATTGATTACAAACCCCAAAATTAATTAATTGGTTGAAACCCTAAATTGATTGAGTCGATTTCTATGTTGAATGGCTCAAACAGTCTCAAGGGATCATCATTAAATTATCCATGGCGGAATTATACATCATCTATATACTTTACAAGGAATGTAAGGAAACATAAATATATCATCTATCAACTAAAGATGCATAAAAGAAATCTAACATCAGCCAATGATTCTCGTATTTCAACCTTAAGCAAATACTCTACACGAATAATTACATTTTACAATTATACTTAAGCCCTAAGGAGATGAGGTATACTGCTCATACTCCAACTGACCATTGCGAAGTCAAAATCGGTGTCATACAAGATCAATGGAAGAGCCGGACTCCATCACCTCATATGTCTCGGTCAGTACAATACTATATGCATGACATTTAGTGTCATTGCTAAATAGCTTTCCAGGGTATACTGGTAACTTCTCTATAGAGTTATAGCCTGTAGCATATACTCTTTTTAGGATATGGCCCATAGCCAATGCCTGGTATTGTGGAGTTATGGCCCATAGACATACTCTTATTGGGATATGGTCTGGAACCATTCCTGTGCATAGGATATGGCCCACAGTCAGTCCTATGAGGCGTGAGGTTATATTCGCCCATTACCCCCACATATTCAATAATATGCAGTTTCCGGGTTATGCCGCGGAGCAACCCGTTTCACCATTAAGCAAATTATGACGCCGATGGATCTATGGCCAGGGCACTACATGATGAGATTTCACTTGGTTAATTAAGTACATTACCATATTCTTTTAGCATCAGTCAAGTTTCAAACAAGAATTATTATGACAAATGCTACAAAGAAAAGTATAATACATCTATCAAGTACTTTTCAAAAATTTATAAAACATTGCGATCTCAATCCCTTGTCTTCAACTTTGATGATCAAACGGTCTCAAGACCGTTTGGTGATCAAACGGTCTCAAGACCGTTTGAGGGAAAATAGTCTCAAGACCATTTGAGGTTAAACAGTCTCAAGACCGTTTGAGGTTAAATGGTCTCAAGACCATTTGGGATCAATTACTGATGTGGATGATTGAAGATCTAATGGTTCAAATTGATCTAATTATAATGGATTCAAGAATGGATGATCCATTGATTACAAACCCCAAAATTAATTAATTGGTTGAAACCCTAAATTGATTGAGTCGATTTCTATGTTGAATGGCTCAAACAGTCTCAAGACTGTTTGAGGGAAAATGGTCTCAAGACCGTTTGAGGTCAAGTGGAGTCATGGATGGATGGAGATCCAAGGGTTACAAGTTGATATACTTTCAATTGTCTTAATGTTGGATGGTTCAATGAGTGGAAACCCTAAATCTATTGATTAAGAATCCCTAATTGATCCATTCGGTTTCAAGGTGGTTTGGACCAAACTGTCTTCAGACCATTTAGAGGGCAAACGGTCTCAAAACTGTTTGATGTCCAGTCGGTTTCAATGATGAGTTGTTCATTCGGTCTCAAGGTTAATTTGATCAAACGGTTTCAAGGATTGAAAGCACCAAACAGTTTCAAAACCATTTAAGAGAAAATGTTCTCAACCCTAGATGTCCAAACGGTCTCAAGACTGTTTGGAGGGCAAAAGGTCTCAAAACCATTTGAAGATCAAGGAGGTCAAAATTGTTTTAAGGTTCAAAAGTATCAAAACCGGTTGGAGACCTAATAGTCTCAAAGCTATGAAAGATCAATTAACCCTATGATTGTTAAGAATCAGCCCTGGCCAAGTGAAATCCTATTATGTAATACAGCCCTGGCCAAGCTAAAAGAATACGGTAATGTACTTAATTAACCAAGTGAAATCTCATCATGTAGTGCCCTGGCCATAGATCCATCGGCGTCATAATTTGCTTAATGGTGAAACGGGTTGCTCCGCGGCATAAACCGAAAACTGCATATTATTGAATATGTGGGGGTAATGGGCAAATATAACCTCACGCCTCATAGGACTGACTGTGGGCCATATCCTATGCACAGGAATGGTTCCGGACCATATCCCAATAAGAGTATGTATATGGGCCATAACTCCACAATACCAGGCATTGACTATGGGCCATATCCTGAAAAGAGTATATGCTACAGGCTATAACTCTATAGAGAAGTTACCAGTATACCCTGGAAAGCTATTTAGCAATGACACTAAATGTCATGCATATAGTCTTGTACTGACCGAGACAGATGAGGTGATGGAGTCCGGCTCTTCCATTGATCTTGTATGACACCGATTTTGACTTCGCAATGGTTAGTTGGAGTATGAGCAGTATACCTCATCTCCTTAGGGCTTAAGTATGATTGTAAAATGTAATTATTCGTGTAGAGTATTTTCTTAAGGTTGAAATACGAGAATCATTGGCTGATGTTAGATTTCTTTTATGCATCTTTAGTTGATTGATGATATATTTATGTTTCCTTACATTCCTTGTAAAGTATATAGATGATGTATAATTCCACCATGGATAATTTAATGATGATCCCTTGAGACTGTTTGATCCATTCAACATAGAAATCGACTCAATCAATTTAGGGTTTCAACCAATTAATTAATTTTGGGGTTTGTAATCAATGGATCATCCATTCTTGAATCCATTATAATTAGATCAATTTGAACCATTAGATCTTCAATCATCCACATCAGCAATTGATCCCAAATGGTCTTGAGACCATTTAACCTCAAACGGTCTTGAGACTGTTTAACCTCAAATGGTCTTGAGACTATTTGCCCTCAAACGGTCTTGAGACCGTTTGATCACCAAATGGTCTTGAGACCGTTTGATCATCAAAGTTGAAGACCGTTTGCTCATGATATTTATTGAGGTGTGTGCTAATATGACATCATCATATTAAAGCTACAAACCTTCGAAATTTTCTATGATCTTTGTGGTGATTTCATTAATTAATCAAAAGGAAATTCGGGAATGAAAAAGGAATCAACATATGATGAAGAAATGAAATCAATAATGATATTTAAGGGTTCAAGTTATATAACCCGCATTCAAAGTTGAATCCAAGCTTCAAGATTCATGTCCTCAATGGTGAATGAAGCTTTCTCAACTATCCAAGTTCCATTCTAAAGTCTTTGGATGCAAAGGGTGATCAAGGTTGAGCATTGAATGAAGAAAAGAAGATAATGAGTGTTGAAATTGGATTTCCACCATGAATTCAAGGTTGAAGATGACTATGGATCTTACCTACAGGTTGGGGTACGTCCTCCTATTGCTCCTAAGTTCCCTTATGTTCGGCCAAATCAAGGAAAGAAAGAAGAGTCGAAAAAGTCTTTCATGTGGGTGAAAGAATGGAATGTATATAAGGGAAATTCAAGAGAGAGAAAGTGTTATACAAATCCTTTAATTCCCTAAATTGGTGCCACTTATCCCCCTCACTTACTTTCATACGAAGCCATCATCCCCCCTTATAAATCCTATTCATTATCCATGAATTAAAGAAAACAAATTAAGCACCTTAATCAATATAATAATAATATCCAAAAATTAGTGGATATTACTTTTTCTTTAACTAATGTGAGTGGGTTCTCCACTCACTTTAGATATTTCGGTTCCATTGCAAGGAAAAAGGACGTCCATACTTATAAAATTTCAACCATCACACTTTTGGTTGAAGGGCACTTCCATTAATATATTTATTTTTGCATTAAATTGAATTAGGGTATCAATTATGCTTAAATCTTGATTATTTTAATATCAAGATTCTATCTCCCCCCCATTGAGATTCAAATAAGACGCCCCTCTGATTTTCTTGTCTCTAATTGATACCAAGAAACTTTAGGGACTCTCTAGAAGTGGTATTTGTCATATTGAACCCTATGTTTTGGGTAAATTGCACATTACACCAAAACTAGGTTTTAATGCACTAACATTGCTTAATAAGCTCTTTCTTGGTGCTCAGGCCCTTGGTAGCCATACATATACATCATTTTCATTCTTATGATACTTCAACACCAGAAGAACATTTAACATATAACATTTGCAAGTTAACCCCTCAACTTGGGTAATTTGCACTTTAGTCCAAAACAAGTAAAACATTGTTTCAACATTATTCAAATAGGACCAACATTGAAACATAAGTTCCTCTTGAGCCTTAATTACTTTTCAAAAGATAAAGTCAAGAATATAAATGACTTACCTAAGCAAAACTTCTAGGGTTAAGCCTTAACCCAAGTCAGGGATGTTACAAACTATAAACCCCTAACAAGGATTTCGTCCCCGAAATCCTAGGTAAAGGAAGACAAATATTATTTATTCATCATATCATTAAGTCTCCACATAACATCTTAATGTCATGGAGATCTCATATAACTTTGGTCAACACAAAGTCCTTCCATACAGGGTTATCATAAAACTTGTCACACAGGACACATACTCTACTGTTTCTTTCCATTATTGACTGTAGAGTCAACTCTGTGTCAGGTAACACTTTTCTTAGTTAGAGATACATTACACATACCTTATTTAATTCAGGTGTAAAACCTCACTGATTTATCACCTTTCTCAACTTATAACTTGATAAGCTTTTCCCATAATGATCTTATAATTGTTCCTTCAATTAATACATCCTTATCGATGTTATGTTTATGTGGAGTATAAACCCCTAACATGCGATGCTCATACTATTTTATGTAACTAGACTGATTTCACAGTTGGCCAGTCTAGGTATCCAACATAAGTCATCTAATTAGGAGTTATGCTTTTACTTTTCCATACCACATGATATTTCCTAGATATCAGAATTTCTTACTTTGGTATCCATCACATGTGTCAAAAACACATCACATCCTCATCATTTCCATTTCTCTGTTGTTGTTACCAAAGTCACACATATAATAAGATCTTTCTTTCATCTTTGGAACATTATTTGTTACATATATCTTTATCTTGGAACCAAAGTCCAAGATGAACTCATACTTTTCTAAGTATCCATCATTAGATTATTTCTAATCCATGCTCATCAAGTGTCATAGTACTCACTTGATTGCCATGTCCCTAAAAGAAGAAAACACAAAGAAACATATTCTTCTTATCACTCCATCATCACCCAAGATTGCTTATCCAAGAGAAAGGATTATCATTTCCTCTAATTATTGCATGAACTTTCAACTGTTCATGAGTCATTTATTCTTATTTCATACTAGGTTCCTTGCTATCGGCATAGGAATTATAAGGATGATTATATGTCATTACTCATTCCTTTGCTATTGTCTATCATATTTATGAACATTTTGTGATTTTATCACATTTCCCATTTCCACATCATGGGAAGAGATCTTTACTATACACACATGATTTATCAGACATGGATCATCTCCCTTGTCTTATTTTATTTATAATGAGGGTTATACTTTTATTTCCTTATACACACAGATTGATCTGAGATCATTTTAGATTCCATTTTATTGTACTTAGGATGTGATAAAAATATTCATGCCATATTTCTAGTTTCTTTATGCTCACTAGATTGTTTCAGAATGACTACTTGATCAGAGTAATCAGAAAGATAACAATCTAAGAGTTCCATACTTGCCCTATCTCCAATAATCATATACCTGTCCAGGGTATACAAGTACTGATATTAGGTAGTATGAACTTTATTTACTGTCATGTTCCTCACTTTTCATATCATCATAAACACAGGATTTAACACTCCTGGATTTTCTTCAGGCATCACTTCTATATCTCATCCTTTATCACACAGATAAGAGAAATTATAAAGCATTTAAAGGAATACTGAGTAAAATATAAGTCCTCATCTTCCATGTGTCCTCATATGACTAGTCAAAGGAAGCTAAAAAACAACTACTTTCTTATATTTAATCACATGAAATCATGAAATAATATATCAGAATAAAACTGTTTCATCTGACCTGTCTCATCTCATAGTTTGTTTACTGCCTCAGGCTGATTCTTTTCATAGAATCTTACCATTTCCTGATGTTGACTTTGAGCTTTGTTATTTAATACAATTAATCCTGCCCAGGACATCTGTCCATGTCCTTGAGTGCCACCAGAAAATTGTTTCCTCTGATGACCTTGATGTCTCTGCCTCAGTGGTTGGGTTACCATTGTATTTCTGACTGGACAATCCTTTACTAGATGTCCTACCTGTCTACACTGGTGACATGTTCTAATCTCTTGATATGGTCTAAAAGGTCCTTTACCCTTGCTGGGTAGCCCTTTCCCTAGTGCACTAGACCTTGGTTGTATCGGGGGTACCAAAAACTTCCCCTTTTTGGAACTACTAAGCCTCTGATCCCAAGTTTGGATAGGCCTTTTCTTAATACTTTCCTCATTATCCTTTTCTGGACAATATTTTCTGATATGTCCAGACTGCCTACACATGTGGCAAATCCTGGTTTCAAGTTGTAACCTATTCCTTTCATCAATATTCATTTCTCCAACATGCTAATGTTGAGCAAGAATCCTGTTGGAGTCCAAAACTTCATCATTGGGGGCTGGTAATCTAGGTTGTATTGCTAATATATGGTCCACTATACACATTATTTCAGTCCTAACTTGCCCAACAATGATATCAAAATAAGAATTCCTTATCATAATTGGACCATCTTGGGGGTTCTCAGGCAGTCGTTCTTCTCTCTCCTGGTCCCTTGCACCTTCTGTTGGTACAACATTGCTGCTCTCAGCAACATGTTCCTCATGTGATCTAGACATCTTTAAGTTCTTCTTCTCTTATATGAGTAGAAGACACTATCAGATAAATTGGAAGACACTAGAACAAACTCAACAACCTTAATCCTATGTCTCTGTAAACTCAGCAAACCTAGGGCTCTGATACCAATAAATTGTCATGCACCGTTCGAACAAAACATCATTAACTAAGCGGAAGCGACCATTAACAATGGATTACTAAAAATCACTAAAAATGAAAACCATTTACAAAGAGATCCAAACACAGGAAAACTCTTTTATCAAAAACTAAAGTATTTTATTTACATCCTGGTTCATAAGTACATATACTGTACCATCCCTTCTTGAGGATTACAAGCATCAACTACTCTGTTAAAACTATACACAGACAGCATAAGAACTCAAGGCGTCATGCCAAAATCTCAGATCGATGCATTAAAAATACTAGCTATTAACTCCGAGGACCTGAGAGTATAGAGACGACACATATGACTCTCTATACAAAATATGACAGCCAATGCCTCCACCTGGAATATCACTACTGTCCCTATTGCTGCTGCTACTGCTCTTCCCCTGCAATAGGGTTTCTGCCTCTTCTTCTGTGTCTACCTAAAAGGTTGGATCCCACGGGGGTGAGACAATTGAAATTGTCTCAGCGAGAGATATAACTCTCCACCAGAAACATCATTATTGCAGTTTAATAGAATAAAATTGAGCAGGAGTTCTTTTATATTAACATCAGTATTAATCATTGTATGAACAAAATACGATAATCTCCTTTCTTTAGGAGAATATTGCATATATCCATGGTGGAATTATACATCATCTATATACTATACAAGGAATGTAAGGAAACATAAATATATCATCTATCAACTAAAGATGCATAAAAGAAATCTAACATTAGCCAATGATTCTCGTATTTCAACCTTAAGCAAATACTCTACACGGATAATTACATTTTACAATCATACTTAAGCCCTAAGGAGATGAGGTATACTGCTCATACTCCAACTGACCATTGCGAAGTCAAAATCATACAAGATAAATGGAAGAGCCGGACTCCATCACCTCATCTGTCTCGGTCAGTACAAGACTATATGCATGACATTTAGTGTCATTGCTAAATAGCTTTCTAGGGTATACTGGTAACTTCTCTATAGAGTTATAGCCTGTAGCATATACTCTTTTTAGGATATGGCCCATAGCCAATGCCTGGTATTGTGGAGTTATGGCCCATATACATACTCTTATTGGGATATGGTCCGGAACCATTCCTGTGCATAGGATATGGCCCACAGTCAGTCCTATGAGGCGTGAGGTTATATTCGCCCATTACCCCCACATATTCAATAATATGCAGTTTCCGGGTTATGCCGTGGAGCAATCCGTTTCACCATTAAGCAAATTATGACGCCGATGGATCTATGGCCAGGGCACTACATGATGAGATTTCACTTGGTTAATTAAGTACATTACCGTATTCTTTTAGCATCAGTCAAGTTTCAAACAAGAATTATTATGACAAATGCTACAAAGAAAAGTATAATACATCTATCAAGTACTTTTCAAAAATTTATAAAACATTGCGATCTCAATCCCTTGTCACATCATGGGCATTCTCATCTCTTAACATCTCATTATCATGATTATGGAATATGAGTATTCAAACCCTCAGTTCATCAAAGAACACTTGTTACCACTTATCAGGTAACTAATACCTTTAGGTCATTTGACCTAGGTAAACATGATACTTGCTACACAAGCATCTCACATGGCTCACAAGGCCCATTAAGTATCTTGTCATCTCTCACTAGACAACAACTTATTCACATGGCTCACAAGGCCAACATCTTGCCACCTCTCACTAGGCAACATATTATCACATGGATTTGCAAGGCCCATTAAGTATCTTGTCATCTCTCACTAGACAACAACTTATTCACATGGCTCACAAGGCCAACATCTTGTCACCTCTCACGAGGCAACATATTATCACATGGATTCACAAGGCCATTGCACTTTATACTTTTATTCAAGTATTTAACATGCCTCACAAGATTAATATAACAAAAGAATTACAACCTTCCCATCATTAGGGTTAGGGTATCCCTTCCTTATCGATTAGGGTTTCTCTTACATACCCTTCATTAGGTTTAGGGTTTTCCATTATTAACCATTTAGGTTCTCAAGATCATATTATTAATGATCAAGCCCTAATTTGTTGCTCCAGACAACTAGGAGCCAACATTTATAACATAAGTATTCAATCATGCTTATTTATTCTCATCATTTATCATTAAATGAATTATCAATACAAAATATGAGTTCCTCTCCCAATTTTATCAAAATATGATTACATCATACTTTATTAACTTGGCTTAACCTTTTCTTAAGGTATGTTAGCCTACACTTATCAAAGTGCATTTCATCTCAATGTAACAATTGACATGACACACTTCATGTGTTACTCATCTAAGTATATTGGATTTAGGATACATCAAGGTGTATCAATCTTGAGGTGGTGTGATATCTATCATGTCTTGATGTATCACTTCCCTCATCACCTTTATCTTAAGTTCATCAACTTATCTTGTATTAGGGTATTTCCCATCCTAATACTTAATGCAACAGTTCATCACATTTATCATGTAATGTATTGGTCATAAGTCACTTATTTGAAATATGCAACCATTGTCAATGATATAGACTCATCTCGAGTTAAGGCATTATTGATATAAGGTCATCCATTATCTGCCACTTTAGGTGTTTCACTTATCAATATATTAGTCACTATTCCAGTATTAGGAATAGGGTTTCCCATCTTTATCAATTAGGGTTTACATAACATCACCCTTTATTTGGGTTTCACATAACATCACCTGAAATTAGGGTTTCTCAACTCATAGCCCAAAATTTAGGGTTATGGTTTATCATCATATTGCCCAAGATTAGGGTTTCATGCACTATAACCTAAAATTAGGGTTTCACATGGCATTACCCTAGATTAGGGTTTCATATAGCATTACATAACATCACCCTGGATTAGAGTTTCACATCACATGACTACATTAGGGTTTCACATGGCATCACCCTAGATTGGGGTTTCACATATCATTGTCTTGAATTAAGGTTCCTTATAGCTTTTCCCCAAATTAGGGTTTCATGTAGCTTTACCCGAAATTAGAGTTTCATGAAGCATCCTCTTAAATTAGGGTTTTTCATTGTATTACTCTGAATTGGGATTTCTCATATCATTACCCTAAATTAGGGTTACACCATTACCCTAGATTAGGGTTTCACCTAGCATTGCCCTAATTTAGGGTTAGGTCTTATCAACCTTCTCGATTAGGGTTTCATGATCTCTTTATCAAGGATCATACCCTAATTACATATCTTATTCATGTTGAAAGTGTTGAGGTTTAACCACTACATGATTATTATACATGTACGAATTCCTCTCTCTCTCATCCTCTCTAAGATGTTGATTACTCCATAGTTATCAACTTGGATCAACCCATTATTCAAGTACATACATCTATGGTTATCATAGTGTATTGAGTTACTACTTTCATAAGCATCAAAGGTTAACCACTCAAAAGGTACTAATCACCTAAGTACTTGAGCGGTACAACCATTGTAATTAACTTTGAGATACATCATTAACAATCATAGGGTTAATTGATCTTTCATAGCTTTGAGACTATTAGGTCTCCAAACGGTTTTAATAATTTTGAACCTTCAAACAGTTTTGACCTCCTTGACCTTCAAATGGTTTTGAGACTGTTTTCCCTCCAAATGGTCTTGAGACCGTTTGGGCATCTAGGGTTGAGACTGTTTTCTCTTAAATGGTTTTGAAACCGTTTGGTGCTTTCAGCCCTTGAAACCGTTTGATCAAATTAACCTTGAGACCGAATGAACAACTCATCATTGAAACTGATTGGACATCAAACAGTTTTGAGATCGTTTTCCCTCTAAACGGTCTCAAGACCATTTGGTCCAAACCACCTTGAAACTGAATGGATCAATTAGGGTTCTTAATCAATCAATTTAGGGTTTCCACTCATTGAACCATCCAACATTAAGACCATTGAAAGTAGATCAACTTGTAACCCTTGGATCTCCATCCATCCATGACTCCACTTGACCTCAAACGGTCTTGAGACAGTTTGAACTCAAATGGTCTTGAGACCATTTGCCCTCAAACGGTCTTGAGACCGTTTGAGCCATTCAACATAGAAATCGACTCAATCAATTTAGGGTTTCTACCAATTAATCCGATTAGGGTTTGTAATCAATGGATCATCCATTCTTGAATCCATTATAATTAGATCAATTTGAACCATTGGATATTCAATCATACACATCAGCAATTGACCCCAAACGGTCTTGATACGGTTTAACCTCAAACGGTCTTGAGACTGTTTGCCCTCAAACGGTCTTGAGACCGTTTGGTCATCAAAGTTGAAGACCATCTGCTCATGATATTTATTGAGGTGTGTGATAAGATGACATCATAATCTTCAAGCTACAAACCTTAGAAATTTTCTATGATATTTGTGGTGATTTCATCAATTAATCAAAAGGAAATTCGAGAATGAAAAAGGAATCAACATATGATGAAGAAATGAAATCAATAATGATATTTAAGGTTTCAAGTTATATAACCCGCCTTTAAAGTTGAATCCAAGCTTCAAGATTCACATCTTCAATGGTTAATGAAGCTTTCTCAACTGTCCAATGTCCGTTCTTAAGTCTTTGGATGCAAAGGATGATCAAGGTTGAGCATTGAATGAAGAAAAGAAGAGAATGAGTGTTGAAATTCGATTTCCACCATGAATTCAAGGTTGAAGATGACTATGGAGCTTACCTATAGGTTGGGGTACGTCCTCCTATTTCTCCTAAGCTCCCTTGTGTTCGGCCAAATCAAGGAAAGAAAGAAGAGTCGAAAAAGTCTTTCATGTGGGTGAAAGAATGGAATGTATATAAGGGAAATTCAAGAGAGAGAAAGTGTTATACAAATCCTTTAATTCCCTAAATTGGTGCCACTTATCCCCCTCAATTCCTTGCATACGAAGCCATCATCCTACGCTTACAAATCTTCTTATTTATCCATGAATTAAAGAAAACAAATTAAGCACCTTAATTAATATAATAATAATATCCAAAAATTAGTGGATATTACTTTTTCCTTAACTAATGTGAGTGGGTTCTCCACTCACTTTAGATATTTCAGTTCCATTGCAAGGCACAAGGACGTCCATACTTATACAAATTCAACCATCACACTTTTGGTTGAAGGGCACTTCCATTAATATATTTATTTTTGCATTAAATTGAATTAGGGTTTCAATTATGCTTAAATCTTGATTATTTTAATATCAAGATTCTCTCTCTCCCCCAAAGAGATTCAAATGAGACGCCCCTATGATTTTATTGTCTCTAATTGATACCGAATCTTTAGGGACTCTCTAGAAGTGGTATTTTTCATATTGAACCCTATGTTTTGGGTAAATTGCACATTACACCAAAACTAGGTTTACTGCACAAACGTTGCTTAATAAGCTCTTTCTTGGTGCTCAGGCTTGTGGTAGCCATACCTCTGCATCATTTTCATTATTTTGATACTTCAACACTTGAGGAACATTTATCATGTAACATTTGCAAGTTAACCCCTCAACTTGGGTAATTTGCACTTTAGTCCAAAATATGTAAAACATTATTTCAACATTATTCAAATAGGACCAAAATTGAAACATAAGTTCCTCTTGAGCCTTAATTACTTTTCAAAAGATAAATTCAAGAATATAAATGACTTACCTAAGCAAAACTTCTAGGGTTAAGCCTTAACCCAGGTCAGGGATGTTACAGTATGGACGTGAAGGGATGCTTCTTATGCTCATTTCTGAGTATTTGGGTGCTAGGATGATGCACATGTTCTAAAGGAAAAGTGACAAAAGCTGGATCATAAAACAGTACCATGTATGTTTCTTGGTTATGGAGATCAACAGTTTGGCTATAGATTATGGGATCCTATGAGAAAGACCATGAGCATACACAAAGATGTGACATTATGTCAGAGTCAGATAGTAACACAGCCTGGGAGTGATGATGCACATGATGTAGGATTAGGTGATGGTTCTTCTGCTGATGAGTATAAAGATGTTTCATCCTCTTCACAAGTGCAACCTTCAGATGAAGAAGAAGAGCAACACGATCACTATGAGCAACAGAGTGATAGCGCATGGAGTGTTCCTATTTTAGATTCATTGATGAGTGATTTAGACTCATAGTTAGAGGCAACTGGGAAAGGGGAGAAAGATCATCACCAGACACAGTCCTTAGAGAAACAGTTGAGGAGATCAGTTAGAGTTTTCCATCCTTTATGCATCTCAGTATATTATCCTTACTGATCAAGGGGAGCTAGAGACTTTTCAAGAGGCACAAACTTATAGAGATAGAGCACAATGGCATCAAGCAATGTAGGGGGAGACATCTTTTTTGTAGAAGAATGATATCTATGAGCTTGTTGTGCTACCCAAGGGTCAGAGATCACTAATGAACAAGTGTGTCTATAAGATAAAAAGATATGAAAATAGCAAGGATATCAGATACAAAGCCAGAATAGTTGTCAATGGATTTGGTCTACAACTAGGGGTGGATTTTGATGAGATATTTACTCCTATTGTGAAATGACTTCTATTAGATTGGTTCTAGGCTTGGTTACTAGCCTAGATATGGAGCTTGAGTAGATGGATGTGATGATGAGGTTTATTTACACTGACCTAGCAGAGGATATCTATATGAAGAAACCAGAAGATTTTCATGAGATGGAAAAGAGCACTTAGTCTGCAGATTAAAGAAAATTTTGTATGGTTTGAAAATAGTTCTCAGGTCGTAGTATAAGAAGTTTAATTCATTCCTGACTCATGGGTACCAAAAGACAAGTGCATATCTGTGTGTTTACATCAGGAGGTTTCTCGATGATAAGTTCATTATTCTACTACTCTATGTGGATGATGTGTTGATAGTGGGATAAGATGTCAGTTTGATCAGAAAACTAAAGGCAAATATTTTCAAAGCCTCTAAAATGAAGGATTTGTGACCATCACGATAGATTCTAGGGATGCTAATTATACATGACAATATGCAACACAAGTTGTGGTTGTCACAAGAGAGCTATGTTGAATGGATTCTAGAGTGGTTGAACATGAGCAAGTCCAAAGCCATGTGCACTCCACTATCAGGTTATTTCAAGCTAAGTAAGAAGTCATGACCATCTGCTAATGAGGAGGAGGATATGGCCAGGATTCCCTATTCTTCTACTATTCGGAGTTTGATGTATATAATGGTGTAATCTCGTCCTAACATTTCTCACACGGTTGGTGTTGCGAACATGTTTCTCTCAAACCCTGGAAAAGATCATTAGGGGGCAGTCAAGTGGATCTTTAGATACTTACGAGGCACTAAAAACACATGTTTGATGTTTAGTGGTTCTGAATTAGTTCAGAAATATATTGTTGATACTGACATGGCAGGTGACATTGATCATAAGAAGTCGACCTCTGGATATATTTTTAGTTTTATAGGGGGATCCATATTTGGCAGTCTAGGTTATAAAAGTGTGTTGCACTTTCTATAATATAGGCATAGTACATTGAAATAGCCAAAGTAGGGAACACAATACTCTAGATTGTGAGATTTTCCGATGAGCTGGGCATGAATCAAGTTGATCTGACTATTTTATGTGATATTCAGAGTGCTATTAACTTAAATAAGAGAACAATGCATCATGCATAGACAAAATACATTGTTGTGAGATATCACTAGCTTCATGATATAATTGAAAAGAAACTGCTCACTCTAAAGAAGATCCATATTGAGAAGAATGCTTATGATATGATGACTAAGGTGGTGATACGAGACAAAATAGAGCTCTACAAATAGCTCAACGACATACATTCTCGGTGATGATTCTATGATGATAGTATCCTCCTTGGACTAGAGGGGGAGATTGTTGGGCCTAGCAGAGTCCAACCCGTAGAGGAAAAGCCTCTAGGGCATTGGTGGATGTGGTTGCTTCAATGGGATATATATGTACCAACTGCAACCAAGTAATACCTAAGCCACCAATTGATAAGCAATGGGCAATAGTTAAAGGATGAAAAGGTAGCCACAAGGTAGAAAATGCAAAAAGGCAACACCTTGGAGATGGGGAAGAAGGCAAAGAAGGAAGAAGAAAGAAAAAGAAAAGGAAAAAGAAAGGAAGAGAGACATGACCGCCAAGGCATTCAGGTGTAATTCTTTGGGCCATCTAATACTGTAAACTTTACAGAAGAGTACATATTCCTGGGAGTTCTGGGATAGTAGAATTGTAAGAATCTCTCCCTACAACGTGGTATTTTCTTATTTCTCCTTCTTGATATAGTATCTCAGATTTGGGTCAAAATCCAAGAAGAAAAACCATGTATCTACTTCTTTTAGTGGATTTGCCATTCGTTGGTCCCGTGGTTTTTCCCTCACGCATCATGAGGGTTTTCTCATAAAAGTCTAGTCTTTTTCTTCCCTCTATATGCATATGGATATTATCTTGGGTTTACGCGCTCATTGGTAACACTTCTGGATATATATATATTTTTTTGCATCGTGGTTGCATATAATACACACACATATTCCAATTCAACACACCTATATATACAGACATGATTGGAATAATACTTGTTATAATATATCGAAGATCCAATCACATGTCAAGATCAACTCCAATTCATAATTATTTTTGCAATAACTAAAAATTAGTAAGTCCCTAGAGACGTGCATTGGAAAAAAATGACAAATTAACATATATGACCCCTTAATTATTACATGTTCTCTCTTAATGTACCAAGTGACACAATCAATTTCCTAGATCAATTAGTACTATAATTGTGGTCAATGCATTCATCACTTCACTGAGTGAGCCTTTCACTTGCTATTATAGTTTTATAGTCCTTCTTTCTCATTACATAGTTATTTTCTCTCAAATAATCATTCTAATATAAATTTCAAGTTGCTTATAGAGCAACGAGCAACTTGACACCAATCTAGTAAATTTCTAACCATCAAATGTTGTTTTATAGTAAAAGATGCAACGTGGTAAGAATTTTTAATAATAGTCGAAGATAATAATCATGTGAGAAAACCTAGCAGATGGTAATATTAGAGTTGTTTCTATGTTTGATGAATGATGTGGCATCAGTGAGGGACCTTTCACTATGAATAGATTGTTATATTTATTTATGTACCATAATTAGCAAGGGAAAAGTTAACATAGGATTTCTAAAGGGGAATTGGTGTTAGATTCCTATCCTGTCCTTTGATTCCTTTTGTTTAGTTATTCTTTACGTCCAAGAGGTGTTCCTCGATCCACTACCTGATCTAGTGAAATCTCTCCACCTCTAAGATGTGTCACATTAATCACTTGCACGTTCTCATGAGACTATGTTGGATAACCATATGAAAGTGGAAACTATAGAAAAATATACATTCTTACTTTTATGGACCATAGTTCATGATGAATAAGCCTTTTGATATCTCTCAATTCGTAGTTTTATGTGGATGAACGTTTAGAGATGTCATAGCATTCCCACTAATCAATTACTTCTCTTTAACAAATGTCATATTTTGTAACTAAAACCGACACAATTTTGTATGTCATAACACATTTTTAATTATGATCAATGCAACTACATCGATCATCTACCTGGCCATCCTTTGTGTTCTCAAGAGAAAATAACAAGTTTGTGAAGGGAGATTATTAAGCATACAAATGAAAAATATGATACCTTCCTTTAGTAATTACATTCTCTACAAATAATAGCATATTATGCAAACAAATTAGTTCAACCTTTCCAAGAGAAAATGTTAGTTTGTGAGTCATATACATTCATATAAGAATAACATAATAATTCAATTGCAAGGACCCACGTGAGTTCTCTAGCGGATATCCATATTAAGGTCCTACATAAAGGATTAAATGTGAAAGAACTACTAGAGTTCAATTTTTTTGATTATTTGTAAGAAATTGAATTCTTTCTTAGTTAATATAAATCTAATATCACTATTAGATATCCTACATATTCTATTGTACATGTTTACCTCAAAGATTCACTCCAATATTTTTCACTGGCTCAATACACCTTATTGTATTAGTACATGCATGTTTTTGGTAGTGCAAAGTATACAAAACTAAACGCAAAAAACCATTTTACACAGTCTGAGAGACACTAGTACATCAAGAACATGCCAACAAAACCATTGTGCACTAGGTTGTAGTATGTGTTGATTCATGCAAATCTTTGACTTCAAAGTGGACATCACAAACTTCTCACCAAATTTCTAAGGCCTTTGTAGATGTAACCAAATATTTATTTTTACATATATGTGAGTTAGTATCTCAGTGAGTGGGGTTCTTTACAACTATTCTAGAGGGATCCTACCCAAGAAGGAAAAGATAGAACTATATATGATAATCATAATTCAAACAGTGCCATAAGACACTAAGGAGATTAGAATATCATAACCAATTGTGTAATTGAAATAAACATAACTCAACAAGCATGATATTGCACAATATGTACCACTTATCCTTTGATTTACTTTATTCATATGTCAACCTATACCTATGGTATTTACAATTAATCATAATGAGTTAAAGTTTTCAATATACTATAAGTAAAAAAATTAGAGACACTTAATGATACATTCATTTTCTTGTTTATGTGTGATATGTACCTTTCATTGGGACTACGAATAATAATAGAAATTAAAATGCACATAAAGGGAAAAGATGTATAAATTTTGATTAAAAATTTAGTCAAAATCTCATTCACAAAGGACAAAAATAATTTATATTCAGCCTTACTTTTATTATCCTATATTACAATATTTTATTCTTTCAATTTTTATTTAATCATGATCCTCACTTTTATATTAATTTTTATATTTGGTGCATATTTCTAAAACTATTTGTTCTATGTAAATATATATAAATTTTAGTGTTACTGATACTACTATTATTTGAATGCCTCCAATTCATTTCATTTTAAAAATAGCAAAGTAAAAAGTACCCTACCATGTGATTGGCATCCAGGGACTATCGATAGCAAAATATTTATCACAAACTGAAATCCCTCAAATACATGATGTAATAAACCTTGATCCCATTACAAAGGCTGCCACATTGGTATACTAACACCAATATTGGGTCTATTTCAATACTCTCCCTAGGTGCACAAGGTGAGTTGACTTGTGTGGAAACTTAATCAGTGGGTCATTGTGTCACATTTTCTCACTAATCTTGAGGATCTAGTGAACTAGGAGGATGGCCCTAGGTGTTCCCTACAAATCAATTTTTGTATGTGTAGGGATATTTACCTCTTACTTTAATAGTATCCCTACATTATAAAGGCATGCATGGTAAAACACCAACCAAACCCATCATCTACTTTGGCAAAGACTGGTTATACTACAATCACCCTCTTATGGGATATGTATGACATTAAAGTTTTTGTACTAATTTTTTAACACTATTGTGTTTTAATAATAAAAAGGATAAACGTTGTAGGTCTTTTGATTGAATTCATGCTACATTTATAGAATAAGTTAACATTGAAGTTCTTGACTAAGATAATATTGACGTTCTAGGATGAGATTATGTGGAACGTTGTGTCTAGGAAAGAGACATGAACATAATTTCCCTTGATTTATTTACAACTAAACCATGGCTATTACCACTAGTCTATTCTATATATTGTATCATGATTAGAGACAATATTAATATATAATATGAACCCTATTATTATATTCTAAAAGTATTAAATACTACAATCAAATGCATTGTGATGAGTTATTTGCAATAAAATTGATACCCAATAAGAAATAATTGCATACTATCTTAGCATTTTACAAGATCAATAAGTAGGCTTCTTCTAATCATGTGCCTATATATATGTCAAACAAAATGCATCATCTTCACCATTTATGCAACACTGACTATATATCTCACTAGTTATTTCAACTTTAATGAACTAATAGTTATTGTCAAAAGATTGGAAGAAAAAATATGAATTCATATATAATTTGTTAAAGTCTAAGTCTCAACATAGAATCAACCTTAGAGAATTTTTTTGGCAAGTAAACTCAAAACTTACTAATGCAAGTAAGGAGAACCTGGAGATATAATCAATGTGCATCAAACTAATATACAAGTTTAAATAAAACATGATCATTTGAAATTCTATTGTTATACCCATTGACTTTTGATATTGGAATACTTTAATAAAATTTACTTGTCAGTAATACTAGTTCTAATTGACCTCATTCTTCCAAGATAGTAACAAATGATTGAATACTACCCACTTTAGCTTCATAATGAACTAAGTTAGAGAACAAATAGTTTTTCACTATAAATTTGAAATTGAAATAAATCCTCTAAGGTGTCTAGTATAAAAAAAAGTAATAGCAAGTTATTGATCACAAGGATATAATCACATAAATTTTCCTTGATCATTGAGTTGCTCACTTTTGACAACCAGCTTGTCACTAACTCTAATGGCACCAAAATCATACAATAATCATGAATAAAGTTTAAAAGTATGTAGTGTTTAACCTTCTTAAACAAGAAACAAAAATCTATACCTAGTCAAGGTAGAAGCCATTGCAAGTAGCATTAATTGCATGTAAACATGTTAATAATGGAACTTGTGCATATTGTATTTAAATTAATACTACCAATATCCTTGAATATTAATGTCAACTGACTCATCACACTCTAGAGCCTAATAAAAAGTTAACTTATATCCATAATATCATTATTTCACAATAACTCTTCTCGATATGACAATAACCATAATAAATAGTGCTAGATTATAAATTGCATAAGTAAATTCCAAGGTGACATACCCACTCACTGAAACCTAGATAGATACCCTCCTAATTCAGATGGTGAAGAGGAAAATATTTCATTTAATTTCCACAGAGACAAATATCAAAATTATCAAGTGTTAACCAAGTCATGATATTCAAATCCTCATCCGAAAATCCAATACATGGAACTAAGAGAATTCATCACTTCCCTTTTTGTAGCCATCCTTTCCAATCAAGTATATGAGAAGAGATATGAACAAGAAGGTACTGCCAAAGAAAGATGTGATTCCTCCTGCTAAATTGGATCTTATAATGGCATATGGAGTCAACTTGGTCATTTAAAGAGGAAAATTTTCATGATAACCACAACTTTACCCTTTACTAGTTTTTTTTCTATATCAGAACCGATCACTTTGGTTGTGGTTCCGCCCAATTTCTATTTTACTTCAATTGAGATCTTGGTTGGTCTCTAGTTTAACCATTTTACAAAATGTAGGTTTGCTAAAAACAAATGTGTATGTGTCATTTTGGTTCTATTTCTACCTAACACCTACTCATAGATTCACTTCTCCACATTTAAAACCCTCTTCTAACTTATACTAACAACTTAAAGTATAAAAAGTTGAAATGGTTCTAGAAGTTATTGTAACGTCCATGTATTTCTCCCTCTTAAAACCTAAGGGGTCGGGAGCACAAATAATACGAGAAAGAAGTTATGTAATTGTATCATAGTGTGATGCAGAAGCGATATAGAATACATGAACCCTCAATAAGAGGTATACACCAAATCCATTATCAACATTCAACATGTAACCTAATTACATTATAACTTATTACAAATTGCGCTTACATATTGAAATGAAAATTTCATACATTATGAACTTGACAATGAGAATGAGATTCAACCCATTGACCTCCCACATAGAAGCAAGGAGGCAAACCATTGCACCACAAACTTCTTATCTAACCACTGCACCACATAGAAATAAGGAGGCAACCACGTTCAACTAGATGCACCACACACTTCTTTGTGAACTTGTATACTAACTAGGATCTTGTTAAATAGGGACACATGCACACCAACTCATGTATCCTTTGTCCAACCACTTAAGATTTTAACCACACCTTCCTTATTGATTGTTCTTTCTATGAGCCATATGCGATCTACAGAAATGTAATCAGTTTGTTTAATTTCCTAAAGAGGGCAATTCACAACTCTTATACATCACTAACTGGATAGTTTAACCAGATTGGTGATCAAACTTGATTAATATAGTTATCAACTTTATTCTTGGTGATAACTAGTCTCAAATGATTGTTGTTTATCCTAAACTATTCTTCTACTCAGATTTTGGGAGAAGAGAAAGCAATAATGAATAAATTAACTTTAATAGGGTATCTGTCATCTATTGAGCATAAAGCGTTATATTGGTTATCAAAACCATAAAATTCAGGGTCAACACATTCCCTCCACCTTGAGTGGAATTTTGTCTAGGAAATTTGATGAATCCCTTACTCATGATTATATCAAAGTGGTCCTACTTCCTCTAAGTTACCACTTCAAGGTGCCAAGGGTACCATAGTTCTTGATGCACTCAAAGTTGGCATCTTTGTATTTCAAAGAATCTAGGGTGTACCCACCCCAACTTATATAGATTTAAGCATCACTTATGTAGTTCATTCATATGATAAGATCCTTATATTTATAAATGTTTGGTTTTTTTTTCATACATTTGACCTTGGGAAGGCATACATATGTTAAGATCCTTTAGTTTTATAAATGTTAGATTTTTTATTCATACATATGACCTTGCGAAGGCATTACTCAAGGTTTCATATTTCATCCTACCATTCAGTGTGAGAGCAATATCTTATGCTATTAATTAATAGAATATCACATTTGACATCATAAGTATTGTCCCCCATTATCATTCTTATACGGTTTAATCATTATATAAGGGCATATTAACATGCATGAATATTAGGGTTTCACCCCATAATGTGAGTTATCATCAACCCAAATGCTAATTTTCAAAAGATGTGAGATTCAAAACTTCTTTTTGTGATCAAGTAATCTATGATCTAACAGTGTCAACATGCATCAACTTTATAACTCAACATAGGTTTTAACATTACATATTATTCAAGAGAAGTCAACACGACTGCCATTTTCCTCAAGGCTGCTGCGTCTGGGTGCTCGCCACTGAGGGTGTACCACTACCGCCAGGAGGCCATTGACTAGGGATAATTTGGGATCCTGATTCGATTGGATGACGAACAGGATGGGGATTGGGGAATCATGATCTGCGTGCTCAGGGGGCAGTGCAGATAATGGATCTGGTCACCCGTGTGCCCATCTTGCACCCTTTCTGAGCACTGCACCTCCCAAGAAGGGAAGAGGGCGCATGTTGGGCTTCTTTAATGGCTAAATCTCCCACACCGACAACGACACGTGATGCCCGTCTTGCTGTGTCACAAGTAAAAAGTTGTGAGGTTGTTCCTGTGGTCCCTTGCCACATGGGGCCTACATCCTGCATGGTTGGACCTGCTGCACAAGTCTCATGTCCTTTTAGGAGCCTCCATACATGCCGCGGCAAACTGTTAGCAGCTAACAATTTTGCTAATCATCTTTTGGTTGTTCATTTATCTTCATCGAATCGTGTTGATGGAATCCGTAAGGTGTTGGAGTATGCTGATGTTTGGGAGGGCTTGGTGTTTACTCTTCGTTCTTCCAAACGTTAGATGTGTGGTGTATGCATAGGTACCTTGCCATGGTCCAAAGCATGTCCTCATCAAGCTTCTGATGGATCCGATGCCACTACCACTCTACCTTGATAGCCTAGTGAGGCATCACCTGATGTGATAGTTGGTTTGCCTGCTCCCATCAAGTCTAGCTTTCTGGATTTCATTCCTTGCACCCTGTCAGCTCGTCAGCATATTGAGCCACCGCCTCTTCCTACTAAACGACTACAGCTCGACACAAATCTTCTAGATTCTGTCTTCCACAAGGGTGTCCCTACAGTAAAGAGCATCCCTCTTCTTTGTTGTTTGCCCTTTTCCGACACTCTTGGTGCTTGCTTACTCCAGGTGGCTTCTTGCCCACACTCTATGGATGCATGGATTCATCTTTAGTTAATTCCAGCATGTGTATAGTATCATTTCTCCCTTAATTCTACTCAAGAACGTTCTTCTCAAAAATACAACTCTCTACAACAACTTATGATCCTTAAGGCTTTGGAGACTTGGAATTCATGACCTGATGGCATTCAACAACTCCTGGGTCCGATTTTGGCTCATTGTCGTCCCCTTAGATGAGAACATTCTTCTGAAGCTTGTATTTCACGTGCCAAGTCTAAGATCAAAGATGGTCAATTTTCTGCTGCCATCTGTGTTCTATCCTCTAGTGGTGTTGCCCCCACAAACGATACTACTCATTCAGATCTTAAAGCTAAACACCCTCAACCTCCACTGCCGTTGGTATAACCTTTGTCTGAAATTTCTAGCTCTCCATTTGTTGCTTCTTGCTCTATGGTTGAAGAAGCCATTTTATCATTCAAGAAAGGGACCACTTGTGCATGTGATGGCCTATGAGCACAACATCTCATAGATTTTATGTGTGGGGCTGCCGCTGCAGTGAAAGATGAATTTTTGAATGTAATTACAACTGTGGTGAATCTTTGGCTCGCTATTCATTGTCTAGATTCCCTAGCTCCCTACATTTCCAGTGCCCCATTGACTCCTCTTCTCAAACCAGACAACGACATTTGACCTATTGTTGTGGGTACTATCTGGCAGTGCCTTGTATCGAAAGTTGCGGCAAAGGGTGTAAGTTCTGATGTCATCCCTTATCTTAAGGATCATAAGTATGGTGTTGGTGTTTCTAGTGGTGATGAGGCCCTTCTACATGCTGTCACTCGGCTTGTCTATGAACAACAACACCAGAATATGGTCACCATGGCTCTTGTTGACTTTAGCAATGCCTTCAACATGGTTGATAGATCTACCATATTCCGAGAGGTTCATCTTCATTGCCCTTATATGGCACGATGGGTTGAGTTTTGCTACTGCTCTCCAGCTCCTCTCTATATGGATCATGGCGAGCCTCTTTTTTCTTCTACTAGGGTACAACATGGTGACCCATTGGGCCCCCTAGTTTTCTCCCTGGGGCTCCACCCTCTTATTTTATAAGTAAAGGATGCATGCCAACTTGACCTCCTTTCTTTCTACCTTGATGATGGTACCCTCATTGGGGACACAGAGGTTGTTTTGAAGGCTCTATCCCTCATTCAAGAGCGAGGCCCGATGTGTGGTCTTCATCTGAATACTAAGAAGACGGAGATATTTTGGCCATCTGATGACCCTAGACGAGGCTAAGATGTGGGCTTGTTTCCTACTGACATATCTCGTCCAGAGCGTGGAGTGAAGATTCTAGGTGGCCCCGTTTCTACAGACGCATCCTTTGTAAAGGAACTTCTCCTGAAACGTTTGATGAAGACCCTTGATATGATGGATTGCTTGTCCTCACCCTAGGACCCACATTGTGAGCTTCTTCTTCTTAGGTCTTGTGTTGGGATGCCCAAACTGTTGTTTGGTCTTCATACAACACCTCCTTCTTCTATTATACATGTGTTGGACATTTTTAATCACGGTTTTCGTCATTTCCTAGAGCGTATTGTGGTTGGTGACGACCCATGTTTTGGTGATTTACAATGGCATCTGGCTACACTTCCTATGCATCTTGGGGGATGGGAGATCAAGTCCTCTCATGATGTTTGTAAATTTGCTTTTGTTGCTTCTCAGATACACACTACAGATCTCCAAGACCATATGTTGCGTGAGGTCAAATGCGTGCCCGCAGGGCTCCCCTTTTTCCTAGCACATGCTAGCATATGCAATATCTTGCCATCTTTTTGTTGGTCTATGTTGACAAGTACACCTTCTGCCACCCTAAAGACCGAGTCTATCTTGGCAGACGCTTACTACAAAATGGTCCTCCAGCAAATCATGGCAAGAGACCTATCCTTATGGCAGTGGGCTATTCTCACTTCTTTACAAGCCGACCATGCATAAGATTTCTTGAGGGTTGTTCCTATTGATGGCCTTGGTCAGTCTATGCTACCCATTGAGTATTGAGCTATCCTTCAGTATCAGCTTATGATTCCCTTATATCCAGGTGATTAACGTTGTCCATCTTGCAACATCATAGATCTTGATGTCTTTGGCGATCATGCAGTGCACTGCCGCTCACGACCTGGTTATAAGTTTCATCATGATGTTGTTCGGGATGCTCTCTTCAACATTGTCTCTCATGCTGGGTTAAAGGTTTTGAAAGAAGTTCCTTTGGTCTTCCTTGGCACACAGTCTGATGGTGTCCATTCATTGTGACCTGCAGACATTCTTTTATTTGACTGGATGGATGGAAAACATGCCTGTGTTGAACTTATAGGAGTTTCTCCCTTGACATGTATCCTTTCAAAAAACTTTAAAGTAGGGCAGGCAACATCCAAGGCGGAGGTACAAAAAGTTCATAAACATGGAGCAGCTTGTGAAGCCAATCAACATCATTTTCTACCTTTCGCCTTTGACACATTTAGGGTGCTTGTTGATGATGAAATTTCTCTTCTTCGATGCCTTCAACATATTATAAATAGGAATCTTATGATGACTTCATCTACATGTAATGATTTTATTTTTGGGTCCTGGGGTTTTGCCATCCAAAAAGGATTGGCAGCCCAGTTTGTTGCTCGTGCTTCTACAAGAACATTTATGTAAATTGGAATTAATTTGTTGTAGACATTTTTTAGTTTGAAAAAAATTGGGGAAACAAACCTTGATGATATTTAGGTAAAAAAAGTAGAGAGATAAAAATATATGATATCATATGGGCAATGAATTTTACTCTTAGAAATTGTCTTTCATAGTTAACCTCACTCTCACTTGAAAATTATGATAATAATTTCAAGCTTAAAACACTAAATATAGGACCTTATGACTCAAATGTTTGACCTTTTCATCATGAGTTTCATGCCCATGCATATCTTTTACCCAAGTCTCACTTAATTAACTAGTAGATTCCTTCATAAAGAAACACCAACACAAACATGAGTCTTTTAAGGATAAAAGGTCTTGTTTATGTCCTCTAAGGTCATGGGACTCTCTCTCACCCAATGATATACACTCATATCCTTATTTACATATATACAAGAGTCTCTCTAACTTTAGAGCTTGATTATTCATAGAATATCTAGGGTTTGAGTCAAGTATAGCAACAGGCATAAGATACTCAACTCATCTACTCAGGAGTAATCTAGCTTGGGAACATCATATCTTATATATCTCATATTTTCATATATCTTATACCTTATGCATGAAAGTATCAATCTTTCTAGGGTTTAAAATGTGTCTTGTCTTAACACCATAGGTCCTCCTTGTAAAAGACCTTGAGACCCATGCTACTTCAAAAATATCCTAATTTGTCATATTTTAATTACTTAGCAAAGTTTACATGTTTGTGTGCTTGTAATTCTAGTAACTACATAGAGAACTTAATGACAAGAACTTAGTAAACCCACTCTCACACATGGTGCTTGATGGTTAGGGTATGCATCACCAAACATGCCAAAGTTTTTCAAAACCAAATCTAAACCCTCAATGTAAACATTTCATAAGTAAACTTATAACTTTATAAAACATTAATCATATCATTCAGAGTCATTGTATCATATACCATTATAACATCTATTTTATGTAGCACATATTTTTATAAGGCTTTGGATGTATAAGATATACCTACGTCTCTTATGTGATGATTCCATTCTCTTTTCACTCGGGTTGCATGGCTAATTCCTACTCTCCTATGTGTAGGGAGAAGATTTATACTTATGTATATAATTTTTTTAGATATAAAATGTTGAAATCTAAATAAATGCCTTTATGGAGGCACAAGATACAAATATAACCACCAATTCTTGTGCATGGACAATATTTATATATATTTATGTATATAATAATATACTATATAGTAATCTTTGATAAAATATGAATCAATCAGAATAGTAGAGTCTCAAGGAGTTGAAAGCAAAGCCAAATAAAAAAATGAGTGTGCCATACAAATTAGAGACTCCAGAGGCATATCACCAAGTGAAAAGAGTGAGAACACGATGCATGGTATTGAAGTTTCTCATATATATGCTTAACTCATATTCCAAGGTTTTCTCTTCCATGATGCCCATCATCTCTAAATAACATAATTTCCTATACTGTCACATTATAAGGGATGATTGACATTTTGGGACCACTATACGACATTGACTAGTATAGAGCTAGTCCCCAGACATCCAAATTCTAATTTAAAGCTTAAGAAATTCCTAGTCCCATTTCAAGTGGGACTAGGCATGGCTCTCTAATTAACTTTCTTAGGTATCCAATTGCAAAGTGCGATTTAATTTTTTTTCATGGTGAGAAAATTTTAGGTGTAGTTGTTGTTCATGCCCTGATACCAACTATATTGTACTTTGATTTCACCTTCCTAATACATTTAGGGGATGAGAGAACAAATGTTAAAAACATTATCTATGTGTGTGTGGCTATTATGGGTAACTGATATTGGATACATGAACAATATACAAGAATCATACACCAAAGGTGTAAATCCCAGGACCACTACCCAAGGTTCTAGTAGAGTTTGAGGAATAATAATTGACCCATAGAATGCCACTAGCCTTAACTACAAGATTTGTCCTCACTCATGCACAGGTCAGACTCAACTTTCCAACTGGTCACCCATCCTAGTATACTATGGATTGATCGTTCTTAACCATATTGCTCTTAGTGATGGGATCCCTGGAAAGGAGGTGACCTTGTTGATATTGATAATACAATTATTCCTTTAAAGATCATTTTATCTGAAGCCTCAAATATTATAATTTACAATCTCCCCCACTTACACTCTTGACGTCTTCATTAAAGCTCAACTATATGGAACCATAATATTGTTGGTAGGTATGCCCAGAGAGGATGATTGTAATGTCATAATTTGTAAATTATTTGATTAATTATTACGCTTCCAATTTATTTTCTTTGATCCAGTCAGATACTTCTGGAGATGAAGACAAGAGTTCACGAACCTCACTTTTCTGAAGTCATGGAAATGATGTGGGGTATCTGGAAGTTTAGGAATCACTATGTTTTCAATAGAGGGGGCAAGTTAATCAGCTTCTTCATTAGGGAGACTACATGCTTTCTTGGAGATCATGAGTGTGCCCACCTGGTTTTCTATACCAACGCCCCTCCTACATGGACACTGGTGGTTCCTCACTGGAAACCACTGGAGAGGGAGAGGACAAAGCTTAAATTAGATTTTGCAACAAGAAATATAGATTGGTGTACGATGATCATGGTCCTGTGTGTTGTAGAATGCAATATAGATGGTCAGAGGATGGAGAAGGATTGCTGGGTGATCGGTTGAACTGGGGGAAGACATGGTTCTATTATAAGGCATTAACATGGCTCTGGAAGGTGTTTGGAACCTCTTACAAATGGAGACATATTCCATGATTATCTACTTAGTGCTGATTAATCCACACAACAAATTAGATCACCTGGGTCTGCTCGTGGATGATATTCTACATTTGGCATCTCACTTTTATTTTATTTCTTTTTCACATGTTTCAAGATCTTTTAATAAAGTGGAAAATGAAGCTACCTCCCTAGCGTTAGGAGGTGATTTCTGTTGCACTAGAGAAGAGGGGAATATCCCCGTTCTCATCCAAAACTTTGTAACTACTAATTTGTTGAATTAATGAACATGATTTTGGGGTTGTAAAAAAATTATGTTTTATCCAGTTATGAGATATTAAAGTAACATAATAAATGTCTAGAGAATGATATTTCTCTTTGACGTATGTCTTCAGGTGTGTGACCTGAACAATGAGATCATATGGATGTTTAGAGTATATACATTCTTGTTACGTCCCTAGTCGGATGTTATTATGGAAGGCTGATAGACAAAAATAACACATACCACTAGAATGTATATTGGTTGATGACAAAATCATATCAGTCATGATATGTGATATCAAATAAAGCACATAGATCTTGTTAGAGAACAATGTATTGGACAAACCCACAATGAGAGCAATACATGGAAAACATAATTGGTAGTCAGAATCATCTCTTATAGTGTTGGTGGTGATTGTGGTTGTTAGACCTGAAGTCATTACACTAATCACATGTCATTCGGTGTACGTTGACATCATCCAACATGATTCTGAATAAGGGTTGCCATAAAGGTGATGATCAGATACATTGTGACACATGGGGATGATTGTGACTGATGTATATGGGATGTGTCCCTCCTATAGGAGTATGATATCTTGGACACTTGATAAGTGAGACTTAGAAATGCATGTCCATGCTCATGTGAGTCCATATGATATATTGAGATTACATGTATCTCAGACAGTCTGCTGTAGTTCAAGGAACATGGATTGACTGATTGGAGAGGATGATGATTCCACGCCTTGAGTTCAATCCTGATATCAGTGACAAAGGAACTATACAAACACTATAACCCTGATTATAGATTGTAGGTTGAAGTTGTTTTCCAACTTTCCATTTACTTGGGTAGCAATGATGTGTGACTAGGTACCACTCTTTGCTTTTGATGTCATTAAGTAGTTATGGCCATTCACTTCCAAAGTAATATGGAACCTATAGGGCCACACACATAGGATTATTGGAATAGGAGTTTAATCATGAATGATAATTGAATTGATTACTAAAGTGTTTATGTACTCAATTCAAACAACAATTGACTGAATAGGCTCTGAACTTACCAGTTCAAGTGTTGAACTAATAGGTTGGAGTGTCAGGTTAATTGGATATTCCATTGGCTGGATTCTAGATGAACCAGGGCATGAACCGATCGGTTCATTGGGTGAATTGATTGGCTCAAGGTTTCCAGATGATAGGTTCATGAGATGAACCACCCGATTCATAAGAGCAATTTGATAGCATCAAGGATTAGTGCTTACGTCATGTCATACATTAATTAGATTAGAATTTCCAATACAATTGTGATTGGAAAACATGATGAAATGAATGATTCACTGGATGAACCGACTGGTTAACCAATGAACCGATTGTTTCTCCGCTCGTAGGTTGCAAAATTTTATGAAATTCTAGTCTCTTCCACTCCCACACAGATTGGGAACCCTAACCCTGACCTTCCTATAAATAGAGGGGTATTGGGGGCTTCCTAGAAACATAACTCAATTGCTTCTGAAAATTATTTGTCTTCTCTGGTTGTGGTAACTGAGAGAACTCGAGCAAGTCCTACCCGATAAAGGGAGGGATAGCAAGGGAGAACAATTGTGGGAGAGTAAGTTGGTGACTAGTATGCCAATGTGAAAGAACAACTCCTTCTTTTCCGTTGTACTGGAATGACAAGAGTTCTTGGTGGTCCATGTGGACTACTATAGAGGCATGGAGATTCTCCCACTAGGAGGAAAATTTCAACCTACTGTCTATGGTGATCAACTAGGAGGCTGACACAGACGTTGTTTGAGTGCGACTTAAAGAAAGGACACACACACCATAGTGAGGATATTGTCACTAGACTTGCTCCAGGACCAGGTATATTGTCTAAAACATCCTTCCCATTCCATAGTTATTGACACGTTCCATTAGTCTAAAGGGGAATATAGCAGTTACATTTTTGTTACCGCTCCTATTCTGTCACCATATTTCCCTACAGTGGTATTAGAGCCACATCAATCTGCTATGTTTTGGGATAATCAATATGACTGAGTTTTTGGTTTTCATCCTTTATTTGTTACATACAATATGAATACTTAAATGGATTAATGTGCATATCCGATTAAACACCACACAAGAACCCAATTAATATATATATGGTATGATATGTATGTAATTTACACATGTCGCCCTAAAAGTGAGTTTTGATGGTGGATGTAAAGCATGGTTATGGACAATAACCCTATATATCTATGCATGGTTTTGTGGTTGGTTTTATCTCGATTTGCAAACCAAACCTCTCCCTTATCTTCCAATTATAAAAGTATTATTCACTCTTACCTATGCTACCCTCTAATGTAATTTAAGGTTTCTCTTTTATCATGTAATATGTAATAGCATTTGGATAGTTTAATTTCTTGTTATGATGAAAAAAAAGATGCTCAGCACCAGGCCAACCAACAATCTCATAAGGTGAGCCGACTGGATAGAGGACCAAGGAGGATGAGCCGAACCGATTGACTAGTGGACGCGACCGATCGAGTGGAAGATCCAGAAGATGGTGGACCACATACCAGATGACCAATGTGATGAGAAACTGACTGGCCAAGAGGCGAGCCGACCATTCAAGTGTTGAACTGATCAACCTAGATTTGTATGCACATATATTCATCAATAATAAGTTTCTACATGAGATGTAGACATAGGTGGTGGTAATTCCTTGTGGCTCTAAGGAATTACAGTAAGATGGCCATAACCATCACTTATGTTTATTGCATATTTTCATTGTGTGATATATCATGTATATGATACGTACTGTATAAATTTGATGATTGGATAATGTATATGTATTTTCAAATAAAAAATCCCTCAATGACATAATAAGTCTTAGATACTTTCCTTAAGCAACACATATGAAAAGCTTGATCGACCAAGTGTAGGTTATGCCAAAGAGTGGTGAATCATCCTTCTCGTGGAAGTTTGATGGTAGATATGTAGGTTCTGTCAAAGCAAGGTGCATATTCTATCATGTTGGCTTTTGAGTCAGGCTTAACTGGGTGTCCTTAATGAGATTAAACATCTAGAGGCATGTAGATGACTATGGAAGAGCGTTGCACATATCATCTATCCAAGAAGTGCATCTGATTCAATTGGTAAGAGTTGCCTACCTTAATAATTGACTATGGTTGCTGGCGTTGGCCGGGTAATAATTGAATTATTTTGGATCTTGGCTCACTAGTAGGCTGTAAGTTGCAATCTTCCGAATTGATATGTGAGGGCTATCAATTTGAATAAAATTGTAGAAGCGGAAATTAATTAAAGGCTTAATCAAATATCGTCAATTTTCAAATCAAATCAAATCAAAAGGTTTTTTTTTGATAAAATACAATTTTTTTCTCTTATAGAATCAAATGGCAATGAAATCATCATTGCGATTGGTCCTTAGGAAGGACAGGTTTAATGAGACAAATTTTTGCGACTGATTTTGGACTATGATAAGGGTTCCCAATGAAGAGTACAAGCTCTATGTCCTAGAAACGCCAAAAATACCTACTCCTGATGCACCTAGGACTGAAGTGGATCCTTATTAGAAGCATGTTAGTGATGCTTTGGATATAAGGTACCTTATGCTAAGTTACATGAACTATGAGTTGGATGAGCACTGTGAGGACATGGGGAATCTTGAGATGGTAAAACATCTTAAGAACTTGAACCATAATCACAAAAAGAAAGAAAGGTACAATATCTCAAAGGCTCTCTTTGAGTGTAATATGACAAAGGGAGACTTAGTGGAGACCCATGTGCTTAATATGATTGGACATGTGGAACATCTAGAACAATTGGGATTCTTTTTGAGCTAAGAGTTTGCCACAAATATGATTATGCAATCATTTCCTAAATCATATAGCCACTTTATTGAGTGTTACCACTTGAATAACATGGCCAGACAGTTGTCAGATTTGTTGACTCAAGGTCAATATTGACTCAAGGTCTAAATTGACTAAACCCTTGTTTTGATGATGACTAACCATTCCACTGATTTGTGTTTAATGCTTCTACTTGAGTGATTTAAAATTAGGTATATACACTCTCCAAATGCCCTAACTTGCACATCCTTATTTGGATAAAAGACAAGGTAAGATTAATGCAAGTGCACTTTTGTGGAATATGATGTATCTCTATTAGAATCTTGTTGTAAGTAATTAAGCTTAGAAAAATTAGGAGCACTTAAATCATATATTTAAGCACTCTAATGACATGTTCCAAAATTCATGATAGGGTGTTTTGACAAACTCGACCAATCTTCTTGATGCATTATGAGAATGTCCATGTTCGTTCGAGTTTTCGATACAATGAACTTGTCCGATCCCTGTATTGGGTAAAACAAAATTTTAAGAGATCGACCAAGTATCATCCAAGATAAAATCGAACTATGCTTCAAATTTTCTTTGTCGCATACTACAATCAATCAAGTTTCCCAAAAGTAAACTCAACCAATCACACTGTATGGAAAGTGTAGAAAAATAGTTTCTAGCAATTGGAGTTTTGAAAACTCTAAAAAATATTTGTTGCAGCAATCAAAATGGGTAATATTCATACTTAAGTGTTTCTACTGGCTAGGAGGCATCCCCAACTATAAATAGGACCCCTTGGGAATCATCCCATGGCTAGCCAAGTACTATGAAGGTCTCTATATTATAGTTGAATGCCTCCAAGAACCTCCTTCCACCCTATAAGATTAATCACTTGCTACATCCAATAGAGTGAGTAGGAGATTTGTAAGAGAGCTAGTCCTAGCTGTATATCACTTCCTCCACCTCCCAATCTCACATTTCTACCATGAAGATGAAGATGAAGGTTCTATCTCTTGTCTAAGAGAGGTGAAGAAGAAAATGGGAAAAAGTCCCTTGCTGAAAGCTTCTCCTTAGCAAAGGTGAAGTCAAAGGCTGAAGATTGAAGAAGAGTGGGTAATTCTTGTAAGGCAAAAGACTTGTGCAAGAGTAGGTAAGTCCTTGGTGAAGGCCGAAGACTCGTTGCAAAGTGAGTAACTCCTTGGTGAGTTTGAAGACTTTGTCTAACATAGGTAAGTCCTTTGGTAGGTTGTTGGCTCCCTTCTCCTCAAAGAGAAGGCTAGGTATCCTTGGATCAAAAAAGGAAGGTCATATATTGTATGTATATAATGGAATATAAGTATGCAATAACTGCAAAATCCTAGAGCTTGACATGTCAAGGTAGTAGACTGAATTACTCATAGTTTGGAGTGCAGAACCACTCTACATAGCTTGTGTTCTTATGCTTTTTCAATCTCCCTCTCCCTTACTATGTATGTTTTAGTTGCACTGGAAGTCCATACTTGTCATATTATCTTAGAAATATCTTGAAGGTCTAATGATTTTTTTAAGTGCTTTTAGCTCTATTCACCCCCTTTAGATTGGTATCAGAGTGGGTCTTCTCCAAGCATACTTCCACAAGTAGGAGAAGATGTTCGATTATGAAGGAGCCCCCTCTAGATTGGTATCAGAGCGAGTCTTCTCCAAGCATACTTCCACAAGTAGGAGAAGATGTTTGATTATGAAGGAGGGAGATACCTCATCAACATTCCAATATTTGATGGGAGCTATTTCATCTATTAGAAGACAAGGATCCAATACTACACCCAAGGATAAAGTCTTAAGCTATGGTGAATGGTAGATCTTACAGACAAAGTACCAGAGATAAAGATAGAAGAATGGGATGAGGCTACTTTGAAGAAAGCAAGCTTGAATACAAGATACATCAACATTCTCAATACCTTCATGTCCCCCACTGAGTTAAATCAAATTTCCTCTTGTGAGACAGCCTATGAGATATGGAGAAAGCTATGTGTCACTTATGAAGGGACAAAGTAAGTGAAGGAAAGCAAATTCTATATGGTCAAATATCTCCTTGAAAACTTCAAGATGAAAAAGGAGGAGAGGATAGTCAAGATGTACTTAAGGCTCAACACCATTGTGGATGGTATTGCCATTCTAGGTCATCCTATGGATAGAGGAGAGATCAACTCAACGATCCTTAGAACTCTTTTAAAGAGGTGGGATTCCAAGGTGACCTCCATTAAAGAAATAAATTATCTTGGTGGTATCCCTATTGAAGATCTCATAGGAAATTGACAAGCCATGAAGTCAAACTTGACAAGAAAGATGAAGAAGAAAGAGAAGAAGAGAAAGAGCTAAAGAGAATTAAGAAGTCTGAAATAAAAGAACAAATTAAGGATATTGTTGTTCAAGCTTCTCCATCCTCTCAAGTTGAAGAAGAAGCCATGTACTCCAAGGGTAGACTAGACAATGACAAGTCATACTCCTTCACCCAGGGCTTCAAATGTGGAAAGAAGGGTCACTTAAAGGAAGATTGTCCACAAGGAAAAAAGACACATAATCACAAGAGACTAGAATAGAAGCACAAGAAGAAGGGAAAATGGAACAAAATCTCAAGTGACCTCCAACTCAAGCTCTAGTGACTCCCCCAACTCAAGCTCAAGTGAAGAATCAAGTGGAGGATCTAGCTCAATCTCTAGTGAAGATGGAGAATGCCACTTTGCTCTTATGTACTCAACAAGTGAAGACTCAAATTAGGTAAATCTAAACTCTTTAGATAAAGAATCTTTAACTTATATTATTCATTCTACCTGTGCCTCTCTTAAGTCTTCTAAAAAGAAAAAGAAAAAGATTTCTAGAATTGTTGATAATTTGCATGTAGAAAAAGATGATCTTGAACATGCTAATACTTGCTTGCTAGATGAAAATAATGATTATCTTAGTCAAGTAGATTCTCTTAAACTTGAAAATTCTAATTTTCTTGATAAGATTAGACTTCTTGAAGCTCAACCTCTTATGCCTTGTTGTAATGAAGAGCATAGTATTATTGTGAATTCTCTCATGCTTGATATTGATGTTCTTAAAACTGAAAATGACAAAGATTTTGTTTTACAAGGATTAGAATATGAAAATAGTGTTTATATTTCTAATATTGCTTTGTTTAAAAAAAATGATTCCTTTATTACTAAAATTAATGTCCTTGAATCTTTTTATTATTCTACTAGTAGAGAGAATAATGTTGATTCTCTTCATATTGATAAAGATTCTTGTATGACCAATGTACTTTTCTTAGAAACTGATATTTTGCATGCTAGACATAATATCAATCAATTGTCTTCTACTATTACTTCTCTTATGCATGATAATCATAGTTTGAGATCTTCTATGCAAAGATTCTTAAATGATAAAAGGAATCTTAATCCAATCCTAGATCATACTACCTACCAAATGGGTAGAGATGATTTTGGAGTTGATAGTAACCAAAGGAACAACAAAGTTAAAGGACCCTCAATTTTCAATGAAGAATCTCTAGTTACAAGGCTAGGAGATCATGTAATCATTGTAATGAAATATGTCATTATTCCACATATTGTTCTTTTAGCAAAGCACCCAAGGGCAATAGGACTTGAGCTTCTAAGCTAATTCCTCCGAATCCAGAAATATGATTGGGGACCATTTCATCTTTATTCATGTAGATCACTTGCAGATGGATTGACATGAGATATGTATTTGCAAATTGGTCTCTCAATCCACATAAAGAAGAAAGGTTAGATGTGTATGCGGTGATAACAAGTGGGAAAAATGGTACGAATAGAGGTAATGTTATTCTTGCTCATATCTAATCATTGTGTTCTTTTGTCAAGTTAGTAAGAACTATACATATGGTTTTTGAGTCAAAAGTGCTATATTGTGATTCTCATCACTTTCTTTCTCAAAAACTATTTATGATGCTTTCGCAGTGCATTAATAAATTGCTTATACAGGGTGGGATATGGCTTATATTTTTATCATGCCTCTAGATATTTTTTTTTTCTGAAATATATACACCAATTGGTGTTGCCAACATCTGTCATTGAACGAGAAGTTCAACCCCAGAAACTCGACTGACAACAATGTGAATTGAATTTGCAGATGACTTTGTGAAAGAGAATTTCCCTCTCAACTAGATTTTCTCAACCACAAGTTTTATTCTATGTCATTCCCTTTACTACCTCTATATGTTCTTATTTCCATGATTTAAATTGCCTATCTTGCTTAAAAATCTATCTCTTCAATTGCTCTAAATTGGTGTTGCCAACATCTATCATTGAATGAGAAGTTCAACCCAGAAACTCGACCAACAACAATGTGAATTGAATTTGTAGATGACTTTGTGAAAGAGAATTTCCCTCTCAACTAGATTTTCTCAACCACAAGTTTTATTCTATGGAATTCCCTTTACTACCTATATATGTTCTTATTTCCATGCTTTAAATTGCCTATCTTGCTTACAAATCCATCTCTTCAATTGCTCTAAATTGGTATCTTCAAATCTTAGAATTACCTATCTTGAGTAGTTATGCATGTTTTGATGAGGTTCTATTTGGATATCTTGATTATGTATTAAATTGCTTCCGTTGTTCTATAACTTGCTACATATATATAGTAGTATATCTTGTTTTGATAAAATCTTGAGTTTCTTAGTGGTAATCATCTTTTGGTAATGACGCATATCTACTAGTGAGATATATCCTTTCATGCTTCTGAAATGCATTCTCTTTGTTTGGATATATCTCTACATATACTCATAGATTGTTCTTTAACTTGTGCATCTTTTGATATTATCTAGATCCTGCTAGTAGTCATAATCTGCGATATTATCTACTAGTAGTTCATATACATGTAGTTCTAGCTTTGTTCATCTTTTGATAAAGTGGTATTCTACTATATGTTGTGCTTGCATCTTATTTCATACTCAAGCTTGCTCCTTGACTTGCATATACACTATCTTGAGTTACTTACTTACATAGCTCTATGATGAGCAAAAAATAGAGCTACATTGTACGCAGATATTGGAGCATCTGAAGAATTTATGTAGTTTTTCAATGTTCTGCTCCAATGTTATATTTTGGTGCAGAAGTAGTGTTTTTATGCGGAAACTACCTTTTGAAAAAGACTCATGGCCATGAGCCCTGATGTGTTTTTGGGAAAATTTCGTCATCTTGAAGGTCAAAATTATGCTTTATTAGTTTTTTGCAACACATTATGTTATAATTTCAAGGTTCTTTTTTTTACTTTTCCTTGATTATTTCTAGAATTACATTGAGGGTTGTTCAAATGCATGTCTTGATTTGCCTTATACATTGCTTCGACAAGCCCCTATTTTTTGCTCTTCTACTCTCCTTTATAACATTTGGTATCTCCTTATTCTAACATATTTGGTTTTATCTCTTCAAACCCACTCTTTATGAGATGACAAAGGGGGATATGGCATGTCTAGTCTTACGTAAGATGGGGAGAAGGAATGTTTAGGGTGAAGGCATGTCTTATGTTAAAGGAAGAATACATATATGTAGAACATATAAGTGTAGAAGACATAGTTTCTATAAATGTTGTGAAAGCTAACCATGCAGGAGAAATAATCAATCGAGGGCGAGTATGAGAACTCCATGAACATCAATTGAGGGGGAGCATATGAAATCAATTATATTGAAACCCCTAGGTTTCTCCAAAGGTATGATTTTACTTAAAATCTTTCAATACATTGAATGGTTTCTCATCTTCAAAAAGGGGTAGAATGTTGACTCAAGGTCTAAATTGACTAAACCCTTGTGTTGATGATGACTAACCATTTCACTTATTTATGTCTAGTGTTTCTACTTGTGTGATTTCAGATTAGGTATAGACACACTCCAAATGTCCTAACTTGCACATTCTAACTTGGAGAAAAGACAAGTCAAAATCAATGCAAATGCACATTTGTGGAATATGATGTATCTCTAATAAAATCAAGTTGTAAATCACTTGTAATGATTGTACGACTTGTAATTAAGCTCATACAAAATTAGGATCACTTAAATCAAATATTTAAGCACTCTAATGAAATTTTTCAAAATTCATTACAAGGTTTTTTAGTTGAGTTTCTCCTGTGACAAACTCAATCGATCCCCTTGACACATTTTGAGAATGTCCATGTTTGATCAAGTTTCCTATACACAGAACTCGACTGATCACTGTACAGGGTAAAATTAAATTTAAGCGACCACTGAGTTTCATCCAAGATAAAATTGACCAATGCTTCAAATTTTCTTTATTTCATAGTGCAATTGGTATAATTTCCCAAAATTAAACTCAACCGACTGCACTATATGGAAGGTGTAGAAAAAGTGTTTCAAGTCATTGGAGTGTTGCAAAACTCGAAAAAATATTTGTTGAAACACCCCAAATGGCTAGTATTTGTCCTTAAGTGTTTGTATTGGATAGGAGGCATCCCCAACTATAAATAGGACCCCTTAGGATTCATCTCATGGTTAGACAGGCACTATGAAGGTCCATAAATTATAGTTGAATGCCTCCAAGAGCCTCCTTCCACTCTCTAAGATTAATCACTTGCTACACCCATTAGAGTGAGTAGGATATTTGTAAGAGAGTTAGTCCTACATGTATATATTGTGAAACTTTCACTTCCTCCACATCCCAATCTATCATTTCTACCATGAAGATCAAGATGAAGGTTCTATCTATTCTCTAAGAGAGGTGAAGAAGAACAAGGGAAGGAGTCTATTGGAAAAAGCTTCTCCTAGGTGAAGGTGAAGTCAAAGGCAAAAGATCCAAGAAGAATGAGTAATTTCTTTAAGGAGTAAGACTTTTGCAGAGTGGGTATGTCTTTGGTGAAGGCAAAAGACTCATTGCAAAGTGGGTAACTCCTTGGTGAAGTTTAAGACTCAGTATTGGATAGGTAAGTCCTTTGGTAGGTTGTTGGCTCCCTTTTCCACAAAGGGAAGGTTGGGTATCCTTCACCCAGAAAAGGAAGGTCATACATTATATGTCTTATAATGGAATATAAGTATGCAATAGTTGTAAAATCCTAGAGCTAAACATGTCTATGTAGTGGACTGACTTACTCCTAGTTTGGAGTATGGAACCACTCTACATATCTTGTGTTCTTCTTCTTATTAAATCTCTCTGTCCCTTGCTATGCATGTTTTAGTTGCACTCAAAGTCCATACTTGCCATATTATCTCAGAAATATCTTGAAGGTCTAATGGATTTTGTTTAAGTGCTTTTTGCTCTATTCACATCCTCTAGAGCCCATCCTAGATCCAAAAATTGGTATCAGAGTGGGTCTTCTCCAAGCATACATCCACAAGTAGGAGAAGATGGGCGATTATCAAGGAGGGAGATACCTCATAAACATTCCAATCTTTGATGGGAGCAATTTCCTCTATTAGAAGAGGAGGATCCAATACTGCATCCAAGGATCAAATCTAGAGCTATGGAGAATGGTGGACCTTCCATACAAGATACATGAGATAAAGATAGAAGAATGGGATGAGGATACTTTGAAGAAAGCAAGCTTGAATGCAAGAGCCATCAACATTCTCAATACCTCCATGTCCCCCACTGAGTTCAATCAGATTTCCTCTTATGAGACAACCTATGAGAAATGGAGAAATCTATGTGTCACTTATGAAGGGAAAAAGCAAGTGAAGGAAAGCAAATTCTACATGCTCAAAGGCCTCATTGAAAAATTCAATATGGTGAAGGAGGAGAGGATAGCCGAGGCATACTCAGGGCTCAACACTATTTTGATTGGTCTTGCCGTTCTAGGTCATCCTATGGATAGAGGTGAGATCAACTCAAAGATTGTTAGAACTCTCCCCAAGAGGTGGGAATCCAAGTTGACCTCCATTATGAAAACAAAGTCTGTTGGTGATATCTCTATTAAAGAGATCATAGGGAATCTACAAGCCCATAAAGTCAAACTTGACCAGCAAGTTGAAAAAGAAAGAGAAGAAGAGAGAGATCTAAAGAGAATGAAGAAGGCTAAAATCAAAGCACAAATTGAGGCTATTGTTGATCAAGATTCTCCATTCTCTTAAGTTGAAGAAGATTCCATGTACTCCAAGGGTAGAATATACAAAGGCAAGTCATCCTCCTTCATCTGGTGCTTCAAATGTGGAAAGAAGGGTCGCTTCAAGGAAGACTGTCCACAGGGAAAAAATACCCATCATCACAAGAGAAGAGAAAAGAAGCACAAGAAGAAGGAAAAATGATAAAAAAAGCTCAAGTGACTCCTCCAACTCAAGCTCTAGTGAATCCTCCAACTCAAGCTCAAGTGAAGAATCAAGTGGAGGATCTAGCTCAAGCTCTAGTGAATATGGAAAATGCCACTTTGCTATCACGACCTCGATAAGTGAAGACTCAAATGAAGTAAATCTAAAATCATTAGATAAAGAATCTTTAAATTCTATTATTCATGCTACTCGTGCCTCTATTAAGTCTTCCATAAAGAAAAATCTTGCTAGAATTGTTGATGATTTTCACATAGAAAAAGATGATCTTAGACTTGCTAATACTTGCTAGATAGATGAAAAAAAATGCTTATCTTAGTAAAGTAGATTCTCTTAAACTTGAAAATGCTTCTTGATAAAATTTGATTTCCAGAAGCTCAACCTCTTATGCCTAGTTGAAATGAAGAGAATAGTACTATTGTGAATTTTCTCATGCTTGATATTGATGTTCTTAAAACTAAAAATGAGGAAAAATATTTTGTTTTACAAGAATTAGAATCTAAAAAATAGTGTTTATCTTTATAATATTGCTTTGCTTGAAAAAAATGCTTCCTTGATTACTAAAATCATTGTCCTTGAATCTTTTTCTAGTTCTACTTGTAGAGAGAATAATGTTTATGCTCTTTATATTGATAAAGATTCTTGTATGACCAATTCTCTTTGCTTAAAAACTAATCTTTTGCATGATAGAGATAATATCTATCAACTGTATTCTACTATTACTTCTCTTATGCATGATAATCATAGTTTTAGATCATCTATGCAAAGATTATTAGATGATAAAAGGAATCTTAATCAAATCCTAAATCATACTACTGAATAAATGGGTAGAGATGATTTTAGACTTGATAGTAGCCAAAGGAACAAGGATAAAGGGCCTTCAATTTTCAATGAACAATCCACTAGTTCCAAGTATAGGAGATCATGTAATCATTGCAATGAAATTGGTCATTATTCCCCATATTTTTCTTTTAGGAAAGTAACCAAGAGCAATAGGTCTTGGGCTGCTAAGATGACCCCTCCAGACCCAAAACTATGATTGGGGACCATTTTATCTTTCTTCATGTAGGTAACTTGAAAATGGATTAACATGAGCTATGGATTTGCATATTGGTCTCTCAATCCACATAAAACAAGAAAGTTGAGATGTGTATGGGGTGGCAACAAGCTGAAAAGAAATGGTAAGAACAAAGATCATTGTGTGATTTTGCCAAGTTAGTATGCACTATACATATGGTTTTTGAGTCAGAAGTGGTATATTGTGATTCTCATCACTTTCTTGCTCAAAACTATTTATGATGCTTTTGTAGGGCATTACTAACTTGCTTATACATGTTTGGATATGACTTATATTTTTATCATGCCTCTACATATATTTTTTTTGAAATATATATGTTTTTGATAGTACCTGTTGTAGGCTGAGTTTGTCCTAATATAAACTCGACTGACAAGAACCAATAGGTGTTTCCAACAGTTGTCATCGGTTAAGAAGTTCAAATCAGAAACTCGACCGACAACACTGTGAACTGAATATGCAGATGACTTTGTGGTAGGGAATTTTCCTATCAACTAGATTTTCTAAACCACAAGCCTTATTATATGGCACTCCCTTTGATACCTCTATATGTGATTATTTACATGCTTTAAATTTCCTATCTTGCTTACAACTCTAACTCTTTAATTGCTCTAAATTGGTATCTTCATATCTTGCAATTACCTATCTTGAGTTGTTATGCATGTTTTGATGATGATCTCTTTGGATCTCTTGGTTGTGTCTTAAATTGCTTCCATTGTGCTATAACTTGTTACATCTATCTAGTAGTATGTACAACCTTGAGTTTCTTAGTGGTAATATTTTGGTAATGATGCATATCTGCTAGTGAGCTATATCCTTTCATGCTTATAAAAGTTCAATATCTTTGTTTGGATATATCTCTTCATCTACTCATAGCTTGTTATTTAACTTGTGCATCTTTTTCTATGACCTAGATCTTATTAGTAGTCGTAGCTTGTGATATTATCTACTCGTAGATCATATACATCTAGTTCTAGCTTTGTTCATCTTTTGATCAAGTGGTATTCTACTATATGCTATGCTTGTATCGTGTTTCATACTCAAGCTTGCTCCTTGACTTGCATATACACTATCTTGAGTTACTCGCTTACATAGTCATATGATGAGCAACAAATAGAGCTACATTGTATGCAAATATTTATACATTTGAAGAATTTATGTAGTTTTTCAATGTTCTACTCCAATGTTAGATTTTGGTGCAAAACCAATATTCTTTTATGCAGAAATGGCCTTCTGAGCAAGATTCCTAGCTTTAGTCATTAGCCCTGATGTTTTTTTGGGGCAAATTTCATCATCTTGAGGGTCAAAATCATGCTTTATTAGTTTTGTACAACACATTACGTTATACTTTCAAGGATCTTTTTGTTACTTTTCCTTGAATATTGCTAGACTTACATCTAGGGTTGTTCAAATGTAGGTATTGATTTGCCTTATACATTTCTTGGACAAGCCCCTAGTTTTTGCTCTTCTACTCTCCTTTCTAACATTTGGTATCTCCTTATTCTAACATGTTTCATTTTAGCTCTTCAAACCCTTCACTTTTTGAAATGACAAAGGGGGAGAGGGCATGTCTTGTCTTATGTAATACGTGGAGAAGGCATGTGTAGGTAGAAGGCATGCATTATGTTAAAGGGAGAAGACATATATGTAGAACATATATGAGTAGAAGACATAGTATCTATAAATGTTGTGAAAGCTAACTATGCAGGAGAAATAACATCAATTGAGTGGGGTATGAGAAATCTTTGAGCATCAATGGATCAGTAGCATATGAACTCAATTATATTGAAACTCCTAGGTTTCTCCAAATGAATGATTTTACTTAAAAGCTTTCAAAACATTTATGGAATGATTTGTCATCTTCAAAAAGGGGGAGAATGTTGACTCAAGGTAAAAATTGACTAAACCCTTGTTATGATGATGACTAACCATTCCACTTATTTGTGTCTAATGGTTCTACTTGAGTGATTTTAGATTAGGTATAGACACACTCCAAATGCCCTAACTTGTACATCCTAACTTGGAGAAAATACAAGTCAAAATTAATGCAAGTGAACTTTTGTAGAATACAACATATCTCTATTATAATCATGTTGTATATCACTTGTAATGGTTGTATGACTTGTAGTTAATCCTAGAAAAAATTAGGATTAGTTAAATCAAATATTTATGCACTCTAATGATAATTTCCAAAATTCATTACATGGTGTTTTTTGGTCAAGTTTTCTCCTGTGACAAACTCGACCGATCCCCTTGATGCATTTTGAGAATGTCCAAGTTTGCTCAAGTTTCCTAAACATAGAACTCGATTGATCCCTGCACTGGGCAAAACTAAATTTAAGCGATCGACCGAGCTTCATCCAGTATAAACTTGACTGATGCTTCCAATTTATTTTTTCACATAGTGCAATCTGTCAAGTTTCCCAAAAGTAAACTCAACCAATCACACTATAAGGAAAGTGTAGAAAAAGTGTTTATAGCCATTGGAGTGTTGCAAAACTCAAAAACAAAATCCATTGCAACACCCCAAATGGATAGTATTCATCCTTATGTGTTTCTACTGACTAGGAGGCATCCCCAATTATAAATTGGACCCCTCAGACTTCATCCCAAGGTTAGCCAAGCACTATGAAGGTCCCTTGTTATAGTTGAATGTCTATAAGGGTGTCCTTCCACACTCTTAAGATTAATCACTTGCTACATCCATTAGAGTGAGTAGGATATTAGTAAGAGAGCTAGTCCTACATATATATCTTGTGAGGCTCTCACTTCCTCCACCTCTCAATCTCTCATTTCTACCATGAAGATGAAGATGAATGTTCTCTCTCTTGGCTAAGAGAGGTGAAGAAGAACAAGGGAAGGAGTACCTTGGTGAAAGCTTCTCCTTGGTGAAGATGAAGTCAAAGGTGGAAGATCCAAGAAGAGTTGGTAATTCCTACAAGGCAGGAGACTTGTGTAAGAGTGGGTAAGTCCTTGGTGAAGGCATAACACTTGTTGCAAAGTGGGTAAGTCCTTGGTGAGGTTGAAGATTCTATCTTGGATAGGTAAGTCCTTTGGTAGGTTGTTGATTCCCATCTCCTCAAAGGGAAGGTTGGGTATCCTTGGACCACAAAATAAAGGTCATATATTGAATATCTTATAATGGAATATAAGTATGCAATGGTTGTAAAACCCTAGACCTTGACCTCTCTAGGTAGTGGACTGACTTACTCCTAGTTTGGAGTATGGAACCACTCTACATAGCTTGTGTTATTTTTCTTGTTCAATTTCTCTCCCCCTTTCTATGTATGTTTTAGTTGCACTCAAAGTCTATATTTTCCATATTATATTAGAAATATCTTGAAGGTCTAATGAATTTTGTTTAAGTTCTTTTAGCTATATTCACCCCCTCTAGAGACCACCCTAGAACTAACAAGTGGTAACAAAGCGGGTCTTCTCCAAGCATAATTCCACAAGTAGGAGAAGATGGGAAATTATCAAGGAGGGATATACCTCATCAACATTCCAATCTTTGATGGTAGCAATTTCCTCTATTAGAAGAGAAGGATCCAATACTACATCCAAGGATCAAGTCTTGAGCTATGGAAAATGGTGGACCTTCCATACAAGATACTGGAGAAAAATATAGAAGAATGGTATGAGTCTACTATGAAGAAAGCAACCTTGAATTCAAGAGCCATCAACATTCTTTATGCCTCCATGTCCCCCATTGAGTTCAACCTGATTTCCTCTTATGAGACAACCGGTGAAATATGGAGAAATCTATGTGTCACTTATGAAGGGACAAAGAAAGTGAAGGAAAGAAAATTCTACATGCTCAAAGGTCCCCTTGAAAACTTCAAGATGGGAAAGGAGGAAAGGATAGCCAAGATGTACTCAAGGCTCAGCACCATTGTGAATGGTCTTATCATTCTAGATCATCCTATGGATAGAGGAGATATCAACTCAAAGATCCTTAGAACTCTCCCTAAGAGGTGGGAATTCAAGGTGACCTCCATTGAAGAAAGAAAGTCTCTTGGTGATATCCCTAATTAAGAGCTCATAGGAAATCTACAAGCCCAGGAAGTCAAACTTGACAAGCAAGATAAAGAAAAAAGAGAAGAAGGGAAAGAGATAAAGAGAATGAAGAAGGCTGAAATCAAAGCATAAATTGAGGCTATTGTTGGTCAAGATTCTCCATCCTCTCAAGTTGAAGAAGATTCCATGTACTCCCAGGGTAGACTATACAAAGGCAAGTCATCCTCCTTCACTTGGTGCTTCAAATGTGGAAAGAAGGGTCACTTCAAGTAAGATTGTCCACAAGGCAAAAAGACCCATCATCACAAGAGAAGAAAAGAGAAGCACACGAAGAAGGAAAAATGGCACAAAAGCTAAAGTGACTCTTCGAACTCAAGATCAAGTGAAGAATAAAGTGGAGGATCTAGCTCAAGCTCTAGTGAAGATGGAAGTGCCAGTTTGCTCTCATGCACTCAACAAGTACAGACTCAAACGAGGTAAATATAAACTCATTGGATAAAGAATCTTTAATTTCTATTATTCATGCTACTTGTGGCTCTCTTAAGTCTTCTAAAAAGAAAAAGAAAAAGCTAGCTAGAATTGTTAATAATCTGCATGTAGACATAGATGATATTGGACATGCTAATACTTGCAATGCTTATCTTAATCAAGTAGATTGTTTTAAACTTGAAAATACTAATTTGCTTGATAAGATTATATTTTTATAAACTCAACCTCTTATGCCTAGTGTAATGAAGAGCATAGCAATATTTTGAATTCTCTCATGCTTGATATTGATTTTCTTAAAACTAAAAATGTGGACAAAGATTTTGTTTTTCAAAGATTAGAATATGAAAATAGTGTTTATCTTTCTAATATTACTTTGCTTGAAAAAGAAAATGCTTCCTTGCTTAATAAAATCAATATCCTTGAATCTTTTTCCAATTCTACTAGTAGAGAGAATAATGTTGTTGCTCTTCATATTGATAAATATTCTTGTATGACGAATGCTCTTTGCTTACAAATTGATCTTTTATATGATATAAATAATATCAATCAAATGTCTTCTACTATTAATTCTCTTATGCATGATAATCATAGTTTGAGATCTTCTAAACAAATATTCTGAGATGATAAAAGGAATCTTAATCAAATCCTAGATCATACTTGTGACGACCATTGCCACAAATATGAGATTACTCAAAACAAAGTGTAGAATTATTACTAATGTCAACATTACCACAACACATGGTAAATTAAAATCAATTGCAAGTCGATATTTCAAGCTGAAGCATTTCGTAACAAGCCTTCATCACAGACCATCTCCATTTCATAACTACCAAAAGATGATACATAATATGTTCACAAACTATCAAGCCACAATTGATACATGTTCAACCTGGCTATATTATTATGGTACAATCCAAAATATATGTGTCAAAAACAAACATAAAGTCTCCCCCAAAACCCGAGAGTACATGGATGATACATAGGAGTCCTACCAAGACCCTACACTAGTAGCATGTTCAACCTTTTGATAGCTACTAATCTCCTTGCTGCTCAACTCCAGCACCTTGACCTCGCCCTCCTCATCCACGACCACCTAAAAAGTTGTGGAAATTATAGGGTAAGACCAAACGTCCCAGTGAGAGTTATAGCTCTTTACCAATGTATATTATTAGCATGATAATATAAAGGAACACTATATAGAGCATGTTTTTCATTTTGAGTAGTTTACGCAAAATACAACTGAACAATAGAACATTTTATGCTTTTAGAATGAATATGAAGAACATGTATATCAATTGACTTATTTTATCACATTATAATTAAATAAATCAATATAAAGATAAGGCATGGGGTCATACAATGTGATCATATTTGATCCTAAGCAAATATACTACATGATTGTTTAACTAATTTTATGCCCTGAGGATTTGAGGCGTACCACTCAAATCCAACTTACAATTGCTAAGTCAAAATCAGTACCATACAAGATCAGTAGAAGAACTGGACTCCAAGATCATCACCAACACTACTTGGTCATTTAAAGTCTGTAATGTAGTGACATATAGTCATACTGCTGAAAGACAACAACTTGTAGTCATAGCTACAATCCTATAGAGAAATAAACTCATAGTCCAACTATGGTCTTATAAACAACTAGTTTGCCTTGGTACATGACACAACACTAGAGAATTGGCTCACGCATGGCTGTTCAATAATAACAAAATACCACTATGTCAACAATTTAAGGATACACAAAAGTATATCATTTGTACCTTGCATATTTAATAATATGCGCTCTAAATTTCCTGTAGGAGTTATTCGTTTCACCATCCAACTAGATACTGACATTGTAGATGGATATATGGTACATGGAAACTACATGATTAGAGATTCACTTGATTAAACATGACAATTGGGTATCTTTTAATGCATCAATCAAGTTACAACGTAATAACCTTAAACAAATTCTACAAAATTAAGGTAGGATGCAACTTTAGAAGATATAAAATGTATTAAGTGAGATCTTATCTAATCATCACATGGCACTTGTAATAATGCCATTCTCAATGTCATCATTAATAATAAACCACTTCTGGGATTTCAATCCCTCAATTATATACAAGGGCCTTGCTAAGTCGTTAGACCAAATCATATGTTCCTAAAACATACAATATCATAAAAAGCTTTAACATTACTTCATAATCACCAATATGTATTGTATAGAGCTCAACATAGCATTCAATTAGCTATGTCATTTATCTCACCTGCAAGTTAGTGTTGTTCAAGTAAAAGAGAGAAAACACTATCATAGAGTAACAAGATTTAAGTGAAAACACTTATCATATTAACATCAAATTAGGGTTAGTGTCTATATGTACATGTTTAAGGTTTAACATCATCATACCACCTCTAAACCCTAATTTCATCACTTTTCATATTGTTGGAGAATTAAGCATTATAGTTGGTGGTTAGCCATCATAATCACATCACTTTTAGATTAATCATTATTCTAGGTACTGGAAATGCTCATACTTACATGTATATATCTTAACCACTTTCAACACTTGAGTGTCAATCACCCTTGACCATGAGTGTCGACCCATCAATAATGAGGCATCCCGACCTGACCAGGTATGGGGTATCGTGATCGAGACACAACCCATGTGTCTTGACTGAGACACATCCCAAGGTTTGGACCTATCATTACCCTAGTCTCAACCATCACCTCAAATGAATGTTTCTACCATCATCCACACCCAGTTACAACTAGAACATCACAACATGGAAATTGTGACACCAGAATAACACCAGCATGACATTATGACCATGACACCATGGCCATGCAACGTGATGTTGCGAACTCTACAAAGTGTGTCACGACCTCTACCCCAATGGTACGCCACCACTGTAATGTAGTCAGAGATTTGCGACCAAGTCATACATCAAGTTGGTTCCTTCTTTACAAACCAAGTGTTATGACCCAACATAAGAATATCTCAACCACAACTAGTCTAACCTTAACCAGTTACAACCTACACACCAAGTGACAATAATTGTCACCTTCAAACTTTGTCATCTTAGCCACAACGTCAGTCGACAACCAAATCTGACCTTGCAACAATGCTGTGTCATGACTCAACTAATAGGTAGTGACTAGTCTAGGTTTAAGGGGGTGTGTTATGACCAAAACTACCCTACCAAGGGGTGTTGACCGTTATTGAAGTCCAAGAGTTGTCTCGACCACCTACAACACCCCATGGAAAATATGAACCAAGGTCAATCAGATGGATAACTGCATGGTAACCCATCGTAATAGAGTATGCAACACCCTAAATCATAGGGTTCACCAAACCTTAAACATGATGATAGAAGATCATCAAAAGAAGATGTCTAAAAGATGATAACTACGAATTTTATGTATGTATAATGGATCAAAACCTCCTACTAATATAAGTATAATGAACCACATAGAAGGTAGTATGAAATCAGGTTAAGATACACATAATAGAGGTAGAAAGGTATAAAACCCACCTGATTTTGGAGAGAAACAACTACCAAGATCGCAATCTCTAAATGCTTCAACCAAGATTCAATACCTCAGCCAAAGAATCACCTTCAAAAGGAAGAAGAAACCATGGTCGCAAGGAAGTTCGAGAAAGAGGAAAATAGACCCTAACCGAACCCAAAGGAGAAAGGAGAAAGAGATGGAGTTATTTTTTTCAAACACTCACCAAGGATGGTCCACTCCTCATGACTAAGAAGGAGGAAGAAGATGAAGAGTTTCAGAAGGAAACATTATCTAAAAGGGAGGAACACTTACCAAGAGACAATTCACCGACATTCACCACTAAAAGCTAACCCAAGCACAAAACCTTCAATCATGCACCAAGGATCATCCACCCAAGGATCAAATTCTTATTTTCTTGCTCCTAAAGCTCCAAAGGCAGCCTCGAAGTAGATGAAGGTGTGTAGAGCCAAAAATATTAGCTTGCAAGAAAAAGAAGGGATTATATATCCAAAGGAGGAAGGAAGTAGGGATCTTTGAGGTGTCAACACCATCCATCACCAAAGGACACTTGTTATTAAATATGAAATATCCATGTTTATCCAACAAGTATGTCACAACCTCTAGGGTCAGTTAGCTCCCTTGTCAAGGTCGAGATACTCCCATGCACACTTTGTCTTGACCCAACCCTAAAACACCATATCATGGTCGAGATACTTTCTCTTAAAGACAACTGTCATGACCATCCTATCTCTAGGGTGTCTCGATCGTGACCAAGCATCCAAGCATTTTCTTGGTCACAACACTCACCATATGTGATGTAACAATCACAACATCAATCCCTAGGTTAGTCACCATGTCAACTAAGCAAACCCCAAAAGCCCTAGAAACCCTAATATTACATGATGATGTCACTCCATTATCCATGATTCAAACAAAACGCCTATATCAAAATATTCTCTCTCATGATGTCAAAATAGAAGACACACTCTCTTTATGTGACATTTTGCAAGTTAACCCTCACTTATAGGTTAATTGCAAACTAGTCCAAAACATACACATATATTGCAAAATAGCTCGACCATTAATAAAATTGGACACAAATGAAAATGAAGCATGTCACATGATATGAAAACATCTCAAGGGTTCAGATTAGGATTTAAAAATCTTATTATACAAAGTAAACACAATTAAGCATTAAGCTAGGTCAGGAGTCTAAAATATGCTTAGACATTATTCCATCAACCCTATATATCTTAACTTTTATTATGTCATTACCGGTATGTACCTTCACAACCAAGGTTTAGTTTTAGGACATATGTTAAACTATCTTATCGAGCATGATATTGGATAACTCAGGTAGTGATTTAGACTGAAAGGTACAATATCTAAAAAAATATAATACAATATCATTTTTTGTGACTTATTTTCCATTAGACTTTTTGGGGACTATGAATATTTTACATATAAGTCTAATAGTATAAGCCACATCAAGTGTGGGTGGTGTGTTGTATGAGGTGAGGTGAGGGGACTTTTTAGCCCATAATTACCTACATCTAGTTTGGTACTAGCACTTATATATGAGGAGGTCTATCAGAACTTATTCACAAGTAAGATAGGAGGAGATGGTGGGACAAAACATGTATGTGTGTGCAAAAACACCACATCAGGTCAAGACAAGATCATGCCTTCTAAATCAAAGATTTGGAGTCATGTCTTGGGGAGTGATCTCTATTGTTCAGTTTCTTTTTATGCTACAATGTAAGTAAAATATTGACTCTAGCTAAAACTATATTTGAGTGTTTTATTCGACTAGTCAAAATAAATCAAGACCTACTTCATTCAGGACATGTATTTGAGCTATTCAAAAGTATATATAATTAGTTGTAGAATCTATTCATTTACGTGGTTAAATGCAATTTGTATCCCATCAATTCAAACACAATAAGCAATGAAATAAATTCATTGATGTTTCCAATTTAGAAATGTCTAATTGTTACATGGATTGTCTAAATATGCCTATGCTTTGGTTAGTGGAAAAACAAATCTTTTGTCAATCCTTTCACTATGTGGTATTGGTGGCAATCGAAATCTGAGTAAACATCCTTCTTCCTTCTCTTACTATTGTGATAAACTAATGTTCATGCCCATTGATCCACTCCAGTGATGAAAGTATGGTCTGAGTTTTTCTTTGGAAAAGCATGTGTCCTTCACTTAAGAACATTCTATCTCGAGAGAGAAAGTGTAGTCACTTTCTTGAAACATTGGTGTGGTGCAATTTTCTCTAAGACAAGTCTTTTGTGGATGGCTCATTATGAGAGAAGTTAGCAATCGTTGCTTGTTCTTCTTTGATCATGTTACTGCTTGATTTGTTGTTTCTTGTTGGTTCTTAACTTTAATCTCCTGTCATGTAAGTTGTCATTGCAATATTTTATTTTTATTTTTCATGATACATGATTACATTTTCAAAATTTCATTGGTACTAGAGTTGTTGATTTCTCCAATCCACAAATTGTGCATCAACTCAACATATTGATCATGCTGTTTTTGTTGGGAAATCAGGGTGATAGATAAGGCAGTAAGAAAAATAAATTTAATGCCTAATTCCTGAACTAGTGAGATCGCATCAACAACGATGTATCTAGGAAGGAGGGTATCAAGAGATATACCTAGTCCTGGAGGAAATCCATCGACAACTTTTGTAGCTATGTGCTTCTTTTGCAAGTTTCACACAGACAACTATAGGGGCAACACCACCACAGATGATGGTGTTTGTTGTCTGGCATCAGTCTCCTCACCTCTATCGTAGTACACGCGAACCACTGGGAACTCCACATTGCACTATCATAGCCAATGGGAAGGAGTTATCCCTTCAAATGTCAACAAGCTAGTGTTGATTTTCTCTCCCATGTTGAATCTCTCTTGTTGTCCCTCGCTTTTATGGGTAAGACTTGCTCGGGCCCTTTTGGTTACCAAAATAAGAGAGGAAACCAATTTTTATAGCTTATTGTTGTGCCTCTAAAATCCTAGACTGCCCCCTTTATATAGCATGGCCATGGTCATGGTTTCTAGTTCATCAGGGAGTCGAGCAGACAAAATTTCATGAATATTTTGGAAACTACGAATGGTGAACCAGTCGGTTCAGTGTTAAACTGGTGGGTTCACTATTGAAAAGAATGTTTCATAGGTGAAACAGTCAGTTCAACCCTTAAACTAGTCATTTCATGTGCCTTGTTTTGAATCACATTGACATTCAATATTCAATTATGCAAATCATGAAGTCAACATCAATCCTTGATCCAATGATATTGACCATTGAACCAGGAGGTTCACAACTTGAACCGATCATTTCAAACCCTAAACTGATCGATTCACTAAGTGAATTGTTCATTTCATATCCCAGCTCAGACAATATTCAATCAATGTTGTTTGAATTGAACTGACACTTGAATTGATTGATTCAACACTTGAACCAGCCAGTTCACAGTCTTGTCAGTCAATCTTCAATCATAGTTTTTTAAATTGAATACCTAAACACTTTAGTAATCAAGTTAAATATCATTCATTAATAAACTCCTATTCCAAGTACATTCTATGTGTGTGACCCTATAGGTCCCAAGTTACTTTGGCAATGAATGTACATAACAAACTTATGACATCACAAGAAATGAGAGGTATTTAGCAACACATTATTCCTACCCAAGTAATTGGAAATTTGGAGAACAACTTCAACCTACAATCTGTGATCACTGTTATAGTGATCGTATACTTCATTTGCTGTAATATCCAAATTGAATTTGAGGCATGGAATATGTCAATCTCTTCAACATTCAATCCATGTTCCTTGAACTAGAGCTAACTGTATGGGATGCATGTGAGCTCACATATCACATATTGAGTCACATGACTATGGCAAAACATTTCTCAGTCTCACTTATCAAGTGGCTTGGATATCAATCTCTTGTAAGAGGGACAAATCCCATCTACATCACTCATACTTGATCCCTATGTGTCACAATGCGCCCGATCATCACCTTTATGACGACCCTTATTCATGGTCATGTTGGATGATGACAAAGTACATTGAATGACATGTGATGAGTGTAGTGACTTTAGGTCTAGGAACCACAATCACCACTATCACTATAAAAGAGCTAATTTTTACTACTATCCGATGGTCTCCATGCATACTCTCAAGGTGGGTCTATCTGATGCACTGTTCTATAACAAGTATCTATGTGCTTGGTTTAATATCATATATCATGGCTAATGAGATTCTTTCATCAACCAACACAGACTCTAGTCTTATGTATTACTATTGTCTATTTTGCTTCCAAAGTAATATCTGACTAGGGACATAACAAGAATGTATGTACTCTTATCATACATATGATCTCATTATTCAATTTCTCAACCTAAAGACTTATGCCACCGAGTCACATCATTCTTTATATATCTATTATATAGGTGTCATCATCTCATGATTGAGACAAAAATAATTGATTAAATTACCTTTATCATTATCAAATTAGGTATCTAATTCCCAATTACAATCATTGTAAGATTGGCTCTCTGGTCACACATACCAATAGACTCCCACTTTCACTTAGAGCCAATCACCAACGAATCTCATTCCAACTGATCTTAACATGTCTATCATGTTTCTGCTGTGCATGCACTTTTATAGTGGGTTAGAAACATTTTCTTCTAGTCGGTATTTTGCAACTTTTCACATCTCCACAATGTATGACTTATTGTATGAGATGGAAGTACTATAGTATGCTATTGAGATTCCTTTGCCTATCCAATAGCTTCATTGTTATCATAGTATTTCTACTGTGTGATCAATGGTTTGAACCTCCCATAAGTTGATCCAAATGAACTTCTTGATCCATACACTATCCTCTATTGTTTTCAAACAGTAATGTACTCGACTTCTATTGTAGAATTAAACAACTGTCTCTTTCTAGGATATTTCCAGCTTACAGTTCACAACTTAAGGTCAAACAAAAATTTAGATTACGATCATTAATTTTATTTATCATTTTGGAAGCTTGCATCAGTGTAACCCTTTACACCCAAATTTTTCTTATTACCATAACTAAGGAACTAGCCCTTTAGTGCTTCTCAAGTACTTAAGGATGCTCTTTATGGTAGTCCAATGACCTTCATTAGAATCTGGCAGATATCCTCTCATCATGTATAATACATACGAGATAATAGGATGAGTATGTATCCTCTCATCATGTCCAATACATATGAGATAACGAGATGAGTACATTACATTGCATGCATGATAGATCCAATTGTGAACGCATATGGCATCTTACTCTTGTTTTTCCCATTCTTTACAAGAACTAGGACACTGGACTCTTGAAAGACTAATCCCATGGGACATTGATGGATTTTCTCTCATTGAGTTCTACATGTCGAACCCCTTCAACATCTTGCCAATGTATCTACTCATTCTTAGGTCAAGAGTCTTTCCAAATCTATCTGTATAGATCTCAATTCCTGGTGCGGATTCAGCTAGAGGCGTACACACCAGCCAACTAGGGTGGCTAGATGCACTCCACGAGTTCGGAACACACGTGATGGGATTTTTCTTTCGAAATTTATATTGTCCCTAACCAAGTCGATCACAAAGACTAAACAGGTCGCCCGCAAGCATACGATGTACTGTCGTAGTATAGGTGATTGGCAAGATACAGGGTCAGTCCACAGGGATAGAAGGGGCACTAGAGCTAGGTTAGTTTTGCTGGGTTCCTACTGCGGAGACTAGGGTTAAGGGTTTAAAGGTGATTTGATTGTTTAACTACTATAAACAAATGAGGAATTAAAGACAAGAATGAAATCTATGTTAACCCTAGACTAGATTAAGACTAAGCAGGAAAGAAAAGACTAAGCTAGGTATGAAAAGGCAAATTACACTAAGGCAAGCAAGCGAAAGTAAAAGAGCAATTAAAGAGCTACACTAGCATGAACAAGACAAGAGAAAAGCAAGAAGCTAACTAAGCAAGGAAAGAACTAATTAAGCTATGCAAGCACAAAACTAGGGTTTCAAGTAGTAAAGAGATGTGTGGGTTGTTTAGGGGTATGAACTTATCACTTAAGATGGGGGGTGACATATGAACATTATGATTCCATTTATATTATCCAAACCAAACAACAAGTTAGAGTCTAATGAATTAACCTAAGCTACTAACTAGCCATGGATATGCTAGGTTGTGCATAGGGGAACTAGTCCCTAACACCCCCTACTACCCTTACGAGGCTCAATTGGGTTAGGGGTTAGGTACAATTCAATTAGGGTCTAGTCAAGTCTAGGTTTCTAGATTAGGCATTCCTAGGGCAATTAGGGGCCGAGGGTAGTAATGGGGATGTGAGATTAGGGTTTTGGACCCCAATTCCCCCACATTCTAGCCTTGAGAAGGCTCCATGCTAATTGCACTAGAATTACCTAATGTAGCTACTTAGATCTCTCACTTAGGTTTAGGGATATTTATTATGATGTAGGAAGATAGGAGGCAACCTAGGGATCCAAGAATTGGACCTAGGAGCAAATCCTAAAATTCACACATATAAGTAATTTGCCTAAATTCCTAGGTGATTCCACACATAAACCAACAAGAAATCCATGGAGAATGAGATGCAAATAGAGTATAATCATTAACAAATGGAATTACAATGTTTACATGTCATTTCCCCCCAACATGGTATCAAAGTAACATATTTTCCCCCAAACAGCCCACCCACAGGGGTCTAGCTACTCATAGAAATGGAAAATATAAAAAGAGAGAAGAAAGAGATAGAGGTTGCCATGGAGCTCGAAGTTGTGGCTGAAATCCCCCTCTCCAGCAGCTGCAGGTCATCCACCTCCCTCCTCTAGGGTGCAAGGGTGAAGAATGAAGGGGATTGTGGGTAGGAACTAGTCTAAACTAGTGATTTGGTGGTGGAAATGGTGAAATGGAGTGGATTTGAGGTGGATATGGAGTGGAATGTAGTGGATGGTGATTTGGGGAGCTAGGAGGTGGTGGAAGGTAGCTAGCCTCGTGCCCCAGCCACCACCTAGGTATATATAGGTTTGGGGAGGAAGCACTAGGTCAAGTAGGGGCAAAATGGGCAAACAATGAAAACTAGGTGAGTTTTGTGAGTGGCACGGACGTGGTGGGGCACTACGACCGTGGTGGATGGGGTAGGCCACGACCGTGGTGGATGGGGCACAGTCATGGGTTTATTCCATCGAAGTTACATGGTTTTGGTCTGAATGGCCACGACCGTGGTGGTCACCACGACCGTGGTGGATAGGGTGTTGCACGACCATGGTGGAGTACCACGGCCGTGGTGGGTTGGATGATGGCGGCCGTGTTGGTGTAAAATGGTGGTGGTGATCTTCTGTAGCACGGCCGTGCTAGGTAGCCCGACCGTGGTGGCTGCCCCTTGCACGACCGTTCTTGGCTACACGGCTGTGGTGCTCTTTGCTTGACTTGGAGTTGATTTGCATGTGACCTAGCACGGCCGTTCTGTGGTACCACGACCGTGCTGGGTCCTGGATCAGTACTTTGACTCTGTTCTTTGGATTTTCTTGGACATCTTTGCTTCAAATGATCTTTGGCCACTAGGGGTAGGTTGAGGGAGCCTTGGACTTCACTTTGGGTCTCTCCAAGGGCAGAGGAACCCTAGGATCACTCCTTCTCTCTCTCTCTCTCTTCAATCAAAAGTGGTCCAAATGCCTGAAAAACACACAAATAATATCCATAAGTGCATTTTATACAAATAAGCATATTGGGAGGAATAACATATAATCTAACATGTATAGATGTGATTGAAGAGCAATATAACATAAGATGATGCCCTAAAATAGGGCTTCATCACCACCCCAAACTTGAAACATACTTGTCCTCAAGTATGCTCTAACTCAATCTCTCTACAAATTTTCCACAAACAAGAAATGACAAATGCAATGTAAAGGATGATTATTACTGAATGGTATCAAAGATGACTAAGTACATGCATTTCACCTCTCTCCTCTCCTTCTTTCACAATCGAATCATGAAAAGAGCACAAAGCATATGAACTTCAAATATAGCGCATGGAATACACAAGTTATCCATATTTCTTCCATAAAGTTCCGGGTAAACCTTTTCATGATGGTGTTAATCAAGGATGACTAGGAGTATTGTTTCACATTCTTGTATTCAATCTTATGTTTCAAATCACACCAAATGACCCATGTGGCTATGGAAAAGGGCAAAATGAGTTAGGTTTGATGTTTCCTAGCTGAGGTATGAAAGTGGAAGAAAGGGTTGCGGTAAGACTTTTGGAGTGTTTTTACACACTCATCTTTTCTTTATTTGAATGCTATTAAACATGAGCATCCTTTTATTTTGTTTTTGCTTTTCTTTTTTTACTTTCCCTTGGTGTAGATAGGACATATGGTGGATAGAGTGAAGCGAGGGGATAAAGATATGACCACCCCAAACTTTTGGAGGTGGCCAAGGCTGATTATGTGCACTAGGACATCTTTTTATGAGACGGAGGGGTATGAAGATGGTGGAAGAAGAGTCAGATCAAAGAGGGGTCATTGGTATGATTCTCCACATAAGACATCCTGCATGAAAATTAATCCAATACTTCATCCTAGATATCACACCACATGAATGAACAAGATGAAATTGATATATCGATCAAGTGATTCCACAAACACTAAGCGTTCAAAGCTTGCTCGACTTCACAATTCAGCCAAAACAATCACACACATAAGAGAGGTGATGCACATGTAAAAAGGCAAACTTTGATGCCACTTAGCAACAAAGCATGACATTTCACTTGCATTTGTCAAAGGTCATCATTTTCACTCAAAACAATAGAGATTGGGTCAAAACACACTTTTTACACAAGAAATCTCAAATTTGGGCAAAATTGGCCAAAGTGGTGCCAAGTTGCCTCCAATCACATCTAAACCTATATTATTGAAATTAAAATAGAAAACAAGCAAATCCTAACTAAAACATGCAAAAATTATCAAAAATCTACATGATATGCAATGCCTGGCAAATAGAGCAAAATTTTTGAAATTTACGCAAAACATGACAAGACGGTAAACTACATGACATGTAGGTATGAAAAACGGTAAACTTCTAAGCTAGATAGCAAAACAAGTAAAAATATGAAAAACAACAAACAAAGAGTAAATAGCAGGTAAGATACAAAAATGAGTGAAAGTAGAATGAGGGTATACCGCCCTACCACCCCAAACTTTTGAATCATGTTGTCCTCAGCATGACACTAAAGTCTAGGATGATAGGGTAGATGATCACTATGGTGGTGGTGGAGGTGCTTGACGTGGGATTTTTTCGCACTAACAAACTCACTCGGGGTTGAGATCCCTGAGCTTTTACCAAAACCAAAGTGCAATAATACCACCCGCAAGAGGATAAGTCTTATCACAGTATAGTTAAGGATCGAACCCAAAGGACAACACTTTTAAGAATCTTTGTTAATCAAATCTAGCTCGAGTTAAGGATAATATTTAAATGATTGATTTATTTGAGGATAATTAAACTAATAACAAGAAAGTAAAAGCTGAATTAAAGTTGGATTTAGATCAATGATATGGAATTGCTGGGATGGTATCGGGTTTCACCACCGCTACGCATGCAAACACATTCAATCGCAAACAATCCAGACAAGATATAACAATCCAAATAAAGCTGCTGCGGAACCCCCCATATGGGCATTAGGTTCGCGTACGTATCACCTTAGGTATCAGATGTCTCGTCACCATCTAGATCACTTACTTACGACTTTGAAGATACATAAATCCAACGAAGGTTGTGGGCCCCCTATAAATGCGTTAGGCACACATAAGCGTCACCGAAGGCTAGATGGCTCGTCCCCTCGCGGATCATACACTTACGACCTCAAAAAAATCCCATTTTATTTCTAGTTTGGGAGTCAACCACATTAATTGATAAGCAAGCATGTGATAGATCTACAAACTAACATCACCGTAGGCTAGATGTCTCGTCCCCTCACAGATCATACACTTACGACCTCAAGGAATCCCATCAGAAGTGATCGTCAAGGAGTCAAATATGTAAACCACCATTCCATCCCACATATAGAAGAGTTTGCAATATAGGAAAGAACAAGATGAAAGCAAGGAGACAATCAAATACGAACATACCAATTAACAAAGAAATGGAAAGTCATATAAATTGCCATGGAGAGTTTAACAAAAGAACATGATATGCATGGGCAGCGGGGCTAGTCCCCGCACCCCAGCGGAAAGGTACTTCTCGCTCATGATGCGAGAAACAAGAAGAATAAGAAAGAGAGAGAAATCCACCATGAACTCGGTGCAGAAGGTAGTCACAGGCTACGTCGTGTCGGAGCAGATCTGGACGCAAACGGGAGATGTCAAGATAGACCGGACAGTCTCCCTCACTCTGTCTTCCTTCTCTCCTCAGCCTCCTTGGTTACAACACAGGCAGTAGATGGAATGAAACTGGCGTGGACGGCACTGGATTTGGATCGGACCTGTGTACAGGCAGTCTGTCGACGTCCCAGAACTGATTGCCTAAATGGGGACCTGCTGGTCCTATTTATAGGCACATGACCGACCCTCTCGGTCTTGTAGATATTTTTGCTTTAATGGTTTGGTAAGTAATGTGCCCAAATAGTTTGCTAGAGCAAACAGTGTTGAAGTCCATTCGGTGGTCCTGTACGTACAAAAGGTCTTGCATTTCAGTAAGTGGCCATTCGGTTTGCATTTGCTCGGTCTTCACGTGAGCTCATTGGGTTTTGCTCATTCGGTTTGTAGCTGCCTCCATTCGGTCTTCGTATACTTAATCCAAACGGTCAACAGGTCTTCACGTGGTAGCTGTTCGTTCTGCATGTTATTGCTGCCCACACGGTTTGGGCTCCTTGCTCATTCGGTTTGTATAATCTGCTGTTCAGCTCACGGTCTTCATGCATGCACGTGTTGTGGCCATTCAGTTTCGGTCTGCTACTAGCGATTGGCCGTTCAGTTTTGTACTAGCAATTGGCCTTCACGTAGTGGCTTTCATGTAGCAAAGGTTTTTCACGCTGGAGCAAACATTCTTCTCGTGAGTATGCTACATTAGCAAATGATTTGACCATTCAAATCAGCTCTCTCATCTCCATTCGTTCTTCATGCTGGAAGCAAACGATCTTGCACCATGCATGCTCAAACAGTCTTCTCGTGATTAGCATTTCGGTCTTGGATTCTCCCTGCCAAAACTCCAAACAGTTTCACAGGCAAACGGTCTTGGTTGCTTAATGACCCAAACGGTCTACGTGCATGTGCTCATTCGGTCTTGCATTCGGTTTTGAAAATTCAAACGGTCTCGCAGACTGAAATTCCTCAATTGGTCTCGCAGACCGAAATTCCTCAAACGATCTCACAGACCTAATCTCTTCAAACAGTCTTGCAGACCGAATCTCTTCAAACAGTCTTGCAGTCCGAGTCTCTTCACACGGTCTTGCAGATCGAATCTCTTCAAACGGTCTTGCAGACCGAGTCTCTTCATACGGTCTTGCAGACCAAATCTCTTCAAACGGTCTCGATGTGGAAAATTCCATTCGGTTCCGATCATTCAATCAAACGGTCTTTGCGTCTAAATGGTCTTCGCGGCTGATCGGTCTTGCGACCTTGGCGCCTAAACGGTCTGAAACCATGCGACGTCCAAATGGGTTTGAGATGGATACGTCCATTCGATCTTGAGTCTGAATGGATGAAACTGATTGGTCAGGACCGGATGGTCAGATCGTTTGGTGAGGCCGAATGGCTGAAACCGTTTGGACAGTCTGATTGGTTAGAACCAAAGGTGAGTGAAGGTGGGTCCCGGCTGACTGTTCAACCTTATCAAGACCTGCATTAAATCAACAATATTCAGTTAAAACCTTGATAATCGAATCAATTAAGTAATTTTGCACATTATGATTCATTTTGATATTTAATGAGTGAAATAGTATATATAGAGTTGAATTTGTCCCAAAGTGATATTTGAATTCCATAATGAATATGCATTCATTAAAATACCCTGAACTTAAACGTTGCTCGTCCTCGAGTAACATAAAATCTGAAACGGCTGCCAAATGAATACTTTCAAATCGTGTGATTGCTTCATCTTCACATCACGAATGTTTTCTTTCTGCTCAATATGACTCAGTATCTCAACCTCCTGAGACCACTAAACACATCTTACCATATCTTCGTTCCTGAGTTCGCTTTCCAAAATCACTTCCTCCTCACTTTTTCCAACAACAAGCATGTCAAAGAGTTTTGTAAGAGTCCAGAGACACCCATAGAACAACAAGTATACATTTGATCTGACACTGGTGTTTTTCAGGATAGGGTAGGCAATCACTGTGCCATTAGGTAGAAAGGGGAGTGAAAGGTGGTATGGAAGGAAGAAGTAAATCTCTCCTCTATTCGACTCGAGATTTTTATTTTATGATGTGCAATTTCATTTATTGCATTTTTTTGTGCAAATCTTTCCTCTATTCGACTCGAGATTGCATTTCTTTTTGTGTGCACTTTGGCATCTGTTTTTGTTTGCAAATCTCTCCTCTATTCGACTTGAGATTGCATTTTTGGTGGTACGCCCCTATAAATTTTCGAGAAGTATGGAAGAAGCGGATATATAGAGGGAAGTGGCGTGCCACCCCGAACTTAGGGTTTTGTACTTTTTTGGCTATTTTTGTTTCTTTGTGATGGATGGAGGGGTACGAAGATGATGGAAGAAGTGTAGAAGAGAGTTTAGATCAGAATACAACTTGATTTACAATTCTGTGCACCAGGTCGTTCTCTTTATCGTACTCTACTCAAATAATGGCTTGATGAGGGTCCGATGGGGATTCCATGTTATTGTTCCACTACTTAGTTAGGAAGCATGACATGTTTGGTCCCTATTAGTTTGACAGACACTTTTCATATTTGCATAAGTATCATGATGTTAGGAGTCATAAGCTTCACAAAAAGATTTCAGTTAAAAGGCTAGTTTCAAAAAAGTGGTCCTTTTGAGGATTTACTTCGAATAAGGAGGATATAATGATTCGAAATGCATAGCAGGTTAGTTAGTGACTTTTAATGAAACCAAGAAGAGTCAAAATTTCATCAAGTATATGTTCAATTTCTTTGGAGAACTTTTAAAAATTTTGAAAAATTTTGAAAATTTGAAAATTTTATCAAGAATGTGACAGAGAAAACTTAAGTATGAAAAGGATGAGTGTAGGTGGAAAGTGTGGTATGTACCACCCACCCTCCACCCCGAACTTAGAGATTTTCTCGTCTCGAGCAAACCCTAAATTCTAGATGGAGGGGAACATTCATGCCAGATTGACCACCAGATGTGGTTGCGTTCCAGTCAGTGCGCATCCTCTTATCTGAAAATCTCAAGGGCAAGGAGCAATTAGATCTTAAACTAGCATCTCACGATGTGAATTTTATTTAATGAAAAATTAACTAGAAGGTAAAAGCAAAATCGAAGAAACATTCTAATTTGAAAAGAAAAGTAAAACAAATTTATTGATCGGGTTGCCTCCCGACAAGTGCCTTTGTTTTATGTCGATGGCTCGACTGAATTCTTTAGTTTCATAGTGGATCCTTTGGATTGGTGAGTTCTAGTGTTGCTTCAGTGCCTATGTCAGTTGAGGTTAAATATCTCTTTAAGCGGTGACCATTTGTTACAAATTTGCCTGACTTTTCACTCCATAATGAGAAGGCACCATGTGGGGAGATGCTTTTGATGATGTATGGTCCAGACCAGCGTGAGCGGAGTTTTCCTGGGAATAACTTCAACCTTGAGTTGAATAGAAGAACTTGTTCTCCCACTTGTATGTTTTTCTTTTTAGATGTACATCGTGCCAAAGTTTTGTGCATTCTTTGTAGATTCGTGCATTTTCATAAGCTGTCATTCTGAGTTCATCCAGCTCTTGGAGTTGCAGAATCCTGGCTTGGCCAGCTTCTTTCATATCAAAGTTTAGTTGTTTAATTGCCCACCATGCTTTGTGTTCCAATTCTACAGGTAGGTGGTATGACTTTCCATATATTAATCGAAAAGGTGTAGTCCCAATGGGAGTTTTATAAGCGGTTCGATAGGCCCATAATACGTCGTTGATTTTCACTAACCAATCCTTTCGATTGCATCCTACAATTTTTTCCAGAATAGCCTTTAGTTGACAATTAGAAACCTCTACCTGTCCACTCATTTTTGGATGGTAAGGAGAGGCTACTTTATGTGTTACACCATATTTTCTCAGCAAAGCTTCTTTCAAGGAAGTGAGACCCTCCGTCAGATATCACGGTTCATGGCACTCCAAAATGGGAGGAAATAATACATTTGAATAATTTGATGATGGGTTTGGAATCACTAGTGACGGTTGGTATAGCTTCAATCCATTTTGAGACGTAATCAGCCGCTACTAGGATGTAAGAAAACCTGTAAGAAGATGGGAATGGCCCCATGTAGTCCACACCCCAAACATCAAATATTTCATTTTCTTGCCACAACTTAAGTGGCATCTCATCTCTCTTCGTAATGTTACATGTTCTTTGACATATGTCACATGATAGAACAAAGTTCTAGGAATCCTTTGATATGGTTGGCCAAAAGAATCCACATTGCAAAACTTTTATCGCAGTCTTCTTAGAACTCATGTGGCCTCCAACTGGGCCAGAGTGACAGTGCTCTAGAATGAGTTTGGTTTCTTCCTCAGCAATACATCGTTTGTAAAGACCATCAGCACATAGCTTAAAAAGATATGGCTCATCCCAGTGATATTGTTTCACAACATGCATAAATTTCTTCAGTGCATTTCTGGTGTATTGAGGATGGATAACCCCAACAGTAAGGTAGTTCACAAAATCTGAGTACCATGGTACATCTTCTGAGACCTTCATTAGTTGATCATCCGACAGGGAATCATTGATCAAAATCTTCTCAGTATCTAGAGTGTGGATGAAATTGAGGTAGTCTGCTACAACATTCTCTGTACTCTTTTTATCTCTTATCTCTAAATCAAATTCTTGTAATAGGAGGATCCATCTAATCAACCTGGGTTTTGCATCTTTCTTTGCCAGACGGTAACGAATGGCAGTGTGGTATGTGTAGACAATGACATTCAAACCAATTAGGTAGGATCTGAACTTGTCAAAGGCATACACGACTGCTAGAAGTTCTTTCTCGGTAGTTGCATAATTCCTCTGGGCCTCATCGAGAGTTTTCGATGCATAATAGATCACATAATGTTTCTTCTCTATATATTGCCCTAAAACAGCGCCCACAACATAGTCACTGGCATCACACATAATTTCAAAAGGGATGTCCCAGTCGGGAGCTCTAATGATGGGTGTTCTTGTGAGAGCCTGCTTTAGTGTGTTGAATTTTTTGACACATTCTTCGTCAAAACTGAATTCAACATCTTTTAGTAACAAATTTGTCATAGGCTTGGTTATCTTTGAAAAGTCCTTTATGAATCTTCTGTAAAATCCTACATGACCTAGGAAAGCACAAACTTCTTTTACATTTGTTGGGATAGACAGTTTAGAAATCACTTCAATCTTGGCTTTATCTACTTCAATTCCTCTATTGCTGACCCTATGGCCGAGGATAATGCCTTCCTTTACCATAAAATGGCACTTTTCCCAATTCAGCACAAGATGTGCTTCTTCACATCGTTTGAGGACCAAGGAGAGGTGCTTTACACATGAATCAAATGAATCTCCGTATACATAAAAATCATCCATGAAAACTTCCATAATGGTTTTGGTGAGAGCGACAAATATGACAGCCATGCAACGTTGGAAAGTTGCGGGTGCATTGCAGAGGCCAAACGACATTCTTTTAAATGTGTATGTTTCGAATGGGCAGGTAAAAGTGGTTTTCTCTTGGTCATATGGATGTATGGGTATTTGATAGAATCCAGAGTAACCATCAAGATAACAGAAATATTCTTGGTGAGCCAACCTTTTTAAGACTTGATCAAGGAAAGGCATTGGAAAATGATCTTTTCAAGTTGCCTTGTTCAATTTTCTATAATCTATGCGCATCTTCCACCCTGTGACTGTTTAAGTGGGGATAAGTTCATTGTTTTCATTCCGTATAATAGTTGTTCCACCTTCCTTCGGGACTACATGCACTGGGCTCACCCATGGTGAATCTGATATTGGATAGATTATTCCAGCTGTGAGCAGTTTGATGACCTTGCGACAGACCACTTCCTTCATATTTGGATTCAATTTCCATTGATGCTCAATAGTAGGCTTGTGATCTTCCATCATAGGGATCTTGTGCATACACAACGCTTGACTAACCCTAGTGAGGTCACTTATTTTATAACTGATGGCTTTCTTTCTTTCCCTTAATTCCTTCAAGAGTTTATCTTCTTATTCAGCTGTCAGATTGGAATTTATAATAAATGGGCAAACTTTGATATCGTCTTAAAACACGTACTTCAGTCCCTCGGGCATGGGCTTCATTTCGGGAGCCTCTAGGTTTTTGCATGTTTCTTCTGTAGTTCCCATAGCTTTGAGTTCTTCACTAGTGGCTTCAACATCTTCTTTAGTAGAGTCGAGGGATTCGATGCAATCCTATACTTGTTCGTTAATTGGTTCATCAACTGATGGGTTCGTTAGAGTAACTTCCAAAGGATCATCTGATTCATGATGCTATTGAGTCAGAAGTGACATTTTCTCAATGCAGTCAATCAGATAGACTTCTTCTTGCATACTTGGTCTTCTCATGCTTTTAAAAACTTTGAACTCGAGGGTTTCTTTGCCAAGTTTGAGAAGTAAGGTTCCAGCTTCAACATCAATCAGGGCTCTTACAGTGGCGAGGAATGGACGTCCAAAGATAAGAGGATATATGGCGTCTTCCTTTATGTCCATGATGATGAAGTCACAAGGAACATAAGAATCTTTTCCTACCTTGACAGGTACATCCTCAATAATCCCTAATAGACGTTTTATTGAATTGTCTGCAAGTTGTATGGTCATGCCAGTTGGGAGAAGTTCGGAAAACCCTAGCCTTTTGCAAAGGCTGAGTGGCATGATGGAGATGCTAGCACCAAGATCTGCCATCCCTTTCTTACATGAAGAGTCACCGATATGGCAGGAAATCCCAAAAGATCCTAGATCTTTCTACTTCTTTGGCATCTTACTCTGGATGATATCTGAAGTGGTTTTAGCTAACTTCACTGTCTCATATTCTTCATTTATATATTTCCTGGTGAGGAGTGAATTTAAGTACTTTTTCCATGCTGGTATCTCAGCCAGAGCATCCAAAAAGGGTATATCAACATGAAGTTTCTTCATAGCTTCTTTAAACTTATTGAATCTGGTATCGAGCTTTGTTTGCCTTAGACAAACTGGAAAAGGTATACGAGGTTTGTACACAGGGATATCAAGTTCTGGAGTCTCAATTTCTTCATCTTCTTGGGCAGGCTTCTCAAAATTTCCTTTTTCTGAATTATCATTAATTACTTGTTCCTTTGGTTGTGATTCAGTTGTTGAATCTTATATAATCACATGTTCATCTTCATTTGTAACAACCACCGATGGCTTGACAGGAGGATCAGAATAGTATTTTCCTGACCTGGTGGTGACCACCTTTAGTTGTTCTGGATGCTTAGGATTATTCTTGGGCTGGCCAACAAAAACCCCAGCTGGTGGCTTAATGCTAGCTGCAAGTTAAGCTAGTTGAGATTCAATAGCCTTTTGCTGAGCTTATTGGTAAGCTATCATAGTTTGCTGAGTTTGCAACATCTTTTCAATGGCTGATAGCTTGTCATCAGGGGAAGCTAGACTTACTTGTTGTCCTTGTTGTTGATAAGGAACTTGGTTGAGACTCTAGTATTGGGAGTTGTTTTGATAATTATTGAAGTTCCTATTCTGAAAGTTTCCCTTGAAATTTCTTTGATTTCTAAAATTCTGTTGTTGATTGTACTGGAATCCTGGTGGGCCTCTTGGTTGATTGTTCAAACCAAATTGATGCGAGTTTACTACTCCAGAGGGGTTTCCATATTGAAAACCTAGATGGTTCCTATTCTGATTCGGATTGTAATACCCTTGACCAGGAATGGTGTTGACAACATTCAAATTTTCTATTTGACCACTGTCTCCTTGTCCACATGCGTTGCCTAGGACAACATCATAGAGAAAACTACATGATAAAGTAGAATGATCGATACTTTTACATGCTTCACAAAATAGTGAAGCGGACTTGATCTGTTCTGGTTGTTGAAGGGGTGGACGTCCTCTTCCAATTGCAGCAAGTGAGGATTCAATATGGTCTTGCTTGGCAACTAAGAGTTTTAGGGTTTCAACGATAGATTTGTAATCATGTGTCGCTTCAGCCATAGCCACTTTCAACACTCCTTTACCTACAGACCTACCCCAATTTTCTTGGTTTTCAGCTCCAAGGGTGACAACCCTCCATGCGCTATCATAGCTTTGACTCATGAAGTTTCCTCCAGATGAGGAATCTAGAAACCTCTTAATATCATCATCCACACCCATGTAGAAGATCTCGATGAGTTAATTCTTAGGAATGCCATGATGTGGACATTTTCATAGAAGCTCCTTATATCAGTCCCATGCCTCAGCAAGGGTTTCTCCGGGGGCTTGAGTGAACATTTTTATTTTCCCCCTAATTTCATAAGTGAGAGATGGAGGATAGAACTTTTCCAGAAAAACATTTTGCAGTTGTTCCCATGTGGTGATAGGTTCACATTGTAGAGAATTGTACCAACTTATGGTTCTATCGACAAGAGAATACTTGAATAGACAGAGTCGGATGGCATCATCAGACACTCCATTTTGTTTTTTCATAGCACATAGATCGATGAATCTCAGAAGGTGTTCTTGATTATCTTCACCTTGTTTGCCATAGAATGGGTTGTTTTGGAGCAAGGTGATCCAATGTGCTCGTATCTCGAAATTCGGAGCATGGATGGGAGGAGGTAGGACTGGGTGATGTACATCAAAAACTTTAGGGATTGAGAACTCCCTAAGATCCTTTTGTAGTTCTGCTTCCTGTGCCGCTGCTTGTGCTGCTAGGATTTCTTACTATACCGCAACTCTGGCATCTTGTATGAGCCTTTCTCTCTGTGCATTGATGGCTTGAGCCACTCTTCGGGATACTTCCTCTTCCTGCGCCATCCTTGCTTGATTTTCTCTGATCTGATGATGAAAAGTTCTGTCTATCTCATGATTAAAGCTTGCTGTGAGTCTGGGGCTATCCGAACGGTGCATGCACTAAGCCTTGGATTGTACCTGAGAATGAAATTTTTTGAAAGTGAGAACCACAGAGTAGAGTCAAATCTCAAGTAGATGATCGATTGTGTCAAAAGAAAGAGCAAAATCCTAAATTAGTCTTAAAGAACTAGATTTTGACTAACTGATTCCGTTGTCCCCGACAACAGTGCCAGAATTTGACGTGGGATTATTTCGCACTAACAAACTCACTCGGGGTTGAGATCCCCGAGCTTTTACCAAAATCAAAGTACAATAATACCACCCGCAAGCGGACGAGTCTTATAACAGTATAGTTAAGGATCAAACCCAAAGGACAACGTTTTTAAGAATCTTTGTTAATCGAATCTAGCTCGAGTTAAGGCTAATATTTAAAATGATTGATTGATTTGAGGGTAATTAAAGTAATAGCAAGAAAGTAAAAGCTGAATTAAAGTTGGATTTAGATCAATGATATGGAATCGCTGGGATGGTATCGAGTTTCACCACCGATACACATGCAAACACATTCAATCGCAAACAATCCAGACAAGATATAACAATCCAAATAGAGCTGTTGCGGAACCCCCATATGGGCGTTAGGTTCGCGTAAGCATCACCTTAGGCATCAGATGTCTCTTCACCATCCGAATCACTTACTTAAGACTCTGAAGATACAGAAATCTAACGAAGGTTGTGGGCCCCCTATGCAGGCGTTAGGCACACAGAAGCGTCACCGAAGGCTAGATGACTCATCCCCTCGCAGATCATACACTTACGACCTCAAAGAAATCCCATTCTATTTCTAGTTTGGGAGTCAACCACATTAATTGATAAGCAAGCAGGTGATAGATCTACAAACTAACATCGGCGATAAACAAGACGATATAAAATCCAACTAAGGCTGTGGTCCTCCCTGAGGGATGTTTAGACCACAGAAGTGTCACCGTAGACTAGATGTCTTGTCCCCTCATGGATCATACACTTACGACCTCAAGGAATCCTATCAGAAGTTCTCGTTAAGGAGTCGAACTTGTAAACCGCCATTCCATCCCACATATAGAAGAGTTCGCAATATAGGAAAGAACAAGATAAAAGTAAGGAGATAATCAACTACGAACATACCAATTAACAACGAAATGGAAAGTCATATACATTGCCATGGAGAGTTTAACAAAAGAACATGATATGCATGGGCAGTGGGGCTAGTCCCCGCACCCCAGCGGAAAGGTACTACTCGCTCATGATGCGAGAAATAAGAAGAATAAGAAAGAGAGAGAAATCTACCATGAAATCAGTGCAGAAGGTAGTTGCAGCTCAGTGAAGAAGATACGACCTTCTACGTCATGTCAGAGCAGATCTGGATGCGAACGGGAGATGCCAAGACAGACCAGACAGTCTCCCTCGCTTCGTCTTCCTTCTCTCCTCAACCTCCTTGATTGCAACACGGGCAGTAGGTGGAATGAAACTGGCATAGACGACACTGGATTTGGATCAGACCTGTGTACAGGCAGCCTTTCGGCATCCCGGAACCGATTTTCTAAATGAGGACCCTAGGTCCTATTTATAGGTACAAGACTGACCCTCTCGGTCTTGTAGATATTTTTGCTTAAATGGTTTGGTAAATAATGTGCCCAAATGGTTTGCTGGAGCAAACGGTTTTGAAGTCCATTCGGTCATGTACGTGCAAACGGTCTTGCATTTCAGCAAGTAGCTCAATCGGTTTTGCTCATTTAGTTTGTAGCTGCCTCCATTCGGTCTTGCATTTCAGCAAGTGGCCATTCGGTTTGTAGCTCCATTCGGTCTTCGTACACTTAATCCAAACGGCCAACAGGTCTTCACGCGGTAGCTGTTCGGTCTGCATGTTATCGCTGCCCACACGGTTTGGGCTCCTTGCTCATTCAGTTTGTATAATCTGCTGTTCAGCTCACGGTCTTCATGCATGCACGTGTTGTGGTCTGCTACTAGCAATTGGCCATTCGGTTTTGGTCTGCTACTAGCAATTGGCCATTCGGTTTCATACTAGCAATTGGCCTTCACGTAGTGGCTTTCATGCAGCAAAGGTTTTTCACGCTGGAGCAAACATTCTTCTCGTGAGTATGCTACATTAGCAAATGATTTGATCATTCAAATCAGCTCTCTCGGCTCCATTCGTTCTTCATGCTAGCATCAAATGATCTTGCGCTATGCATGCTCAAACGGTCTGCTCGTGATTAGAATTTCGGTCTTGGATTCTCCAAGCCAAAACTCCAAATGGTTTCACAGGCAAACGGTCTTCGTTGCTTAATGACCCAAACGGTCTACGTGCATGTGTTCATTCGGTCTTGCATTCGGTTTTGGAAATTCAAACGGTCTCGCAGACTGAAATTTCTCAAACGGTCTCACAGACTGAATCTCTTCAAACGGTCTTGCAGACCGAATCTCTTCAAACGGTCTTGCAGACCAAGTCTCTTCACACGGTCTTGCAGATTGAATCTTTTCAAACGGTCTTGTAGACCAAATCTCTTCAAACGGTATTGCAGACCGAGTCTCTTCACACGGTCTTGCAAACCAAATCTCTTCAAACGGTCTCGATGTGGAAAAGTCCATTTGGTTTCGATCATTCGATCAAACGGTCTTCACGGCTGATTGGTCTTGCGACTTTGGCACCCAAATAGTCTGAAACCGTGCAACGTCCAAATTTTTTGAGATGGATCTGTCCATTCGGTCTTGAGTCTGAATGGATGAAACCGGTTGGTCAGGACCGGATGGTCAGATCGTTTGGCGAGACTGAATGGCTAAAACTGTTTGGTCAGTTCGATTGGTCAGAACCAAAGGTGAGTGAAGGTGGGTCCCAGATGACTGTTCAACCTTATCAAGACCTACATTTAATCAACAATATTTAGTTAAAACCTTGATAATCGAATCAATTAAGTAATTTTGCACATTATGATTCATTTTGATATTTAATGAGTGAAATAGTATATAGAGAGTTGAATTTGTCCCAAAGTGATAATTGAATTCCATGATGAATATGCATTCATTAGTGCTCCTCCCTGTCTGTAATAGGCACCCCAGTAGTCTGACTTTGGAGGTAGAGAGTTGTCCTGAAAAGCTGATAAAGAACTCCACCAGTCTTCGCCCCACTTTGGGTTCCTCTGGGCCTGGGCATTCTAAAACTGGTAAAGATGGTTGACCTGGTAATGCATATGCTGGTGGTCCAACAACATGGCAATCTATGTCCTCTGAAAGCCCTCCTGTTCCCGTAGTATCTTCTCCTGTGTCGCCTGAATGCTCTCCAGCTGTGCATGAATGGTACCCATATCATATGCATTCACTGAAGGCTGATGTGGCTCTGACGCTCCCATCCTTTTTTCTCTTTGCCTCACATGTCGTGCCGCTCTTTCCTCAGCCTCCTGTCTCAGCTCAGCTGCCTGTGAAGGCTCTCCTAGACCCCCGGCAAAAATCACCTCAGGGACTGCCTCACCTCTCGGGTTCTCCGCCTCATACCTCCTCAATTTTTCTAGAAAATCCGGCGTCGGTTCATATGGTCCCGTGAGGGGTGGAGTATGGTAAGGCAGCTCCAATGTCACTCCTGGGTAAGGTGGGTTGATTTGGTAAATGATCCTCTGATATGTAACTGTAATCATGGACGAGCGAGCTAAGTAGTGCAAATCAACCAACTTGCCACCATCTGCCTTTGTATAGCCTGTCATGTCATGTCCTAAAGCAGTGGCTATGGATGTCACAATCCCTCCCATTACAAATGGATTTGTGCTCTTGGACAGGATTGTTCTCATATGATCTATAAGTAATGCCCCCATATTCACATGCCTCTCTTTTGTCATGCAACTAAGAACAAAAAGATCTTTTCTTGTGCAGCTGCCTTGGTTTTCATACCTGGAAAAGATGGTGTTTTCTAACACCTTCTGAACATAGCGGAGAAACAGACTATGGATGGAACTTGTCTTGGACTTTCCCGCTACAAATGTACTTTGGCCGGTGAAGCATTTCCACATAGCTGGATATGTGAAACTAGAATCATTTTCTATCCTTCCTCCATCTAGGAGGGCTGCCACCTCCTCACTTGGGGCAAAAATTTGATTTAGCATCTACAAGGTTATCTTCCACCTCTTATCCCCAATTACCACCTTGATTGCATTCTCGCCAACATCAGTTGTTTTCTCTAGCGTGGCGAAGAACTGTTGGGTCAGCTCTATGTATGACTCCTGCTATAACGTCAATACTTCAAATAGCCTCATTTTCTTCATCAATCCCTGAAAGTAGGCATAGAAACCCATCGCCTCCATTGTTGCTTGGCATGCATATCGAGTTGCTAAAGCTCTGTGTGTCAAGCACTCCAGGTACTTAGGCTCCTTTTCCTTTCCTGTAGTAACCTCGGGTTTTGGAAGTGGGTGTTGTGGTGGACTCTCATGCTGCTCAGAATCGGGCATGTCTGTATCATCTTCATCATCTAATACGAGCCATCGACATGGTTGCGGCTGTGGCTCGGGCTGCGACTGTGCCGCCAAGGAGACTGATGGTCAGGTGGCAGAAACTGACGGCCGTGCAGCTAAAACGGATGGTCTCTCAGATGAGACGGATGGCCGGGTGGCAGAAGGTGGTGGCTACAACAAAGATGGTATCCTCCGTTGTGGCTATTCAAAGGCTTCTTCAGTGATGTGATCTACTTTGGCATCCAAATCGGCCTCCGTCAACCGGGGGTGGTTCTTCTTTGGTTTCCTTTAGTAGGAAATGACGCCCCTAGTCTTATCTACTTCTCTCTTTGCAAATTTCTTCATTCTTGCTCTAAAATGGAAGTAAAATTAGAAAATTTTGGATTTCTCCGAAGAACTGGGATGTTGGGGCAGAATGGAGAGAAAGTGGTGCATTTGTGGATGGAAATTGGTGGAATCTGGAGATTGAGGTAGTGGAAATGGTAAGGATCGATTCGGGATGATTTGGGAGTGCTTTGGTGAGGATTCGAGGGCTGGAGATGGTGGGCGGAGTGCTACACGGGCGCTAGGGCGCGGAGCACGGCCGTTCTTTTCTTCGGAGAAATGAACAAGTGAATAGAAATTTTGCAAAATTTAAGTTTAAGTTGATGGAATCGTGCTGCGGCACGACTGTGGTGTTTTCATGTACCATGGCCGTGCTTCCTTGCACATCCGTTCTACCCTGGTTCTACACTTAGTTGATTTTCTCAATTTTTGACGATTTCTCTGTTGAATGTGAGTGCACCACCACGGCCGTTCCATGTCACCACGGCCGTGGTGTGCACTGTATCAGCAGTATAACACTTCAAATCTTGTTCAAACATCAAAACTTTGATCTCAAGTTGATATTCTATTGATTCTTTGTCAAAATTTCGTCTATTCCTTCTTCATTTCATTTTGTTCTCACCTGCACATCTCAAAACTACACAAAAACTATCAAATACAAGTGTGTGTTTGTGTTTTCTTGGAAAAATATAAAAACAAAGCAAAAGTATCAAAAATGTAGATTGGGTCAAAAATTCCCAAACCTAGGTGGGTTGCCTCCCACAAGCACTGAGTTTCTTGCCTTCAGCTAGGCTTCTTGGTGATTCTTCAAAATTCACCCATTTGGAATCCTCATGTGCCCATTCTTGCAAAACATGCATCCCTCATTTGCACTCAATCTATTTTGCTCATCCCTTTCATCACAATAATCGTCACCAATTTCTTCACCTTGGTGTCCTCTCAAATGCCCATTTGGACTTGTGAAGTGATCATGTCCAATATCCCTATCTCAGACTCGCCAGGTTGGGATCTTATACATGTTGATGTTGATCTTCATGTCCATGAATGAGACTATCATAGTGCCACTGCACATGAATGTCGGCATCAGTTATAGATAAGAACGCTCTTCCCAAGATGATGGGAATCTTTCTATCCTCCGGCTCCATATCAAGTACAATGAAATCCACTGGGAACATCGTGCCTTTTTCTTTATCTATCATCACCAAAACATCATCCACTCTACCCCTAGGCACTTTTATGGATCTATCCACCAACTGGAGAGTGCATTGTGCCGGCTTCAACTTGCCTAAGCCCAGCTCAACATAGACATGACATGGCATCAAATTCACACTAGATCCCAAATCAAGCAAGGATCTGTCTATGCGACGTCCCCCTATGTAACTAGGTATGAGCGGGGCTCCTGGGTCTTTTCTCTTCATGGGCAGGGAATGTTGTATGATGGAGCTCACTTGCTCAGTCAATCTCACCTTCTTTGGAATCCTCCTCGTTGACCTTCTTTTCACAGTGCATAGGCCCTTGAGACACTTGGCATATGCTGGAATTTGTTTGATTGCATCCAAGAGAGGAATGTTGACCTTCACTTATCAGAAGACCTCAAGAATGTCCATATTGTCCTTTTGTCTTCTTTTCACAACTGGAGGCTCATCTAGTGCTTCGGGAAATGGTGGCTCACTAGCTATTGGCCCACTTGACTCATCACGATCTTCCTGTGGTGTAGCATGAGGTGGAGCACTAGGACTCCCAATATCCACATGGGGGTGACAAATGATCATCTTAGGCAATCTCAATCACAACATCGCCACTCAACTGCTTTTGCTTTTCTTTGTCACACCTTTTACTTGCGGGCTGCTCAAGTGTTTTCCCACTCCTTAGAACTGTCACAACACTACCTTGCTCATGATGGGGAGAGGGAGCATGTTGTGGCTGTGGAGGAGGTGGGGGTGATGGTTGGTATTGAAATTGAGGTGGAGAGGGAAATTGAGGTTGGAAAGTGAAGTTTTGGGAAAATTGAGGTGGTGAAGGTGGTGGAGGTGTGTAAGGCTTAGGATAGCCTTGGAAGGAGTGAATGAGATGTACTTGCATGGGAGATGGATTGTAGAAAACATGGGAAGAAGGCATAGGTCCACTTGTTTCATGGTAACTCAAGATTGATCTTGAAGCTAACATTTCTTCTTGAAGAGCAAGTATAGAAGAGAGATGCTCTATCTTTTCTTTAATCCTTGCAACATCTTTTTGGGCATAATCAAAGATACTCAATCTAGAGAGAACCTCTTACTCAAACCTTGAGTTGTAGCTTGGACTTTGCAGTTCTAAGTAGCTATAGGGGTAAGGTGTCCTCACTTCTCCCTTAAAAGAACCAGTGTAGTTGACCGAATGACAAGGACCATTTCCTTCTTGACTTTTCATGAGTTTCATCATTTCTTCCATAGCCTTCATCACTTGTACATTGGGATCATTAGAAACAGAAGTCTCACTAAATACCCGACTCCCATCACAAATCATGCTAGAAGTTCAGTTCCTTGAATTTTCTTCCAATTGCTCAAACAACGGCCATGACTCCTCCGGTGGCTTTGTAATGAAAACACCTCAACAAGAAGAATCCACTATAGCTTGATCCCTTGATGACAAACCGGAGTAGAACACTTGTACAAGCTGCCACAAAGGTATCTCATGATGCAGGCACTCTCTCAACAGCTTTTGCAACCTATCCCAAGCATCATGGAACTTTTCATTATCCATTTGGCTGAAACTCACTATTGACCGCTGTATTTGTGTCATCCTTGCAATAGAGTACTACTTCCTCAAGAATGTCATCTTCATCTCACCCCAACTCATGATGTCTCTCCTTGAATCATACCATTCCTTAGCCCTATCCTTGACTGAAAAGGGGAACAATGTGAGCCGAATTGAGTCATCACTTGTTGTTGACGTTCTGAAGGTGGCACACATCTCTAGGAAGGCATCCACATGCTTGTAGGTGTTTTCACTCTCCGAGTCGTAGAAGGTGGGTAGGAGCCCAAGAAGACCTGGAGGAATAGAAAATTACTCCCTTTGCATTTGGGTGACTCTAGATGCAATAGGTGACTGGTAGTTGCTCGACATGAAGTAATCTTGCAAGGACTTGTGAGGTGCATTTTGGTCTTCCATATCATTTCCTCCCGAATGGCTTGTCACATGCACAAAGCACAACCAAACAAAAGAGAACAAGTTAGCAAACCAATATACACAAAGAATGCAAAGAAAAATGAATAAAGAATAACAATGATGACGACATTAGGAAAAGTCAAAGCAAAACTAACTAGCTAGGCCGAACGCCTCTAATCCCCGGCAACGATGCCAGAAAGCTTGGTGCGGATTCTACTAGAGGCGTACACACTAGCCAACTAGGGTGGCTAGATGCACTCGACGAGGTCGGAACGCACATGATGGGATTTTGCTTTCGATATTTATATTGTCCCTAACCAAGTCAATCACAAAGACTAAACAGGTCTCCCGCAAGCGTACGGGGTACTATCGTAGTATATGTGATTGGAAAGATACGGGGTCAGTCCACAGGGATAGAAGGGGCACTAGAGCTAGGTTAGTTTTGCTGGGTTCCTACTGTGGAGACTAGGGTTAAGGGTTTAAAGGTGATTTGTTTGTTAAACTACTATGAACAAATGAGGAATTAAAGACAAGAATGAAATCTATGTTAACCCTAGACTAGATTAAGACTAAGCAGGAAAGAAAAGACTAAGCTAGGTATGAAAAGGCAAATTACACTAAGGCAAGCAAGAGAGAAGTAAAAAAGCAATTAAAGAGATACACTAGCATGAACAAGACAAGAGCAAAGCAAGAAGCTAACTAAGCAAGGAAAGAACTAATTAAGCTAAGCAAGCACAAAACTAGGGTTTCAAGCAGTAAAGAGATGTGTGGGTTGTTTAGGGGTATGAACTTATCACTTAAGTTGGGGGGGGGTGACATATGAACATTATGATTCCATTTAGATTATCCAAACCAAACAACAAGTTAGAGTCTAATGAATTAACCTAAGCTACTAACTAGCCATGGATATGCTAGGTTGTGCATAGGGGAACTAGTCCCTAACACCCCCTACTACCCTTACGAGGATCAATTGGGTTAGGGGTTAGGTACAATTCAATTAGAGTCTAATCAAGTCTAGGTTTATAGATTAGGCATTCCTAGGGCAATTAGGGGCCGAGGGTAGTAATGAGGAGGTGAGATTAGGGTTTTGGACCCCAATTCCCCCACATTCTAGCCTTGAGAAGGCTCCATGCTAATTGCACTAGAATTACCTAATCTAGCTACTTAGATCTCTCACTTAGGTTTAGGGAGATTGATTAGGATGTAGGAAGATGGGAGGCAATCTAGGGATCGAAGAATTGGACCTAGGAGCAAATCCCAAAATTCACACATATAAGCAATTTGCCTAAATTCCAAGGTGATTCCTCACACAAACCAACAAGCAATCCATGGAGACTGAGATGTGCAAATAGAATATAATCATTAAAAAATGTAATTACAATGTTTACATGTCATTTTCTCCCAACATGGTATCAAAGTAACATAATTTCCCCCAAACAGCCCACCCACAGGGGCCTAGCTACTCATAGAAATGGAAAATATAAAAAGAGAAAAGAAAGAGATAGAGGTGGCCATGCAGCTCAAAGTAGTGGCTGAAATCCCCCTCTCCAGCAGCTGCAGGTCATCCTCCTCCCTCCTCCAGGGTGCAAGGGTGAAGAATGAAGGGGATTATGGGTAGGAACTAGTCTAAACTAGTGATTTGGTGGTGGAAATGGTGAAATGGAGTGGATTTGAGGTGGATATGGAGTGGAATGTAGTGGATGGCGATTTGGGGAGCTAGGAGGTGGTGGAAGGTAGCTAGCCTTGTGCCCCAACCACCACCTAGGTATATATATATGTGGGGAGGAAGCACTAGGTCAAGTAGGGGCAAAATGGGCAAACCAGCGAAAACTAGGTGAGTTTTGTGAGTAGCACGGCCGTGGTGGGGCACCACGGTCGTGGTGGGGCACCACGGTCGTGGTGGGGCACCACGGTCGTGGTGGATGGGGTAGGCCACGGTCGTGGTGGATGGGGCACGGTCGTGGGTTTATTCCATCGAAGTTATAAGGGTTTGTTCTGAATGGCCACGACCGTGGTGGTCACCACAGCCGTGGTGGATAGGGTGTTGCACGGTCGTGGTGGAGTACCACGACCATGGTGGGTTGGATGATGGTGGTTGTGGTGGTGTAAAATGGTCATAGTGATCTTATATAGCATGGCCATGCTAGGTAGCACGACCATGGTGGTTTCCCCTTGCATGACCGTTCTTGGCTGCACGGCCGTGGTGCTCTTTTCTTGACTTGGAGTTGATTTGCAAGTGATCTAGCACGACCGTTCTGTGGTACCACGGTCGTGCTGGGTCCTGAATCAACACTTTGACTATGTTCTTTGGATTTTCATGGACATCTTTGCTTCAAATAATATTTGGCCACTAGAGGTGTAGGTTGAGGGAGCCTTGGACTTCACTTTGGGTCTCTCCAAGGGCAGAGGAACCCTAGGATCACTCCTTCTCTCTCTCTTCCATCAAGTGTGGTCCAAATGCCTGAAAAACACGCAAATAATGTCCATAAGTGCATTTTATACAAATAAGTATATTGGGGGGAATAACATGTAATCTATCAGGTATAGATGTGATTGAAGAGCAATATAATGCAAGATGAAGCCCTAAAATAGGGATGCATCAATTCCTATCACATAGGATGCTTTGCCTATACCCTTGATAGAGAAGAAAATACCCAACCATGTTTTAATATTTGTAGTATAAGGATGTTATTCCCCATGATTATGCGGAATATAAATATGCTTTCACTAAATTCTTGTAATCACATATTTTATCTTATTTTGACTAGAGTCAAACCCTTTAACTATCTTGTTAGATCAAATATTCCAACTCTGAGATGCTTTCTTCATTCCATAGATTGACCTTTGTAGCTTATATACTGTATTTACATTATTGGATTTATAAAACCTTCAGGTTGTTTCACCTATACATCCTCATAATTATTCCCATTAAGGAATGCAGTTTTAACATCTATATGCCAAATATCATAGTCATAGCAAGCTACAATGACAAGCATGATCCTAATGGATTTAACCATGGCAACCGGTGGAAGGACTTCATCATGTTCCACACCTTACTTATTTGAAACTCTTTGCAACCAATCTACCCTTCCATCTTGGTCTTCTTCCTGAAGATCCAATGCACCCTACGGGATTTACCCCTTTAGGTGGATCCACAAGGTCATACCTTGTTGGTGTACATGGAGTTCATCTTGGATCTCATGGCCTCAAGCCATTTCTCAGACTTTGGTCCCTCAGTATCTTCTAGGTAGATTGTTGTCTCATCATCTATGACCAACATACCACCTTCTTGAGCCATAAGATATCATAATCCTTCAAGCTCAAGGTGTGTTCTACTAGAACTATGAGTTTGTGTTACATAAATGACTTGAGATTCCACAACAAATTGTGATTCTCCTTATACAGTACCTCTTTAGATTCAATGTTTTCTTGTTGGTCTGGAACTTTTTTAGTTCCACTTATCTCCCATTGATTCCTTTAGAACTAAGTTCCTTTTAGGAATACATCCATCCTATTAACAAAACACTTCTGTTGTTAGATTGGAACACAAGAGTAGTAATTAAAAAAATAACATTTATGTGAATTGTGGATGAAGTCTTTTAAGAAACTATTTTCTCATATATGATTTCATTTCTATTCTTTATAAGAGACATATTAGGACACTTCCCATGCCATATGTCATATGGTGTTTTTTGAACCATTTTAGAAGGTACATTGTTTTAGTGTAAATCATGTGCCTATAAAGGGAATTGAAAGATCAGCTAGATTTATTGATAATCGCACCATGAACAACATGGTGTGATTCCTTCTTTTTGATACACTATCATTATGTTTCAGGTCGAGTTCACTGTGATACATTATCACAGTCTCCAAGAAGGTCCTCAAACTCTTAGTTCAAAGTATTTTCCATATCTATCAGATCAAAATGTTTTAATACTTATATCAAGTTGGTTATGTACTTCTTTAATGATCTCCTTGAACACTTCAAGAGACTCATACTCATTTTTCATTAAACAAAAACTACCATATCTACGAAAATCATCAAATAATATAATGAGGTAATGATAACCCCCTCTAGAAATTGTTCTAAATGGTCTATATACATCATTATGTATGAGCCCTAATAGTATAATCACTTTCCCACTACATCTAGTGAAGACACTTTTGTCATTTTCCCCAATAAATAAGACTTACGTGTTTCTATTGGTTCAATAACTAAAAGAGTGTATACAACCATTATTATGGATTCTAGAAATGTATTTCTCATTTATGTGCCCTAGATGACAATGTTATAGGTTTTCATTGTTTGAGTTATCGAGTCAATCACTATATGTGTCCTACACATTTGTCTATACAACTATAAAGTATACATTATGAGACATTGGGCACTGCCATATAAGATCTTATCTTTTAAAATGAAATATCAATTCATTCATAATATTCTTGTCCATACAAGATATATGATGTTTTCATTCTGGAAGGTACATAATAGAAGATCACTAATTCTATTACATGCCCATCATGTTAAATGACACATTTCAACTTTAGTGGCAACAACTTTTGCTCCACATAGTTCTAGCTTACTTCTTCTTGGGTCCTGAAGTGGATATCTTTATCTCCTTCTTCTTCTTGAGTTACTTCAAGTGCAAAGGATAGATTCCTTTTACACTTACCTTTTTCCTTATTTTGATTGCAGAAAACTTGGACTTCAGCTTAGCCTCATAATCTTCTTAACCTTGCCTTTGTCATTGGACTTTAGTCTGCTAATCATCATCACACGTTTGTCCGTCTTCATTATTGCTTCAGGCAGTTAATCAACATGCTGAGTAATTCTGATGGCGGTTTGGCCAAGTTACTCAAGTAATAACACTCGATAAATTGTCTATATGATTCAGAAAATGATTGTAGAATCATATCTATGGCAAAATCTTGTATTAAAGGCAATCAAAACCTCTCTAGATGTTTCACATGCCAAATCATATCAAGCACATGGGGCTCTATTGGATCTCCTTCTATCACTTTGCACTTAAAGAGAGCCTTTGAGACATTGTACCTTTCTTATTTGTGTGATCGTGGTTCATATTCTTGAGATGTGTGACCATCTCAGGAATCCCCATGTTTTCATGTTGCTCATGTAACTCATAGTTCATACAACATAGCATAAAGTGCTTAATGTATAAGGCATCATTGGAATGCTTCCTATAAGCATCCACCTCATCCCTAGGTGCACCAGAAGTAGGTTCCTCTAGCACTAGTGTATCTAGGACATAGAGCTTATTCTCATCAATGACAACCCTTCTCAATGTCCAGAACCATTAATGGAAGTTTGTCCAGCTTAGTTTGTTCATCTTAAGAATTAATTGCAACAATGATTTGTTTGCCATTTGTTTCTACAAAAGAAATTTGCAATTTGTCAAAATATTTTTGAGTAATTTGATTTGATAATTTGACGATATTTATTAGGTCTTTAGTTAACTAGTGCTCTCACTATTTTTCTTTCAAATTGATAATCTTCTCTTATCAATTCAGAAGATTGCGGCACACAACCTTCTAGTAAGACAAGATTGAAAACAATTGTGTTATTAAGCAACCAATGTCAGCATCCATAACCAATTATTAAGGTAGGCAACTTTTGACAATTGCATCTTATGTAATTCTTGGATAGATGGTATGCACAACTCTTTGCCATAGCCATCTGCATGGTTCTAGGTACTTAATATCAAGAATATCACCTAGGTAAGTCTGATCCAAAAGCCAACACAATAGTAATGCACCCTGCTTGGCATTCCCACATGACTACCATCATACTTCCATGAGATGGGCATCACACCATGCTTAGTCGATCAAGCTTTTCATGTGTGTTGCTTAAGAAAACATCTTAGAATTAGTATGTGATTGATGTATTATATATATATATATATAAATACATATAAATATCAAATCACCATATACTTATAGTATGTATCATATACATGCTATATCCACAAACCAAAACATTTCAATCATAAATATATGAATGATGGTTATGTCCACACAAATGCAATTCCTTGGAGCCACAAGGAATGACTACCACCTAAGGTCCACATCATATGTACAATCGGTTCTTGTAGAAATATATGTTAGAACCAGTCTGGGTCGATGTGTTCAACTATTAAGATGACCGGTTGGACTCTTGGTTAGTTAGTTGGTATCTAAAATCGATCATCTGGTCTCTAGTTCAAATGGTGTTTGGACTCCTCCATCCAATCGGTTGGGCCACCAGTCGATCGGTTCCTCCTAATGTCTAGTCTCTTTGGTCCTCTAGTTGATCGTCCATCATCTGAACCAGTCAGTTCGTCTGGTGCGAAACATCTTCTCACATATAAACATAAATCAAAACTATCCTATTCCATATTACATTATAAAAAGGAAAACCTCGAGTTACATTTGAGGGGAATTTAGGAAAAGGAGCACTAATTTACAGTTAGAAAGGAAGATAAAGGCTTGTTATGCAAATTGAGTAATAACAAGAAATAAAACAAAAAACCATGCACACATTTCACATGGGTTTTGACCATAACCATGCTTCCAATCACCATTAAAATTTTTTTAAGGCGACACATATATAGTGCATATATACCACACACACACACACACAAATATATATATATATATATATATATATATATATATATATATATATATATATATATATATATATATATATATATATATGGCATTGTATGTAGTATCTTATCAGATATGTACATTAATCATTTTAATATTTACATCGTATGCAATAACATAAAGCCGATCATATCAATTTAAATCCAGATACATCGTAACTTGATGTGGCTCTGATAACACTATTGGGAAATCAGGGCGACAAATAAGGCAATGGAAACAAAAAATTTAATGCCCGATTCCCAAACTAGTGAGATTGTATAAAAACAATGTATCTAGGAAAGAGGGTAGCAAGAGATATACTTGGTCCTCTGGAGCAAGTCCAATGACAACTCTTACAGTAGTGTGTTTTTTTGCAAGTTACACAGGGACAACTATCGGGGCGACACCGCCATAGACAGTGGTGGTTGTTATCCTTCTAGAGGGTGGCAATGGCCTCCTCACCTCTATCATAGTACACACAAACCACTAGGAACTCCACATTACTTTATCATAACCAACAAGAAGGAGTTATCCCTTCAAACGTCAACCTGCTAGGGTTGATTCACTCTCTCGTGTTGTCTTTCCCTTGTTGTCCCTCCCTTTTACAGGTAGGACTTGCATGAACTCTCTTGGTTACCACAACCAGAGAGGACAACAATTTTTAGAGCTTATTATGATGTCTCTGAAAGCCTAGACTTCCCTCCTTTATATAATATGACCAGGGTCAAGGTTTCCAATCCATTCAGGAGTCAAAGAGACGGATTTCATGAATTTTTTGAAAGCTACAAATGGTGAACCGATCAATTCACTATTGAACCAGTCGATTCATAGGTGAACTGGTCGGTTCAACCTTGAATTGATCGGTTCATAGGTGAATCGTTCGATTCAACCCTTGAACCGGTTGGTTCATATGCTTTTTTTATTTTGAATCACCTTGGCATTCAATATTTGATTAATGCAAATCATTGTGTCAACATCAATCCTTAATCCAATCACATTGATCATTGAACTAGGTGGTTCACAACTTGAACCGATCATTTCATACATTGAATCGATTGATTCACTAAGTGAACTGGTCGTTTCATGTCCCAACTCAAGCAATATTTTGCAAATGTTGTTTGAATTGACATGACACTTGAATCTATTAGTTCAACACTTGAACCGGTTAGTTCACAGTCCAATCAGTCAATTTTTGATCATAGTTGTTTAAACTGAATACCTAAATACTTTAGTAATCAAGTTAAACATCATTCATGAATAAACTCCTATTCCAAGTGCATCCTATGTGTGTGACCCTATAAGTCCCAATTTAAATTGGAAATGAATGTTCATAACCAACTTATGACATCACAAGCACTGAGCGGTATCTAGCAACACATCATTGTTACCCAATAATTGGAAAGTTGGAGAATAACTTCAACCTACAATATGTGATCAGTGTTATAGTGATCGTATAGTTTCTTTGTTTTGATATCCGGATTGAATTCAAGGCATGGAATTTGTCATCCTTTTCAATGTCCAATCCATGTTCCTTGAACTAGAGCATATTTTGTGAGATGCATGTGAGCTCACGTATCACATATTGAGTCGCATGAGTACAACCATATATTTCTTTGTCTCGCTTATCAAGTGGCCTAGATATCAATCTCCTATAGGAGGGACAAATCCCATCTACTTCACTCACACTCAATCCCCATGTGTCAAAACTCACACGGGCATCACCTTTATGGAAACCCTTACTTAAGGTCACGTGGGATGATGTCAAAATACATCAAACAATATGTGATGAGTGTAGTGACTTCAGGTCTAAGACCCAAAATCACCACTATCACTATGAGAACTGAGTTTGGCTACTATCCCATGGTCTCCATGTGTCACTCTCAAGGTGGGTCTATCTAATACACTTTTCTATAACAAGTATCTATGTGCTTGGTTTGATATCATATATCATGACTAATGAAATTATGTCATCAACTAACACAAATTCTAGTCTTATGTGTTACTATTTTCTATTTTTCTTCTACAGTAATATCTAACTAGGGACATAACAAGAATGCATGTACTCTTATCATACATATGATCTCATTATTCATGTCCTCAACTTGAAGAAATATTTCATCGAGTCTCATCATTATTTAGACATCTATTATAACGTGTCATCATCTCATGATTGAGACAAACATAATAGACTGAATTACCTTTATCATTATCAAATCTAGTATCTAATGCCCCATTACAATCATCATATGATTGGCTCTCTAGGAATACATCCCAGCAATTTTTCAATTGGATGTATGCCTATATCTGGTTTATTTTTTAATATTATTTATTTTCCATGTATCTTAATTCTGTATAGTTGCAGATCTTGCAGCTATTGTGATCTATTATTTGGATGATATTTTTGTATACTTTGAATTATTTTCCATTCCCAATTCAACATTTTTGGTTTGTATGCCAAGTCATAGTTACCTTCCTACATAAATAAATGTTTCTATTACATGCATTTAAAAACCCCTTCACACTCTGACACAAACACCATGCTAATATTGTTATTTTCTATTGCATTGGTGGGACCTACTTCTATAGCATAAAATTATTATTGTCTTCTTCAACTCCAATACATGTAATTATTGTTGATGCTCTCATTCCTAATTCAACGTACAATAATTATAAGACTTGTGTTGTATATAACTTTATCAAAAATCTTAGCATTTCAGTACTTTTCATTTTTTGAAAATATGTAAGGGAAATGATGTTACCCTCCATATTTTATCCATGTTTATTAGTAGATATCATCTTTAAAGTACAATATTCAATTTATACAATGTGTTATTCTTATCACTCACTTCTTATTAAATTTAGAAGGGTGCAACTTTAATCCCTCTTTTTATTGCCAGCCATTCATTTACCTCTAGTTATCCATATGTGCATTTAAAATACATTTAATTAAGATCATATTTCTCAAGTTTCCATATATGGACCTAGAAAGGTTAACATTATTTGATTTTGTATAAAATAGGATAAAATTTAGTATTCAACTCATGCACATACATGAAAGGGTTGCGGTATGAACTCCCAAATTTATAATATCTACCCTACTAAGAATAATCATGTCCCTATTTGTAGACAACTAGAAGATAAATAAACAACATGAATGGGCTCCTTGATTTGAATAGTATGCTATTATAAAATGACTAAGATCTCCTATGATGATTGGTTCCACAGACCAACACTGGCCTTCTCTGTGTGCTATGTACTTACTCACACATAATTGAAGGAAACTTATCAATGTCACAGTCATATCTGTACTCCAGGCTTAAACTATTGAAGTCCTGATCAAGGCTTTACTAGATGGCCTCATAATCTCTTTCATGCTTCAATGCGAGCCCAAAATTTCCATGTACAGTTGAGCTTCCCTTCATATCAACATGTGCAAGGGTGGATCCATCAACGCGATTAACCCTTTCCAACATGTCTGGACTAGAAAACTCAAGACTATGGTATCACATACCCTAAAGGACCCTTTATACTAGATGGTAACTGGTGTGATATTTCTTGTAACTTCTAGGGCTCTATCTTAAGGCTCTTGTTGAGTTTTAGGAATGATGACTGGATCCAAAGACCAATACTAACCTCAACGACATGCTTTGTCCTCACTAAAATGCAGCATGAGAAAATCTCTAGAAAGGTCATCCTCCTAGTACTAATCCATGCTAGACACTCCTAAACACAAAGTACACATTGATGGGTTACTTAAAAAGATGATGCACCTTGTTGATATGAGTACTCTAGTCATTGATTTTATGACCAATTTATCCCATTCATTAAATCCTAGGATGTTACACAACTGACTTTGATTGTTTATTACATGGATCTAAACCATCATTGAGTTTATGTCAACCTAGCTTCCACTCTTCTAAAAACCATCTATTAATTTAAATGTGGAGTGACCACTCTACATGAATAACAAAATCATATATATCATATATTTATCATCCTACCATCTATAAAATCTTTGATTGCACACATCCAAATTCTCAAGCTAATTATATATCACCATTTATTACACCTCATGGAATCATATTACTTCATTTACTACCTCTGACTATTAAGAAGTCTGAATCCCATCAATGTTCATTAATTCAATCTTACAAAGCAAGGCTTAACTGAAGATTAATTTTGAAACAAAAGTTACATCGATGGAAAAAGAGTGAGAAACTATTGATGATGTTAGTAGGAGTCTACTTTTCAAAATATGAACTATGATTGATCTTTCTTATTTCAATAATGAATGTACTAATTTTATATTTTATTTAGGTGCTTTTTATATGGATTAATCAGTTAGTCAAAGGGTATCACTATTGCTCCTCTGTGACATGCATATTTATGTAAATTTATTTAGAGTTGTGATTACTTTATGATTTATTCATACTTGGTTTCCTTATTACACATGTATGGCATAGTAAAAGGGTATAATAAGTTTTCTATATTTTAGCATAACAAAAATGTGATCTAGAGAGACTTGTAAGCATTCTACATGGGAGAATACTTACCTTTGATTATGTGTTACCTGTTTTCTCTGTTAAGGGGTCAAGAAAGATTTCCAACCATGCAAGTAACTCAAAAGACAACTAAAGATTACATAAAAAATCCCAAATATGAACACTTACAGATCCAAGGTAAGTAACATAATATCATACATAGGTGGTTTTAGAAAAATACATGCCTTTATCATAATGTTGTCATGTAGAATTTTTATCGTTTAGTTAATCTTTTATATTGTACTTATTTATTATTTTTAGTTTTGTTATATATTGACCACTTAGAAAAGATGAACTTCATAGAAAACACATTTCTCTCATTGGTTAGGGAATGTTATTGCCACAATTATATAATTAGGGGTGCTACTTTCAATAGATTACCTACATGTGTATGGAATAAGTATATTATGCATATTTGCGAAGGCATACAATAAGATCATCATGTATTATAAGAGATCCAATTTTAACGCAGGATTGACGCTAATGGAAAATATGGACTAGGAACATATAATCGTTTTGCTTGGATGGTATTTTCAGGGCTTATATAAAATTAGTGTTAGTTACTATTTCTATTCTTCGAGCCTTTACCCCTGGAATGTAGTTTATGTACAACCCTTGTAGGTTTTTGCAAGAATTGTTGAGGAATTTAGTCTTAGGAAATAATCTATTGTTTGGTAGTGGCACTGCTATCAATTGGTGAACACCCTTTATCAAACAAGGAACACAAACATAGAAGATGGTTTTATTCATTCACATTAAATTCGGACTACGAAGTAGTCACATTCAACTAAAGGAATAGAAATTTCACACACAAACTAGAAAATCGGTTTATGAAAAGAGTGACATCGAAATAAAGATCTACATATATAACTATTATATCCAGGACTCGTTGTGTGATTCTGTATACTGAAAAATAAGAAATAGTGTGGTTTTCTTTATATATTTGCATCCTCTTATGAATAATTGCCGAAAACCAATCTAATACTTGATGATAATGTATCGAGTATTTCATCCGAATAACTTTGATGGGTAGCAAAGGTACATGGACATCAATGTAATAACTATACAAATAAACTTATGTTGTATATAGTGCTATATTGTTTGTAGAAAAAGAAGACGACAAAAGAATTTATAAATCTTGCAAAAAAGAATTACGCTTCTATCAAATGACTAATATATTTCATTAATTAGATTCTCTAGTGGAACATCTATAGATGTTACTTATAGCGTTTGTTTTTATTGCTGGCCCTGGGAGTTTGGCGTATTAATTACTTGTCAACAAAATACAATGTTTATAGCTCGTTTTCCGTCAAATTCTGGCATACCGGCAGGTCCCATCGAGTTTTTTTTAGTAGCATTCGTTTTCTCACCGCCATATTCATCTTCACCTTTATAAAAGAGAAAAATCTCCTTTTCCGCTGCTCCAAACCATTCATGCTACTTCTCCGGGCTCGCGCGGTGCGTAGGGTTTTTCAAGCACCGACTTTCTTATCAAGAAAAGCATGAGTGAGCCGACACCAAAGGCGGACAACCCAAGGGACGAGACGATGAAGACTAGTCCCGGGGAGGAGAACCTGAACCTCGGCAATGCCGACGCCGAGAACCCGTTCAACTCGGAGCGCTCCGATGCGGATCAGATGGCGCCGGCATTAGGAGATGCTGACGGAGACGCTCCAAACAACAGGGCCAAGATCCTCAAGCGAAGGAGCCCCAACCCTGCCATGTTCGATGACCCCCACGAATTCCTCTTGCCACTGCATGAACTTGATGCAGAGACTCAATGGGAGGTGGACGAATTCGTAGGGAAAGGGCTTATGGCAATGTTGGACGCAGCGGACTCGGATAGAGAGGAGGCACTGGTCGATGATTCCATGGATCTCTGGAAGGTTGTCGGGCCTAGCGGTGAGGAAAACATGGATCTCTGGAAGGTTGTCGGCCCTGGCGGTGAGGAAAACAGCAGCGGGAGTGAATGCTACTCAGTGTTACTGATGACGACGCTTAGAGCTCCATAATTGCTGGACTGTGCCGGTCGTGATGTGGCTAACATTCTGGGTGACTATGACTTATTTTGACTGCTTTTGGGCAACCATCTGAACAACTAAGAGATCCATTCGACGGGGACTAGTTGATTAAAGTAACGAGCCTCCCAAAACTGCCGTACATACGGGAAAGTTCTTGTGCATATGAATTCCTTGATCTTTCTTGACCAGTACTCCTCTGTTCTCCGGCCTGCTGCCAAACCATATATGTGCTTCCAGTATTTTTTGTACTACGTGCAGATTAATTCCTCTGTTTGCGTTTAGTTTCGTTAAACTCTTCCGCAACTCAACTCTGAAATCTTGATGACCATTATTTTGCTTGATCTATACTACAAAAAGCTTATATTCTTTCAGTATAACTTGATATCCAACAATCGATTTTTTTTGTTAGTACATCTATTTTTTGTTTTCTGATGAGAGTTACATGTTTAGGTGTTGGGACAAATAATTAGCAAATACCTTTTAAATATTTTAGAAGATGTTATTGGGTAATCTCTTTCAGATCAGTGGTCGTAAATAATTAAGTTGTGTGATATTGTAGATATGGTACCTTAAAAGAGTGAGGATAAATGTAGTTTTTCTTTCCCCGGTGACTAGACACGGTTGCATGCTTTATCCAGCTTGCACTATGCACGACTACTCTAGGTCGGTCGTCATAGTTTTGATCTTCCCAGTTCCGATATGGATATGAATTATTATTCGTTAATAGGTCCGATTTAAATGGTGTGCATGCCTGAGGTGATTGAGCTAGCCAGGCTTTGAAAGGGGGCTATAAAATGGCATTAGTTATACACCACACCCCCTATTGCTTTCATTTGTTAAGGTTAGGTAAAGTATTTTAACTGTAATCATGTATTGTTTCGATCTTGGTCTGGATGCTAACGATTAGATCAAAAATTTCTTCCACCAGTCTGAAATCTTAATTAAGTACTATAATCACGCATTGTTTTGATCTTGGTCTGGATGCTAAGCATTAGATCAAAAATTTATTCCACAAGTCTGAAATCTCAATTACTTTACCTTGCTTCATCTCATGCATAATGACTTTGCAATGTTTCTCACTAAAGAAAATCTGTCTTCGTATATGTACAACTTGATGTCGAACAATTGTTTGTTTGTTTCTACATTTGTTACTTCTTATCTACATAGAAAGCAGTTAATGGCTCATCATCTATGAACTTATATTTACGTATACTGGGGCGGATAATCAGTGACACCTTTAAATGTAATTGAAGACGCCATTAACTCTCTATTTCAGATCCATAGTTGTTTCATGTGTCGAATTTTAGCTTGGAGAAGTTTAGTAAATCTTGAAGTTGTGGTATCACTAAAGAGCGACGATGAATGTAGTTCCTTCCTGTTGTTATGATTGCTTAATAGGTCATGTTCAAAGGGAGAGCAATAAAGTAATGGTCTGTAAGGGTGTGCATCGGGACGATAACTTATTTTGAAATACAAGCGTTAGCTATGGGAATTTTCTCCACTTCATATGAGTTCCTTGATTTCTAGGACCAAACATGACCATTCACTATAAGTTTCTTGACCTGAAGTCCGCTCTTCGCTGATGCAACACTGCTAGGGGTGTCAGAAAAATTGGGTTCGAGTAAAAAAAAATCCAACCTGGATTGTTTAATTGTCAAACTTAGACCCGAATCCAAATTCGGATTTTATCCAGACCTCTCAACTTAGAACGGACTCGGATTGAGAAATATAAATCTAGAACCCGAATCCGAATTCAGATTTTATTCAGACCTCTCAACTTAGAATGGACTCAGATTGAGAAATCTAAATCTAGAACCAAACTCGGATTTAGATTTGAAGATGGTTTCTTAGAAGAAATTGATTCTCTGATAGAATTATTCATACAGTTGCAACTTAATTCATATATTTATACCAAAATAACACATATATCACTTTAAAACATACCTACATTCCATGAATATATGCATATAAGTATTTAGAACTCGGCTTTATCCGTTACCGTCCAAGTTCGGTTTTGGACACGTAATCTTAATGCAGGCTTATTTTTTTCCGAGTCAGACATAATTAGGTACAAGAGTTCAGACAACTTTTGACAGCCTTAGTTATCTTCGTTGTAGCAACGTTCTGCTTTGTTGTTAGTAAGAATGTTAAGCTTTAAAATCTAAATCTTCTTCCACAACTCCGAACATTTACTTGTTTCTTCTATTGCCTCATCTTTTGCCATGTTTTTTACTTTAGAAAACAGTCTTCGTTTTAGTACAACTTGATGGTGAACGATGCGACGTAATCTTAGTTTCATTTCCGGATAGAGAACATTTATGATATCACGGGGATTTCTCATCAATGAAATTCTATGTACATATTTAGCTGGGCAAATGATTAGGGAATACCTTTTTTGTGATATAAGACGTCAATTGCTACTCTATTTCAGATTAACGATTATTTCATATCTCAAGTTTCATTGGACAAGTTGAGTGAATATTCAAGATTTTTATCACCTAGGAGTAATGAAGAATGTTGAACGATGCGACATGTTCTTGGTTTCATTTCCAGATAGAAAACGTTTATGATATCACTGAGACTGCTCATCAATGAAGAATGTAGCTTTTCTGTCTCCAGACGTAGACAATTAGCATGTTTTGCCTACTTATAGTATTCACAGTTCTTTCTTGATCGATTGCCATAGTCCCTTGATGTGGTTGTGATTGCTTAATATATAGATCCAGATTGAAAGGTGTACATGCCTGAGGTGATGGATCTAGCTAGGCTTCGAAGGGGTTGACAATTACACTAGTTGTGCAATAGATCAATGAAAATATTAGTGAACTCAATGATATCAATTTGGTATTGTAATTACATTCAGTCTAATAATGCCAACTTCCCCTAAAAAGCTAGTATATCCTACCAACAAAAACCTACTTGTGTCAGAATAAAAGATTTGAATTATTAAAAAAAAAATTACCCTCTACAGAATTTACTTAAGTGCTTTTCTTTATCTCTAAAACCATTCCACAAATGCTTACTATCAATGACTATTCACCTTGTTTAATACTAAGCCGGTTAGAATTCTCAAAGAACATTTTTATGGCATGTATGCTAGAATAATCTCTTCAGTGTATGATTTGCAATTACAAGATTAAATCACATTATATGAACTGATACAAATCGTAATGGACATCATGTATATGTATGTGATAGTGTCTTATATGCAATTTCACAATTTCAACACAGAAATGAAGAGAATTTTCAATCATTGTAGGTTGTCAAGGCATATCAAGAGGATCTAGCCTCTTCTACATGTCTATATGTAGATCGAGAATTCTGTTTTACTTGTCATATTAGACACCATAGAGAAATTTATATCGGTGTGAACTCAGTGCACAGTCATACGAAGTGGGACTAACAGTATTGTGCCTTGGATATGCGGACAGGTAAGAGTCTATGTTCATCGTTTTCCAAGATAAAGTATTTTATTCTTAAGAGGTACTTTATATGACATAACACTTCTCGTATCAAACCTGACTTGGATAGATCTGTGAACAACCCATGCCTGCCTTAGTCGAAGTGTTTTGGGTGAATGAAAAGAGCTGGACCTGATGTATCTACAGCAAAAGGTTTCTTAGTTTTACTATGATCAATACATTAAATGGTGATGTAAAGAATACCAACATGCCTTATACAAACCATTAACACATTAATCGGTTGAGAAATGGTATATTGGTTTTATTTTTGGTACCCCTTCAGTTAACCCATAACAAAGATATCCATACGTTGACCCTACATAACTCCAAATCTATCATTTGTATTACAAAGAGCCACTGAGTTAGGTTCCACCAATAACACCATCGTAAGTGGCTAAGTGTTTAACTATGCTTCATAATATTTCATTTTATATAATAATTTTATCCGGAGATATGATAGAAAAACAATAATTTGCACACGATTTGAAAAAAATAACAAATATAGTGATACTTTTAACATGGATTTTGGGCATTTTTGTCAACCATATATAAGACATAATGGGTTAAGTGTAAATATGGAAGTAAAGAGATGTGGCATATACTCTTCCATTTTTTCAGTCCCCACGAAAGTTGCATATATGAAAAGATGGATATTGATTGACATGTCTGAGCATCTAAACGAGCATACATGTGTAAGGAGTGGGACCGAGAGGGGATCCACTCTCTACTTAATTTTGAGAAATGAATCCATTTATTCCATACACTAAAAGGGTATGCTGGAATTTGTGTAAAAAAATTTCATTTCTCAAATGATGATATACAAAATAACCAAAGTAGTAGTGAAAAAATATTTCATGACTATAGTCAATTTTACAAAAGTACATCAACATCTCCCATATATGATTTACATGAAAGTTATAACATAAGAATCTAAGTAGAGGGATATCCAACTACCTCAACTCTATCTCCCCAAGAGCTCCACCTAGCAGGTCCATGCCACCAAGGGCAAACATCCAAGTCTTACACCTGGGGTTGGAAGCATACCCTAGCAAAAGGAGAAACATAGATGTATTAGCATAAAGGCCCGATTATGCACATTAAATATGGATTGAGCAATACAAAGAATATAGGACGTCAACTAAGTAAGGCTTCCCATATAAGAGGTAAACATCACCTAAGCGGGTATCAAAAGGAAAGATGATATATAAAAGAACACTTGTCATTAATAAAACATAAAAGTTGTGCCACAAAGTACGCATGAGCTTTGGACACAAAATCCATCACAATAATATCAACTTTTTTTTTTGGAAATAGGTAAATATATTGCCAAAGGAACCTGTAGAAATAGGACCGAACTACAAAACATATACATAGGGTTATTATCTACAAAAACCCCAGTATCTATTGGCTTGCTCAGACAGACCTGAGGCGAGGCCCTTTCTACATTTGAGATATCGTGAAAGTGTACGAGCAACCTTCTCTACAATCTCCTCTTCTCTACAAAAAATCCTACTATGAGTTCTGTTGTTCCTCTCCTCCCAGACATAATAGCAAACACCCGTCAGGCATAAGCTACCTATGGCCCGTTCATGTTTTCCGGCGAGCAAACCCATCAGTTTGGACATCACCCCAATAATGCTATCATCAAAAATCTGTCCCCACCCTCATCTGAGAATAGCAATTGCCCAACTTCTTCTGAAGAAGTTACATGTCCCAAACAAATGGCTATGGGTTTCATCCTCCCTCTTGCACAGAACACATCTTTTCTCTACCTGTATACCCCATCCAGCAAGCCTATCAGCAGTAGGTAACCTGCAAAGGAGAGCCTTGTAGGTTGTCGTGCTCCACTTAGGAATGTGGAATTTGTTCCACAGGAAATTGGCCCAAAAAACATCATCCCCATCGCCTCTTTTGATCCATGGTGTCGTATTTGGTCTGACAAGAGAAACACCACCACTGTCATCAACACAGTAGTCATTCTGTAATGTCTCCCAACTTCTGCACATATTCCTCCATACCCTCGAAGATTTGCCGTCAAAGCCCCGGTTCAGGTCACCATACCTTCTAATCATCCACGGAGTCCATATATTATCACCTCCTCTCAAAAATCTGTCGGCCCTTCTCCCATAGCTCTCAGTGACCATGGTCATGGGGTTGACCAGATTGAGGCCACCTTTGCAGTACGGCTTCGCAATGGTGTCCCAGGCCACGGCATGGCTGCAACCACCCCAAACGAAACTAGCCACAAGCTTCCTCATGTTCTCAGCGGTAGGATGTGGGATATCACAGACCTCGCACCAGTATCTGATCATAGCCTGCAGAACCGACCTAGTGAGAAGGATCCTCCCAGCCATCGACAACCTAAGAGCAGACCAACCTTCGATTTTATTTCTCAACATGTCCAAGCATTGTACAAAATCCACAGAAGAGCCTTTACCCCCAGCAATAGGAGCGCCCAGGTACCTGGAAGGTAACCGGCCAATTCTAATTCCCGCCGCAACTCTGAGTCTTCCTCTTCTAGTATCGCACGACTTGGACAGATAGATTCTTGATTTGATGGTGCTAATGTAGAGCCCGGTAAGGAAACCAAACCTGTTCAGAATCCTTCTCACCTCTTTCAGACTGTTGGCATGCCCGGTGGTAAAAAGCATGATGTCGTCGGCAAAGATAAGGTGGGAGATCGCTTTAGTATTATGAACTTTGAAAGGCTTCACCTTCCTTCTAACCTCAGCTTCATTCATCATGACAGTGAGTTCCTCCATCACAATAGTGAATAACAGGGGGGATAGGGGGTCCCCCTACCTTAAACCATTTGTAGCAGTAAACAACCCCACCGGCCCTCCATTAATAAGGACAGAGAAGGAAGTAGAGGTAAGACACTGTTTAAACACCTTGATCCATCCTTCACTGAACCCAAGTGCTTTCATCATGGCCCAGAGTGCATCCCATCTGACGTAGTCATACGCCTTCGTCAGGTCAACTTTAAGGCATGCTTTGGCATTGCTATTGGCTATTTTGAAGCCCATGAGGAACTCCACGGCAAGAAGGGTGCTGTCGGAAATCTTCCTGCCTTGAATAAAGGCACACTGTTCCTTAGAGATGATGTAAGGAAACACATTCTTCAGCCGACCTGCAAGAAGCTTAGAGAGGATTTGTATAAAACATTACAGCACGCAATAGGTCTGTAGTCAGCAATGCTTTCAAGCACACTTCTTTTGGGGATAAGTTTGATAAAGGAGTGATTCACAGCCCAAACCATGCTATGACCATTAAGGACCCATCTGATAGCTTTGTTGATGTCATCTTTAATCAGATACCACATCGCCTGAAAGAACCTTCCATTCATCCCATCGGGTCCAGGAGCCTTGCTAGTCCCTATAGAGAACGTCGCACGTTTGATCTCATCGTCATCAGCATAGGCCATAAGCATAGCATTCATTTGGTCATCGACTCTTTTGTTTGGCAAGATGTCGGAGAAGGAAGAACATACTCTAATCTCATTATTGTACAACCTTTTGAAAAAGTTGACAACACTGACGGCCACATCTTCTCTCCCATTGACAACATTTCCCTGCTCATCCACCAACTCATGTATGCACTCCTTCAATTCTTTCTTCTTTACTGCCCTGTGGTAAATCTTGGTATTGCGATCACCATCCCTCACCCATTCCATCCTACTCCTTTGCCAATAGAAGAGCTCCTCCGCTTTCCGCAGCTTTAGAAGTCTATCCTCGACTTCCCCTTCTTCTTTTATGATTTCAGAGTTCATAGGGTCATATCTACTTATATCCATAACCGATTTGTACCTGTTCTCGGCTTCAAAGATCAGGTTTTTCAAGTTAATCTTCTCTTTACTCCACTTCTTCAGCGCCTTCTTAGTGTTTTGGAGTTTCTTCAAGGCAACAAACATATCATTCCCAGCAACATTGATGTTCCAGCTTTCCTCCACAATCTCTTTGAAACCAGGCCATTCACACCATAAGTTAAGAAACCGGAAGGGTCTCTTAATCGCAGGTTTGTCCACCAAATCAATCCTCATCCACGAGTGATCGCTTAGAGGATCCGATCCCAGCTTGATGAAAGAATTGGGCCATTTATTCACCCATTGCTCATTAACCAGTCCCTTATCAATGGAACTAGCTATCCTGTTTCCACTTTGTTTATTGGACCAGGTGGTCCGCCCTCCCACCTTATTGAGCTCAATCAGCTGAGCTTCATCCACCATATTGTTGAAAGCTGCCAAGACCCTTTCCGGTACCTTTCGGCCTCCAACCTTCTCATCGACTCTTCTAATGTTGTTGAAATCCCCAATAACTAGCCAGGGGATTTCATGTTGCGCCGTCTCCACGATATTCTTCCACATACTAGCTCTGTCCGCTTCAAGTCTTTCACCATAGACTACGCTCATGATGAAAGACGCACCTCCCTGGTTACAGCAGGAAACAGTAATGACCTGATCAGATGAGCTGATCACGTCCACATCCCAGATATCCTTCCTCCATCCCAAAATGATACGCCCACCGTCCCTTTGGTCCAGGTTGGACATGGCACCCCAGCCCTCAGGGAACAACTTATCTACTCTCTCTTTAACACTTCTTCTTATCCTGGTCTCCAAGCATACAACCAGAGTGACCCCTGTCGAAACGATAGCTTTCCTTACCGCCCTTTGGCTCCCCGCCAAGGAGGCCCCTCGCACATTCCATGCGAGTAAAGACATTAAACACCCTTGCTTGTCCCGCCCCCATTCTCAGGGTGAGAAATCTTCTTTCCCTTCTTAGCTGTGTTCCTTGTTTGTCTCGGGCTACTGCTGCAATCTATGTCCTGTGAACCAGGGTCATCATCAACAGCCAGATTTACCACCGCGATAGGGATGGCCTCCTTCACACTAGTGACCTCTTTTCCTTGCCTACTGTTAGCAGCCTGAGGAATCTCACCCTCTTCGGCTCTGACAGTAATCACAGTGGTTTCAACAGAGTTGATAGTGGGGGAAGCAATCTCAGCGCTATCAGCAGCAAAATCGGCATCCACCACCGCAATCGTCTGTACAGCCACAGTTTCATTGTCCTTCCTCGCCCTCGGCGGAGGTCTGGATTTTCCTTGCCTTTTGGTTCTGCCTCGAGGGGCCTCCGATATGATTGGAGGTGCCTTGTAGGCACTCTTGCTTCTTTCGCCAGGGCACTGGCCATCACTGTGCCCGAACACCTTACATGTGCTACACCTGTCCGGCATAGCTTCATACCTGAATTTGACCTCCCATTCATCGCCATTAGGGAGCTCCACCATCACCTCTTTTGGCGGTGCCTTCTCAGCAGATATGTCGACGCAGAATCGAGAACATCCATAGGTCGTCCCATCTGTTCTTCTGTCGATAGCCCGTGGATCCCCAACAACGTGCGCAATCACAGTGATTGCACGCGCCGTCCAGTGCTTGCCCACATCTGGGAGGGAAACCCAGACGGGAGCAGTAGTGAATGTGGCTCGGCGGGTATCGGCTTGCGGCGTCCATTTACGGACAAGGACCAGCTGATCGTCAAAGAACCATGACCCCTTCATCATTGCAGCATTGCGATCGTTGTCATTGGCAAACCTTGTAAGGAAGAGCCCCCCATCCATAGTGAACAGCTCGAGCTCGCCCTTCGGCGACCAGTGCCTGATCATCCATCCATTCAGGTGCTGCGGATGGCATTTCTTGCCCAAAATCTGCACAATAGCAGAGAACCGGTGGAAGTCCTCCATCTCGTCTATAATTGGGTCGTTGAATCTTGTCCACAGCCGCTCATCACCCTTCTTCAGGAAGGGTTCCTTCGGATCAGCCGCCACGGCCCCCCGGATCGACGGAGGCGGTCCGGCAACCGAATTCACCCAATCCCGCCCGACAGTGACATCAGTGTCGTGGGCGAACCAGTCTTCATTCCTTCCGATCGTCCTGGTAGCAGCCATAGCATGGGAGGTAGCTTGGGGTGGAGGGGAGTTGGAAGGGGGCGGACGGCCCCCAGTCGCCATGGGAATCGCCAGACCAGCCCTTTTGCGGTAGCTAGGTCTTGTGAAAATATGACTGTAACAATAATGAGTTTTGTTCCAATAATATCAACTTGCATGCATGTAAGATGAGCATAAAACTAGCATAATATAAAGTCAGTGGAAGCTAAGGCTCACAACCTTAAAACCTGACAGAGAATGGCACACAACCAAACTCCCTTGGCATACAAGTCGAGGTATGGGGCTTACGATCCTTCATCCCAAATATATAAATTGTAGGAGGACTAAAACCTCAGTGTATGGTAGAAGGACTAAAACATCAGCCTAATAGTATCACATAGTGGAATAAAACTCCAGGGGAATAAAATCCAAATAATTAAAGTATTACATTACTCTACGGCTATTGAAAGTTTGGTCATATGAAACAATAAGATAACAATAACCAACAATTATCTTGTGGGTCAGAGGGCCCATAACAACTATCCAACATCTCCACAAATAATATGCAACATAAGAACATAAAGTCCCCCATGAAATAAAATGAATAAAAACGAATAAGAGTCCAAAAAGAAAATCTAACACTTTCCAAAGAAAAGTCGACATTGTTCTTCTCTAAAAACACACCCACCATAATATGCAGACAAATCAGCCGCAAGCTCATAATAGCTCCAACAGAGGATCTGGGCCGCCACCTGGGGGTCCCGTTAATTCATACTAAAATATCCAGGAGCACCTACATGGTCACGCTCAACGCTGTAGAAGGAAGGATTAGCTCTTGGGTTAACAAAACGTTATCCTTTGCCGGGAGAGTCACGCTAGCCAAGTCAGTTCTGAACTCGATACCAACTTACGTGATGCAAAGTGCCCCACTTCCGATCTCAATCTGCAATGACATAGACAAGCTTATAAGGAGATTCATTTGGGGAAGTAGCGAAACCCACAACAACATGAGCACCATCTCTTGGAGGAAGCTAATCTCAAGAAGGAATGAAGGGGGGCTATAGATACGACACGCCAAATCACAAAACACAACTCTTCTTGCACGGAATGTCTGGGACGTGTTGACATGTCGTCCAGTTATGTGGCGACAAGTGATGCAAGCCAAGTATAACCAACTCAAACGCAAAGGCCTCACCACAGGCTCAATGTTGTGGAAGTATATTACCAAGAATCTAGAAAACATACGACCGTACATTGGCAAAGTTATTCTCAATGGGGAAGACACATGTGTCTAGACTGACCCATGGGTCCTTGACAACTATACACCTGAACTCTGCCAGAACATACCTATCCCAATGGAGCTGCGGGATCTCAAAGTGGCTTCCATGATCAACAGAGAGCAGTGGGACATGTCCTTTATAACTTACTGGTTCTCAAGAGAAACAATGAATCATATCCAGTCAATGATACCCCCCACCCCGATGCAGGGTATAGCAGTTCAAGGAATCACCCAAAGGATGGTTCTCAGCTAATGCTATCTATAAAACCGCAGTCAAACAATACAACCAGCCAAGACAAGGATGTTAGACCAAAATTTAGAACCTTCAAGTTCCCCACAGAACAAGAACATTCATTTGGAAAATACTTCACAACAGACTAATGACCAATGTGGTCAGAGCTAGCCGAGGCCTCACACGGGAAGCAACATGCCCCAGATGCAACAGAGGGGATGAAGAGATTCTACACATATTCAGGGACTGCATATCAGCACAGAGCATTTGGCAGGCACTTCAGACAACCCTTGGCGTCTCGATGGATCAAGGAACATCCGTAGACTCGTGGATAGCAACGAATCTTAAAAAATCACAAGCAAATGTTGATCGCCCTATTTTGTTCGCTATCACCCTAGGGCACCTGTGGAAAAACCGGAATGATTTCATATTCAACACTAAAGACATACGACCACTGGTCACAGTTTCTGCGATTTTGAGGCAAGTCAAGCTATGCCTGATCAGCTTCAGGAAGAACGCCCCACCGATCACCACAAGGCCTGCTATTGAGTCATGGACTCCCCCTCCAAACGACACACTGAAGATGAATGTGGATGGCACAATAGTGAAAAGGATGAAAGTAGCGGCTACCAGCTTTGTGCTCAGAGACGACACAGGGATATGGGAACTCGGTGGTGTGACTCAAATCCATTCCTCAGATGTTTTGGCTGTCGAGCTACTAGCTATCATACATGGTGTCCAGGCGTGCCTGCACCACCCTAGTGCTATCTGGGTGGAGACCGATAACAAGGTGACATTGAGAATGATTCAAGGGGAGGAGGAGTGTCCAAACAGATACATGAATCTCATCAAGTGCTACCAGCGACTAAGCCGCATCAAGAGGAACATAAAGGTTGAATTCATTAGGTGACAAGGCAATAAACTTGCAGATATCATTGCCAAATGGGGAACCAAAAACAATGTACAAAAGGAAGTATGAGATCACTGTCCAACTCAATTCTCTGAGAAATATGGAGATGAGAGGGGGACCAGATCAGTTGTACATGATCATGTAGCTTCTCCTGCAACTCGAGACCAGGATGAATAATATAATCTCATGGAGAGTAAAAAAAAATCCAACAAAGTAGGTAAACAAGATCAATAAAAGAATACAAGTACTCAAATGAGGCAACCTCTCAAGAGAGAGATAACAATGTGTAGGGCATACATCCAAATCACCAAGAGAAAGATAAAAATTGGTGATTTTTCAATATAGAATAATAGGGAATGCAACATACCTCATATGAAGTCTACATATGTCCAAAGTCAAAACCCTAAGTCCTCTTAATCCACAAGCAACCTATTACATGCATAAATAAAATTAGGGCTAGGTTTACATTAATTATATAAACCCTAAATTTTGTCTTTTTATTATCAGTGAATTAGTTTTCCAAAACCACATTGTCTTGTAGATTATATTTTTTTAAGTTTGTAGCACATTTCATTTTATTTTTCTAAATTTCATATTATTAGTTATGGATTTTCAAAATATTAATCAATTAGATAAATCCATAAAAATGCATGTATATACTAGTTTAGAATCAAGAAAAAAAACTAGTATCATTGGATAGAGGAAAATGTCACAAATCCAAAACATATCTTATTACATTTTCTTGAGCTTCCTATAATTAATTCTGAATTCTACAAATACAGACCAATCAGTAATCAAGAAAAATCCATGTAGGCATCTATCCACAAGGAGGGGGGATTAGTCCACTTAGATGATCCTATAAAAATTGTCCAATTGGCCTGAGTCTACAATCAGCAAGGTGCATTACTGGATTTGAGGAAAAAATCATCATACCCTTGGGTTCTTAAACAGAGAAGTGATCCACTCGAAAGGGCAAAATAGGGTTTAGATATTTTTTCCAGAACAAAGGTCGCGAGAAAGTTGTATACTCTAGACCTGGACTCGATCTTGCAACCTTGTATCTCGATGGAAACTCAAGAACCAGACTTGTAGACATTGTCACTGAGGCTCTCATGGTCCCATCACCCTCAAGACCAGTCCTCTTGGAGCACCAGGGATTAGACGAGGGTCCTTGCCATGATTGATATGGAGCCAGAAAACTACTCAGGGACCACATCAGTTGGAAAGGAACACCCTGGAGAAGTTCAAGGAACCAGAACAGATCTAAAGAAGATGAAAACAGGCCAAAACTATAACATGTTGTTCCAATTCAGATTTGGGCTCGAAAACAATTGTAAAGGTGGTCAGAAAAGGGGGAAGATGTCTATGTGTCTCTTGGGTGAATTCCTAAGCTAGAGTCCTTCACGCAAGGGTGGAGGGGTTCTGACTGACTACTTGGGATTCAGATGGACATGAACTTTGTTGGCTATGATGGGGAGTCAGGCTAACCAGAAATGAGTTGGGGAAGGTGCCAAACCAAAAACCCAGTCGAAAGGGAAGTTGCAGGAGTCTACAAACATGCTACGTGGAAATAAATGGATATACTTATAAGGACCCAAAAGACTAGATCGGTGCGGAGAAGAAAAGGGAACTGGAACATAGGGGAAACAATGGACCAATGGTGCCACTCGTGGTTAGAGGAAGGAGTGGGACCCGATTGAGGATCCAATCCCTACTAAAATTTGAGGAATAAAACATCTATTCCAAATTGGAATAGGTGTAAAATTTTTCAAATCTCAAATGATGGTATAAGAAAGACCAAAGAGTAGTTGCGAAATAATATTTCATGACTATATCAATTTTACAAAAGTACATCATCATCTCCCATATAGAGTTTACATGGATATTACATCATAAGGATCTAGTATAGGGAAATATAAACTATATCAAAATTGTCTCCAAGCATAAACTCCATACGATAAGTCCATGTTGAATGCCATGTTCTCCTTGTCCTACACCTGGGGTTGGAAGCATACCCCAATAAGAGGAGAAAAATAGATGACATCAACAAAAGGCTGGTATGAGCATACTAAATTGAGTATTGAGAAATATTATGATATAAAGGATGTCAAAATGAAAGGCTTCCCATAGAAAAGGAAAGAACCACCCAAAGGGGTATCAAGAGAAACAAATTGCAACATAAGATAAAAAAGATACTTGCCATTAAACCAATTAAAAGTTTTGCCACACAATTACATGTAAAGAATTAGGGCACATAACCCCTCAATAATAAAATCAACATGCATGCATTTGAGATAAGTATAACACTAGAACAATATAAATAATAAAGGCGGCCAAGTCTCACAAACTTGAAACCTGATTGAGAATGACGTACTTCCCGACTCCCAAATATATAAAGTGTTGGCACAAAAACTGGGTATGGGGCACATAACCTCCATCCCAAAAATATAATAAGGGCACATAGCCCAAAAACCAATGTACTTACACTACTCTAGGTTTACTGAATTACATAACATGCTTAATGTAGAGGCAAGTAAAAAGTATAGTCAGAATAAACAAGATTGCCATCACATAAATGGACAATATAAACATCCACTGCAAAAGTGGGCATAAGTTGTACTTATCACCAACTAGAGTTCCATTATGATAAAAGTATAAGATATAGTCAAAAGAATCCAATTAGAGTACAATGATCACAAGATCAAAGGCAAATAAAGTATTCCACTTGAAATATATTTTCAAAAGAAAGATATATTGCGTAGGCTATTTGTCCATTGAACCAAGAGAAAGATAAAAGTTGACCAATTTCTCAATGTGAATAATATGAGATGCAAACATATCTCATTTCAGAGTCTAAACAAGTCAAAAGTCAGTCCTAGGTCCAAAGCACATATTAGCATATATGTAGATTAGGGTTATGTTTACATTAAATACTCAAACTCTGAAAATTGCCTTTTTATCATCTATGAATTAGGTTATCAAAATGATTCCATATTGTAGGTTATATTTTTATGAGTTAATAACACATTTTACTTTATTTTTCTGACTTTTAGTTATGAATTTTGCAAATTATAGCCAATAAGGAAAATCCATATATTAATTAGTTTGGAAATAGATGATAAAACTTATACCATTAGATAGATAATCTTTCTCCAAATCAATGACTGTGATTTCTAATTTTTGGATAACTAGATAATTATTTATGAATTTTATAAATATGGACCAATTAGAAAATCCAATAAACCACATAGGAAAAACAAATACCATGTGAGCAGTGACGGGTCTGCCATTGTGGCCCTATTGCCGGTGGCTTACCGGCTCAGTCAGTGACCAATGAAGTGCGACAAGAAGGAAGTTAGCCAAGGGTGAAAAGACCAATATGTCCATGGTGAAAAATAGAAATCTAAAGAGAAACAGGAGGGGCAAAATCATAAATGTGCAACCTGGGATCTTTGTCTTGATTACTAGCAACTAAGAATAGGAGTCCCACTATAGATCGACTCCAACTAGATGCAATACCTAAGATATGAGGGAAATCTCTCGCAAAGAATCATTGGGATAGGTTCGGAAGATCCTCGTGAAGCCAAAGAGTCAAGAAAGGATGAAAATCATTGAGGAAACCAGCAGAATGGCATACAAGAGTGTAAACTCACCAAAAGGACTAATCCATGAATCACCTTCTACCAGAGATGTGTGACTCATTCTACAGCTTTGTAGAATCACCACAAACTACGAATATCATTTTTAGGGGTTCTGGTGAACCGAGTCATGCCGCCAAGCTGGCTCTTCTCCTCTCAAAGAATGAGGTCAGGGGAAATATTTTAGGGGAAAAACATAGAGTAAAGAAGAAGCAATCAGATTTAGAGGGATAAGGAGGCACATGAGAGTTGAATTGCTCCATCTCACTATGAATATGAAAAACCTAATAAAAGGGTCAAGGATGGTAGGCAGAATATAGTTGTAAGGTAGGTGGGGATTCAAGATAAATTAGATAAGGGAAAAAAGGCTTGTAGAGATTCAAAGATTCTTAGGGAGTCGATATATATATATATATATATATATATATATATATATATATATATATATATATATATATATATATATATATATATATAACAAATTAGTTTCTAGTTCCCATGAAAATCGCTGGTAAGGAAGCTTTTGGGGGTTTTTTGAGAGTGGTGTTAGAAGATATGGAAAGTAGGGATTGGATGATGCGGAAAAATGAGGGGAACCCAATAGAGAAGAAATCAGAAAGAGGGGTTGAGAGTTGAGAGAGAAAACATGTAGAAAAGACCAGGCTCACTGTTTGCATTGTTTCCCGTTTAGGTCCAAGGAAGGAGACGACGTCGAAGCTGCATGATCTAAATCTGATGATCTGGATTATACTTGGATTTTGGCAAGTCCTTAAAGAGAGCATGCCACTCAAAAATCCTATTTTAGGAAATCATGATTTTAAAATAAAGTGATATTGATACATGATTTCCTTTTCTCTCTCTCTTTAATTGAGGGCCCAAACGTTATCCAATTAATATGAAATTTTGCATAGACTAATTAAGGCATGCATAATTTGATTTTGGAATTAGTATTCACATCTGGAAATTTTTTCTATATGAATTAATTCTCCTAAAGAAAAACATATTTTCTCTTTCCTAATGTATTAAAGACATATAGATTTATCCAATTAATGTGAAACTTCACTCTCAAGCAAAGTAAAACATATGGAACACGAATTTTCCATTAATTTATTTTTTGAAGTAAATTATCACATTATGTAATATTTTGGACTTTTACATACTTTCTCTCTCCTGATCTATACATGTAAATTAAAGATTATCCAAATTAGATAACAACTTACCCATACCCCAATTTTAATGTGTACATTATGAATATAATATTAGTTTCCTATTTTAGAGTCATTAAATTTTTTATTTTCTATTTTGGAGAAAAAACTCATATTTCTTTTCTAAAAGAAATCAGGATAATTATTATAGTGCAAATAAGGTGAAACTTGACTCTTAAGTCCATTGGTGTAAAGAGGTGAGATCACCTCCTTACTAAAATTTGAAGGAAGTAAAAAACATACATCTTTTTAGAAAGATAAAAGATATTGAGGGATGCATGTATAATATTCCAAGTAAATAAGCATTCACCAGATACATTATAAAATGCCAATAGCAGTAGAAATAAAAGTACTAAGCCTATTACATGTCTTTCATTGTTCATTAAATGATTGTTCCCAAAAGAAAAAGATAAGAGAAAAGTATCTAGCTATAGCAACCTAGACATCCTTTTAGATAGCTTGAGATCTACTCTTGAGATAACTTCCTTCAAACTTGTCCTTCTCCTTACTCAACACCAACACTTGGGTGGTTAGGAAAGTACCCAGCAAAAGGGGAAAGAAAACAAGGTATGTGTCACAAAACTAGTCTAGGATAACAAGATAAGTAAAGCAAATAAGAACAGGATAGGGTTCATCATAAGATGAAGATAACGAGAGTATGAGGCTATATTCAAAAGAAACTTACCATTAACAATTATATTAAAAAGGATTTGCATGTAAGATGATTATGTCTACCTAACTAAGTAGGGTTGAGACACATATAAAACCTCAAACCTATAGGTGAGGGGAGAATAAGACATTCCCAGTCACCTACACAATTATATAGGGGAGAATAAAAAATTCCCCAGGGTGATTAAATACATACCCTCTGTGGGTGGTTGTATATAAGTACAACTACTTTAAATTAAATAGAACATAAATCTACATGATAGAAAAGTAGTCATGGCAAGAGTAGTAATAATATTCAATAAGAATGGCATTGGGGTATAAGACCCAAATAAGAAGAAATTATAATATGATTTGAGGCAAGAACAACATTATGACTCAAGAATAGAAGATTTAGGGTTCATTTAAGCCTCATTAGGGAAATGTAGGGTTTGGCTGCAATTATCTCAACATAGGGTGTAAGGAATGTACATACCTCTCTTACTGATATCAATTACTAACTTTCACTACTTTAATTGAGTCCAAGTTCCACTTTGCCTATTTTCAATGTATTAATATGTATTAGAGTACATAGTACACATTAATGTATAGAAACCCTAATTTCAGAACTTTTTAGAAAAAACCATATTTTGATTTTTAAAATATCACCAATGAACGTATTAGGTTCTCCTGATGAAGAAATCATATTTTTATGTTAATTTTGGAGTTATGATGATTAAGTTGTAATTTTTATGGATTTTATGCATCAAATTCATTTTACAAAAACCACCCTTCGTCAAACCATGAAATCAGACCTTGAACATAATTTTATTAGATAGAGATTAATTTTCCAATTCCAAAACATATTTATTTGTCAAATTTGGATAAGTGGATTAGAAGATATGAAATTTTCAATACTGACCAATAGGAAATTGCCACATCATCAAACCGATCAAGATAATTGGAGAGAGAGGGAGAGGGAGAAAACACCATTTGACCCAAGATCGGGTTTTAAGTTGCATAGGTAACCAAAATAGAGCTTTTAGAGAAGGTAAAACAACAAGAAACCAAAATCCTAGAAGAACATGGTGAATAGAGATGGAGATCATCGATTTTTAAACATAGAAGCATGCGTTTTAAGTATGTAGTAAGAAATATATGAGAAGGGGGTTATCAAACTCACCTCTAGGAAGGTAAGAAGGTCCAAATAGCAAGGATCCAGAGATTAGAAGGTCTGGTTGATCCAATCCAAGCTCCTTTCTTGAGCAAAGATCACCTTCTCTACTTTAGAGGTGCAAACCCTAACAAAAGAGCACGAAGATGAGATGTTTTAGGGTTCTAGGTGGAGTTGTACCATGGAAGGTCATGGTTTTGACTTGGAATAAGGTGGGAGTAATAATAACAACATTAAAATAGGGAAGGAAAGGATGAAATTTACTATTTTTAGTCGAAATCACCAAGAAGGAGCTTTAGAAACCCTAAATAGAAGAAATTTGGAACCCTAGGAGCCTTCTTCACCAAGGTAAGCACTCTCTTTTACCTTGGGACAACACCTTCGTGTCCAAATAGAGTAGGAATGATTCTATAAGTTGGGGGAAAGAGAAGGAGAGGATTGCTTCTTGGATTGGGAGGTGGGAAGGGGTAGGCATGGCTATATAAAGAAGGGGACAAGCATGAGGTGTCTATGAGACTTTCCATGTGTCCCTAGCCTAGGGCTTCATGGTCATGCAAGAGAATAGCTCATAGAGACTTCTTGTATATAAAAATTTGGTCCTAAAAGCCCGTGGAGACTTCTAGTCCATCCCCACCGTCCTTCAAACAAAGAAATAACCCCATTGGTTGATAGCTTTTAAAGATGAGCTCATTCATAAAGAGGGTAATCCCTATAATGCCCTTGGAGAGAAACACCTTTAAACCAAGGTGCAACTAGGTGCCCCATAGTTCAAAATCTTGACAATAGTAAGGGAATATCTAAGGATCAAAATTCAGATGATAATTTGCAAAGAAAACCTCCCAATTGGGTAAATTCCATAAAAGTCCAGAATGTACCTAAAATTGCATTACTTGCACAAACAACATCCAAATCGAACCAAATTTGGAACTTAGGCTCATTGTATGTTTTCAATTCACATAAAAAAGTTATATTAAGGTTTATAACACTTACTTATGGTAATTAAGCTTGTTTAATACATTAATCAAGGTTTGGGCCTTGCACTTCTAGCACAAATTAATATACCATTGTTCTAATAAAGTGGTGATTTTGCATTTTAGATCCTTCAATAAGCTTTCACTGAGGTATTTGTGCATAAACCCTTATGTTGGTACAATTACTGAATAGATGTTCACTAAACCACTATAAATTCCACTAATTAAACATGAACGATATAAATAATAGAAATGAAAGGGAAACTTGGGAATAAGGTTTACGTGGAGATTACATCTAAGATTCATTATGTTACAACACTCCACCCCTTTAAAAGAATTTCGTCCTTGAAATCTCAAGAAAAAAGAGAAGTTTGAGTACGTAACATTTCATCTCTCAACTCCCACGTGGTTTCTTCCAGACCATGATATTTCCACAAAACCTTTACCAGCTCAATCTCTTTGTTCTTCAGTTGCTTTACTCGGGAGTCAAGGATCTTCACAGGTAGCTCTACATAGGTCAGATTCTCATGTATCTCTAAAAGCTCAACAATACGCACATGAGAAGAGTCCTTCACATACTTCTTCAGCATAGAGACCACTAGTACTGTAACATCCCTATTTTCAGGAGTAAAATAAAACCTTTTTTATGTAGTTTTCTTTAATTAATATTTTGTTAAGATCCTTAATGCAATTTGTCCAAATTAGTTTTATTTCTAGGATTTTAATACAAAGAGAAATAAGAAAGGGCTCCAAATAAGTTTCTTTTATATTAATGTGTTGCAAAAAGGTGTAATAATGATAATATGTCTTTCCCTTTTCTTTTATTAAATAAATCTAAAAATAATGGAAGAGAAAGAGAAAGAGAAAGAGGAAGAAAAGAAACAACAATTCAAAATTTAGACATTAATGTGTTTGTCCTTTTTATAGATTTCAAAATAAAGCCTCTAATGTTCATTTTCTTTCTCCTCTAAGAAAAGTGCATAAAAAGGCAATAAATGAGTAGGTCGTGACTTTAAATAAGATGAATGGTTATAAACTCAAATTTTGGAGTAAAACCCAACAAAGGAAAGTTCCTCCTCTTTTATTTAATTAGTTTGTACACTTAAATTAAGATAAGAAATAAAAATATAAAACGTGGACCAAACGTTGAGGAAACTTAAATCTAATTGGCTAGGATTATTCTAGACCCTTTAATTAGCCAATGGTCCAAATTTGGACTCATTTGGACTTCGTTTGACCACTCAATTAAATTAGGAAAGGTTTGAATATAATTTGATAGGAATTTGCTTTCAATGCACCTGTTTTCCCTATGGTCCCGGGATTTATTTCCCTGTCACGTGCTTCAGTCTTCTTTCCATAGATGCACACATCTCCAGTCATCCATCAAGGATCAGACGGCTCAGAAGTCGTCTTCCTCCTTGGCCGTTTTAGGCAAGACAAACACTGACACTGTAATTTACTCTGTGATCGGTTTTGCTCTCTCCAATCACTCTCTTCTCGCGATTTCTTCTCCCCCGAATTCCTCTCTCTCGAGCACACGCAATGAAACTTTGCTCATCTTCTGATGTGGACTACAGATAAAATGCCCATTAGGACTGGGCTCTCCCCCTTAGTTGGTTTCAGCAGCCGCCACCATCGCCCTCTCCATTGCTTTTTATAGGACTCACAAGCACCGCCATCCGTCAGAGTTCCCTCCTCCACCATCAATTAGACCCCCCTCACTCGTGAACACCCTGACCTATCCATTCTTCATCTCCGACGACCTCAAGTTCTACCGGCCTAGTCGGTCCACCTCAGATCAATCGTGATCGCGGTGAGCATTCCTGGACCTTATTTTATCGGTTTCCCTTGTCATTTTGGATATCGGTGCCTCCAAACGTTGTACCCTATAGGACCTCCACAAGGCCCTCACCGGTGTTTCTGTATCTCACCACTTCAGTGTACCTCTGACCGTGGTATCTTTGTCTCTCGCCTCATCACGCCTTGGTGGTTATTTTCGAACGCTTTTGGGTACCTTTCCACCTTCGGTACCTCAGCTCTTGGTCTCCGATCGTGTTCCCTGTTTTCTTTACTCCGACAATCTGTTCCAGGTCATGATCATTCCCTCATGGCCGGGTGTATTATTTTGGATTCTATGGATCTTTGTGGATGCATCCTTGTAGTTTTTCCTCGCTGTATCATGGTGTTTTGGGATCTCGACCATCTTGCCCCCCTTCTAGTGCTCACGGCAGCAGTAAGGTGGAGCTTCAATGCTCTCCACAGTGAGGGAGTTAGCTCCCTAGATCCGCCGTGATGCAAGGAAGGCCGCTGAGGTCTAACATTCCCATAGTCGACTCCTTCTCATGAGCTGTGATCGGAGGTCCCATCTCCTGTCCAGGTGCTCGACGCCATGTCTAAGGGGGCGGGGTGGAAGATGGTTGGTCATTGAATGACCAAAGTACCCCCCGCGCAAGGTTAATTCGTTTGTGAGTATTGTAGGGGTAATTTTGGTTTTTCACATCATTTCTATCTTTTGACCACTTATCCACCTGGGCGAGACCCGCGCCTATGTGGCGGGCTCTCGTTGGCCCATATGGCGTTTATTTGTATTCTAATTGGCCTATTTTTGTTAATTCATAGTAAATCGCTCGATGCTCAGAAAAATGAGAAAAAATATGTTTTGGAATGGATTTTTTGAGAGAAATCCGAATATGTAGTTTTTAGAGTCTGATTTTAAATCTCTAAACCTTGGCTTTATGAGAAATGGATATTAGGGTTTAATTTGGTGAATAAAACGTATAATAATATGAAACATGTTGTAAACAGGGTGATTAGGGTTACCGGACCCCCAAGATCGTGATTAGGGTTTTACTCAACCTAGGAAGAGAGAGAGAAGATCCTCTCCAAGTGAAAAGGTAAGTGGTCCATGCAATTGAACATATAATTATCTTGTTTTGAATTATTATGCATGTATGAATTTCAATGAATGTCATGTTTAGGTTATTTACTATTTCTAGTTGTTAAAGTCAGTAAGATTAATATAGTTTGAGTTTCTTATGAGGTATGCTATCACCTTCATGAACTTTAGTGATAATCATTACCAATAAAGTTTAAAGTAAAGATAAGAGCATTAAGAGAAAGAGAATGATAAAATGAAGCTTATATAAGTACCTCATAAGAGAAGAGGCACTTTGGTGCAACCTAAGAGGCACTCCGGTGCATAAGAGAAGAGGCACATTTGTGCAACCCGAGGTTACTTATATAGGTTAAGATAAAATAAATTGATCTAAAAGAAAATGCATGACTTTTCAATGTTCAATGTTTAATGTTAATGCTTATTTTCAGTTTTCAAGTTTTCTTATATTATAACATGTTCAATCCACTTACCATTTGTTTGATGCATGGATGGGGGCGTGATGCCCACAGGTTGGAAGCTAGCTAAGGAGGGAAGTCCACCTAAGGAGGAAACCCTAGCTCAAGGACCTGCAAGGAGAAGAGCTTTGGTGGGGTGCCAATTTTATCCAAAGAAGAAGGAAAATTGCATAAAGGTTCACACAAGTACATAATTTGCAAACTTGAGCAAGAAAAGTCTGATTTGGACCAAATTTGAAACATAGCTTTGTCAACTGATATCAGATTATAAATTGATTCTTATTTAAGGAACTAAGCACCCAATTAAATCAAACAAGAATGGAGAATAAAATTAGGTAAGGGGTCTTACAACCATAAATCTGTAACAATGACTTCACCCTGATCCTATGTAAACAAGGATGTGTACTTCCTACACATATCTCGGGGTGTAAACGGTGTGGTTATGGTGCGGGGCCATATCATACCCATATCCATACCCATTCAATATAGCATGTCTATTTCTGGTTCTAGACCTCCATAATAAAAACTTAGAACTGCACCATACTTGTACTTGCAATGATAGTTGGTTATGGTGTAGGTATGCTGGTAAGTGTTTCTATATAAACATGATATTGTTTATGTAAGAAAAAGTACTACTATATTCAATATATTCTAATGCAATGATTATTGCTATTATATAGGATATAAGCATGCACTAGTTATATTAAATAATGTAATTCTTTGTAGATTGATGATCACTTGAGTTATTTTTTACATATTTGTAGTCATCTTCATAGTGTTTTAATTATGTAGCATATCATGTAATTATTTTCTTTTAAGTTTACATATATTTCTTATGATTGTAATTAGAATAGTTAATTAGAAATTAGTTGACCAGTCTTAACCTTATTATAATTAGAGTAATGTGTAATCTCAAGTATTATATTAATTAGACTAGTAAAATATGATATAATAACATATTGTTTGAGAATTTATTCATGTAAAGCGAGTACACAGGTTTGCGGGTCTAGCTATAAACATACCCATTAGTGGACCCACTCATACACAAGTCCATGAGTATGCAGGGCGATTCTACAAGTCAAAAAATTTCGACTCATGATGGGTTTTTAAAGGGTCCGGATTAGGGTCTACCCGTAACCCATTTACAACCCTACGCATATCCTCCTCTAACTCCCATGTGGCTTCCTTTACACCATGGTGATACCACAACACCTTCACTAAGGCTATATCCTTCTTCCTATTCTTCTGCACATGCCTATCTAGGATCAACAGAGGACCCACAACATCAAAGACATTCTCATTAAACTCCATTTCCACTAGTTTATCATCTGCTCTGTATCCGGGTGACACTTACTCAACATCAAAACATGGAAGAGGTTGTGCAAACTATGCAACTCTGAAAAACCACTAGAGGGGGGTGAATAGGGTTTTAAAATTAATTCAACAATTATTTAACTCAAACAACCACAAATGAAAAAGCAAGAAGGAGACAAGGGATTTAGAGTGGTTCCTACCTTAGCAAATACTAAGGTAGTCAGTCCACTACCAGGTTGCTTACCCAACCAGGATTTTGAAAGTATTAGTTTTATTACCTCTTCAAGGATTTTACATAAAATACAACACTTTCTTACACCCCTTTGGACAGCCTTCACTTTAAAGTAGATGCACCAACTTGAGGCAGCCTTCTTGAAGTAACTCCAAGCTCCCCCTTGAAGTAGCCTTCCTCTTTGAAGTAGCCTCTCGTTGCACCAGCCTTCTTGAAGTAGTCCAAAGCCTCCTTCTTCACCAAGAAGATCACGACCCTCTCCAATCCGCAGCCTCCAACCCTAGGAGTAGCAAGGAGAGTACAAGCAATAAGAGTGAACAAGAAAGGAAAAGGAAATTACACTTAACCTTTGAAGCACAAGGCTTGATTTGCCTATATCAAGCGTGTAGATCTCCTAACAAATGTATATGGAAGTGTGATTGTTGTGGATAGGAGATACTAGCCTATAGGACACGAAATTAGAGCAAGGAGAAGAGTAGCCAATTGCAAGTATGCTCAATTGCTCAAAACAGGTTGCTAATGCAAGTGTATGCTCAAAGATTACTCAAGTGTAGAATAAGTGATTTTAGGTGTCCTAAGGCATGTCCTATTTATAGTGAATGACCTACAAGTGCTTAAGGACGTTCTAGACACTTTCTAGAGGGTTCTAAGTGCTTAACTAGCCGTTAGGTATACTTTATTTGCTTTTAGCAACGGCTAGTTAATTAATTCTGCAAGTGCTGTCAGAACCCATCTCGGTTGAGGAATTGTCGACCGAGATACCTACTCGGTCGAGGGTTTGTCGACCGACAGGCTCTCTGGAGCAAGTGTTTGCAACGTTCATCTCTAACTGCCAACTACCTTGTCAGCTGTGTCTAACGGCTACTTGGGTCTTTCTCGGTCGAGAAGTTTGTCGACCGAGAGTGTCTCGGTCGAGGAATATGTCGACCGAGATTGACCCTGTTTCAATGTTTCAAATAAAGTGCTAAGTGTATGTATGAGTGTGCATATGTGACACTGTTGAAGAGGATGACCTATTTAAGTGTGGTGATTAGCTAGGAAAGATCTAACACTTGATTTACATGATGTCTAAGTACTTGTACATTATATGTTTGTACAAGTTTTACAATTGATTACATTCATGAAATAACAATAATTCAAGCATATAGATTTCCCAATTCTTTGTCATCCACCTTATTCCTGCAACACTCAAGTAGCACGTTAGATCGACAAGAATGAAATGTTTGTCATCATCGAAACAAAGGAATTATGCTAATGTCAATTTAGCCAACAATCTCCCCCTTTTTGAAGATGACAAACATTTCCTAAATATAAAATAAGGAAATATAAATCATGTGAGTTTCATACCTGAATTTTACCTTTTGTAACCATTCTTGTTTTGCAAGTGAATGCTGGCTGAAATATTATGAAACTCTCATTTTATTTTTATTTTATTTCTCCCCCTTTGTCATTTCAAAAAGATATCCAGGAAAATCATTTTATATCTCCCCCTTAATTCTATGCTATGCCCCCCTTAAAGAGATAGTCAATTTAAAAGCAAGGGATTAATGCAAATCAATTATTGTTAATTTTAGCCACAATTTATTTCTCAATCATTTGCAATGGATGTTAAGCCTTGAAATGATATGAGATCCCTTTAAGCTTATATTTAAAGTACATACAAAGTATCTCTAAGCAAATGCACGGGATGTTAAGCCCTGATTTGTTTGGAGAATTCCATTAAGAACAAGATATATATCATATTCACGAAATTTGTAGATTCCTTTATTTTCATAACAAAGATTAAAAATACTAAGGTCATAACTTGTTTCAATTTATCTTTATGATCAAGATAATTTGTGTGAGCTCCTCCTTAAAATCGAAGGATTAATGCACTCCAATTAATGGTAAATATAGCCACAGTTGAATTTTCAATCATTTTGCAAAAATTTTACCCTTTATAATCCATTGCATATATTACTCCCCTTTATTTGTATGCTCTACTATAATAGCCATGCATTTGTTCAAATGAAGACATAGAAGAAACACTTTTATTAATAATAACTTAGTGCTTCTACAATTGACAAGATAACTCATAAAACATTCTTTCTTAAAAGATATCCATTACAATCATTGTAGAGATAACCATCCCATTACAACTATTATAAGAAATACTCATAATCTCACTGAAAAGAGTGAAGTATTACATCAATATCTGGGTCTTTCCCAAGAAAGGGCTCAGCTCCATAATACTTGACCAATGTCTGCCACTCTATTGCACCTGTCTTGGTTAAGGCATAGGCTTCCAAGAAGGTGGGAACACGATCAAAGCGAAAATTGGCAGCAATGTCTTGAAGTTGCATTTGAGAGAACTGAGTATGTGTGAGATCAGGAGATGGTGAAGGTGGAATTTGGTAGTAGTTGTAGGAAGGATTGTATGGATTTATCATGCCAGGATTTAGAGAGTAAGGATATTCATTAGGTTGATTAGGAGAGAGAGTTTGCATCCTTTGGTTTAAGTAAGTCATAGCATGGTGATTGTAATCTAATTGCCTACTCAGATGATATTGGGATCCAGCAATGTAGGTTAAAGTGTTTGTGATGGGATCATAGGGTAGGTTGGTAGAAGGAGGTTGTGGAGGTATGTCTTGAGTGGATGTCTCCCCTTCAGTCCTAGCCCTTTTGTGACTAAAGTCAATTCCCATCTTCTCTACCATATTTTTACTTATCTTTTGAGGTCTTCTATCCCATATGTAACCTAGATCCTCAATATTCTTCTTAAGAATGTGTTGAGTGATTTGACACACAAAGTCAGCATAAGGTGGATTGCCAGAAAACTCAAGCATATTCTTAAGGATGATGCGGATAAAATTTATGGGAATACCTTTGAGAATAGCATAGATAAGATACATACGAAAGGTGGGTACTTCAGATTTGTTTGCTCTAGGATGGATATTAGTGGAAACAATGAGATTGATGATCCTAGCTTCTGGTTTTAGATTTATGGCATAATAGGTACCCCTATCTTCATGACAAGTTGTATTGGATTGAAAGATGGCTCGTTTGACATCACTAAGGCTAGTTGTAGTGTCATCTTGGGATAGTTTGTTGAGTAGATTTCCTGTGGTGAGGTTAAGAAAGTCTTTATATTCTTCTACGTGTATGTTAAGCATATCAAGAATACCCTCCTCAGTAAAATGGAATCCATACCCATTAACCATGGACGAAAAGGAATCATGGTCGGGATGTGGGGTTAAATTGGCATAGAATTCATTAACTACTTTGGAAGAGTAGGAGGGAAAGGAAGGATTTAGAAAATTAGTCAAATGTTGCACTTCGAAGAGTTCCTCGAAGTCGACAATTTCGTGGAAGTCCATGACGTCAACTGGCCGTCGTGGAAGAGGATTTTTTGAGGAGAGCCTGAGGTAGCGGTCGCCTGCAGCTGCGTCGATGAAAGGGATGTCGTTGATGATCGACAGTTGTGGAGAGACTGTCCTTCCTTTCCTAGCTGCAACTTGCTTCTTTCCACACGCAGATCATGAAGCCATTTCGTTGCTTTGAGGTGGAGAAGTAGCAAGAACGTATTAGATGTAGAGAGGCTAAAGAGTTTCACAAAAATGTACTAGGAAGGAGCTAGAGAAGTGAGAATGTGAAGGTGTGAGGAAATGACCCATTTTTGGTCCTATTTATAGCAAATCAGTAACCATTTTGGTCGACAAATTGTCGACCGACGACCGCAATGGTCATATTCTAGGCGCGCCTCTCGGTCGCCCAACGATCGACCGGCAATGGTCAGATTCAAACGGTCATATTCCAACGGTCGGTCCTCGGTCGAGCAATTTGTCGACCGACACTGGCTCGGTCGAACAATTTGTCGACCGGAAGTGTGTCTGAGTTTTGCCCGTGTAGTTCTTACTTGAAGTCTATCGGTCGAAAGAGATAGCTGACCGAGATGTTTTCGGTCGACGAATTCGTCGACCGAGAAACTTACTGTGAATGAAATTTAAAGCTGATTTTTAATGCAGATGATAGACTGAATTTATAGAGAATATATATGTTTTCTAAGGGAGTAATATTGTGATTATCATTTCAAATATTTGGACAATTTTTACTAAGATCAAGTATAGAAAATGATATCCAAATAAGTATTGTGTCAAGCTTATTTTAGGTCGACCTTGACTACGACCATAGCGCCCCTTGGTCAAATTTAATTTCAACCAAGAGGCAAATTCTGTAGATTGCACATTTGATCTTTCATATGTGAAGAATAACCCCTTGGTAGCTTGATTAAATAAATATTAATTTGAAGCACATTAAGTGATACCTATTATGAAGACGCATTTACAAATTTAATATAAGCATCATAATGAAGTTTTTGTTTTGTATTCATTTTGAATGATGCCTCTTAAGCTCTGCTATGGGTTCATAAATTTTAATTCCTTTATTTTCAGATTCATAGGATTCTTTAGAAGCATGTATGATATCTTGAAGTCAAGATTGTGCTTTAGATTTCTTAGAACAAACAACTAGACAAAATATTCTAGTTCTAAGATACACTATTTGGCTTGTCATAGCAACAATAATTATTATTTTATTACAAGCCATGCCCACAATAATCATTATCAAGATGCTTTTAAGCTAATGACATTTCCAATGATCTGAGATATAATGATCAAGAATAATATCCATTCATGGTTTATATATATGAATCAAAGATTATTTTAGACAAACTAATGAAACACAGTGATCATGTCACACAAATTATGATAGAAAATTAGAAGTATATCCACAATACAATGATCAAGATAAAAGTATGTAAACGCAATGATTATGATCATTTCAACACACATGGTTCCTATATAGATATACCAAGGAGTACTTAGGAAAAACCATGTGGGTTGTGATAAAACAGTAATTTTCTTGCTCAAACCCATTCATAATTTTCAGTTTTAAGCCAAACCATGTAGCGGATAATACCAAAATAATCTCATTTAAGTTCTCAAAAATGGTCTCCAAAATTTATTTTTGTTTTACATGTAAAATCAGTCATTAATAACAAATTGATAGCAAGCTAGGTTAATTGAGAACAAGTTCAGTAGATGTATTTCAGACTTGACAACAGAATCGTGCTCGGTCGAACATTTCTCGACCGACAGTTCTCTCGGTCGACAGTGTCTCGACCGAGAAAAGGTTCAGCACTGTTTCAGAACTGTTTTCAGTAATTTCTTCCAACAAAGTTCATTTCCAATTCAATTATGCAATTTGAAAACTTAGCTTAGTTGAGATTGAACATATGAATATCAAAGTAATATTTAGATTAAATCTCAACTAATTATATTTAAGTCTTTATGCTTTGAGGACTCTAATTAAGGCAAAATTTCAAGGATTTGTCTTTGCAGATTTAATTATATATTTTCAAGTTAGAAGTTTTTAAATACTTGAATTAACTTGTTATCCCATTAAGTTAAGTTGAGATAGACATAGAAATATGCAACTAGAGTCCTTGGTCATATCTCAACTTAATTTTGTTCATTTAGTTTGGGGGTTTTGGAACCCATACTAACTCGACATCCTTTTTCTTGTAAGGACATGAAAAAGAATAGTGTCCAAGGCGCAAACAGTAATGACAACATATAGAATCAATCTCATATCTCTTTCTATGATTTTGTTCTAGATTGTTCTTGGGTACATATGGATTTGTGCCTTTAGGTACATACATAGATTGACTCTTTGGCACTTGTTTTCTTCCCCAGCTAGGTTTTTGATATGATTTTCCTTTAGGCTTGTAACCTAGTCCTCTCCTTCCAATTTGATGATAAGAATCTTTTAAGATTTTATCAAGAATGCCATTATTACTTAGACTACTAACTTCTTGTTGTAACTTAGCAATCTCATCCACTCTCTTCTTAATATCTAGCTTTGCTTGTTCTAGATTAGATGATAATCAATCTCTCTCTTTCACAATAGTATCATAATCTGGATGTGTACATAAGACGGGTTGTTTTTGAAGATCATTTACTTGAATTTGCAAGTTTATCTTTTCTAGAGAAAGAAGATTGCAATCTGCTTCTATTGATTTTAACTTAATATTATGATCTTCAATGACCTTTTTAAGATTTTCTTTTTCAGATGTAAGAGCAAGAAGTTTAGCATGTAACTCATTATTTTCTTTATTTGATTTCTTTAATTTCTTCTTGCACTCAATATATTTTTCATGCTTTTCTTGAAGACTAGCAATTAAATCTTCTTTAGGTAAATAAAAAAGGCTGATCTCTTCTTCTTCTTCACTTGTTGTCGAAATAAGGCAATTTTTGTGGACCTCTTTCTTCTTTTCTCTCCATGGGCAACCAATTGTCGTGTGGCTTGTTCCTAAGCACCAATTGCAACTTGTTGAAGATTGGTCCAAGCTGCTCCTTTGCTTGCGGTTGTAGGAACCACTACCCTTCATTCTTCAAGACTCGATTAGAGCTCCTTGAAGCCTGCTCTGATACCAATTGAAAAACCACTAGAGGGGGGGGGGGGGTGAATAGGGTTTTAAAATTAATTCAACAATTATTTAACTCAAACAACCACAAATGAAAAAGCAAGAAGGAGACAAGGGATTTAGAGTGGTTCCTACCTTAGCAAATACTAAGGTAGTCAGTCCACTACCTGGTTTCTTACCCAACCGGGATTTTGAAAGTATTAATTTTATTACCTCTTCAAGGATTTTACATAAAATACAATACTTTCTTACACCCCTTTGGACAACCTTCACTTTGAAGTAGATGCACCAACTTGAGGCAGCCTTCTTGAAGTAACTCCAAGCTCCCCCTTGAAGTAGCCTTCCTCTTTGAAGTAGCCTCCCGTTGCACCAGCCTTCTTGAAGTAGTCCAAAGCCTCCTTCTTCACCAAGAAGATCACGACCCTCTCCAATCCGCAGCCTCCAACCCTAGGAGTAGCAAGGAGAGTACAAGCAATAAGAGTGAACAAGAAAGGAAAAGGAAATTACACTTAACCTTTGAAGCACAAGGCTTGATTTGCCTATATCAAGCGTGTAGATCTCCTAACCAATGTATATGGAAGTGTGATTGCTGTGGATAGGAGATACTAGCCTATAGGACACGAAATTAGAGAAAGGAGAAGAGTAGCCAATTGCAAGTATGCTCAATTGCTCAAAACAGGTTGCTAATGCAAGTGTATGCTCAAAGATTACTCAAGTGTAGAATAAGTGAGTTTAGGTGTCCTAAGGCATGTCCTATTTATAGTGAATGACCTACAAGTGCTTAAGGACGTTCTAGACACTTTCTAGAGGGTTCTAAGTGCTTAACTAGCCGTTAGGTATACTGTAGTTGCTTTTAGCAATGGCTAGTTAATTAATTCTGCAAGTGCTGTCAGAACCCATCTCGGTCGAGGAATTGTCGACCGAGATACCTACTCGGTCGAGGGTTTGTCGACCGACAGGCTCTCTGGAGCAAGTGTTTGCAACGTTCATCTCCAACTGCCAACTACCTTGTTAGTTGTGTCTAACATCTACTTGGGTCTTTCTCGATCGAGAAGTTTGTCGATCGAGAGTGTCTCAGTCGAGGAATATGTCGACCGAGATTGACCATGTTTCAATGTTTCAAATAAAGTGCTAAGTGTATGTATGGGTGTGCATATGTGACACTGTTGAAGGGGATGACCTATTTAAGTGTGTTGATTAGCTAGGAAAGATCTAACACTTGATTTACATGATGTCTAAGTACTTGTACATTATATGTTTGTACAAGTTTTACAATTGATTACATTCATGAAATAATAATAATTCAAGCATATAGATTTCCCAATCTTTGTCATCCACCTTATTCCTGCAACACTCAAGTAGCATGTTAGATCGACAAGAATGAAATGTTTTTCATCATCGAAACAAAGGAATTATGCTAATGTCAATTTAGCCAACAAACTCTAGTGATAACTCCAACTTGTAGGCCACCTTTCCAACTCAATGCAAGATAGGATAAGGTCCCAAAAACTTAGGGGCCAACTTACCCTTCTTACCAAACCTTAACACACCCTTCCAAGGGGATACCTTGAGATACACATGACCTCTAACTTGGAACTCTAACCATATATGATGGTTCTCAACATATGACTTCAGTATGTTTTGAGATGCTTTTAATTGTTGTTGAATCACCTTGATCTTCTGCGTAGTCTATTGAACAAACTCAGGACCCAAAAGCTGATACTCACATGCTTCGTACTAAAAAAGAGGTGACCTACATCGTCTCCCATACAAAGCCTTGTATGATTCTATGTCTATGTTCCTTTGATTGCTATTGTTGTAGGTAAAATAAATCAGACTCAGGTGGATATCCCAACTCCCAAGAAACTTAATAACACATGCTCTCAAAATATCCTCTAACGGCTTAATGGTCCTTTATGACTAACCATCTATCAGTGGGTGAAAAGTTGTACTGAACCTCAACTGTGTCCCAAGTGTTGTATGTAGACATTCCCAAAACCTACTCATAAACTGAGGACCTCTATTTGATACTATCATAGTGTGTATGCCATGCAAACATACTATCTCATCAATATCGATATGCGTCAACTTCTCTACAATGTAGGTGTTTTTGACTGGAAAAAAGTGAACTGACTTGGTCAACTAATCAACAATCACCCAAGTGGAATCATGACCTTTGGTTTTCCTTGGAAGGCCAACAACAAAGTCAAGGGTTTATGTAATCCCATTTCCACTATGGAATTAGCAAAGATTTTAAAGTACTTTTAGGCTTTTTATGCTCCACCTTGACCTATTGACAAACTAGACACTTGGCCACAAACTCTTCCACATTATGCTTTAGACCTGGCCACCAGTAAAAATCCTTCAGATTATGATACATCTTTGTACTTCCAAGATCCATCATGTACATCGAGGAATGAGCCTCCTCAAGTAACATCTCCCTTAATCTATCAACATCAGGAACCATTGTTCTATTATGGAAGCACACTGTCCCATCATCTCACTCATGAAATCCATCATGCTTCCTGCTACCAAACTCTAATCTAATGTTTTTTATCACAGTATCATCCTTCTGTGCATCTTTGGTCTGTTGTATCAATGTTGGCTTTACATGTAACTATGCCAACAAACCTGATAACAAGGAGAACTCTAATTGTACGTTCATCTATATAAGAGACACCAACATGTCCCACACCCTCTTGTGACAACCCATGAAGTGTAATTGTTCTCATTCTGTAGATGATGAAAAACATGGCATTCTACTCAGAGAATCATCCACCACATTCTACTTTCTAGGATGATAGTCTATCATATATTTATAGTCCTCGATCAACTCCATCCATCTCCTCTACTTCATATTCAACTCCTGCTTTGAGAAAATAAATTGAAGGCTCTTGTGATCTATGAAGATTTGACACTTTTACCCATACAGATAGTGCCTCTAAAACTTTAAAGAAAGAACTGCATCAGTTAACTTTAGGTCATGGGTTTGATAGTTCTCCTCATGTTTCTTAAGTTGTCAAGAATCAAATGAAATCACGTTCTTATCCTGCATTAGCACACATCCCAATCCATTATTTGAAGCATCATAGAAAATGATGTAGCGTTTCCCAATTTCCTCAACACCAACACTGGAGCACTTCTCAACTTCTCCTTCAACAATTGAAAAGAACATTGACATTGACATCTTTCTTCTTCAATAGGTAACATACCATAGAATGGTTTGTGTAAGCTATAACCTTCTACCCTACTAGGTATGATTTGAATTTGTTGAAAGCATATATCACAACTAAAATCTCTTTTCTTTATTCATGTAGTTTTTTGAGCTTCATTAAGGGTCCTCAACACATAATAAATCACATGATGTTTCTTTTATATGTATAGACCTAAAATACCCCCATTGCGTAATTATTGGAATTACACATTATTTCAAAAGGTTGAAACCATTATGGAACTCTGATAATAGGGGTTGTAGTGAGGCCTTTCTTCAAATTGTTAAAACTCTTCATACATTATTCATCAAAATAAAATCCAACATATTTGAGTAGTAGATTTGTCGTTGGCTTAGCTATTTAGAGAAGTCATTGAAGAATCTTCTATAGAATCCCATGTGACCTAAGAATGCTCTGATTTCTCTTATGGTGGTAGGAGAGCTAACTTTTTTATCACTTCAATGTTTTCTTTGTCTACTTTGATACCTCATCTACCAACTCTATGTCCAAGCATTGTGCCTTCTTTCAACATGAAATGACATTTTCCCCAATTTAGCACTAGGTGTGATACTTCACATAGTTTGATCACTAAACAGAGATGTGTTAGGCATGCATAAATGGAGAAATCACCCATGAAAACTTCCATTATAGTTTCAATTAGTCCAACAAAGATGGCAGCCATGCAACGTTCAAACGTGAATGGCGTATTACAGAGCCCAAAGAGCATTCTTCTGAAGGCATAGGTGTTGGGAAACATGGGCACAAAGTATAGTAGTGGAAACAAAAATTTTATCTATCTGTATTCCCATAACAGTAAGATCGCACCAACTACTATGAAATAGGAAGGATGGTTTTTAGCGAATTATACCTAGTCCTGGAGCAAGTCCAACAATAAAACTCGCTTCTTTACAATTGTTGACTAGTAGCTCTTGGACGGTGGCTGTGCAGCTCTTGGTCTTCACTAATAATAAGACAACTTCTGCAACACTACTATGGTCGGGCCAGAGACTGTAGGTTGCAGTTATCATCCTAGCAGCATCCAACAGACTCCTGCCTTTAGAGTTAGTCCACATGGATCAACTAGAACTCCTTTCATTCACCAAGAATGGATAGGAAGGAGTTGTCCCTCCTGATGGTGTACTAGTCACCAACCTACTCTCCCATAATGACAACTTCTCAGTTGTTCTCACATGTTGGATATTGCTCCTTGTCAGGTAGGACTTGCCTGGGTTCTCTTGGTTACCACAACCAGAGAGGATACAAGTTGTCAGAGGAACTAATTCTCAGTTGTCTGTGTTGTAGCTTGGGAAGCCCCCAATACCCTTCTATTTATAGTAGAGGCCATGATCAGGGTTCCCAGTCTGATTGGGATCATATGGGAGTGGAAAAGACCAGAAGGACTTGAATTTTCACAACCTATGACATCCAAAATGTCCATTTTGCACACCTAGATAGTTGTATGGAGTGCAAGATGGTTGTCTTGCACTACAAAACAACCATTTAGCAGTTTCTAATTGCACACAAATTTGGCAATTTTGATTCTAATTAATATCCAATATTAATTTACTTTCTCTCCAAGTATGTGCAATGGAAACTATCAAGGAAACATACCAAACCTTTGTTCGGCCCCAACCAGGCCGTCTCACCCAAGTGAGATGCCCATCTCACTCACCCAAATAGTTGTCTGGCGAGTTGAGATAAACCGATCAGTTCAAGAGCAGAACTGAGCCAATTCAAACTTCGATCAACTTGACCCTCAAATGACTATCTCTACTACTTGAGATACCCATCTAGCTACCCAAATGTCTGTCTCACTCAGTGAGATGTTCCTTTGGCAACAGACATGCTCAGAAAATCAAGCGATCTATTGCTTGAATTGAATACCTAAACACTTTAGTAATCAATCCAATTTTCATTCAAGATCAAACTCCTCTTCTAGACGAGTACCTATGTGTGTGACCCTTTAGGTCCCATATCACATTGGTAGTGAATGTCCATAACTAGGTTATGACATCACAAGTAGAGATTGGTGCCTAGTTGCACATCAGTGCTACCCAAGTGAATGGAAAGTTGGAGAACAACTTCAACCTACAATCTATGTAAGGTGTTACAGTGATTGTATAATTCCTTTTTCTCTGATATCTAGGATTGACTTGAGGCATGGTGGGTCATTCTCTCAGCATTCAATCCATATTTTTCAACCAAGAGCAGATTGTTTGAGATAATGTAACCTCCATATCATATATTGATTCACATGTGCATGCACATACATTTCTTAGTTTTTCTTATCAAGTGGCCAGGATATCATACTCTAATAGGAGGGACAAATTCCATATCTATCACTCACAATCACCCAATCATCACCATTATAACAACCCATGTTTTAGGACTATATTTGATGATGCTAAAGTGTACCCAATGACATGTGACGAGTGTAGTGATTTCAGGTCTAGGAATCACAATCACCACCTTCACTATGAGAGATGATTGTGACCACCAAAACCATGTGTCACTCTCAAGGTGGGTCTATCTAATACATTGTTCTATAACATGTATGTGTGTGCTTGGTTTGATATTTCCATATAATTACTAATGAGATTTAGTCATGAACCAACTCACACTCTGATACTATGTGTTATTGTAGTCTATCAACATTCGACAATAACAATCAATCAGGGACACAATGAGAATATGTATATGTACCTTTTAACATCTGTATGATCTAATCCACGAGGCTAGTAACTTGTCAACAAACGTCATTGAGTAATATGATTATCTAGACATTCACTATGTATCCTCATTGTCTCATAACTGAGTGAAATACATGAATTGGAAGCTTGCCTTTTATATGTTTTTATTAACCAATTCCTTTTAGGTAATTATGCCATCCACGGGCTTACCTTACCAACAGAATCCCACTTGCACTAACAACCAATCACCCATGGATCTCATCCTTAGTGATCTAAACATGTCCAACATGCTTCTGATGTGCTAGTCCTATTCGGCAGTTTAGCAACACTTTGCATATAGTCATGATATTGCATGTTCCTATTATCTTCGTTGTACGATTTCTCATATGTGATAGAATTAGCATATTATGGTATCTGACATTCCTTGCCTAACAATTAGCTCCACTGTTCTCACAATATTTCTACTGAGTCATCAATGTTTGGAACATCTATAAATTCATCATATGAAACTTTAGATCCATATCGTATCACTCTATGTTCATAAAACTAATACACTCAGTTTCTATTGTAAAATAACATTAATGTCTTATTAGTTCAAAACCTTTCCAACTGATCAACACTTCTCTTCTAAATCAAACACATTTTTAATTTGTGATGATTTTTGTCATTATGGAATCTTGCATTGCTGTAACCCTTTTCATCCAACTCTTCCTTTCATTGCCATCATTAGGTACTTCACAAGTACTAATGGATGTTTTAATGACATTCCAATAACCCTTATTAGATTGTAGTAACATCTTGTCCTATCCATACATACAAGATTGTATGGGATAAACACATTTTTACATTCATGATAGATTCACTGTAGGGGTTGGCCATGGAATCTTATTCATGATATTTCCATACTTAACAAGAATAGGAATATAGGGTTCATGAGAGACTAATCCAAATTATCTCTTATTGAATCCATTCATGTTAAACTCCTTCAACACATTGCTATTTTACTTGCTTAAGCTTCCATTATGAAGCATTCAAGAACTATCTCAACTTGATCCTTATCTCATAAGATGTTTCATTTATCCTTCATAGTTGAAGGTGTTTTCAATACCAGTTCTCAATATTCACAATATTGATATATAATTCGTCATCATATGAGAATATTCATTTATGCTCCCACTAAATCTTTTGTAATCACAAATTACATCCTTTATCTTGATTATATTCAACCTCTTTGACTATCTTGTCAAGTCAAAAGATCCCATGTCTGAGTTGCTTGTTTCAATCCCAAATTGAACTTTATAGTTTATAGAGTTTATTTGCATTCATTAAGTTATGAAACCTTTTAGGTTGTGTCACGTACACATCCTCTAATGTATTCCCTTTAGGAATCTGGTTTTCATCTTCAGATGCCAAATATCATACTCTGTTGTAACTACAATAACAAGCTCAACAATTGGTAAAGGAGTTTCTGTCATGTCCAACAACTTGAACTTGATTTGAAAATATTACTCAACCAATCTATCTATTTATGTTATCCACTTAGGACTTTATCATAAGAACCTATTGCACCCATTAGGTATGACCCCTTTAGATGGATCTTATCAAGGTCCTACCTTGTTAGCTTACATGGATTCCATATAGCTCAGAAATAGCTTCTAGTTGACTAGTTGGCTCATCCTGTATGACCAACCCATCTGAATTATTGGATTCACAATCCTCAAATCTCAAATGTGTTATACTAGAGATATTTTGTTATGTATTACATGATGAACCTGAGATTCAACAACAACTTGTGATTCTCATTATTGTCATTGTACCCTTGTTGTTGACCTCAAACACTTTGAGTTCTACTTTTAGTCCCACAAATTCTTTAGGAATTCAATTATCCTATTAACAAAACAATTTTATTATTGGATTGGGACTAATAATAGTATTCAACAATCATGGCTTTAGATAAAATTTCTCAAGAAACTACTTTGTCAATGTATGTATTCAATCCTCTAGACATATTGGGACATTCCCAAATCATATCATATATGATGACTTTATAAACCATTCATTTGGTACATTATTTAGAAATAGCTTTATATTTGTGAGTGAATAAGAAGATTATATTTTATTGATAATTATATCATGACTCATCATGGTATAACTCTGTCATTCTGACACTTAATCATGTTCAGATGGATTGTCTTGTGATACATTATCACAATTCTTTCTTGGAGATACTCAAGGTATTGATATAAAGTATTTCAACATTTGATCATATCAAAGTATCTTAATACTTTCATTGATGTCACTTTTCATTTATAATCTCGTTGAAAACTTCAAGAGATTTATGTTTCTTCTGTATTGAGTACATGTCATTATATTACCAGTAAATGAAATGAAGTATAAGTAATCATCCATAGTATTCATTCCATAAGATCTCCATGCATCATATGCATGCTGTCTGATGGAAGACTTATCATCCCACTATGTTTAGTGAAGGATGTCGTGTCATATTGTGTGTGAATACGACTTGCATGTTTCCTTAGGCTCAATAATCAAGGGAATATAGATCAACATTAGTATGCATTCTAGCATGCAGTTCTCATATTCATACAAGATGGCTTAATGCTAGTGATGGTCTTGAGTTATAAATTATAATCCTTTGGTACTAACGTTATATTCATCTCAAAATATTTCATACAAAGACCATTCAGATATTTGGGCATTGCCATGAAAGATCATATCTTTTGAAATAGAAACATTAATCTCTTATTTTATTGATGTATCATCCTTTTCATACAATATGCTTTAAACTAAATGTTTCCATTACATGGCATGTTGAAATAGCAGTTCTACTAACTCTATTACATGCCCATTTGGCTACAATAAACTTAAATATAGATGAAGGCTTCCACAACTCTTGCTCCACAATATCCATCTTTGTCCTTCCATGAAGGTCTTTACTTCTTGTCAGATCCTACACATGAGTATGTCGGATCTCTATTTGGTATCATATACCAAAATGAAGAAGTTATCAAATTTATCTTGTGTTGTTTATACCTGAAGTGGAGGCCTCAGTGCCATCTTTCTTCTTCTTCTTTAGTTCCTCCAACCAGAGTGGGAAATTTCTCTTCCAATGTCTAGGATGGTGTCAGTGGTGACAATTGGCTCTTTGTTTCTTTACTCCACCTTTTTCCTTGAGATCTGAATATTTGGGATTCTGTCTAGATTTAGAACTCTTCTTAACTTTGCCTTTTCCTTTAGACTTCCCATTAGTCTTTTTGATCATCATCATAGACTTGGGCTTGTATTTCTTCATTTGTGTCCCAACTATTCTCAACATGCCTAACAACTCTGTCAATGGTTTGTCAAAGTCATTCATGTTGTAGTTCATGAAATACTGACTATATGACTGTGGCAGGGACTATAGAATCACTTCAGTGGCAAACTCTTGACCCAAGGGGAATCCTAGTCTCCCTAGGTTCTCCACATCCCAATAATCTTGAGTATAAGAGGACCTACCGAATCTCGTTATGTCATCCTACACTTGATTAACTCCTTGGAGACATCATATCTCTCCTGTCTTTCCTGATCTTGATACATGTTGTTGAGATGTGTGGCCATCTCAATCACCCCCATGTTCTCATGTTTCCCTTGCAAATCATGGTTCGTGGAGCATAACATTAGACACTTCACATCCATGACATCCTTATTATGCTTCTTATAAGCATCCTTGTCAGACCTTGAAGCCTTTTGAGCCAGTTCCTCTAGTTTTGGATTTTCTAGGAGATAGAGCTTGCGCTCCTGCGTGAGAACAATTCTCAATGTCCTGAACCAGTCATCAAAGTTGTTCCCAGTAAGTTTTTCCTTCTCAAGGACCGATCATAGATAAATATGATTCTTTGTTGATGCCATTTGGTTCTACAAAATAATTTGCAATTTTGTTAAAAACTCATTTTTTGATTTGATTAAAATTTGGGAGAAAAAATTAGGTCTTTCAATTAATTATTGTTATCATTATTTTGTTCAAATTAATAACCCTAAAATATCAATTTGGAAAATTACAGTGAATACTTTTCTAATGAGTCAGACCCAAGATAATTCAACTATGGCCCGATCAACACTACAAACACAGTCAATCATCGAGGTGGGCAACTTTTACTAATTTTCATCATATGCAAATTCTCGACAGACGATATGTGCAACTCTTTGCCATAATCATCTTTATGCCTCTGGGCTTAGATGCTCTGAGAATTACAAGTTAAGCCTGACCCAATAGCTAATACGATAGCAATGCACACGTGGAGGTAAAACCTACATCATTACCATCACACTTCCACAAGGTAGACGATACACCACACGAAGGTGGAACCTACATCATTACCATCACACTTCCGCAAGGTAAATGACACACCACGTGAAGGCATCACCGACACATATTCAAACAAGTTTTTCATGAGTATTACTATTGGAAGACATCTTAGAATTAATATGTTTAATTTAAGGGATTTATATCATATATATACATATATTATATCCAATCACCACATATATAGTGCATTTCATATACATACTATATCCCACAATGTAAACCTACAATATTAAGAAAATTAGATGGTTATGGAGATGCCTACTTGTAATTCCTTGGAGTTACAAGGAATTACTACCACCTAGGTCCATCATCACACCACATGTATGAACCTCCAGTTGATGTAGATCTGTGCTTGCCAATCTAGGTAGATCAGTTCAACCCTAGAACTAGTCATCTCACCTCTTGGTCAGTCGGTTGGTCTTCCTATCCGACCAATGTTTAAACTCCTTCCAAACAGTCATTTGGACCTCGAGGGACTGTCATCTGGCCTCCTATCCAATTGATGTCTGGACTCCTTCCATATGACCAGTTCGGTCCACCAAGTAGTCATCTGGTTCTATCGCTCTGTCCTCCTTAATCATCTAGACAGTCAGCTCATCTCACAAACTGGTTGTCTCAATCGGTGATGAACATCTTCAATGTCGTTGCAAGAAAAGAAAATATCCTATTGCAACTTCATTAAATTGAATGAGAGAAACCTCAAGTTACATTTGAGGGGAGCAAAGGTAGGAAAGAATTAACTTTACATTGGGAAGAAAGAGGCAGAGGATCAGTTCACATACCGAGATAAACAAGAACCAAAACATCCAACCACACACATATATATTGGCCATAACCACACTATACATGCACCATCAAAACAACTTTTAGGGTGACGTGTGTAAATTGCATATATATAATATCATATATACATATTAGTTTGGAATTATGTGGTCTTTGATCATGTACGCATATGGAAGCAGTTTAAATATTTGCATCGCATGCAATAAATAAGTAATAAAATTGAAAATTCGATCATATTGATTATCCTAAAACATAGTAAATTAACCTAGCTCTGATACCACTATTGAGAAATATGGGCACAAAGTATAGTAGCTAAAATAAAAAAATTATCTATCCATATTCCCATAATAGAAAGATCGCGCTGACTACTATGAAATCAGAAGCATGTCATTTAGAGAGTTCTACCTAGTCTTGAAGTAAGTCTAGCTACAAAACTCGCTTCTTTACAACTATTGACAAGTTGCTCTTAGACGCTAACTATGAATCTCCTGGTATTCACCATGAACAACGAACAAGACAACTTTTGCAACACTCATGTGGCCAGGCCACAAACTGTAGGATATAGTTGTCCTCCTAACAACAGCAAAAGGACTCCTACCTCTGGAGTAATCCATGCAAACCAACTAGAACTCCTATCATTCACTAAAGAATGGACACGAAGGAGTTGTCCCTCCCTTTGGTGTACTAGTCACCAAATCTCTCTCCCACAATGACAACTTCTTAGTTGTTCTCTCCCATTCGCTATTCCTCCCTATCAGGTAGGACTTGCCTAGGATCACTTGGTAACCACAACCATAGAGGACAATAGTTGTCAAAGGAATTGATTCTCAGTTGTTTGTGTTGTATCTTGGGAATCCCCCAATACCCTTTTATTTATAGTAGAGGCCAGGGTCAGGGTTCCCAGTCTGGTTGGGATCGTGTGGGAGTGGAAAGGACTGAAGCAACTTGAACTTTCACAACCTACGATAGCCAAAATGGCCATTTCTCACACCTAGACGGTCATCTAGTATGTGAGACAGTCATCTTGCACTGCCAAACGACCATCTAGAAATTTCCCAATCGCACACAAATTTGGCAATTTCGATTCAAATTAATATCCTATATTAATTTACTTGCTCTCCATGTATTTGAAATTGAAACTATTCAGGAACATCCAAAACCTTTATACGACCCCAACCAGGCTGTCTCACCCAAGCGAGATGCCCCTAACACTCACCCATATGACCGTCTAGTGAATTTAGCTGAACTGATCAGTTCAATCACATTGAGTTGATTGGTTCAAGGGAAGAACTAAGATAATTCAAAATTCGATCTGCCTAACCCTCAATCGACCATCTCAACTACTTGAGACACCTGTTTGGCTACCCAAACGGCCGTCTCACTCAGTGAGATGGTCGTTTGGCAGACCTGATCAGTGAATCAAGCGATATGTTGTGTGAATCGAATACCTAAACACTTTTGTTATCAGTCCAATTTTCATTCAAGATCAAACTCCTCTTCTAGATGAGTTCCTATGTGTGTGACCCTATAGATCCCATATCAAGTTGGTAGTGAATGTACATAATTAGCTTATGACATCACACACAGAGAGTGGTGCCTATTCGCACATCAATGCTACCCAAGTGAATGAAAAGTTGGAGAACAACTTCAACCTACATTCTGTGTAAGGTGTTACAGTGATTGTATAATTCCTTTATCTCTAATATCCAGGATGAACTCGAGGCATGGTGGGTCATACTCTTAGTGTTCAATCCATGTTTCTTAAACCTAGAGTAGACTGTCTGAGATAATGCAACCTCAATATCATATATTAATTCACATGTGCATCCACATGCATTTCTAAGTCTCACTTATCAAGTGGCCAGGATATCATAGTCCAATAGGAGGGAAAAATCTCATATCTATCACTCACAGTCTATCCCCATATGTCAAAGTCACTCAATCATCACCATTATAACAACCCATGTTTTAGGACTACATTTGATGATTTCAAAGCGTACCCAATGACATGTGACTAGTATAGTGATTTCAAGTCTAAGAATCACAATCACCACCTTCACTATGAGAGATGACTGTGACCACAAAAACCATGTGTCACTCTCAAGATGGGTCTATCTAATACACTATTCTCTAACATGTATATGTGTGCTTGGTTTATTATTAGAATATCACAACTCATGAGATTTAGTCATCCACCAACTCACACTTTGATCATATGTGTTTCTGTTGTCTATCAACCTTGCACAATAACAACCAATTAAGGACATAATGAGAATATGTATATGTACTCTTAACATTTGTATGATCTCATCGAAAAGGTTAGTAACTTGCCAACATACATCATTGAGTAATATAATTCTCTAGACAATCACTCTATATCCTCATTATCTCATAATTGAGTGAAATGGATGAATTAGAAACTTTCCTTTTATAAATGTTGTTAATAATCAAATCCTTTTTCCAGTTATGCCATGTCAATCATCATATGATTGGCTCTATAGGCATACCTTACCAACAATAGGCCCCGAAGGGACAAGTGAAGGTTATTTTATCCTAGTCGTTTGGATGGATTGGGTTTAAAAAAAACTCAGAATAACTATCGGGATAGAAAAACTATTCATACTGCGCTGCTAGATGGTCCTTGTGTGTAGCTTTATTTAGTTTCCCAATTCACATCCTACACCCAATGACAGTGCAAGCAGGGATGAGTTCATTATCTTTATTGTGAGACATAGTGGTTCCTTCCTTTTTGGGAACAATTTTGACATGGCTCACCCATGGTGAGTTAGAGATAGGGTATATTATCTTTGAGGCAAGGAACTTAACAACTCCAAGATGAACTACATACTTCATGTTTGGGTTCAATTTTCTTTGATGTTTGACAGTTGGCTTGTGTTCTTCCACCATTGGGATCTAGTGCATACATAGTGTTTGAATAACTCCGTTGAGATCGCTCATCTTGTATCCTATGGCTTTTCACCTTTATTTTAATTCGGTTAGTAGTTTTTCTTCATGCTCAAGCATCAAATCAGAGTTGATTATCAATGGACAAACTTTTAGCTCATCCACTACCCTCTCTAAGGGGTTTCAACTTAGGGGATTTAGGTGTCTCATATGGTTCTTTGGAGATTTAGACTTCCTTAATCTCTTTGAGTTTATCCTTCACGTCATCTTCTACCGAGTCAAGGTGAAGAGTGCATTGTTTCACTCAGCTCATCAGTAGACCCAGTGGCATCAAGATTGATGAGAGTAGTCTCTAGAGAGTCTTTGAATTTAAACCCCTCTAGGGTGAGAAGTGACATATTCTCTATAAAGTCTAACAAGAAAGCTTCTTCTTGCATGCTAAGTCTTTTCATTCTATGGAGGACTCTGAATTCAAGGATTTCCTTTCCCAACCTTAGAAGTAAGGTTCTTGCTTCAACATCCATCAATGCAGTCATTGTGTCTAGGAATGTTTGGCCAGAAATAAGAGGGTACCTGATGTCTTCTTTTATATCCATGACAATTAAGTCACGTGGGACATATGAATACTTGGCTACCTTGACATGGATGTCTTCAATGATTCCCATGGAAGGGTCATTAAAGAATTGATGAGATGTATTTCCCTAGCAGTTGAGATTAGTTTAGTGAATCCTATCCTTTGGTATAGGCTATTGGGCATGATAGAGATTCTAGATCTAAGGTCAGGTAATCCCCTTTTGCATGTTGAGTCATTGATGTAACATAAAATCCTGAAAGATCCTGGATCTTTCTATTTCTTGGGCATCTTGCTCTGAATTATATTAGATGTTATCTTGGAGAGTTTTATTGTCTCATACTCCTCATTTATGTAATTCCTAGTGAGTAGCATTTTCAAATACTTTGACCATGCTAGAATCTCTACTAGAGCATCTAGGAAAGTGATACCCACATGAAGCTTCTTCATTTCTTCTTTGAACTTCATGAAGTGAGAGATGAGCCTTGTTTCTTCAAATGAGCTTGGAATGGGGGACGAGATTTGTAGTTTGGTACCTCTGGCTCGACTACAATTTCTTCTTTGATGATTGGTTCTTTTATTCTAACTTTTTCCTTATCATTAGTGGGTATCATTTACGATACTTATACATTTTGTGTCACTATATTTGGATCTGGTCTAGATGCTTCAAAGTTTGAACGACTACAAATTCATCTTCATCAATGTCGATCACAGGAGATTTTGTAGTTGCATCAACACACACCTTTCCTGACCATGTTGCAATAACTTTCAGTTGTTCTTCATATTTGGGATTGTCTTCTGGCTGTCCTGTAAATGCTCATGCAGGCAGTCAAAGACTTGTTAAGAGTTGAGGCAGTTGAGATTCAATGGATTTCTGGTGAGCTTGTTGATTTGTAATCATCATGTGCTATGACTGCAACATCTTCTTAATGGTTGATAGCTTTTAATCAGGTGAAGGGGCATTTTCTCTATTGTCCCTGTTGTTATTATTGTGGGACTTGGTTGGGGTTCTAATACTGATTATAATTCTTGTTCTAGAAGTTACCTATGTAACTTCCTTTATTTTTGAATATCTATTGTTGGTTGTTCTAGATTCCAGTAGGGCCTTGTTGTAGATTTCTATCTAGTATGAATTGTTGAGAGTTCTCTGCCCCGAAAGGATTACCATACTAAAAATCTGGGTGGTGCCTAGTTTGATTGGGGTTGTAATACCTCTGACTAGAAATAGTATTGACATATATCATATCTTCTATTTGATTTTCTCCCCTTAAACTACAACATTTCTCATCACAACATCATAAAAAATATTGCACCCCAAAGTGGAGTTGTCGGTACCTCTTCATTATTTACAAAGTTGTTTCACCTCCTTGACCTGTTGTGGTTGCGTTTGCTATTGTGGCGGTGAATTTGAATTCCATCTCTCATAATAATTGAAGGACGACTCAAGACTATCTTTCTTGAGTGTCAATAGCTTTATAGATTTTGTGATAGACTTCAAATCAGGGTTGCTTTCTGCCATAGATACCTTCAACCCTTGCCTACAGATCTTCCCCAATGCGGTTTCTTTTTAGCTTTCCATGCACTATCATAGCTTTGGCATATGAAATTTCCTCCACATGGGGATTCTAGAAACATTTTGATATCATCATCCAAAACTATATAGTAAAAAGCAATAAGTTGATTTTTTAGAAATATCATGGGGTGGACACTTGTAGAGGAGCTCATTACATCTCTCCCATGTTTCTGCTAGAGTTTCACCTGGTACTTGAGTAAACTGAGTAATTTGACCTCTAATGGTGTATGTAAGGGAAGGATGATATAATTTCTCAAGGAATTTGTTTTGGAGTTGGTTCCATGTGGGGATAAGGTCACTAGACAGGGCGTTGTACCAACTCCTTGCTCTATCTACAAGATAATATTTTAAAAGATGGAGTCAAATAGCACAATCGAAGACTCCATTCTACTTGGTCATAGTAGATAGATGGATAAACTTTAGGATGTTCTCTTAAAAATCCCCTCTTTATTTGTCCATGAAGGGATTGTTTTGTAGGAGAGTGATCCAATGCGTCCTAATTTTTAAGTTAGGGGCAGCTGTGGGAGGTGATTGTACTGGGTGGTAAATGTCACTGGCATTTGGGATTGAGAATTCCTAAGCTCCTTTTGTCTACTAGCCTCTTGTACATGAGCTTTGGTTTCATGGATTTCCTCTTGTACAATAGCACGTTCTTGTTGAACAAGTCTCTCTATGTGTGCTTTTATGGAGAGATTCACCCTTCAGTTGAGTTCCTCTTTGGCCACCCCATCTTAATTCTCTCTATACTTACAAAGAAAGGCTCGTTCTATTTTGGGGGCAAAGCTTGATGCAAGTATGATGCTATGGAAGTGGTAGATCCACTAGATTTGGGTACCTAAGATGGAAAGATCCTTCACAAGTTAGTTGATCGGAGAATTGTCAATTTCAAGAGTATATGAAATACTATCAATAATAAAAGTAAAATCCTATATTAGTCTTAATAGAACTGGATTTAACAAGGTGATTCTGATGTCCTTGATAATGTCATTAGAATTTGATGTGGCTTTTACTTCACTAACAAATTCACCTAAGGGTTGAGATCATAAGTGTAACATCCCAAGATTTGAGGCCTCAGATAAAATGATCTTGTAAGGAATAATTGGACTACCCATATCACCAAGGTGCACCTCCTTTTCTGGGAGCTCATTATTGAAGAACTCCATAGTTAAGTGTGCTCAGCTTGAAGTAGTACTAGGATGGGTGACTAGTTGGGAAGTTGATCCTGGCTTGTGCGTGAGTGAGATTAAAGCACACAATTAAGACTAGTGGTGGTCTTTGGGGCCAGTCATCATTCCTAAAACTCTACTAGAGCCTTGGGCAGTGGGCCCGGGTGTTAAAAATGGTATCAGAGCCATAACCCCTCCATTAAGTGGGGCCCACATGGGCATGTGGCATGCCAGTCTTGAGCTGTGTGGTCCAGGCATGTTGGAAAGGGCTGTCCATGGTTGACGTAGCCACCCTTGCATTGGTATTCCTTGATCGGGAGCTGGGTGTCCATGGGCCATTCTGGGTCTGTACTGAAATGGGGTGATATTATGAGGCCATATAGTTGAGCCTTGACGAGGATGTCAAGAGTCTAAGTGGGGGATATTGTAACATCCCAGGATTTGAGGCCGCAAATAAAATGGTATTCTTATAAGCAATGATTGGACTACCCATATCACCAAGGTGCACCTCCTTTTCTGGGAGCCCATTATAGAAGAACTCCAAAGTTAAGCGTACTTAGCTTGGAGTAGTACTAGGATGGGTGACCAGTCGTGAAGTTGATCCTGGCTTGCGCATGAGTGAGATTAAAACACGTAGTTAAGGCTAGTGGTGGTCTATGGGGCCAGTCGTCATTCCTAAAACTCCACTAGAGCTTTGGATAGTGGGCCCGGGTGTTACACTAAGGTTTTACCAAATCAATGTGCAATAATACCACCCGCAAGAGTGCGGGTCTTTTCATGGTATATAGTTAAGGATCAAATACTAGAGGACAATATTTTTAAGAATCTTGTCAGTTTTATCCAGTTGAACCAAGACTAATATTTGGAACCAAGAGTTGATTTGGGTTGATTTAGTCTAATTGCAAGAAAAGTATAAGTGTGGGATTAAAACATAGTTTAGATTAATGATGAAGATCACTGGTGTGATATTAGTTTTCACCATCGGTACATGTGCAAGTATATCCATAACTTGTCTTGGCTAGATATAACCATCCAAATGGAGAAAAAGCAAGATCATCTTATTAGGTGTGAGAAAACACATAGGTACATTCATGATCTTGATGTCTCATTACTCATGGATCATGTACTTATTGCTGTGGAGATATCCATTCAGAAGTTCTCATTCGAGCATCAACCAAGTTAATCGATATCCAAATAATAAGTATAGAAGATCTCACAATGAAGATATATAACAAATCATGTAGAGTAGGTGATCAATCCATATAATATGAAATAAACAATTAACACTAATTTAGAAGGGTTGTATAAAAGCCATGGATCACCAAGGAATAGACATGCAAAAATGGGTAGCGGGGCTAGTCCCCACACCCAGTGAGATGGACCACTATATCTTCTTAATGTAAATAACAGAAATGAAGGACAGGAAAGATTCAGTAAAATCATCATTGGGAGGATTGTCAAATCTCAATGGAACACTGATCTTCTACTCATTGAAGGTTTGAATCGGTCAAGGGAAGAGGAGAACATCTAGAACATGTTGGGATGACTCTGTATTCACTCCTTCCTCTCTCTTTGGACCCTGCTTTGTTGGAGAAGGGGGAGTAGATGTATGAAAAGTGGTAAATATGAGATATAGCCACCTTCATGGATGGATGAAGGGTTGTGGTGATTGATATGGAATGTTAACACACTAGTGGTTCCACTAATGGGTCTGATGAACTAGAGATGATCGTTTCCTGGTAAGAGGTGACACTTTTCAATGATGAATTGAGGGTTTGATGCCCAAGAAATGTGATCATGATAATGAAAATGTTGAAGGGATGATATTCAAAGTAATGTGTTCAAGGGATTGAGATCCCATGATGGGTGTAACAAGATGTGTTCCAATTGATACAAAATTCCTTGAACATGTATTACACCTTTCTTTGTAGCATTTATCTATAATTCATGGTTGTAACTTGATTGATGCTAAAAGATGATGTAATGCACTTAACTTGTCAAGTGAAACTAAAAATGTAGTTTTCCCTAGCCATAGATCCATTCAGTGTCAGAACTTGCTGGCTGGTGAAATGAGTTTTACCAAGAGTGCATATTTTTTAATATGCGAGGGTGTAATTCGAGTATCTCCTTACTCCCTTTAAACATCAAGATTGGCTTCGAACCATACCCTAACAAGAGTGTGGTTGTAGGTCGTGACTCAATATACAATCATGATTGGTTACATACCATACCCTAATAAGAGTGTGGCTACATGCCATGATTCAATAATACAATCAAAATTGACTACAGGTCATACCCTAATAAGGGAACAACTACAAGTTGTATCTATCTAGCATTGAGCCTATATACCCGACTAGGTAAATTGTAGTTTGACTCATAATGCATTGCAAATAATCTCATACTGACCAAGAAAGGAGAGGTCATGGAGTTTGGCTTTTCCATGGACCTTATATGGTACTAATGCTACCTAATTTAGGTTGGTTGGAGCAGGAATGGTATACCTCACCTCCTCAGGGCATAAGATTGATTGTTGAAAGATGTAATCAGTCATTTAGTGTATTTTCTTAAGCATCAAATACAGAAACATTGAATGAGGCTACAATTTCTTTTATATCTCATAGTTGATAAATGTTATATATCTTTCTCAAATTCCTTCGAAAAGTGATTAGATGATCTATTGCTCAGTCATAGATATTTGAACTACTTAAATGATGAGATTGCTCTACTCTACATATAACAAGTCATTATACCTGTTTAATTCAATAAAGGTTTATTGTACTCTCTTTCATGAAGATTTATATGTGATAATAATATTTTTAGTGGAGAGTTATATCTCCCACTGAGATATGGATCTCACCATGTGGGTTTTGCATACTTTTTAGGTGGACGTGCATGAGGAGGTAGTGTAGCAGAGAGCGGGTAGTAGCAGCAAGGAAAGTAGTAACAACTTAGGCTGAGTGTGCTGTTATGTGTCTTGTAGAAATAGAGTCCTATCTGTCATCCTTGTACTCTCAGATCCTTGGGAGATAGTGCGTAAACATTTTTATAATCAATCTGAGATGTTTGCTAGAACACCTCAATCTATAGTGTTACTTTTGTATATGTTTTGGCAAAGCAACTAATATCTCATATCCTTGCAATGTGATGGAATGATGTATGTATGAAGTGAACCATGATGTATATATGGATTTGGTTCTTTCTATAAAGAGTTTCCTGGTAGTGGCGGTTATCCACTACTAATGTTTATTTCCACATAGTTTTGTGTGATGTTGTCATCATTTTGATAGCGGTCATCACAGTAGTGTCGACAACACGCTAGTGAGATCTTACCTGGCATGCGTGTGTACCGCAGTGGCTCCTCGCCGCTCAATAGCTCCAGAAGGATGAAACCAAAGGTGTAGACATCAAATTTCTGGGATGGGGTCAGTGAGGATGATGAGAGAGGGATGGCGGAACATATAATTGAGGCCAAGGAGAGAGTAAAACTTGCATTAATAAGTAATCACATCAAGCATAAATTTAGTTTATATTGACTTAAGATAATGTACCAATAACCAGACATATGATTAGGACTAAAGAAAATAACTACGGGATCAAAAAATAAAGTTGATTGGACAAAAAATATGCATTTCAAACGAACACTCATTAGGAACATATTATTGATGCCAAGGAGAGAGTAAAACATGCATTAATAAGTAGCATACCAAGCATAAACTTTGTTTATATTAACTTAGATAATGCACCAATAATAGATATATAGATATATGATTAAATCGAATTATAGAGTTCCATGCGATTAATTTGAGAGTTGTCTAAATAGAACTAAAGAATATAACTATTGGAGTTAATGTATTGTAGGGTTGCACCCACATAGTGAGTAATGGCGCAGAGACGTCCATGTTCCATAGGTACGGTGGGAGGTCAGCTATGGATATCCATCCAGAAACACTAGAGGGTGATGAGGTAGCTCCTTGTTCAATAGTCCATCTGGTTATACAAACTTGGGCAAAACCATTTCTGCATGTAAAGGTGAACATTTACCCTAGGACATGTTCAAAGATGGAGTTCTCTGGGATAGTGTAGATGAGTCTGGTGGGTGAAAGGATCTTCAATTTTAGGATAGTGCATTCAAGTATCAAGAGAGACAAAGCTTTATTGATCTTAATGCATTCAATGTCCGCAGGTGCAGGACAATGCAAAATGTCAATATGAATGGTACACGTGGTTAGAGATTTGAGTATATGCATGCTATGAGAAGGAAGATCAATGGAGCATTCAAGGATGCTAATATTCCACAAAGGGTGATGCAAAAGTGTCAAGATCAGGTTTATGGGTTATGTATCGTAGCGGTGGGTGAGAATTGAAGATTGTCAATTTAAAATGGTGGGAATTTACTAGTGGCATAGGAAGAGGTTTTGTGGTGTGTGTAGGGGTGATGATAGGGGTAGAGTCAGAGGCCATATAATCATCTAGAAGAGGGTAAAAAGATTTTTTTCAAAATATTTTATTGTCAGGTGAGTGTGGTCATTGGTAGGTCAGAGGCAGTGAGAAGGCGGTTGGTCTGTGCGCAAGTGGGTAAAGCAAATATCTGAAAGGTTTGACAATTGTGATATGGTGATGGTGAGACCATCCCAGCCATGGATAATTATAGGATCTAGAGATGTGGCCTTCTCGAGAGCAAGAAAAATATCACACTCGGTTCTAGAAATGCCACATGTTATGTCCTAATCATAGGCATTTGCCGCAGTAGGTCTTTGATTTTTGGTGTTTTTTTACTAGATACTAGTATCCATGGTTGATCATTGTCAAGAGGGTGTGATCATGTATATACTGGAGGATCATTGACATGATCTGAGATATTAGAGGTCATCACATTGATTGGGGGGATAAGGAGTGTGATGATCGGGTAGAGGTGACAGTATGACTAAATATCAGTGGTAAATGATCTACAAACCCTAGCGGTCCTTGACGAGCTAGTGGCAGAGAAGATGTGATATCCACCAGTTTGTCTGTCTCGGCTATGTTCTCTTCATTGTTGGTAGGCTTGCCATTTTGTTCCCCTATCATGTGCTCCCTGACATACATCCTTTGATGATGAGTAGTTGTTTCGCTCGATGTGGAGAAGACAACAAATGTTACAGGGGACATTGTTGTTGATGTCTGTGAGCCATAGGTCAATCTTCATATCTCCTTTTGGGCAGAGTAACATGTGCCAACCAAAGTATAAGTTGAGGGTAACCAACATATCTTTCCATCCTTGGGTATATTGGAGCAAACATTTTTTAGTTAGATATAAGTTGACTGGGAAGATCGTGGATCCAACATAGAAGTCGATGATGTTGTCTACAATCTCTATGTTGAGATATCTCCATGCTCCCAGAAAGAGGATAAATCTAGTCATTATGTTGTATAGATATATATCTAAGTGTGTCATGTTCAGGAGGTTTGGGAGGTGAGGAGAACTATGAGGCTAGTAGCAAGTGAGGTTGTGGGAAGTACCCAAGGTACATGTGAGCAGAATGGAAGACTGTTGAAGTAAAAAAAATAAAATGTTGGTCTATAATATGTAGAATGTGTTGGTGTAAGTTGGGGGGTATACCGACTCGAGTAGTGGGTAGTTGAGTAGTAAATGTTGGAATATTAATTGTTGTGGTAGGTGCAATTAGTGTGTTGAAATACCACATATGTCACTAAAATGGAGATAATTATCCGATCTCACAAGGTTTCCTAGGTGTGTGTCTAGAGTGCATTTGTAGTAGTTTCTGTGGCATGTATAATCAAATATGCAAAAAACTATTATTGTAGGATAGTTGTTGATTCCTAATAAGAGAAAATTGATTCTGTAGAGAAAGGGGGAAGACAATGTTGTAGTATCCTCGAGAACATATTAGATATTTGAAATTTCTATAGCCGTTATGAGAGTGAGGAACAATTTCATGACATAAGTGTTACCTCATGCTAACAACTAGAGAGATGTTGTAGCCTTTATAGAGAGATGTTGGAGCCTCTCCCTTCTTTACCATTTCCATAAGCAGGACACAAGTGAACATCAATGACATGGACCCAGACACATTCCAGAAACTGAAGATTTCCATCACCGAAGACCTCTGATCTTTGCCTAGTCCACAACTGATCAGAATTAGCCCAGTGCAAAAAGAACATGAAGTTGTGCAGTCATATGGTGCATTGTTATGCACACCAAAATCCTAGAAGTGAAAGAACCTTTTTTCCATTGATGATACAAGTATGAACAAGCATCTTATACTTTCTCATTTATCATGTGTACACAATGATCCTTCTGATATCAACAGTGCACCCAATAATCTCACCTCTGCACCCAACTATAAGGCTTCGACTGATTGCGTCGCCACTCTAGCACCTTGGGCCACCAACAATGATTTCATCACTTTCTTCCAGCACATTGGCATTACTTTTCTGGATTACACTGCTACTAACACCTTCCTCAGGGATCTTGTTGTACAAAATAGTTGGACTGACACACAAACCCAGTCTCAATAACCATATGAGTTTGTTATCTAACAACAACAACTTCTATCCTATTATACATAGCACTACACAGAATGTCCATCTCCACCTGGAATGTTTGTGGGGTGGTTGCACCCAGCAAACTTCGTACCATTCAAAACACCATTCATTAGCAACACATTGACCTCATCACCATACATGAGAAAAAAACCACCTTAACACCCTTTCAACTTCAAAAACTCATAGGACAACACATTAATAGATGGATACAATTTCCCCCTACCGACTTTAGTGGTGGCATCCTGGTTGGATGGAAAGACAACACACACCATGCCATACACTCTTTCATGTTCAATCATACCATCACCATTTATTTCATGGATGCTAGAACCAAAACCATATGGCACTTCACAGGTGTCTATGGACTCCCCGATTCACATAAGGACCCTTTCATCATAGAATTAGGTTCTCTTTCCAACCTTATGATGCCCAATCCATTAATCATTGGAGGTGATTTCAACATGGTCACTTGCACACAAGAGAGATAGCAAACCTATCCTCTGGACCATGTTATAGCTCCACGATATGCTGGCATCTTCCAACACTCCATTACTACTCATCATCTTAGAGACCTTCAAACTAGCAATGGATGTTGGACATGGAACAAAGATCTACACAAAGCCACATTAGACCTTTTTTTTTGCAATATCAAATGGACCGATATACATCCCATGGCTCACACATCTATTATCGCATCTAGAGTATATAATCATTTTTCCATTCTTCTCCAAACCAACAACCCTATCTGGGAAAATTCCTTTCCACTTTTAGAGTTTTTGGACACGTCATCTGTTGGTATGTATGCCCATAGAGAAAGTCATGTGATGATTGTAATGGGATACTTTGTAAATGATTTGAATAATAATAAAGGCAATTTCCAATCTATATGTTTTAACTATTTCGGAGATGATAGTGTAGCATGATAGATGTCTAGAGAATTGTTTTTTTACTCAATGACATATGCTTTTAGGTTAAGGACCTAAATGATGAGATCATATGGATGTTAAGAGTATACATTCTTGTTTAGTCCCTAGTCGGTTGTTATTGTAGAAATAACCATAGACATCAATAACACTAAAGACTAGACTGTGTTTTGGTTGATAATAGAATCTCATTAGTCATGATATAGTGACATCAAACCAAGCACATATGTACTTGTTAGATAACAAGTGTACCAGACAGACCCACCGTGAGAGTGACACATGGAACCATGATTTGGTAGTCACAGTCAACTCTCACATTGATGGTGGTTAGTGTGAGTCTTCAACCTGAAATCACTACACTCAACACATGTCATTGGGTACACTTTGACATCATCAAACACAGTCCTGAAACATGGGTTGTTATAAAGGTGATGATTGGGTGACTTTGACACATGGAGCTTTTGAGGTGTGAGTGATAGATATGGGATTTGTCCCTCCTAAGGGAGTTTTATGTCCATGGCCACTTGATGAGTAGGATTGAGAAAGGTATGCACATGCATGTGTGAATCAATATGTGATATTGATGTCACACACATCTCACCCAGTCTACTCTGAGATCAAGGAAATGGATGAACGTTGAAAGGATGACTGTACCATGCCTTGAGTTCATTCAGGACATTAGTGACAAAGGAATTATACATTCAATGTAACACCATTCACAGATTGTAGGATCGAAAGTTGTTCTCCAAATTTCTATTTCACTTGGGTAGCACTGATGTGCGACTAGGCAACGCTCTTATGGACTTTCACTGCCAATGTGAAATGGACCTGTAGGGTCACACACAAAGGATTTAACCTGGAAGAGGAGTTTATCCACAAATGATGTTTAGATTGATTACTAAAGGAGTTTATTAGTTCAATTAAACAATTAATCAATTGATAGATCAATATCATAGTGTTCAAGGTGTTGGACCGATTGATTAGAGTATCAGATTGATTGAAACTGCAATTGACTGATTTTGCATAGTCTGCACTCCCAACCAATCAACTCACGAGATGAACCGATCGGCTCATGATAGGATGAACTGACTGGTTCAAGGGTTGAACTCATCACCTCAACTGGTTCAACCGTGCAAGTTGGGAAAGTCAGGTTGGCAAGAAATTTCTCTTCGTTTCACTTGTCCAATTTGATTGAAACCAGGATTGGTATTTGGATCAATTTGAAATAAAAGAGGAAAAGTCAATTGGGAACTGATCAGGACCACGAACCAATCGGCTCATGCTTTAACCGATTGGCTCAGGTGTCCCAACCGATCAGTTTAGGTGTGAACCGATCGGCTCAGGTCCCCAACCGACCATTTCATGCTTGAAACGATCGGTTCAACTGGCGCAGATTGGTTGTTTTGTGGAAAATCTCGAATCCTTCTACTCATGCTTTAATCCCGCATTGCCTGAGGTAGAGAACCCTATCCCATGACCCTCATATATATATAGGGGTATTGGGGAATTCTCAATGTACAACTCAGAACACCAGTTGCTCTGCAAAGTTGTCGTTCTCTCTGGTTGTGGTAACCAGGAGAGTCTGAGCAAGTGCTACCCGATAAGGGAGGCACAACAAGGGAAAGACAACTGCAGAAAGGAAACTGGTTGCAGGAGAGTGTGTCAGTGACTAGTACACCGACAGGAGGGTATGACTCGTTCTGGTGCCTTGTGTGATAAGGCGATCGGAGTTCCAGGTGGTCTGTGTGGACCACTACAGAGGTGGGAGACTTCTACCGCTCAGAGGATAGCTGTCAATCCTGACAGTCCCAGTGAGACCAGGAGCTGAACAAACACCATCCAAGACCGAAGGTGAAGACTGCGCAAGCTGCGAGATAACATTTCCGAGCAAGCCTCGGGACAAGGTATGCCTTTACAAACCATCCTTCCTAATGTATATACATTGACGCAATTCCTTTATTCTAGGTTTGGAGAGAAGAAAATTTTTGTTTCCACTACCATCTCTGTCTCCCCTAAAACCCAACAGTGGTATCAGAGCCACATCAAGTGCTCTATACTTTAGGATTATTGATATGATCGATTTTGGTTTGTCGCCTTTATTTATTGTATACGATGCGAATAAAATTGGCTTTATGCATGTCCAATCCTAAATCCACAAATCCTAATATACATATATGATATGTAATATGAATGCACTCGATACGCGTCACCCTTAAACGAGTTTTGTGGTGGATGTATAGCGTGGTTATGGCCAATAAACCCTATGTTTGTGTGTGGTTATATGTGGATGCTTGCATCTTGGTCTGCACACCGATTTACTACCTCCTTATTCCTGATGCAACTCGAGATAACTTGAGATTTCTTTCCTCAATTTGCTCCCCCCGAATGTAACTCGGGGTTTCTCTTTTAAATGTAAATGTAAATAGGATAGATCTTTTTATATATTTCTTGTTATGTCAAAGAACGAAGGACAATCTGACGACAAATGAGACGATCAGTTTAAGGTGTGAACCAATCAGTTGGCGATCCAGATGGCTATTTCGAGGAGCGAGACGAGCGGGTGGCGGACTAAGGAGATGCACGACGACCAGTGAACCGATCGGATGGAAGCGCCAGTCGATCGACTGGTGGCACCCAACCGACCGGTCTGATGGCGAGCCGATCAATCATGGAGATGAGTTGATCAAACCCAAAAAGGCAAAGCACAGAGTTCATCTTGTATAGGTTGCATGTGATGTGGACCTAGATGACCGTGATTCCTCTTGGCTCGAGGAATCACATTAGGATGGTCATAATCATTGATTTTATTGTTTCACATGTTTTCTATGGGATATAGCATGTATTTGATACTTACTATATATTGTGGTGATTGGATATGTATATGTACCTATAAAAACCAAATCCCTCATCTAAATATGAATTCTTTCATGCCTTCCATTAGCAACACACATGTAAAACCTGATTGACCAAGCGTAGGTTATGCCAAAGCGTGGTGCACCGTCTATCTTGCAGAAGTGTGAAGGGTGTACATGTAGGTTCTGCCAAAGCAGGGTGCATGTTTACCATGTCGGCTTTTGGGATAGACTTAACTGGTGATTCTTAGAGTGTCTAAGCCTAGGGGTACAGAATGTTCATGGCAAGGTGTTGCGCATGATCATTCATCAAGAGTTGCATATGATGCAATTGGCATGATGGCCTACCTAAATAGTCAAGTTGTGGGTGATCAGCCAAAGCAGACTCATGACTTGATGAAATACGGATCTTGCCCACTAGAAGATTGTGCACTGCAATCTTCCGAATTGATGGTGAGGGCTATCATTTTGAATCAAAATAGTGGGAGCGGTAATTAATTAAAGGCCTAATTAACTATCGTCAAATTTTATTCAAATAAAATCAAATAAAAAAGAGTTTTGACAAATGCAATTTTCTCTTATAGAATGGCAACAGAATCATCTTTTAAACTGGGCAAATTAATTGAGAATAAGTTCCATAACTGGTTGGGGATTGTGAGAAGTGTTCTGCACAATCTAGATATACTGGTAGCCTTTGAATCCACTCCATGTATGCTTAATGCATTGTTTGAGAAGAAGGATAGTTCATTGATGAAGATCAATGGAACAAACTCCAAGGATAAAGGTGAGGGAGAGAAGGGTTCTCTCGCCAAACCAATGTCAGAGTCTTCTGCATGGAAAGGATGGAAGGAATGATGTAAGAAGAATCGAGAGATAGAGATCTCTACTTTTGGTGTATATGTGATATAGATTAACTTTACTACTTCTTTGTCATGGATACTTGATACCGGATGTGGATCTCACATTTGTTCAAATATAAAGGATCTTAAGAGAAGTAGGCCTTTGGGGAAAGGCAAGGTTGAACTACGTGTTGCCAATGGGGTAAGGGTCGCTGCCAGTGCCGTAGGAACCGATGAGTTCACTCTACCTAGTGGGCTAATAATAGAGTTGAAGAACTACTATTATGTACCTGCCATATATAGGAATATCATTTCCATTTCTTATTTAGACAAGGATGGTTTTGAATTTCTTTTTAAGAATGGAAAGTGTTCCATTTCAAAAGATGAGATCTTTTATGGTAGTGCCCCAATGTCTTATGGTCTATACTTGATAGATCTAGAGACAAGTGTATACAATGTAAACACCAAAAGGCTAAAACTCAACAACTCAAACAAAATGTATCTTTGGCATTGTCGTCTAGGGCACATAAATGAGAAACACATTTCTAGACTCCATAAAGATGGTTATCTAGACTCTTTTGATTATGAATCAATAGAGACATGTGAATCTTGTTTGTTGGGAAAGATGACCAAGACTCCCTTTTCAGGTAAAGGTGAGAGAGCTAGTGATCTATTAGGACTCATACATACTGATGTATGTGGGTCTTTTAGAACTAATGCCAGAAATGGGTATCAGTACTTCATTACCTTCACTGATGACTTCAGTAGGTATGGCTATGTGTACCTAATGAAACATAAGTGAGAAACCCTTGAAAGGTTCAAGGATTTCATGAATGAAGTACAATACCAACTTGGTAAAAGTATTAAAGCACTTTGATCCGATTGAGGTGGATAATTCTTAAGCCAAGAGTTTGAGGACCTTCTGTGAGCCCATGGTATTGTATCACAATGGACTCCGCCTCGAACACCACATCATAATGGTGTGTCTGAAAGAAGGAATCACACTTTACTGGATATGGTGTGATCAATGATGAGTTTTGCTGATCCTCTGATTTCCTTCTGGGGTCATGCTCTTGAAACCGTCGCGTTTACACTTAACCAAGTACCATCTAAATCGGTTCAAAATATACAATATGAGATATGGACTGGGAAGCGTCCCAATATGTCTTTTATGAGGATTTGGGGGTGTGAGGCATATGTCAAGAAAATATTTCTTGACAAGCTAGGCCCTAGATCTGATAAATGTTATTTTGTTGGATATCCTAAGGAAACCAAGGGATATTACTTATACCACCCAACTAACAACAAAGTGTTTGTTGCCATGGATGTTGTGTTCCTAGAAAAGGAATTTATTTCCAAAGGAAGCAGTGGGAGGAAAATAGAGCTTGAAGAGGTTCAAGCCCAACAAGAAGACATTGAACCAGTAGATGTATAAGAGGAACATAAATATTCACAAGATGTTGTGGAATGTCAGTCTCCTCAAGTAATACAAGGACCTCATAGATCTAGTAGGACACACCTTGAACCTGAGAGGTTTGGATACCTTGTGACTCAGGAAGGTGGTGAGTTGATCATAAATGATGATCCAACTACTTATCTAGAGGCTATGGAGGGACCAGATTATGAGAAATGGCTTGAGGCCATGAGATCTGAGATGGAATCCATGTACTCCAACAAAGTATGGACTTTGGTGGACCACCCGAAGGGGTAAAACCCATAGGGTGAAAGTGGGTCTTCAAGAAGAAGACCGACATGGATGGCAATGTGCAAACTTATAAAGGCAGATTGGTTGCGAAGGGTTTCTGACAAGTTCTAGGTGTTGACTATGATGAAAATTTTTCTCCAGTTGCCATGATTAAGTCCATCAGGACCATGCTTGCCATTGCGGCTTACTATGACTATGAGATTTGGCCAATGGATGTTAAAATTGCATTCCTTAATGGGAATATAAATGAGGATGTGTACATGATACAACCTGAAGGTTTTGTAGATCCAACAAATGCCAATAAAGTATGTAAGCTACAAAGGTCAATCTATGGATTGAAGCAAGCGTCTCGGAGTTGGAATCTTCGATTTGATAAGGAAGTCAAAGTGTTTGGCTTTATTCAGAATGAAGATGAACCTTGTGTGTACAAGAAGGTTAGTGGGAGTACGACCACATTCCTCATATTGTATGTGGATGACATACTATTGATGGGGAACGATGTCACAACCTTAGAGAAGGTAAAGACATGGCTTGGGAATACTTTCTCAATGAAGGACTTACGAGAAGCATCCAACATTCTAGGTATTAAGATCTATAGAGATAGATCTAAAAGGCTTCTTAGATTAAGTCAAAGCACGTACATTGATAAAGTGCCGAAGCAGTTCAGCATGGAAAACTCAAAAAGAGGCAACGTCCCCATGCTACATGGAGTCACCATCTCTAGAGCTCAATATCCCCCATCTTGTGAAGAGAGGGTGCGTATGAATGGGATCCCATATGCATCAACCATCAGATCCATCATGTATGCTATGTTGTGTACATGCCCATATGTCTCATATGCTCTCAACATGACGAGCAGGTACCACTCAGATCCCGGGGATGCTCACTGGACAGCCGCAAAGAACATTCTCAAGTACTTGCGAAGGACTAAGGATCAATTCCTTATATACGGCGGTGAGGAAGAACTGGTTGTAAGAGGTTACACCGATGCAAGCTTCCAAACTGACAAATATGATTACAGATCGCAATCAGGATTTGTATTTTGCCTAAACAATAGAGCTGTGAGTTGGAAGAGTTCCAAGCAAGATATAGTTGCCGATTCTACTACAGAGGCCAAGTATATTGCTGCTTCACATGTAGCAAAGGAGGCTGTGAGGATCAGGAAGTTCATCACTGAACTTGATGTAGTTCCCAATAGCTATGATGCAATTGAGCTTTATTGTGACAATAATGGAGCTATTGCTCAAGCTAAGGAGCCCATATCACATCAGCGGTCCAAGCACATACTGCTGCGCTTCCATCTCATACGAGAGATCATAAAGTGAGGAGATGTGAAGATTTGCAAAGTACCAACTAAAGACAACATAGCTGATCCACTGACTAAGACCCTTTCTCAACAAAAGCATGATGGTCATGCTAGGTCACAAGGACTGAGGTTCCTAGGTGACTGGCTCTAAGTGCAAGTGGGAGTCTGTTGGTATGTATGCCCATAGAGCAAGTCATGTGATGATTGTAATGGGATAATTTGTAAATGATTTGAATAATAATAAAGGAAATTTCCAATCTATATGTTTTAACTATTTCGGAGATGATAGTGTAACATGATAGATGTCTAGAGAATTGTTTTTTTACTCAATGACATATGCTTTTAGGTTAAGGACCTAAACGATGAGATCATACGGATGTTAAGAGTATACATTCTTATTTAGTCCCTAGTCGGTTGTTATTGTGGAAATAACCATAGACATCAATAACACTAAAGACTAGATTGTGTTTTGGTTGATGAGAAAATCTCATTAGTCATGATATAGTGATATCAAACCAAGCACATAGGTACTTGTTAGAGAACAAGTGTACCAGGCAGACCCACTGTGAGAGTGACACATGGAACCATGATTTGGTAGTCACAGTCAGCTCTCACAGTGATGGTGGTGAGTGTGATTCTTCACCCTGAAATCACTACACTCAACACATGTTATTGGGTACACTTTGACATCATCAAATGCAGTCCTGAAACATGGGTTGTTATAAAGGTGATGATTGGGTGAGTTTGACACATGGGGATTTTGAGGGGTGAGTGATAGATATGGGATTTGTCCCTCCTAAGGGAGTTTGATGTCCATGTCCACTTGATGAGTAGGATTGAGAAAGGCATATACATGCATGTGTGAATCAATATGTGATATTGATGTCACACACATCTCAACCAGTCTGCTCTGACATCAAGGAAATGGATGAACGTTGAAAGGATGACTGTACCATGCCTTGAGTTCATTCAAGACATTAGTGACAAAGGAATTATACATTCAATGTAATACCATTCACAGATTGTAGAATTGAAAGTTTTTCTCCAACTTTCTATTTCACTTGGGTAGCACTGATGTGCGATTAGGAACCACTCTTTGCTTGTGAAGTCATAAGTGTTATGGACTTTCACTGCCAACGTGAAATGGACCTGTAGGGTCACACATAAAGGATTTAACCTGGAAGAGGAGTTTATCCACAAACGATGTTTAGATTGATTACTAAAGGAGTTTAGTAGTTAAATTAAACACTTAATCAATTGATAGCTCAATATCATAGTGTTCAAGGTGTTGGACCGATTGATTAGAGTATCAGATTGATTGAAACTTCAATTGACTGATTTTGCACAGTCTGCACTCCCAACCGATCGGCTCATGAGATGAACCGATTGGCTCAGGCTAGGATAAACTGACCGGTTCAAGGGTTGAACCGATCGGCTCAACTGGTCCAACCGAGCGAGTTGGGAAAGTCAAGTTGGCAAGAAATTTTTCTTCGTTTCACTTGTCCAATTTGATTAGAACAAGGATTGATATTTGGATCAATTCGAAACAAAAGAGGAAAAGTAAATCGGGAACTGATCAGGACCATGAACTGATCGGTTCAAGTGTCCCAACCGATCAGTTCAGGTGTGAACCGATCGGATCAAGTCCCCAACTGACTATTTCATGCTTGAAACGATCGGTTCAGCTGGCGTAGATTGGTTATTTTGTGGAAAATCTCGAATCCTTCTACTCCTTCTTTAATCCTGCATTACTCGGGGTAGAGAACCCTATCCCATGACCCTCCTATATATAGGGGTATTGGGGGCTTCTCAATGTACAACTCAGAACACCAATTGCTCTGCAAAGTTGTTTTTCTCTCTCGTTGTGGTAACCAGGAGTGCCCGATCAAGTACTACCCGATAAGGGAGGCACAACAAGGGAAAGACAACTGTAGAAAGGAAACTAGTTGCAGGAGAGTGTGTCGGTGACTAGTACACTGACAAGAGGGTACGACTCGTTCTGGTGCCTTGTGCTACAAGGCGATCAGAGTTCCAGGTGGTCCGTGTGGACTACTACAGAGGCGGGAGACTTCTGCCGCTCAGAGGACAACTGTCAATCCCGACAGTCTCGATGTGACTAGGAGATGCACAAACACCATCCAAGACCGGAGGTGAAGACTGCGCAAGTCGTGAGTTAATGTTGCCGAGCAAGCCTCGAGACAAGGTATGTCTCTACAAATCATCCTTCCTAATGTATAGACATTCACACAATTCCTTTATTCTGGGTTTGGAGAGAAGAAATTTTTTGTTTCCGATGCCATCTCTATCTCCCCTAAAACCCAATATTATCATGGTTTCATTACCATGATCACCAATTTATGGAACTCTCACTCTACCTTTGGCAGTCAAGGATATGACATCCAACACAAGCTTAAACTTCTTAAACCTATCCTCAAGCTATGGAACCAGACACAATTTGGTTTCATATCAGACTCCATCAAGGCCAAGGGAAACCAACTTCTCATCACTATGCAACACAACTTACCTATGAACACACACTAACACACACCTATTCTGGAATACATTAGGGCCCTCAAGTCTCACAAATAAACATTATGGAAATAAGATCCAAAATCAAATGGTTTAAGGAGGGAGACAAGAACACTAAATTCTTCAATGTGACATGCAACAACAAGCACAATTGTATATAGTTTACCAATATTGATGGCATATACACCACCTCATAGACCATAGGGACCCTCATCAACCACATCATAAACTACTTCAGCGGTCTTTATAATAATAATCACATCTTCTATACCTAGGTTGATTTTGATTGGAACAATATTCTCCCACACAAGATACCTAACACCAATAACCTCCTCACACCATTCCTTGAACTTGAAATCCAATGTGCTATGACACATCTAGGACTAGATAAATCACCTGGGCTGGATGGTTTTGATATGTCCTTTTACCAAGAAACATGTCACATTATCAAGGGAGACTTCAACCAGCTATGTCTAGAGATACACAAACATCACAACATTAGCCACCTCCTCTGGTGTATGAGTCACACACATATCACTCTCTTTCCTAAAAAAGAAAATCCAATTGCATCCGGGAATATAGACCTATTAGCCTCATTAACTCTTCATACAAGATCATCTCCAAGATGTTCATTAGTCGTATGAAACCACTCCTATAGGACATCACTGACCTCCATCAATGTGCTTTCCTACCACATAGAAACATCTAAGACACTTTCATTATGGTATAGGAAACACTACACACTTGCCATAGGAACAAAGAGCTGATTCTTACACTTAAATTGGACTTCGAGAAATATTTTGACAATGTAAACTGGGTTTTCCTCATATAGTGTATGCATGCTCTTAACATCCCTACTAAATGGTGCTCATGGTTACACTCTTACATCAACACTAGCACTTTCACAACCCTCATTAATGGTTCACCACACGGTTTATTCAGAAACTCCAATGGACTTAGACAAGAAGATCCATTATCACCATACCTTCTCATCATCATCACATCAACTCCCTCATTCACAATGCCACAGATGAGGGTTACCTAAACATGCCTAGGGTTACACACAATGTCATCCAATATGTTGATGATACCACCACAATCATCAAATCAAACAACGATGATGTCATCAATCTTATCAGGATTCTAGCAATTTTCTCTAAACTTTATGACCTTAAGATCAATTTCAATAAGTCCAACCTGATTAGAAACCATGTGAACCAAACTGAGATGTATACACATGCTTGGCTGCCAACAGGAAGCATTCCTATTCTCATACCTTGGCCTTCCACTCATCCCTCATGACTACCAAGTGTGGCATGGAATCCAATCATACACAAAATAAACCAACATGTAAATTCCTTGGAAAACAACTACCACTCCCCAGTGGGTCAACTACCCCTACTTAATGCCATTCTTACACCCATTATCACATATCATCTATCATGTATCCCACTATTATCCACTATTATCATGACCATTGATAAGATCTGACATAAATTTCTATGGGAACACTAGGGCAAGAAGCTCCATTTGGTCAACTGGGATATCATATGCATCCCCAAAGAAGATGGTGGATGGGGCATCATCAATATAAAACTCCATATCTTATGTCTCATACACAAAATCACAACATCCATTTGAAATAAAGAGAACAAGCTATGGACGAACATATTCATAGACAAATACCTTTTGAGAGAAGCACCCTAGTCCTTCAATGCCTCCAAAACATCATCACCTCTACGGGAACATTTATCCAACACCCTCCACATCATATCTGACACCATCCAAACCACACCAAACTTTTGGATCAACACAAAATTTGGCTACATCTGTAATGGCATGGCCAATAACTCATCAATCTCCAACTACCATCCACTCCATTTCACAATCCTTTCCTTATTATAACAACAACCAAGCCCTAAAAAAAAATAGGATCCAATTGAAACAACATCCTCAAGACCTTCCCTAGAGGCTGGACTGAACAAACCACATATTCAGATATTCTACAACAACTTGAATACAACACATCCAACCACAACACATGGATATGGGGTAATAGATATACTATCAATAATGCTTATAGATTCTTCTCATTTAGAGGATAGACAACACGATACAAGATTATATGGAGGATGAAATGCCCACGTAAAATTCACATCCTCATTTGGCTAATATGCCATGATAGAGTGCCAATTGATATGATTTTGAGAAATAAAGGAATACAAGGAACATCTAGATTCATTCTATGAAAAAATTATGAGGAAAATACATAAAATCTTTTCTACAGATGCCACACATCCAGATGGATAAACCACTGCCACCACCACACTTGCTAACACTAGTATCAACACCATTCACAGACTTCAAAACACTCAAAGTAGAACTGATACATACCAAATACATGATACTTTGATAGCTACAATCAAATGGTTCATTTGGACATCTCGTAATAAGATTCTATTTGATAATGACAATATATCTATACCATAAATTTTATAGCAGGTGAACACAAACTATCATCACTTCCTACATGGCAAGTTTCTTAGGAGATAGAATTCTCAAGGAGCAATATAGCCAGATCATAGAACTTAGCAACATGAGAGCACATAATGAACGATAGATCGAAGGAGGAAAGGAAAACTAAAGAACTGTCTCATTTTTCTACTTTAATAGCCAGACACGTGGTATAATATATCTTTTGACACATGATTCAGGAATTTTGGAGGAATGTAATATTATAACACTACTCTACAGTAGGGATACACCCCTGGTGATCATATCCCATCTATACTTTTAGCAGTAGTTGTTTATTTTCAACAATTGTAGAACTTTAAAATCATGGCTTTGATGCAGTTCGCATGAGCCATATCATCAATACAAGGAACTTAATTATCTAAAAGGTCACACTCTCTATCACACACTCTATCTTTAACACACAATCTTTCACACACACAACACTACACTATCTCACTCAAAATGTGGACCACACACTCACCCACTCAACAAAACACGTAAGCCCACAATCCTTTTCACACACTCAACCATACATCTGGCCAATCACCCACCCTAGAGGCATCCACTTCCTCCAAATCTCCCCCAAAATTCCAAACTCAAATATCCCCCCACCAAAAATTCCCCTTCCTGCCAAGTGCCTACAACAACCTAGCAGTGCCGATTTCATCCCATCACATGCCCAAAAACTCACACACGTCCACTAGGGACTTTGAAGGCCATTTCCATAAGCCCTCTTCCACACACCTACTTCCAGGAAACCTCTTCCCTTGTTGTGCACAATTGAGGAAGCGCTACACCGAATTCAACATTGTCACACCCCCTTCTAGACCCCCTTCGATGGTCACTTCATCAACAAACATTGCTATTCATCCTCTCTCTACGTTTGATCCTTGTCATCCTCTCTCTACCTCTGCTCCTTTGCAGTGCCTATCTACAGTCATGGAGCATATCTCTGGTGCTAGATTGAAGAACTCTAATGATGACTTCTAAGATATGATGATGCTTGCTAATGCAAGGAGGGTACTGAAGCTAGTGGCAAAAAATAAGTCAACAACTAGAGAGGAGGAAAGCCCTTCAACTCCAGTAGCTCTTCAAATGTAAAGTGAATATTTTCTATTATAAAGAACCCAACTTTGTTGTCTTAGACCTATTGTTGTAATGCATGAATTACTTACTGGAATGTGTTTACATGTTGCTGAAATGCGCCTATTTCTTGCTGGAATGATCTTTACATTGATGCCTAACTTATATTCTATAGCTTTCAAAATCATTTGCAAGCAAAAACTATCACTCAAAGTAGGAGCATTTATCAATCAAAATGCATTGAAATACAAATAGGCTCATTTCTAATAAAATGTAGGTTCATTTATCATTCAAGTAGGTGCATTCACATTACAAGTAGGCACATTCACAATAGAGTACTTTTTATTAATTTACCAAAGGACATACTTTTATATCTTTATGTAATGTGCCTATTTCTTATTGGAATGCACCTAGTTGATATACTAAAATGCCTACTTTTGGTAGAATACACCTATTGTGAATGATCCTAATGCTTGCTAGAATGCTCTTTACATTAATGCAATGGTGTATAATTTATATTATATAGTGCCCAATGTCGCGTGAAAGCACAAAATATCACTTGAAGTAGGTACATTTATCACTCGGAACATGACATATAGTAAGCGCATTGAAAAATAGATAGACTCATTTCCAACAAAAGTAGGCACATGTATCACTCAAGTTGGAGCATTCACATCACAAGTAGGCGCATTCATAATAGAGTACTTTGTATTAATTTACTAAAGTGCATACTTTTGTATCCTGTTGTTATGTGCCTATTGCTTGCTAGAATGCACCTAATTGATATATTGAAATATCTACTTTTTGTGAAATGTGCTTATTGTGAATGTGCCTATTGCTTGTTGGAATGCTCTTTAAATTGATGAAGTAGCACCTAATTTATATTCTATAGCACCCAAAATAGCTTGAAAGCACAAAGTATCACTCTAAGTAGGCACATTTATCACTCAGAACTTGACATATAGTAAGTGCATTGAAATACAAGTAGGCACATTTTTAATAGAAGTAGAAACATTTATCACTCAAGTAGGCACATTCACATTACAAGTAGGCACATTTGCAATAGATTACTTTGTATTAATTTATTAAAGTACATACTTTTGTATCTTGCTATAATGTGCCTATTGCTTGTTGGAATGCACCTATTGATTTACTAAAACACCTACTTTTTGGGGGAATGCGTAAGTGTCTATTACTTCATATAAAGGGAATACTTTTGACACATGTGTAGGTGCATTTCTAATAAAAGTAGGCACATTGACAATATTGTACTTTGTATGAATTTACTAAAGGGCATACTTTTGTATCTTGTTGTAATGCGCCTATTTCTTACTGCAATGAGGCTAATTGATATACTAAAGCACCTACTTTTGTGTGAATGTGCCTACGACTTGATGTAAAATGCCAATTTAGTTTGCTAACTTATTTAAATGTGCCTAATATTTCCAATTGGGAGGATCCTTTTTAAAAGGTACCTAACTAAGGGACAAACTTCATATATACGTCAAAAGCGTTTTGGTGGTGACTATCCAAGGTTACTAGCAATTGTAGAAAAGTTCAACACCCTTTCTCAAGCAAATAATGAAGCATTGAAAAGGGACAAAGTCAAGTTGTTGTTAGTTGTATTGTTCAATCACTTAATGTTCCCTAGTGGATCAAGTCGTATCATGAACTGTCTATATCCTTATGCAAATGATTTAGATAATGATAAGCTGCAATAGCAAGCATAATCTTGATGGACTTAACCATGGCCACTGGGGAAAAGGTTTCATCATAGTCAACACCTTGAACTTGTATGAAACCCTTTGTAACCAATTTTCCCTTATATGTTTGTACCTTACCATCCATGTCGGTCTTCCTCCTAAAGACCTACTTGCACCCTATGGGTTTTACCCCTTCAGGTGGATCCACCAAAGTCCATACTTTGTTGGTATACATGGATTCCATCTTAGATCTCATGGCCTCAATCCATTTCTTAGACTCTGGTCCTTCTTTAGCATCTTGATGGGAAATTGGCTCATAATCTATGACCAATTCACTTTCTTCTTGAGTTGCAAGCTATCCAAATCTTTTAGGTTCAAGGCGTGTCCTATTAGATCTACAAGGTTCCTGTGTCACTTAAGGAATTTGAGATTCCACAACACTTTATGAATCTCTAGGTTTCTCTTGTACATCTAATGGTTCAATGTTTTCTTGTTGGTCTCAAACCTCTTCAAGTTCCACTTTTCTCCCACTGATTCCTTCAGAAATGAAATCCATCTCAAGGAATGCGGCATCCCTAGAAAAAAACAATTTGTTGTTAGTTTGGAAATAAAAGTGATATCCTCTTGTTTCTTTAGAATATCCAACAAAATAACATTTATCAGATTTGGGACTAAGCTTATCAAGAAACATTTTCTTGACATAAGCGTCACATCCCCAAATCCTCATAAAAGACATATCGGGACACTTCACATTCCATATCTCATATGGTGTCTTTTGAACTGATTTAGATGGCACTCCATTTAGTGTAAATGTGATAGTTTGTAGAGCATACCCCCAAAAGGTAGTCAAAAGCTCAGATAAACTCATCACATCACACCATATCCAGTAATGTTTGATTCCTTCTTTTTGACATACCATTATGTTGATGTGTTCCAGGTTGGATTCCACTAGGATACAATCCCATGGGCTCTAAAAAGGTCCAAAAACTCTTATCCTAAGTATTCTCCAACTCAATTAGAACGAAGTGCCTTTATAATTTTACCAAGTTGGTTCTATACTTCATTCATAAACTCCTCAAACTTTTCAAGAATTTCTAACTTATGTTTAACCAAGTGAACATAGATGTAACTACTGAAGTTATCAGTGAAGGTAATGAAGTTTTAATACTCACATTAGTATGTATGAGTCCTAATAGATCACTAGCCCTCTAATTATTACAAGTGAAAGGGGTCTTAGCCATCTTGCCCATCAAGCAAGATTCACATGTCTCTATTGATTCAAAATCAAAAGAGTCCAGATAACTATATGTATGGAGTCTAGATATGTGAGTCTCATTTATGTGCCCTAGACGACAATGCAAAAAGTTTATTTTGTTTGAGTTTTTGAGTTTTAGTCTTTTGGTAATAATGTTATATACATTTGTCTTTATATATAACAAGTAAAGACCATAAGACATTGGGGCACTTCCATAAAAGATCCCATCTTTTGTAATAGAACATCGACCACATTTAATATGGAATTCAAATGCATCCTTGTCCAAAAAAGATACAAAAATGATGTTTCTATTTATAGCAGGTTCATAATAGTAGTTCTTTAACTCTATTACAAGCCCCATGGGCAGAGATATACTATAGGTTCCATTTGCGTTGGCCGCAACTCTTGCGCCATTAGCAACTCGCAGTTTCACTTCACCTTTTCCCAAAGGCCTACATCTGTTTAGATCTTGAAAATGTGAACATATGTGAGATCCACATCTGGTATCTAGTACCCATGGTGATGAAGTAGATAAATTTATCTCAATAATGTATATCCCTAAAGTGGATATCACCATCCCCACCTTCGTCTTCTTGAAAGCCTTCAAGTACAAAGAATGAGTTCCTCTTCTACTTTTATTTCTCCTTATCTTGAGTGTTGAAAATTTGGATTTAGTCTTGACCCCAAAATTCTTCTTGGTCTTTCTTTGATCCTTGAACTCAACTCCACTAATCAAAATCACGGGCTTGTCCTTTTTCAATTTTGCTTCAACATGAATCAACATGGCAAGCAAGTATGACATCTGTCCAGCTGCATTATTCACGTGATAACATGCAATAAAGCAGCTATATGATTCTGGCATAGTCTTTAGAATCATATCAGTGGACAACTCTTGTATCAAAGTGAATCTCAGTTCTTCAAGATGATACACATGTCAAATCATATTTAGTACATGTTCTTCTACTGAGGTTCCCTCTGTCAGGTTTGACTCAAGTAGCACCTTTAAGATAGCATCCCTTTCTTGTTTGTCAAGACTGAGTGTTACCTTCATAAGACATGTTACCATCTCAAGAATACTCATGTCCTCACTTTTCTCATACAGCTCATAGATCATGCATCTTAGCATAAGATACTTTATTTGCAAGGCATCATTGCAATGCTTCCAGTAGTCATCCACATGTGCCCTAGGTGCATCAAGAGGAGGTATTTCAGGTACTAGTTTTTCAAGGACGTAAAGCTTGCACTCTTCATTGAGTACCCTTCTCAAAGTCCAAAACCAGACATGGAAATTTCTCCCGTCAAGTTTGTCCTGCTTTAGGAACAATTGCAAATCATATTTTCTTGTCATTTGGTTCTATAAGAGAAGATTTGCATTTGTCAAAAACCATTTTTTATTTGATTTGATTTGAAATTTTGACGATATTAATTAGGTCTTTAATTATTATCACTCCCACTATTTTATTCGAATTAACAACCCTCAATATCAATTTGGAATATTGTAGCGTACAATATTCTAGTGAGCCAGACCCAAGATAATTCAACTATGGCCCAATCAAAACCGCAAACACACTCATCCATCAAGGTAGGAAATTCTTGCCAATTGCATCATATGCAATTCTGGATAGATGATATGTGCAATCCCTTGCCATAATCACATGCATGTGTATGGGCCCAAATGCTCTAAGAATAACCAGTCAAGCCTGAACCAAAAGATGACATGATAATGATGCAACCCGTAGAGGTGGAACCTACATTATTACTATCACACTTATATGAGATAGATGACGCATCCCGCAGAGGCAGAACCTACGCTTAGTCAATCAAGATTTTCATGTGTGTCACTTTTGGAAAGCATCTAAGACTTGATATTTCAATTGAGGGAGTTTGTATAAATACATATACTTTATCCAATCACCGTATATATAGTACACATCACATACATTCTATATCCCACAATGAAAACATGCAATAAACGGAAGCGATGGTTATGTCTAGCCTAATGTAAACCCTTGGAGCCACAAGGAATTACGTCATATAGGCATACATCACATGAAGAAACTTGTTGTTGATGAAGATACATGCTTGTCAATCTAGGTTGATTGGTTCAACCCTTGAATAGATCATCTTGCCTCTTGGCCACTTGTTAGGTCATCTCAGTGATCGTCTAGTCCATATCTCCACCATATGTTGGCTCCTCCAGTGAATCGGTTGGGTCCACCAAGCAATCAGTCAGGCTCTTCCTCCATGTCCTCCATGGTCCTTCAATCAGTCGACTCGTGTTTGGGACATCTTCATCTTTGTCATAATAGGAAAGTAAAATATCATACTTTTACATAATTATAGATAAACCTTGAGTTACATTTGAGGGGATCAAGGATAGGAAAGAATTAACTTTACATTGGGAAGATAAGATAGAGGCTCAGTATGCAGACCGAGATAAATGGATAAACCAACCATACAACCATGCACAAAGTTTAGGGGTTATTGTCCATAACCATGCTATACGTCCACCATCAAAACCACTTTTAGGGTGACATGTGTAAATATCATATATATACCATATATATTAGTTTGGGATTATCATGGTATTTGGATCTGACAAGATATTATCCGCATCACATGCAATAATATGACAAAATCAAAATCTGATCATATCGATTATCCCATAATATAACAAATTGATGTTGGCTCTTATACCACTGTAGGGGAAATATGGATACAAAGCATGAAGCAGAAACAAAAACTATATGTACCATATTCCCATAACCAGTAGATCGTGTCGATTACTATAATGCAGGAAGGATGGTTTTGAGGATATATCTAATCTTAGAGCAAGTCCAGTGACAATCCTCATCATTGTAGATGTGCAACTCTGAATCCTGGTTGCATTGGGACTCATCATATTGGATGGACCAAAAAATCTCAAATTTTCACAAAAAATCTAGAAATTTTGCAACCTATGACAGCCCAGACAGTCATCTAGAAACCCATATAGTAGTTTGGCATAGCTCAAATGTCCATTTGATTGTTTCCCAGTTGTACATGAAATTGGCAATTTGTTTCCAATTTATATCCCATATTAACTTACACAACAAGTAATGTGTAACTCAAATGAATTAGGAAATATTTAGAACCTTCCCTTGGCCGAACTGAACCATCTCGCTCATGTGAGACAACCATCTCAGTTCACCGAGATGATCGTATAGTGACCAGATTCGAGCTGATCTATTTAGTCAGTTCACTTCCTTAGCCAATTCAAAATCATAATTGGCATGACTCCCTAGACACTTGTATCAACACTTGAAATGGCTATTTGGCACTTCTAGATAGCCGTCTCAACACTTCAGATGGGTTTTTGGCAGTGTTGTCAGCCTATTTGTTGACTAAATCAAATATCTAAACACTTTAGTATTTAATTCAACCATCATTTGACATCTGAACTCCTCTTCTACGTCAAGAACTATGTTTGTGACCCTATAGGTACCATATTATGTTGGCAGTGAATGTCCATAACAACTTATGACATCACAAGCAATGAGTGGTGCCTAGTCAGACATTAATGCTACCCAAGTAAATGGAAAGCTGGAGAACAACTTCAACCTACAATCTATGTATGGTGTTGTAGTGTTTGTATAGTTCCTTTGTCACTGATGTCTAGATTGAACTAGAGGGATGGATCAACCACCCTCATTATTATTCAATCTTGTTTCTTTAACAAAGAGCAGATTATCTGAGATATATGTAAGCTGATTATCACATATTGACTCACATGTGCACAACCATGCATTTCTCAGTCTCACTAATCAAGTGGCCTAGGACATCACACTCTAGTAGGAGGGACAAATCCCATATCTATCACTCACAATCAATCTCCATGTGTCAAAGACACCCAATCATCACTATTATAACAATCCATGTTTCAGGACTACGTTTGATGATGTCAAAGCATACCAAATGGCATGTGTTGAGTGAAGTGATTTTAGGTCTAAGAACCACAACCACCACCATCGCAATGAGACCTAACTATGACTTCCATGATGATGGCTTCCATGTGTCAGTCTCTCAATGGGTTTGTCTATTCTTCTCTAACATGTATTTTTGTGCTTGCCATATCATGACTAATGAGATTAAGTCATCAACCAATTCAAGCTCTGATCTTATGTGTTATTATTGTCTATCAACCTTCCACAATAAGAACCGATCATGGACATAATGAGAATATGTATATGCATTCTTAAAATATGTATGATCACATCCACAAGGGTAGTAACTTGAATACATGCTTCATTGAGTAATATGATTCTCTATACATTTATATTGTTACATCATTATCTCATAACTAAATTAAATAGAATAAATCTGAATCTTGCATTTTATTAAAAATAAAATCAATTTTACGGTCATCCTATGATTGGCTCTCTAGGCATACTTAACCAACAAAAATACACTCTGGAAGTACTTTTTCTAGAAAGATGTCACATTGTTTAATCAAAATGGTATATTGAAAGCTATATTCTAGACCTTGTGTGATAAAGATATGATATATATGTATATAACTTGATTGGATGGGTTCAAAGTGCTGGATTAAGATCCAATGGTCAAGAGATCTAGGGGGATTTGCTTGGGAAACCTGCCACCTCGAACCTGGGCCTACCTCACAAGGTGGTGCCCTTCTTGCTTGTGTAGCCCAACCACGATTCTAGGATATTGCTCCTTGCCCGCTGGATGTCGCTAGTGATATCTGGTCACTGGATACTACCCTGACCGCTTCTCTAGTAGACTTATAGGTCTGTGTGCATGGGTGTCTTTGGAGTCACATGCTTTCCAGAGATGAGAGGAAAGGTGGGTGCCAATCCTCCAAACACACTACAAAGGAGAAGGTTGATCTCCTAGAGAAATGGTGGACGTGATGGCACATCAAAATGGCCCATGAAGGTTAGGGGCAATGCCCGACTCTCAATACCATCACTATATAGGAGGAAAAAGGAGTCTGGAGGACAAGCTAGGTCTTAGGAGAGGTGGAAAAGAGAGGAAGGAGAAAGGAAGTTAATGAGGATATGAAGTGATGAAAAGAGTATTAAATGGGGCTGATTGGGGTTCCATGGAGTGGTTAGGTGTTGTAGAAACATTGGCGTTGAGCCATCATATGGAGGTGGAAGATGAAGTTAGGCACATTAGATCTAGGTGTCATTCCATTACAAATAGATCATATGGTTGTGATTGGTCGAAATGAAAAATAGAGAACAATTTAAGTTGAGTCGAGACCCTACTTAGCTACTGTGACGCCTTTCACCACACAAAGCTAGATTACTCAAAATAAAATGTTGAATTATTACTAATCAAAATATTATCACAAAACAGGGTAAATTAAAACCATTTTACAAATTAAAGTCTCAAGTGGAAGTTTATCATAACAATCCTTCAACATAGGACATCTATATTCATTATATGCACAAGATAATACATATTTATGTTCATAGGCTATCAAGCCACAATTATTCCATTTCACAACCTATTTATATGTACATGACATTTATACACAAACATGGCATAAAGCCAAAATCTAAGTGTCAATATACAATACAACAAAATCTCCACAAAAAAACAGCGTACATGGATGACAAATAGGACTATACTACAAGACTCTAACTAGTAGCATTTCCAACCTTTGTTAACTACTATTCACTCTGCTTCTCTGCACCTACACCACGACCTCGACCTCCTCATCCACGACCACCTAAAAAGTTGTAGAACCCACAGAGTGAGACCAAATGTCCCAGTGAGAGATATAACTCCTTGCCAACGTCTATTACATGCATAGAACTATAAAGAGAAGTAAAAAATATGGGTACTATCATTCAAGTAGTTTAAGTAGTTACAAATGAGCAGTAAAACATTTTATACTATAAAAAGTAATATGAAGAACATGTATAACTATCATAAACTAAACAGTACAAGAAATAAGGCAGGGGGTTATCCAATGTGATTCATATTTGACCCTAAACAATTATGCTACACGGTTGATTAACCATTTTTATGCCCTAAGAATTTGAGGCATACCACTCAAATCCAAACGACCACTGCTAAGTTGAAATCCATACCATACACAATTTATGGAAGAGTCGGACCCCAAGATCATCACCAACACTACTCAGTCAGTTTGAGTCAGCAACACAGTGATATAACAGTCGAACTACAAAGACAACAACTTGTAGTCAAAGCTATAGTCTTGTAGAGATAGCAACTCATAGTTAAGGCTATGGTTCTATAAAACAACTAGTCTGCCTTGGTACATGGCATAACACTAGAGAACTGGATCACACATGGCCATTCAATATTAAACAATATACCACTATTTAACAATTTAAGGATACAAGGAGTTATCACTCGTACCCCACACATTCAACAATATGCACTCTGAGTTTCCTGGTTAATCATTTCACTATACAACTATATACTGACGCTGAAGATGGATTTATGGTATAGGGCAACTACATTATTAGGGTTTCACTTGATTAGATATACCATTTGGGTATCTTTTAATGCTTCAATCAAGCTACAACGTATTATCCCTAAACAAACTCTACAAAATTAAGGTAAGACGAAACTTTAAAAGATATAACATGTATTAAATGAGGATTTATCTCATTATCATATGGAACTTGTAATACTGCTATTCATAAGATTATAATTAAGGTCACATCACTATGTGATATCAATTCCACAATTTATACACAAGGTACTTGCTAGGTCATTAGACCAATTTGTATGCTCCTACACATTCAATATCACAAAAAGCCTCAACATTATCCATAATCACCACTCTATATTGCATAGGGCTCACCATAGCATTAACTTAGCTATGCCATTCATCTCGCCTGCAAATTAGTGTTACACTAGTAGGAGAGAGAAACCACTATCATAGAGTAACAATATTCAAATAAAGTGAACACACTTATCATGTTATGATCAAATTATAGATAGGATCTATATGTACCCGATTAGGGTTTCATAGCATCATACCAACTCTAAACCCTAATTCCATCACTTCCCATATTTTTGGAGAGTTAAGCATTACTATTAATGACTAGACATTGCTAACCACAACACTTATATGTGGATCATTACTATATGTATTGACCATTTTCATACTTACATGTATGAGTCTCACCTACTCACAACGCACATGTCTCGACCTCCCAACACATGGGTGTTGACCTAAACAACAACGGGGTGTTACGACCTCCTACCTGTAGCCCGATGTCGTGATTACCATCTATACTTGAATACAACTGAGATACCACCTAAACACAACATCATGACAGAAACATAAGGAAACACCCAACATGGAGTTGCAACCCAAGGTTATGACCCAAACCAATGGGATGTCTTGACCACGACAGAACAACATCACGACCATAACCCTCGAGCAACGTCTCAACTGTGTCACAAACTGATAGCCATCAGGGCATCACAACCAAGATGATAACTAGCAATCGGTCTAAGGTTTAAGGAAGGTGTCATGACTGAAACCACCCACTAAGGAGTGTCAAGCATAATAGAAGAACAAGAGATGTCTTAACCATATGCTCAAATCCATAGTAGGGTAATCAAACATCAACAAGGTGGATAACGCTCTAAATTATGGTGTTCATCAAACCCTAAACATGATAAGAGAAGATCATCAAAAGAAATATATTTAGAGAGGGGAAACTAAGTTTCTTATGAATAAATAAAAGATCATAACTTCTTGTTATACAAGAATAATGAATCATGTAGAAAGTAGTATAACATCAGGTATAAGGATGCACATAATAGGGTTAGGAAGAGTTATAAAACCCACCTATTTAAAGGATAAACAAACTCCTATGATCTCAAGCTCCAAAAGTTTCAACCAGGCTTCAGTACCGCAACCAAAGGTTCACCTCCGAGAAAAGAAAGAGACCATAGTCACAAAAAAGTTCAAGAAGGAAGAAAAATAGACCTAGCTGATCCAAAGGAGAAAGGAGAAAAGAGAAAGTATCATCATTTTATTTGGTTAGGAGTTCCTCTACAACAGCCATCATGGATTTCTCACAGCCTTTGGCAAAGAAAGAAGAAGGAGATGGAGATTTTAGGAGTGAGGAATCATCATCAAGATTAAGACCACTTACCAAGAGAAGAAATCTCCACAAAATCACCACCAAGATGTTGATCTAGCACAAGATCTTCTCCTAGAAAGGTAGATCAGCCACCAGGGCCTCAAGATCTGACCTCTTCTGCTCCAGAAGCTCCAAAGACAATCTCAAGGTAGAAGAAGAAGTGTGGGGCCAAAAAGATTTTCTTGTTAGGAAGAGAAGGGGTTATGTATCCCAAAGAAGGAGGGAATTATAAGATCTTGAGGTGTCAACATATTAGACAACCAAGGGACACTTTCCCATCAAGGAAATAACCTTATTTCCCCTTGCATGAATAAATAGAAATGTCCATGTTTATCCACCTAGGTGTCATGACCTCTAAGGTTAGTTTCCCTCATATCTCAATCGATACACTTCAAGGTGGAAACCCTAGATCTCACGTGTACATGGTCGAGACACTAGAAGACAAGGTGTTTCCACCCAGCCTTCACATTGTTGTCTTAGTCGCAACCATGCATCCAAAGCATATTCGATCATGACCCTCATCACAAGTGGTGTAAGGTTACAACACTCAAACCACAAGTCTATCACTTATCAACTATGCAAACCCTAGAAACCCTTATTTCACATGATGATGTCACACCATCATTCATGATTCAAACAAGGTGCCCCATTGCATCATCTCCTCTCTCATGATACCAAGATACAAAAAACACCCTCTTCATTTGACACTTTGCAAAATAACCCTCTCTCATGAATAAACTACAAATTTGTCCAAAACATACACATATATTGCAAGATAGCTCAAAAATTTGTCAAATTGGACCAAGAATGAAAATATACGCTTGTCACATAATATTAAAATATTTTAAGAACTTAGATTAAGGTTTAAGCATCTCATTATATAAAGTAAAAACAATTAAGCATTAAGCTAGGTCAGGAGTCTTACAACTATAAACCCCTAATATGGATTTCTCCCCCAAAATCCTATGCAAAAAGAGATGGATACTTCTTCCACATCTCGTCTTCAAGATCCCACGTGGCTTCCTCAATGACATGATGATGCCATAAACCTTGACTAATACAATGTCCTTTTCCCTCAACTTCTTGATCCTTTTATCTGAGATTAAAACATGACCTTCTACATAAGATATGACATTATTTAATTCTACTTCAACGGCCTGAAGAGTCAACTCCATATCAGGGTGACACTTCCTCAACATAGAGATAGGAAATGCATGATGTAACTTCTATAACACATATGGCAAATCCAACTTATAAGCCACCTTCCCAATAGGTGCAACTATAAGATAAAGTCCCATATAACATGAGATAACTTACCGTTATTTCCATACCTTAGTACACCCTTCCAAGGAGAGACTTTGAGATACACCATGTATCCCACTTGGAACTGTAAAGGCCTATGATGGTTATCAACGTAAGATTGTTTTCTATCCTGTGCTGCTTTCAACTACTGTTGAATGACTTCGATCTTTTCTATCATCTGTTACACTAGCTCAGGACCTAAAAGTTGATACCCCCCATGTCATACCAACACAAAGGAGATCTATAACGTATCCCGTATAATGCTTTATATGGTGCCATTTCGATGCTCCTCTGATAGCTATTATTGTAGGCAAACTCTATCAAGCTAAGGTGTATATCCCAACTGCCCAAAAACTACAATACATAGGCTCTTAGTAGGTCCTCTAAAGTCTAAATTGTCCTTTAAAACTATCTATCTATCTGCGGATGGAACGTAGTGATGAACCTCAATTGTGTACCCATCAATGTATGTAGATGTTCCCAAAAGTGACTACTGAACTGAGGACCTCAGTTTGATACTATAGTAGTTGGGATACGATACATACGTAGTATCTCATTGACATACACATGCAAATTTTGCAAGTATATATGTTGTCTTTATAGGAAGAAAGTGTGCTGACTTAGTTAACCTGTCTACTATTACCGAGATGGAATCATGGACTTTGGTTGTTCTTCAAAGTCCAACCACAAAGTCCATTGTCATATGATCCCACTTCTACTGTGGTATAGGCAATGGTTGCAAAGTCTTTTTAGGTTTCTGATGTTGGCTTTAACATGTTGACATACTACACACTTTGCCACAAGCTCTGCTAGATCACAATTTAATCCTAGCCACCAATATAGATAATTTAGATTCAGATACATCTTGGTGCAACCTGGATGCATAGCATACATAGAAGAGTGAGCTTCTTCTAGAACTAACATCCTCATTTTATCTGCATCTAGTACAATTGTTCTTTTATGATAACATATTGTCCCATCCTCAGATTCATGAAATCCCTCATGATTCTCACTACCCACTTCTGCCCAAATCAGTTGCGTTGCAGTATCAGTCTATTTTTCATCTTTAATATGTTGATTCAATGTAAACATTACTTTTAACTGTTCCAATAGACCTATTAACATGGACACCTCCAACTGTACATTCATCTATCCTAAGGAAAATGACATGTCTCTCTTATGGCATACCAAAGCACTTAACTGTGCCTTCTCAGAAGATGATGATGAGGAAGACTTCCTACTCGAGGCATATTCTACCACATTCACCTTCCCTAGATGGTAATATATTGTGCAATCATAACTCTATATCAATTACATCTAGCATTGTTGTTGCATGTTCTACTGCTGCATGGAAAAGATATATTGTAGGTTCTTGTATTCAGTAAAGATCTAACACTTCTCACCATATAAGTAGTGTCTCCATATTTTCAAAGCATGGACCACAACTACTAACTCCAACTCATGTGTTGAATAGTTCTCCTTGTGTTTCTTAAGTTTTCATGAGGTAAAAGAAATCATGTTCCTAACCTGCATTAGCACACAACCCGGACCATTCTTGGATGCATCACAAAAGACTATATAACCCTTTCCCTACTTTGGCAGCACTAACACTGGTGCACTAGTTAATATCTCCTTTAGGATCATAAAATATCGTTGACATCTCTCATCCCAAACAAACGACACATCCATCCTCGTAAGCTTTGCTAGGGGTAAAGCTACAATACTATAGTTCTTAATGAACCTCCTGTAATATCTTGCCAAACCTAGAAAGCTACAAACCTCTGTTGGTATTTTTGACTGATCCCACTCTAGCAATAGATCCACCTTCTTTGGATCTACATAGACTCCTTTGGTAGATATTACATGCCCTAGGAATGCTACTTCCTTTAACCAGATATTGCACTTAATGAACTTTGCATACAATTGATGTTGTATCAGCAAAGTCAAATCCTGACGTAAGTGTTGCTCATGTTGTTGATCATCTCTTAGAGTAGATCAAGATGTCATCTATAAACACAACTACAAATTAATCTAGATGGGGTCTAAAACTTTGTTCATCAGATCCATAAAGGTTGTTGGAGCATTGGTTAGCCCAAATGGCATAACCACAAACCCATAATGACCATACCTTTTCCTAAAGGATGACTTATGTATGTCATCTACCTTAATCCTCAACTAATGATAGCATAACCTTAAATCTATCTTAGAAAAGACTATGGGACCTTGTAACTGATCAAACAAATCATCTATATGAGGAAACAAATACTTATTCTTACTTGTCATCTTATTCAACTTTGGGTAGTCAATACACTGCCTCATCAATCCATCTTTCTTCATTACAAACAAAGCACGAGCACCCCAAGGAGACGTGCTCAGACTAATGAAACCTTTCTCAAGAAGTTCATGAAACTGGTTCTTATGCCCTTTCATCTCTACTGGTGCCATCCTATACAGTGTCCCCACTATAGGTTGGGTACCAAAATCTAGATTGATTTCAAAGTCAATCTCTCTAGGAGGAGGTACACCTGGGAACTCATCGGGAAACACATCCTTGAATTCTTGTACAACTAGCACTTCCTGAATACTAGGACCATTTTCCTTGGTATCCATCACATATGCCAAGAATGCATCGCAACCCTTTGTCACCTGTTGTTGCCCTCTTCCTCTACCAACTATCCCTAAAGATCCAACTTGTGATGGTTGACCATGTCCTTTGCCACTTTGTTGTTGTCGCCGTTGTGATCCTTGATGAATCTGCCTTGTCTGTTGAGTGACCTCTTCATCCTTCACAGGCAGTACCACTTAGTATGACCCAGTTTTCCACACTTAAAATAGGTTTTACCCTCATACCACGACCTAGATAACCTTATAACCGATACTTACGTCGCATTGCGAGCTCCTGTAGGTGGAAAACTATGGCCTCTATCTCTACTATGAGTCCACTTTGAGTGAGTCATTGACCTCTGTTGAGGCGAAGATGTTGAGTACGTGGGTTTCTTGAAGCTTCTAGATGATTGTCCTCAGTACTACATAGGCCACTTCTTAACCTTTGACTCATGATTCTCCACAACTGACTGCTCTACCCTCCAAAGTGACTCCACAAAAGTAACAAACCTCTCCCTACTCTCCAAGGATGACACTGGAGCTATCAACTCAGGACTCAGACCCTTCTTAAAGTGCCAAATTCTCTCCTTGTCCATTACAACCATATGTGGACAAAACCTTAGGAGTTCCATAAACTTAGCTTCATAAGCACTAACTGACATATATCCCTATCAGATGTTCTCAAATTATACAATCTTCTTGTGACACCCCACCATCACACAGACAACAAGGTGACACACGAAAACATGCGGAACCACATATTACTGAAAACATGGGTTAATTAAAACCGATCATAAAAAGTAGATAAACAAAGAAACTATTACATCTAGATTCTATAAGGAAACATGTTATATAAATATTACAAGCCTGATATATTTCCATAGCTTAGGGAAACCAGCTTTCCTGCCAGCACGTGAGTTCATCACCTATTTATACATAACGGGCCACATCAGGCCAGCAGTAGGATATACAAAGCTACATCAGGTAAACATCATAAAACATCATCAAAACACCTCCAAGGACCTGAGAGTACAGGGATGACACTATGACTCTACTACAAAACCACCAAAACACAACATGTCCATCTCTTGCCTTCTACTGCTCTTCTTCCTGCTGCTCGACCACAACCTCGTGACCACCACCACGTCTAGCGTGACCACCTAAAAAGGTTGTAAACCAACGGTGTGAGACACACAGTCCCAGCAAGAAACATAACTCCCCGCAAAAACTATAAAACCTCAGAAGGTTTAAAGAAGATACATCAGATAGCTGGTAAAGACATATAATAAGAGCAACATACTGAGCAAGACTATTATTACCATCAATCTTACCAAGATATCTGGGAGGCATATAACCTGATTTTCTTTATGGAACATTATTGACAAGACAAGATTTATAAGATCTTACCACATAACATAAAGAATGTATAAGTAACTACAAGGTATAATAAGATCAACTACACAAGCAAGGCCTCAACCAATGTTTTATGTTTTTCTTTAAGCAATAAGTACTATTCGGTTGGATTACGTATTATTATGCCTTGAGGAAGTGAGCCGTACCACTCAAATCCCTTCGATTGTGAAACCCAAGTCAGTGCCATTAAAGGTTAATGGAAGAGCCAGACTCCACAACCTCACCACCTCGTGGTCAGTGCATGAGTGCAAAACAAGCAAGACTACAGTCTCATGCTTAAGTGGCCTCAGCCACAGGGTCAGGCTACCCTCTGCCTAGCCCACCTTACTACAAGTATTGACGCTAGTGAAACTGAGCCACGAGCATGATCACCATGTTCTGATCCATGAACACAATCATGCTCTTCGTATCACACATCCTGATCCATGGGCTTGTTCACCATGCTCTAACATATTGAGCAAGGGGCCTAAAACCATGCTCTGGAGTCTACAACCGAAGTTGCACTCAAATCCTCCTCATTTTTGGATAGGAGAAACCACACATATTCAACAATATGCGCTTCTAGGTTAACCCATAGGAAAACCTGTTTCACCATCACCAACTAATGACGATAATGGATCTATATATGGCCAGGGAAAACTACAGGATATGTTGCACTATAATTAATTAGTATATTTTAATTGGATTGTTGAGGCAACCAAGTTGTAAAACATTAATGGCATTGAATTACATTAATGCTGTCATTATCACATTATCATGGGATCTCAATCCCTCATCACAGAAAGCCACTACCTCTCAAGGCATCATCATTTTACATCATCACCTGGGATAACAATCTCTCATCATCAAGAGGATAACACCTCAGTGGGCACTCAACCCTCATCAGGTCCTGAGAGATATCTCATCATACTGGTGATGCATGTTATCTCATCAACAAGAATTATCATCATGCAATGTTATTCAAACACATATACCTCATAGCTCTTACCTGGCTATGAATTCACCTGATACACCTGCATAGTTAGTATGCACATCAAGAGAGAGATAACTTAAAATCACCAAGCATAGATCTTACTGATTATTACGTCATTAGGGTTGCGGATGTGCATTTCATGATTATAATCATATGAGGCATACAGATGTATCAATCACATTATGGTTATCAAATCATAAGCATCCACTTATGCCATTTATCTTATAAACATAAACACGTATCTTGTTATCTGATCTAGCATTATCTTTAAGAATCAAGCATAGCACTGGTTCACAACCCATCATCCATATAAAACCAACAACATATGTGCGATTACAAGACAACACATCACTAGCTAGGGTTTCCAAGTTATGCATAACCCTCACTAAAGGTACTAGCTACTCACGCTAAAAGTGTGACGGGTAGCGTGCCCCTTATCACAGATGGTATCGGGCAGGGTAACAACCCTCACTAAAGGCATGTCGACCAAGGCACTTATCCACATCTATCGATCAACCCACGATAAAGAGCACATCGTGCAACCAGGTCTAAGGTGTGTCGTCCAACTAGAGAGAAAAGACTATGTCCAACAACTCATGTCATGCATCCATGGAAGCATGAGTGTATCATGCAGTTGGGTCTAAAGGACACATTGTGTACCCAAGCTAGATGTGTATCAGGCATCTAACGGTATCGGCTAGGACCCTATCGGCTAGCTAGGGTTAGGGTTGCATCAGGAAACCATCTCACCCCTGCAACAGCCAAGATCGTTGCGCCCAAGCCAATGCTATAACGCCCACAATGTACACATCACCAAATGATACAAGGACACCACAAGGAAGCCTATCATCCAAAAATATCAAGCACACCATATCGACCACCACTAAGGCAAGTACTATGGTTTCACCACTCAATACTATATCGAGCAGCAACCCTACCAACCTGTGTCACCCAAGGCACAAAACAAAGGGACCTATAGAGATAGCAACTAAGCACCATATCGGCTAAGGGGATAACACCTACTAGGAAAAGGGTCATCTCGGTCAAGACATATCACCCAAGGTCACCAACAAGATTAAGATGGTCATATCGGGCACAAAGCTAACCAAACTCAACATGACCACATTGGGAAAAGCTGAACCCAAGGTGAGGGGTGTCGGGAAACATCACCACAAAGGTGTATCGTACAAGGCACAAAGGTTCATCTCGACTTGGTCATCACTAACTCAAGATCACCATCATAAAACCCTAATAGATCAAGAGAGTTGGCTCACCTCTCAACAATCAAGAGAGTGGGGTTTTGCACAACGTCCATCACATATCTCGGGCAACATGATAGATCATTTCCATATCGGCTAGGCTCCCAACCTCTACTAGGTCAACATCCAACCAAGGCTCACCTCTCTAATCCATGGTAAGAGAAGAGTGTTGCCCATGAAACTATAGTATAGACTCACCTCTCAACAACCAAGTGAGAGGAGTGTTGCTTATACCACTAGAGCCGAACTCACTTCTTAAGACCAAATGGAGAGAAAGGAGTTTTGCCCAAGAAACTCTATAAATATGGTTTGGCCACCAAGGTCAAGAACACACCAACAACATGAACATATATCCATAAGATCAAAGATACCATCTAGAGTAAGAAATATATCTAACAAGAAGCATATCCAAAAAGATACATGGCCGATCAAGGTGAAACATAATATGTAACAAGAAAAGGAAGTAGTATAGCTAGGGTTAGAAGTTATGTAACTCGCCTTAAGCAAGCTCCAAGCTCCTAGCACCAAGCTCCCAAGCTCAAGCACCACCTTCAGCCACCACAAGAAGAAGAACAAGACAATTTAGGGCTCGACTACCACTAGAGGAAGAAGAAGACTCCAAGGAGAAGGAGGAGGATCGGTCACCAACTTGCAAAGGCGATGTGTCGCCCACCAAGGAAGGAAAGGAAGAAACACCAACTAAAGCGATCCTAACCAAGAGAAAGGAGAGGCATATATAGGAGAGGGTGAAGGAGAAAACAAGGAGTCACCAACCTAGGGACACTTGTCCATGGGTAAATGCCACCTCCTTATCTCGCCCCATACACATGTCCAAGGCAATTGACACATGCAAGCATCATGCACCAAGTGTCCACAAGGGTGGTGACACAAATGAAGGAAAAGGTCAAGGATGGTCAAAGTCCGACACACCCACATGGGCGATACACTCTCTTGCCTGACACAACCATGGCCGACACAAGGCTCCCAAACACACCCTTGCCCGATACAAGGTCCATCAAGGTAAGGCAAGGCCCAAACAAGGCAAAACAAGACCCAAAAAGGCTCAACCAAGTCCAAGGCAACTCAAGCAATGAGCCCAACCCTTCCTCTCAACTTTAGAGGAAGCAAAGAGAGAGAGAGAGAAACACATCTCAAGGTGACAAACTTGCTCATCAACCCTAGACTTGGGTTACTTGCAAGTAGCACCTCCAACCCTCAACAAAGCACAAGCAACCTTAATCACCACTAGAGGTGATTAGTAAACAACTAAACACAAGGTTTAGGCAAAGCAAACAGGATAAGCCCAAAACAGAGGTCAGGGTCCTTACAAGCCATAAACCTCTACAAAGGGATTTTGAACCCAAAATCCAAAGAGAAAAGTGAGGGATAATTCGTCCTCATCTCCTCCTCAAGCTCCCACATGGCTTCCTCAATGCCACAATGATGCCAAAGAACCTTCACAAGAACCATGTCCTTCCTCTTCAGCTTCTTTACTCTTCTGTCAAGGATCATCACTGGACCTTTCTCGTAGGTCACATCTTCATCGAGCTCAACCTCAACTGGCTATATCATTGTCCCTGTGTCTGGATGACTTTTCTTCAGCATGCTGACATGGAACACCGGATGTAACCTATGCAACTCTGGAAGAAACTCCAACTTATAAGCTACCTTGCCAACATGTGCTACTACTGGTATGGCCCCATAAACTTAGGTGTCAGTTTGCCTTTGTGACCAAACCTTAGCATGCCTTTCCATGGTGAGACCTTGAGATACAATTTGTCTCCCACCTAGAACTCTAAAGTTCATCGATGATTATCTGTGTACAACTTTTGTCTATCTTGTCCCACTTTCAACTTTTGATGTATCACTCTAATCTTCTTTGTTGTCCGATGCACTAATTCAGGACCCAAAATATGATACTCGTCTGATTCATACCAACATAAAGGTGATCTGCACTTCCTTCCATATAGAGCCTCATAAGGAGCCATGTCGATGCTCCGCTGGTAACTATTGTTGTAGGAGAAATCTATCAAACTGAGATGCACGTCCCAACTGCCTCAGAACTGCAAAGCACAAGCTCAGAGAAGATCCTCCAAAGTCTAAATAGTCCTTTGAGACTGTCCATCTGTCTGCGGGTGGAAAGCAGTATTGAACCTCAACTGTGTTCCCAATGCTTTATGTAACTATTCCCAAAAATGACTCGTGAACTGGGGACCTCTGTTAGAGACTATCATTGTGGGTACACCATGCAAACACACTATCTCATCCACATACACCTGAGCAAGCTTCTCTGCTATATACGTTGTCTTTACATGTATGAAATGAGAAAATTTGTCAATCTATCCACTATCACCCAAATGGAATCATGATTCTTAGTTGTCCTTGGCAGAGAAACTATGAAATTCATGGTTATATGATCCCATTTCCACTGCGGTATTGGCAGGGGTTGCAACGCACTTGTTAGCTTCTGATGTCAGCCTTAACCTGCTGGCATACCGCACACCTTGCCACAAACTTGGCTACATCTTTCTTTAAGCCAGGCCACCAATATAGGTTCTTCAGATTGTGTTACATCTTGGTGACTCCTGGATGCATAGCATACATCGATGTGTGTGCTTCCTCGAGCACTAGCTTTCTCATATTATCAACATCAGGGACCACCATCCTACCATGATAACAAACCAGTCCATATTTGAAATCATGGAATCCATCACGCTTCTCACTACCAAACGATGATTTGATCGACTAAACTGAAGCATCTGTTTGCTATGTGTCTTTGATCTGTTGTCTCAACGTAGGCTTTACTTGCATCTGTGTCAACAATCACGCCAACAAGGAGACTTCCATCTATACATTCGTTTGTCACAAAGAGACAAGTATATCCCGCCTATGGCATACCAAGGAACTCAATTTTGCCTTCTCCATAGAGAGAGAAGAAGACTTCATGCTAAGCGCATCAGCTAACACGTTCTCTTTACCAGGATGATAATCAATGGTGCAATCATAATCATTGATCAGCTCCATCCAGTGACGTTGTCGCATGTTCAACTCACTCTATGAGAAGATGTACTTTAAGTTCTTATGATCTGTAAAGATCTGACACACTTCCCCATAAAGACAGTGTCTCTAAATCTTTAACGCATGGACCACCGCTGCGAGCTCCAGATCATGTGTCGGATAGTTGTCCTCATGTTTCTTAAGATTTTTTGAAGCATAAGAAACCACATGATCCTCCTACATTAGCACACATCCTAAGCCTTTCTTGGAAGCATTGCAGAAAACAACATAGCCCTTCCCAGGCTCTGGAAGAACCAACATCGGATCACTAGTCAGCTTCTCCTTCAAGCTTTGGAAAGCTTGCTGACAATGATCATCCCAAACAAAGGGTACACCCTATCTAGTCAACTTTGTTTACAGTAACACGATTACACTGAAGTTCCTTATAAACCTCCGGTAGTATCCTACTAAACTATGAAAACTACGAACTTCGGTTGGCGCCTTCAGTTGCTCCCAATCTGTAACTGACTCCACCTTCTTAGGGTCCACTCTAACTCCTTCTGCAGATGTCACGTGACCCAAGAAAGTCACTTCTTTCAATCAGAACTCACACTTACTAAACTTGGCATACAATTGATATTGGTGAAGAAGAGTCAACGCTTGTCGAAGATGTTGTTCATGCACTTGACTGTCCCGACTATAGATCAAGATGTCATCTATAAAAACTACAACAAACTAATCTAGAAACGAACATAACACTCTATTCATCAGATCCATGAAAGCAGCAGGCACATTGGTTAGCCCAAACGGCATAACCACAAACTCAAAGTGACGATGCCTCGTCCGAAATGCTGACTTTGGTATGTCCTCATCCTTAATCCTTAACTGATGATATCCAGACCATAGATCTATCTTTGAGAACACTCTAGCACCACACAACTGATCAAATAGATCATCTATCCTCAACAACAGGTACTTATTCTTGATCGTGACTTTGTTCAACTATCGGTAATCTATACACAGCCGCATCGACCCGTTCTTCTTCTTTACGAAAAGGACTGGAGCACCCCACAACAATGTGCTCAGTCTGATGAAACCTTTATCTAACAACTCCTGTAACTGCTTCTTCAATTCTACCATCTCGGCTGGAGCCACTTGTACGGTGTCTGAGCAACTGGCTGTGTTCCTGGCACCAAATTGATCTCAAAGCCAATCTCTCGAGGTGGGGGAACACTGGGGAACTCATCGGGAAACACATCTGCAAACTCTCAGAAAACATCCACCTCCTCAAGGCTAGGACCCCTTGCCTTGGTATCTACAACATGAGCTAAGAATGTCGTACATCCTTGTCACAACAATTTCTTTGCCACCATCGCTAATACTAAACACGTCGGAAGAATCTTCCTATCTCCTTGAAAGATCCATCTGTCACCATCGTCATCAAACACTACTTGCTTAGAACCACAATCCAATACAACCTTATACTTTTCTAAGGTATCCATCCCAAGGATCACATTGAATCCATGCATCTCAAGTGGTATAAGATCCACTTGTATATAGTGTCCCGAAAAAGATAGAACACAAGATGGGCACTCCTCTCAAAGCATCGAGGACCCATCAAGAGGGGTTTTTAGCAACATGCTATCTCTCTTACAGCTAACAGGTAAAAGACAGTTTTCAAGCATACTACATGCGATAAAAGAGTGTGTAGCACCCGAGTCAACTAGAACATATATAAAGCAAGGAGAAGACAAATCAGAATGAAATAACTCCATCTGACCTGCCACAACTCGCGGGTTGACTATCACCTCTGGCTGACTCATAGCGTAGAATCGAGTCGTTGCTTGCTGTCCATGTCCTCTGCTTCCTTAGGCAAACGATCCCGCTTGCGACGATTGACTGTGTCCTCACCCTCTGCTACCACTGGGCTACTGTCTATCTGACCCTTGCTGATTCTGCCTCGGCTGTTGTGTCACTTCAACATCTTTCCTTGGGCAGTTTGACCTCTAATGCCTGATCTGACCACAAAGATGACATGACTGGTCTCGTTGTTTTAGCCTAGACGGACCTGTCACTACCACTGAAGTTTTACTATGTGCCTTTGACGGAGAAGAACCATATCCTCTTCCCTTACTCAGGGACCACTATGACGGTGCACTGGAACCTCTTAACCCAGAAGGTGCTGAAAACCTTGGCTTCTTAAAGCCACCATACCTCTACCCCAGAAACTGAGCATGCCTCTTCTTAGTCATGGATTCTCTTTTCTCCCTGATTGACCGTTGAATCCTACATACAGACTCCACAAACGTGGAAAACCTCTCCCGGTTCTCTAAAGCAGCAACAGGTGTGGTCAACTCAGCGCTCAAACCTTTTTCAAACCGTCTGATCTGCTCGTCATCTGTCATTTCCATGTGAGGACAAAACCTCAGTAGGTCCATAAACTTGGCTTCATACTCGATGATGCTCAACGATCCTTGGCACAGATGCTCAAACCGGTTGATCTTCTCATCCAGATATGTCTTTGAAAAGTATATGCTGACAAACTCTCACCAAAAAACCTCCCAACCGATCACCTCACTGGGTCGCTTCTCCTCCTCGATGGCCCACCAGTGGCCAGCACTACCTTTCAGAAGGTAGACAATATGCTTGACTTTGTCTACTTCAGGGATGTCTAGGATCCAGAAGGCCTTCTCTAGACCTGTCAACCACAGATCTGCATTTGCTGGGTCAACCGTTCCAGCATAATCCGAAGCTCTGACTCGACGAAGCCGCTCAAAGGTCTTCCCAATGCCTGATGATTCATCATGGGGAGCTTGTGCTCTTGACGGAGGCACTGACAATCTTTCCACCATGTGATTCGTCGTAGCCATCAACTACCCCATAAGCTGTTGGTAGGTAGGGTTTTCAAGAATTGATGGGTCAAGTTGGGGGACCTCAGGCACCCGATCTTCATGTGCCTGCACTCTAGATCCATCAAATGATGTAACCTCGCTTCTCTCGAAAGAATGTTCTTCGTGGTTTCCAGACATCTTTAAGCTTTTTCTTCCGCTGAGAGTAGAAGATTATTGTAAGAAAATATGGAAAACTCACAAGAACATACACAAACCTAATTCTAGATCCCTGTAGACTCAACGAACCTAGAGCTCTGATACCAAACCAACTGTGACACCCCACCATCACACAGACAACAAGGTGACACACGAAAATGTGTGGAACCACATATTACTAAAAACACAGGTTAATTAAAATCGATCGTAGAAAGTAGATAAACAAAGAAACTATTACATCCAAATTTCTGTAAGGAAACATGTAATATAAATATTACAAGCCTGATATATGTCCACAACTTAGGGAAACCAATTGTCCTTCCAGCACATGAGTTAATCACCTGTTTATACATAACGGGCCACATCAGGCCAACAACATGATATACAAAGCTACATCAGGAAAACATCATAAAATATTGTCAAAACACATCCGAGGACCTGAAAGTACAGGGATGACACTAGGACTCTACTACAAAATTGCCAAAATAGTAGCATGTCCATCTCTTGCCTTCTACTACTCTTCTTCTTGCTGCTCAGCTGCAACCTCACGACCACCACCACGTCTAGCGCGACCACCTAAAAAGGTTGTAAACCAACAGGGTGAGACACATAGTCCCAGCGAGAAACATAACTCCCCGCCGAAACTATACAACCTCAAAAGGTTTAAAGCACATAAAGTAGATAGCTGGTAAAGACATATAATAAGAGCAGCATACTGAGCAAGACTATTATTACCATCAATCTTAGCAAGATATCTGGGAGGCATATAACTTGATTTTCTTTATGGAACATGATTGACAAGATAAGATTTATAAGATCTTAATGGTAAGATTTATAAGATCTTACTGATTATTATGTCATTAGGGTTTCAGATGTGCATGCCATGATTATAATCATATGAGGCATATAGATGTATCAATCACATTATGGTTATCAAATCATAAGAATCCACTTATGCCATTTATCTTATAAACATAAACAAGTATCTTGTTATCTGATCTAGCATTATCTTTAAGCATCAAGCATAGCACTGGTTCACAACCCATCATCCATATAAAACCAGCAACATAAGTGTGATTACAAGACAACACATCACTAGCTAGGGTTTCTAGGTTAAGCATAACCCTCACTAAAGGTACTAGCTACTCATGCTAAAAGTGTGAAGGGTAGCGTGCCCCTTACCACAGATGGTATCGGGCAGGGTAACAACCCTCACTAAAGACCTGTCGGCCAAGGCACTTAGCCACAACTATTGATCAACCCAAGAATAAGAGCACATCGGGCAACCAGGTCTAAGGTGTGTCGTACAACTAGAGAGCAAAGACTATGTCCAACAACTCATGTCATGCAACCATGGAAGCATGAGTGTATCGTGCAGATGGGTCTAAAGAACACATCATGTACCCAAGCTAAATGTGTATCAGGCATCTAACGGTATCATCTAGGACCCTATTCGCTAGCTAGGGTTAGAGTTGCATTGGTCAACCATCTCACCCCTGCAACGACCATAATCATTGTACCCAAGCCAACGCTATAACGCCCACCATGTACACATCACCAAACGATACAAGGGCACCACAAGGAAGCATGTCGTCCAACAAGATCAAGCACACCATATCGACCACCACTAAGGCAAGCACTAGGGTTTCACCACTCAACACTATATCGGGCAACAACCCTAACAACCTGTGTCGCCCAAGGCAGAAAACAAAGGCACCTACAAAGATAGAAACTAAGCACCATATCGACCAAGGGGATAACACCTTCTAGGAAAAGGGTCACCTCGATCAAGACATATCGCCCAAGGTCACCAACAAGATTAAGATGGTCATATCGGGCACAAAGATAACCAAACTCAACATGACCACATCAGGTAAAGCTAAACCCAAGGTGAGGGGTGTCGGGCAACATCACCAAAAAGGTGTATTGTGTAAGGCACAAAGGTTCATCTCGGCTTGGTCATCACTAACCTCAAGATCACCATCATAAATCCCTAATAGATCAAGAGAGTTGGCTCACCTCTCAACAATAAAGAGAGAGGGGTTTCGCACAACCTCCATCACATATCTCAGGCAACATGATAGATCATTTCCATATCAGCTAGGCTCCCAACCTATACTAGGTCAACATCCAACCAAGGCTCACCTCTCTAATCCATGGTGAGAGAAGAGTGTTGCCCAAGAAACTATAGTATAGACTCACCACTCAACAACCAAGTGAGAGGAGTGTTGCCTATACCACTAGAGCCGAACTCACTTCTCAAGACCAAATGGAGAGAAAGGAGTTTTGCCCAAGAAACTCTATACATATGGTTCGGCCACCAAGGTCAAGAACACACCAACAACATGAAAATATATCCACAAGATCAAAGATACCATCTAGAGCAAGAAATATATCTAACAAGAAGCATATCTGACAAGATAAATGGCCGATCAAGGTGAAACAGAATATGCAACAAGAAAAGGAAGTAGTATAGCTAGGGTTAGAAGTTATGTAACCCGCCTTAAGCAAGCTCCAAGCTCCTAGAACCAAGATCCCAAGCTCAAGAACCACCTTCGGCTACCTCAAGAAGAAGAACCAGGCATTCTAGGGCTCAACCACCACTAGAGGAAGAAGAAGACTCCAAGGAGAAGGAGGAGGATCAACCACCGACTTGCAAAGGAGATGTGTCACCCACCAAGGAAGGAAAGGAAGCAACACCAACTAAAGGGATCCTAAGCAAGAGAAAGGAGAGGAATATATAGGATAGGGTGAAGGAGAAAACAAGGCAAGGTGTCACCCACCTAGGGACACTTGTCCATGGGCAAATGCCACCTCCTTATCTCAACCCATACACATGTCTAAGGCAATTTCCACATGCAATCATCATGCACCAAGTGTCTACAAGGGTGGTGGCACAAACGAAGCCAAAGGTCAAGGATGTCAAAAGCCGACACACCCACATGGGCGATACACTCTCTTGCTCGACACAGCCTCATGGCCGACACAACCATGGCCAACACAAGGCTCCCAAAAACACCCTTGCCTGAGACAAGGTCCATGAAGGCAAGGCAACGCCCAAACAAGGCAAAACAAGGTCCAACAAGGATCAACCAAGCCCAAGGCAACTCAAGCAACAAGACCAACCCTTCCTCTCAACTCTAGAGGAAGCAAAGAGAGAGAGAAACACCTCTCAAGGTGACAAACTTGCTCATCAACCCTAGACTTGGGTTATTTGCAAGTAGCACCTCCAACCCTCAACAAAGCACAAGCAACCTTAATCACCACTAGAGGTGATTAGCAAACAACTAAACATAAGGTTTAGGCAAAGAAAATAGGATAAGCCCAAAACGGAGGTCAGGGTCCTTACACTTCTCATCCAAAGTACCGACTTACGGACTCTCATAAGAATTCTTCCCAAGTAATCATGGCACCTCACCTTTTCTCCTCTTCAATGGTCCACCATTGACCAACACTCCATTTTAGTAGATACACCACATGTTTTACTTTATCTTCCTTAGGAATGTTAAGGATCTTAAAAGCCTTTTCTAGCTCAATCAGCCACATTTCTACATCAATTGGATCATATGTCCCCACATACTCCAACACTCCTACACGTTGAAGTCTTTCAAAAGTCTTCCTAGAACTTTGTGTTTCAGCACCTGGGACATTTGTCCTAGGCTGGTTCACATGCATCATATCCACAATGTGTGTCATGGTAGCCATAAATTGTTCAAACATATCCCTAAAAGCAAGATTGGCTACATCAGTTGGGTTGACTTGAGGCATCTCAGGAACAACATCATCCAGTTCTTTCCTCCTTGCACCACCTCCTAGTGCAGCAACACCGCTTTCTGCAACATGTTCTTCATGTTCTCCAGACATATTTTCTTCTCTTCTTCTTCTTCTTCTACAAAAGTAGAAGTTACCATAATATATAGTGGAGGACACTAGAATAGACTCAAACCCTATTTCTATGTCCATGTAGACTCAACAAACCTATAGCTCTAATACCAACCAAAATGTGACGCCATTCGCCACACAAAGTGAAATTACTCAACACAAAATGTGGAATTATTACTAATCTTAATATTACCACAAAATTGGGTAAATTAAAATCATTTTGCAATTCAAAGTCTCAAGCAAAATTTTATCATAACAATCCTTCTACACATGCTATATATACTCATTATATGCCAAAAAATGATACATATTTTATGTTTATAGGCTATCAATCTACAATTGTTACATTTCATAACCCCGGAGACAACAGAAAGGATTCCCCGAAGATGCAAAAGAAGCTTGCCCATACTACTGTTAAGCCTGGAGTGGATGAGGTTGTAGAGCTGATTAGCATGGACACCATAAATAGTCCAGCCAATAACATAGCCATAGCCAGTGCAAACACAGAGGAGGACGTGCCTGAACTCGTGAAAGAAATCAATGAAGTCCTAGCAACTTTTCCTACCTATGAGGGTAGAAAATATGAAGCACATGGGACCAAAATGAAATGAAAAGGGAAAATACAAAGTACCCATACTGAATTTGTTAGAAGAAGCCCTTGAAATATAGGGAAAGAGGCAGGGGACATAGCACATGAATGTGGTACTAACACCAACATTGACACCGAAGAAATAGTGATGGAGGATGAAGAGGAAGAAAGTCCATCGAGAAAGAATCTTACTTAGAAAAACAATGTGAATTCCTTTGTGTCGCCTGATCTATTGAGACATTCATGTTATGTTGTAAAAAAAAGAATATATGAATGGAAAAAATATCTATGCTTAAAAAAAATCTACAATTGTTACATTTCATAACGTTTTTATGTGTACATGCCATTTGTACACAAACATGGCCTAAAGCTAAAATCTACATGTCGATATACAATACCACAAAATCTCCCCAAAGATCTGAGAGTACATGGATGACAAATAGGATACTACTACAAGACTGTAACTAATATCATGTCCAACTTTGGCTAACTACTATTCACTCTACAGTTCTGCACCTACACCACAACCTTGACCTCCTCATCCACGACCACCTAAAATGTTGTGGAGCTCAAAGAATGAGACCAAACATCCCAGTAAGAGATATAACTCCTCACCAATGTCTATTATAAGAAAAGAACTATAAAGAGTTGTAAATAATGCAGGTACTATTATTTGAGCAGTTTAAGTAGTTACAACTGAGAAATAGAACATTTTATACTATAAAAAGGAATATGAAGAACATGTATACTGTTATAAACCGAATAATATAAGAAAAAAAGACATGGGGTCATCCAATGTGATTCATATTTAGCCCTAAACAATTATGCAACATGACTGGTTAACCAATTTATGCCCTTAGGATTTGAGGTCTACCACTCAAATCCAACCAACCATTGCTAAGTCAAAATTAGTACCATACAAGATTCCTAGAAGATCAAGACTCCATGATCATAACCAACACTACTCAGTCAGTTCAATTTTGCAATGCAGTGACAATAGTCAAACTACAAAGACAACAACTAGTATTCAAAGTTACATTCTTGTAGAGACAAATAATAGTTAAGGCTATGGTTTTGTAAAACAACTAGTCTGCCTTGATACATGACACAACACTAGAGAACTGGCTCACGCATTGATGTTCAATACTAAACAATATACCAATATTTCAACACTTTTAAGGAAACATGGAGTTATCTCCACTGGCACTAGTACATAAATGGGTTATAACGTCACTACCTGTAGGGTCAGGTTTTGCAAATAACTGACCTTATATGTCTAAAAAAATGTGGGCACCACTTAAAACCTCTTGGGTCAGTTTTCTTTAAAAATTCGACCTTGTAGTGTTACTCTATAGGGTCAGTTTTCCAAATAACCGACCTTATATGTCTATAAAAAATTCGGGCACCACTTAAGACCTCTTGGGTTGGTTTTCTTAAAAAAACCGACATTGTAGTGTAACTCTATAGGGTCGATTTTCCAAATAACCGACCTTATATGTCTACAAAAAACGCGGGCACCACTTAAGACCTCTTGGGTCGCTTTTCTTAAAATAACCGACCTTGTAGTGTATCTCTATAGGGTCGGTTTTCTAAATAACCGACCTTATATGTCTATAAAAAATGTGGGCACCACTTAAGACCTCTTGGGTCTTCGCGCGACAAAAATTTGCTTGATTTTGGCTTCGCGCGTCGATCTATAGGGTCGGTTTTTCCAAATAACCGACCTTATATGTCTACAAAAAATGTGGGTTAGACATCTTGAATCCAGTTTGCCTTCACACATGTATAAGCACCTCTAGGGTCGGTTTTTTCCAAATAACCGACCCTAAAGGGCTCCTCGGTCGACAAATTCGTCGACCGAGATTAATTTTGGATCCAGTTAAGTACACACATGTATAAACACCTCTAGCGTCGGTTTTTTACTTTTAATTGACCCTAGAGCTCTTCTCGGTCGACGAATTTGTCGACCAATAACCTCTGGGTTGACAAATTCGTCGACCGAGAAGGAGCCAGATTTCACATGTATAAGCACCTCTAAGGTCGGTTTTTCCTTATAACCAACCTTAGAGAGCTCCCTCGGTCGATGAATTTGTCGACCGATAACCTCTCGGTCGACAAATTCTTCGACTGAGAAGGAGCCATATTTCACGTGTATAAGCACCTCTAAGGTCGGTTTTTTCTTATAACTGACCTTAGCGCTCCCTCGGTCGACGAATTTGTCGACCGATAACCTCTCGGTCAACAAATTAGTCGACCGAAAAGGAGCCAGATTTCACGTGTATAAGCACATCTAAGGTCGGTTTTTCCTTATAACCGACCTTAGAGCTTCCTCAGTCGATGAATTTGTCGACCGATAACCTCTCGGTCGACAAATTAGTCGACCAAAAAGGAGCCAGATTTCACCTATAGGGTCGGTTTTTTCTTATAACTGACCCTAAAGGGCTCCTCGGTCGACAATATTGTCGACCGACATGAATTTTGGATCCAGTTTAGTACTTTTCAAAACTTTATAAAGCATTGGGATCTCAATCCCTTGTCTCATTGTTGGGAATTCACATCCCTCAATACCACCATCATCACATTATGGGTTATTTGTTAATCCACAAGCTCATCAAGGTGTATGCATCCAAAGAGGGGGACATCAAGATTGGAGGGATGACTTTTCAAAACTTTATAAAGCATTGGGATCTCAATCCCTTGTCTCATTGATGGTGAGTTTCCCTCATACTTTTCAACACAGACAACATCAAACATGTTTTGGACCTAAAATCACAAGTGAAGACAAGCACAATGCATCTTGTATTGAGCATTCCACCTTCATGACCCCATCTTGTAGTACACTTATTGCCTCATTAGTATTGGCTTATATCATAAGAAAACAAACATCAAGGGGGTTGGAGGTCTACGTGAACAATTCTTTAATAGACTATGTTGAATGATTATAGGGTAAATGTGGCTTATTTGTTAATCCACAAGCTCATCAAGGTGTATGCATCCAAAAAGGGGGACATCAAGATTGGAGGGATGAATTTTCAAAACTTTATAAAGCATTGGGATCTCAATCCCTTGTCTCATTGTTGGGAATTCACATCCCTCAATACCACCATCATCACATTTGCTGGATCTGGGTATTCAAACCCTTAGTTCATCACTAAACATGGTTATTACTTATCAGGTAACTATTACCTTTAGGTCATCTGACCAAGGTATTCAGGATACTTGTTACACAAGCATCTCACATAACTCACTAGTCATATTCAACTTCTTGTTGTCACCTCATGCAATACAAAAATAACATCACTATTCCCTAATTAGGGTTAGAGTTTCCAATATTTATCAATTAGGGTTTCACATAACATCATCCCATATTAAGGTTTCACATAACATTTCCCATATTAGGGTTTTACACCACATCACCCTATATTAGGGTTTCACCTCTAATATATGGGAAGCATGTATAAGCACCTCTAGCGTCGGTTTTGTACTTTTAACTGACCCTAGAGCTCCCCTCGGTCGACTAATTTGTCGACCGATAACCTCTCGGTTGACAAATTTGTCGATTGAAAATGTGTTTGGGTATTTTTAAATAACCAAACACGGGCACCGCTTATCTTTAGCATCGGTTTGTTTATTTTAACCGACGCTACAGGTCGAGTCTCTCATTTAAAATGGTTGAAACCTAGTCTTTCTCCCCCGTGAAACAATTTTTTTTTTCTTTTTTTGTCTCCCGCGGTGCGGATACCTTTTCCGCCGCGGATACCTTCTCTACTTCTCTCCCGTGAAGCTCTTGCCACCTCTCCGCGCCGCCAAAGCCTTGCCTCCTCTCCGCAAAAAGAGCTCGTCGCCGCCGCCTCTCCACACTTCCACGAAGCTCGCCGCCTTTCCGTGAAGGTTGTATCATCCTCCACGAAGGTCACCGCCGTTTCCAAGTAAGGTTGTTGCCGTTTCCGAGTAAGGTCGCCGCCGTTTCCAAGTAAGGTTCCCGAATTCGTTTCCGGGTTCGGATCCACCTTTCTTAGTCTTGGTAAGTGAAATATGTCTCTTTTTCTTTGTTTTTCTTGTTGTTCTATCTTCCCCTCTCTTCTTCTTGGCTGAATCCATGACGTTCCATGGTGGAGCTTGAGATAATGGTTGAAAACTTCTTCCACTCTCTTCTTCTTACATTTTCAAAATAGGATTTGCTTCCTTTTTGGAGAAGGAACCAGCTCGGTGAAGAGGAGTGCCCAAGCTAGGGTTTCTTCCCCATTTTTCTTCAATCTACCTTGTTGTTTGGAGTTTCTATATCATCTCTAAGATGAGTTATATAACTTTATCCATGATTATTGTTCACTCTTAAGTTACATGTATATGATTTTGCCTTAAAAATATTGATCCAAGTATAAAGATGTACCTTTACCTAGGGTGTGAGCTTGTATGATAGTTTTTTGTATCATCTTAGATGAACCCTACATCTTGTGCATGATTTTTTTTATGGAAGTGGTAATCATAGACTTTGTTTGCATATGGATAGCTTTTAATCTCTCAAAAGATGTATATTTCTAGGATTTCAAACTAATTTTTCCTCCTTATATTTCAAGCAATCTATCATTTTGTAAATTATGATGTGATTATGAATCATTTTTGTCATGAATGTGTGGTTTTGAATGGTGACGGTTGAGCATCAATGCTCCCCTCTCCCAGAATATATGAATATTCATTTCTATTTCAGTTTGAACGTTTCAGTGTACCCCTCGGTCAAAAATTTGGTCGATCGAAATATTTTCGGTCGACATTTTCTTGACCGAGGGGTACAGTGAAATGTTTATTTAAATTTTTAGTGTCGGTTATTCCAAAAAACCTACCCTGTAAACTCTCTCAGTCGACGAATTTGTCGACCGATAACCTTTCGGTCGACAAATTCATCGACCGAGAACGAGCCAGATTTCACGTGTATAAGCACCTTTAAGGTCAGTTTTTCCTTATAACCGACCTTAGAGCTCCCTCGGTCGAGGAATTTTTCAACCGATTATCTCTCGGTCGACAAATTCGTCGACCGAGAAGGAGCACTGAAGTGGTTATTCAATATTTAGCGTCGGTTATTCTAAATAAACCGACGCTGTAAACTCTCTCGGTCGACAAATTCATCAGCCGAGAAGAAGCACTGAAGTGGTTATTCAATATTTAGCGTCGATTATTCTAAAAAAACCAATGTTGTAAACTCTCTCAGTCGAACAAATTGTCAACCGAAAATGTGTTCGGTCGATAATATTCTCGACCGAGAGTGTTTACAGGGTCAGTTTTTTTAGAATAACCGACCTTACAGGCTCCTTTTTTCTCGCCTGGGTCAGATTTTTTACAACCTTTTGCGTCGGTGTTTACTCTGTAAGTTTAGTTTTTCTGGTCAAATAAACCGACGCTATAGAGCAAAGTCTATAGCGATGACCACTTAGGCGTCGGTTAAAAAGTGACGATGCAGGATTAAAAAAATCAACGCTACAAACCATTCCTGTACTAGTGTGGTACCCCGCATAATCAACAATGCGTGCTTCAAGTTTCCTATAGGAGATACTCGTTTCACCATCTAGCTAAATAATGATGTTGAAGATGTATCTATGGTATAAGGCAACTACATGATAGGGTTCCACTTCATTAGATATACCATTTGGGTATCTTTTATCAATCAAGTTACAACGTATTATCCCTAAACAAACTCTAAAAAATTAAGGTAGGATGAAACTTTAAAAGATATACAATGTATTAGGTGAGGATTTGTCTCATCATCATATGATACTTGTAATACTTCTATTCACAAGATTATTAACAATGTCACATCACTATGGGATATCAACCCTCAATTTATGCTCAAGGCACTTTCTAGGTCACTAGACCAATTCATATACTCCTGCACATTCAATATCACAAAAAGCCTCAACATTACTCATAATGACCACTCTATATTGCATAGGGCTCACCATAGCATTCACTTATCTATGACATTCATCTCACCTACAAGTTAGTGTTACACCAATCTTTCCTAGTTCGTCCAACAGTTATTTCTAAAATGGATTTGATTTGTCTGTTGGATACTTCTACCTGCCCACTGGTCTGAGGATGGTAAGGGGTGGCGACTTTGTGATAGACCCCGTATTTTTTCAAAAGAGCCTCAAAACTTTTCTCCAAAAAATGGGATCCCCCGTCAGAAATGACGGTGCGAGGGACTCCAAATCTAGGAAAAATGACATCTTTAGAAAGTTTTTTAACGGGTTTAGAGTCACATGTTTTAGTAGGTATGGCTTCAACCCACTTTGACACGTAATCGACTGCGACTAAAATGTAAGTAAACCCATAAGAAGAACGAAATGGGCCCATATAGTCGATCCCCCAAACATCAAAAATCTCTAATTCCTTCTTAGAGGTGAGAGGCATTTGGTCACGTTTGGAAATATTACCCGTCCTTTGACATTGGTCACATGAAATCACATAATCATACGAGTCTTTGAAGATGGTGGGCCAAAAGAATTCGCATTGTAGGACTTTCCTAGCCATTTTTTGGGAACTCATGTGACCTCCATAGGGGCCAGAGTGACATTGTTCCAAAATGGTGATGCTTTCTTCGTGGGACACACAATGACGATATAAACCATCGACACAAAGTCAAAACAAATAAGGTTCATCCCAATAATAATGTTTGACATCATGTAAAAATTTAGCTTTAGAATGTCCCGTATACTCGGGATGCAATACACCTGCAGCTAAATAGTTTACAAAATCAGCAAACCAAGGAAATTGGGAGTCAACCTTGAGCAATTGGTCATCGGGTAAGGATTCATTTATGGGATGTTCATCAATGGGGCTATAGCTAAGTCTACTGAGGTGGTTAGCCACGACATTTTCAGAGCCCTTTTTGTCTAGTATTTCTAGATCAAATTCCTATAATAACAAAATCCATCTTATGAGTCTAGGCTTGGCATCCTTTTTGGTCATGAGGTAGCGAATAGCTGCATGATCAGTGTACATAATGACCTTTGAACCAACAAGATATGAGCAAAATTTATCGAATGCATAGACAACGGCTAGCATTTCTTTTTCGGTGACTGTGTAATTTTGTTGAGCTTCATCTAAGGTCTTTGATGCATAATAAATGACATGGTGTTTTTTGTCAATTCTTTGTCCTAAAATGGCACCTACAGCAAAATCACTAGCATCACACATGATTTCAAAGGGTAAGGCCCAGTCAGGAGCACGGATGATAGGAGTGGTGGTGAGAGTCTTTTTCAAACATAGAAAGCTCTCCATGCATGCCGTATCAAAATGGAAAGGCACCTCCTTTTGAAGAAGATTTGTGAGAGGTTTTGTGATTTTAGAAAAATCACGGATGAATCGTCGATAGAAACCGGCATGTCCAAGGAAGGCCCGGATGTCTTTGACTGAGGTGGGAGGGAAGAGCTTGGTGATGACCTCAATCTTGTCTTGGTCAACTTCAATGCCCTGGTTGCTCACCTTATGGCCTAGAACAATACCCTCCTTGACCATGAAGTGACACTTCTCCCAATTAAGGACTAAATGTGACTCGATGCATCTATCAAGAACAAGGGAGAGGTTCCCAAGGCAAGAAGTGAAACTATCTCCATAGACGGAGAAATCATCCATGAACACTTCCATGACATTCTCAGTTAAACCTGAAAAAATGGCAGACATACATCTTTGAAAAGTGGTTGGTGCATTGCACATGCCAAAGGGCATTCGTCTAAAAGCGTATGTACCAAAAGGGCATATGAAGGTGGTCTTCTGTTGGTCTTCAGTATGAATGGGAATCTGATAAAAACCCGAGTAGCCATCTAAATAGCAAAAGTATTGTTGATGAGCTAAACATTCAAGAACTTGATCGAGGAAGGGAAGAGGGAAGTGATCTTTCCTAATTTCTTTGTTGAGTTTCCTATAGTCAATGCACATCCTCCATCCTGTGACGGTACAGGTGGGGATGAGCTCATTCTTCTCATTCCTAACGACTGTGGTCCCACCCTTTTTGGGGATGACCTGGACAGGGCTGACCCAAGGAGTGTCAGAGATGGGGTAGATGATTCCTACAGTCAAAAGTTTAATAACTTCAAGACGGACAACTTCCTTCATGTTTGGGTTGAGTTTCCTTTGTGGGTCTCGGGAAGGTTTACTATTTTCAATCATTGGTATTTTGTGGATGCAAATGGATTGATCTATCCCAACCAAATCTGTCATTTTGTACCCTAAAGCTATTTTCCTTTTCCTAAGTTCTCCCATAAGCATGTTTTCCTGTTCAATGGTAAGGTCAGAATTGATAATGACAGGGCATAATTGTTGTTCATCCAAAAAGATGTATTTCAGGCCTATGGGGAGAGCATTCATTTCTGGGGCCTTTAGTGTTTCAGGTTGTTCTTCTATGGTGGAGACCATTTTAAGGTTTTCAATCTCAGCACATGGGATTTCCTCAAAGTTGTCCAAATGAATCTTAAGTTGATTTGATGGTTCATTATCAAAATCACATTCGGCGGGGATGGTGAGAGCAGTGCATAGGGGGTCATCAACTAATTCCCATTCTTGCCTTAGTTGGGTTAATTCATCAATGCAATCAAGGAGGTAGACTTCTTCCTCAAGACTAGGTCCCCTCATGCTTTCAAACACCCTAAACTGTAGGGTTTGCTTCCCTAGTCTTAACAAGATGGTACTAGCCTCAACATCAATTAAGGCACGAGCAGTGGCTAAGAAGGGACGTCTGAAAATGAGAGGGTAGCGTAAATCTTCCTTGATATCCATGATCACAAAATCACAAGGGACGTACGCATCATTTCCAACTTTAATCGGAATGTCTTCTATGATTCCCATGGGTTTAGTGGTGGATGAGTCTACCAGTTGGATGGTCATGGTTGTGGGTAACATGTCATTGAATCCTAGTCTTTTGCAAAGACTATATGGCATGATGGATATACTGGCTCCTAAATCTGCTAGGCCCTTTCTACAAGCATTGTCACCTAAGTAGCACCCTATTCCAAAAGAACCTGGATCCTTCTGTTTTTTAGGCAGCTTACTTAGGATAATGTCAGAGGTAGTCCTAGCAAGTTTAATAGTCTCATATTCTTTAGTAACATACTTCCTAGTCAAGAGAGATTTCATGTACTTGGACCAGGCGGGCATGTCTGCCAAAGCATCAAGGAAAGGAATGTCGACATGTATTTTTTTCATAGCATCCCTAAATTTCATGAAGCGGGCATCAAGTCTTGTTTGTTTGAGGCGGGCTTGATAGGGAGGTCGAGGTTTGTAAACTGGTTCTTCATCTTCCACTTGAAGGGTTTCGGGGACAGATGGTTTTGGTGTGGCTTCGGGTTCAACAACTACCATGTCCTCATCCTCGAATTCTAGAGGTGGGTCTGAAGAATTTCCTGGAGGGGGAGGGGCGTGTACCTTTCCTGAACGGGTAGAGACAACTTTGAGTTGTTCAGGATGTTTGGGGTTGTTTTCAGGTTGTCCTGCAAAAGTCCCCGCAAGAGGTTTTTGTTGGGAAAACAGACGGGCCAACTGTGCGTCAGTTGCCTTTTGATGGGCTTGTATGGCCATGAGGGTTTGTTATATGCTTGCCCAGTTAGGATTACTTGGGGGAGGAGGAGGGAGGGCATTTTGAGGAGGCTGGGGAGGTTGAGGTTGGTTTAGATTTTGGGGTGGAAGGTTTAGGTTTTAGAATTGTTGGTAGTGTTGTCGATTTTGGTGATTTCCAAAATTTCTTTGATTGTTGTATGGGAATCCAGGTGGTGGTCGATTGTTACTTTGAGGGTAGGGAGGTCTTTGTTGAAGTTGGTTAGAGTTCTCAGCACCTGAAGGGTTCCCATACTAAAAACCAGGGTGATTTCTAGGTTGGTTGGGATTGTAGTAACCTTGGCCTGGTATTGTATGAATCAAATTGAGGTCTTCTGGTTGTTGACCTACTTCAGGTTGCGTGGGCATGTTGTAGAGGTATTGACAGTGGAGGGTGGTATGGTCGTATCCTTGGCAAATACCACAAAGGGAATCCATGGCTTTTAGTTGTTGGGGTGACTCCCTAAGGGTGACCAAGGATGACTCTAACCGATCTTGTTTTAAGGCAATTAATTTTAGGCTTTCCGCTATGCTTTGGATATCATTATTAACTTCTGCCTTGGCTACCTTAAGGATTCCTCCAATCCTTCTTCTAGCCCTTGTTTCGGAAGCCCGTTTAACTACCTCCCATGTGCTAGTTAAACTTTGGTGCATGAAATTTCCTCCCGATGAGGAATCGAGAAAAAATTTGGTATCATCATCAACACCACGATAGAAAATCTCTATGAGTTGGGCTTGAGAGATATCATGGTGGGGGCACTTCCTAAGTAAATCTTTGAACCTTTTCCAGGCTTCACCTAAAGACTCTCCTGGGGACATAGAAAAATGAGTTATTTGACCCCTAAGTTCATAGGTGAGAGACGGGGGGTAGAATTTTTCAAGGAAATTGCTTTGTAGAACTTCCCAAGTTGTGACATGTTCTTCACTCTCCATGGTGTTGTACCAGCTACTAGCTTGGCTGGAGAGGGAATACTTAAACAACCTAAGGCGGATGGCATCTTCAGAGACACCCGGGAGTTTGTTCAAAGAGCAAAGGTTAATGAACCTTTGAAGATGATCTTGGCAACTTTCCCCATTATTGCCTGAGAAAGGGTTGGCTTGCATCATGGTGATCCATTGTGTTCGGATTTCGAATTGTGGAGCAATAATATCCGGGGGTATAACCGGATGTTGCGCATAGGCCATTTTGGGAACAGAAAATTCTTTTAATTGTTTTTGCCTTTCGGCTTCCCTCCTATCGGCTTCTATAGTTTCTTGCTTGGCCCTAAAGGCTGCTCGTAAAGCGTCTTTTCTTTCCGCTTGTTCGGTTTGGATGAGCTCTCTTTGAGCTACGAGAGCTTGGCCGATCCTACGGGCGACCTCGTCTTCATTCATTCTCACTAGATTTTGACGATTTAGACAATGAAAAGTCCTTTCTATTTCCAGATCAAACGGTTGGAAATCGTTGGTCGGGCGTCGCATGCACAATCAAAGCAGTTATTCGTGTGCAAAAAAAATGTAATGCCGGAATGGAAACTCGGCAAAAAGAGGAGTACACTTCCGGAATGTTACTCAGAAGGTATAAAAAAAAGTTTTTCAAAATTGTTTTGGGGTTCGAGAAAACAATTTGTTGTCACCGGCAACGGCGCCAAATTGATACTCGTCGTTTTGCAATATCAATCACTAAGATAGTTAATCCTAGAGTTTAAACCTTTTTTACTTCTGGTTTTAAGGGTAGTATAGAAGGATCGATCCCACATGACAACTTTTAAGAGATTGTTCTTTAGAACCCAAAGTTTGAAGTACTTTATTATTTGTTTTTGGTATTTTTCTTTTGATTAAAGCAGAAAGTAAAGCCCAGTTGGGGGTTTGGTTGATTACACTAATGCAAGAAGAAATGCACTTAACAAGAAATAACATGCACAGGGAAAAAATAAGATGATTGTTAACACAAGCAAAACTATGTGAATGAAAGACTAAGAATTAAAGAAAACAAAGGATGCAATGTTTAAATCAAGAGATGGAAATCGAGGCTCATAGGGGTTTTCACCACCTTAGCCTAGGTGATAACAACTAAATCTTAAACGACGATTCGATGAAGGTTTGTGAATTTAAAAACTCACGAGAGAGAAACTCCACATGAGCCCATTGGTCTTGGTGTTCATGCTTCCTAGTTTATCATCCTAAAAGATGAAAATGCACGGTCATATCAAAATGTCTATGTAATCGATTTTATTGTTCTAAATCCAGATTTCCATGGTCATTTCCATCCGGATTAACATGCAATCCGGAGATCAACCATTCAATTAAAATAGATTACCATCTAGTCATTTAAGAAGAAGTCGTTAAAACCATGGCTAAGGGGTTATTCCCCTTACCCCGATAGAAGTCTACTCACACATGGAAAAAGGGGAGACGGAGGAAGAAAGAAATGAAGCCATAGTCTAGCCCAAAAATTAGGATATTAATCCTTATGCTAGAGACGATGAAATGGCTTAGTTCTTTGTTCCTTGCTCTAGAAATAAAGCACGGAGAAAAGTAGATTAAGACTAAGGCGGAAAGAAGAGACAAGAACAAGAATGAAAGAGCTATGATTGAACCAAAACCTAATTTATTGCATAATAAGAAGGTGATTACAAGATTAATTGCTTCAGAATTCCAAAATACAAGAAATCCAAGATGCCCCAAAGAGGAGGAAGTGCCCCTCCTTTTATAGGAGAAGGGGGGGCTATACATTAGGTTTAGGGTTATTTTGAGGTTGGCGGCTGGGACTTTTGCTGTCTGCGCGCCGCCAACTGACCGGTTCAGGGACCAACCGATCGGTTGGAAGGTTCTGGAACGCGTAGCCAATCGATCGGCTGCCAACCCTAATTAGGGTGGCGGCATAGCTAAAAAACGCTCTGTGTTTCTAAAAAATGGGCAAGCCGAGAGTCTGGTAGCTAAAGTCAGACGATCTCAGCCGTCGTCTGATGAGATCAACGATCGATGCTTGAAGGTGAACGGAGCATTTCTTGAAGTCAGACGATCAGTTTGATGCGGTGAGACAATCGGTTGAATGTACCAATCGACCGGCTCAAGTCCTGAAACTGCAATAAAATGCAATGATTGTCAGATTTGTGATAAAAACGAGAAAATATCATTTTGTGCAATTTTCAAGAGATGAATGGAGAATTTCTATGTGACAAGATTAATAATTCGCAGAAAAGATGTGCTGAAATAGCACGCATCAAATCACCACCAAGATGTTGATGTAGCACAACATCTTCCCCAAGAAAGGTCGATTGGCCACCAGGGCTTCAAGATCTGACATCCCCTATTCCAGAAGCTCCAAAGATGATCTCAAGGCAGAAGATGTAGTGTAGGGATGAAAATATTTTCTTGTAAGGAAGAGAAGGGGTTATATATCCCAAAGGAGTGAAGTAGAACATCTTGAGGTGTCAACATGTTAGATCACAAAGGACACTTTCCCATCAAAGAAATAACATTTTCCCCTTGCATATATAAATATAAATGTCCATGTTTATCCAACAAGGTGTCGTGACCTCTAAGGATAGTTGCCCTCATGTTTTGGTCGATACACTTCAAGGTGGAAACCCTAGCTCCCACATGTACATGGTTGAGACACTAGAAGACAAGGTGTTTCTTCCCACCCTTCACAAGGTTGTCTCAATCGCGAGCATGCATCCAAAGCTTGTGTTTTGGTTGCAACCCACACCACAAGTGGTGTAGGGTTACAACACTCACACCCTAAGTCAATCACTTATGAACTATGCAAACCCTAGAAACCCATATTTCACATGATGATGTCAACCATCATCCATGATTCAAACACTAAGGTGCCCCTTTGCATCATCACCTCTCTCATGATTCCAAGATACAAAGAACACTATCTTCATGTGACACTTTGCAAAATAACCCTCTCTCATGGGTAAACTACAAATTAGCCCAAAACATACACATATATTGCAAGATAGCTCAAATATTTGTCAAATTAAAAATAATGAAAATATAATATTGTCACATGATATTAAAATATTTCAAATGCTTATATTAAGGTTTAAGCATCTCACCACACAAAGTAAACCTAAATAAGCATTAAGCTAGGTCAGGAGTCTTACAACTATGGCTGACCCTATCACAATAATGAAGGTTTCAATTAGAGTTGAAAATAAGGTTAAATCAAGCAAATTTCAAAAGGGTATATCTCTCTCATTCTAGCTTGAAATTGAAACAACTTTTGTTCTTTGAAAATTTGAGAGTGTCCTTTGACCAATGATGACAATTTGAGGGGAGATAGTGAGAGACCCCTGACCTTGCTCAAGGTATTGAACATACTTAACTATCATAATTGAATGTTTAGAACCTTAATCTGACCTTGTGATATGCTTTGTAATCATAATATAAGCTTAAGTTTCAAGTTTGGTCCAATTTGGACACTGTTTGTGCAAGTTATGCACATTTTGGACTTTTCTACAATGTACCTAATTTAGAGGTATTCTTTGCAATTTATCACTTTCTTATGTTATTTGGATGTTCTCTCATCATTCTTGAACTTTTTCAGCCATGGGGAGACTAGTTGAACCTTGGTTTGGAGGTATTTTCCTCAAGGGTATTTTAGGGTTTACCCCTTTATGGATAAGCTACCTCTAGGAGCAATCAAGCAAATGGTTTATTTGCTTTGCTTGCAAAATCAAGAAACCAGGGATAAGCATGTATCCATGGACGTTGGGTCAGCTACTTGTATATTCTTAATAGTTTAAGGCCATGGATGCATGGAGAGCTTTTTAGACACCTCATGCTTCTTCTCTCCCTTTTCCTAGAGCTTTATATATCTATTTTTGAGCTCCCAGATGAAAGTTTTGCCTTCCACCACTTCTCTCCTACTAAGAACTTGTTCCCTATCTGATTAGCTATGGAGGACCTATCCAAGGTAGAAGAAGAAGGCAAATTTCTTATTGGAAGCTCCTAGGGTTTTGTTTTGCTCTCTTTTAGGGTTTAAAAAGCTTCCTTGTAGTGATCTTGACCTAAAAGAGTAAGAATCCCCTTCTTTCCTCTATTTATTTCTTTTTATCCTTCCTCCTACCTTTCTCCAGGTCTGAACATTACCGTTCCATGGTGGAAGTTTCTCTAAAGCTCTAAAAACCTACCTTTCTTGCTCCTTATGCTTTGGGTTTGCTCATTTGATGAAGAAAGGTGCTAGATGGATGAGTTCACAACTTATGCTTAGATTTCCTACCTTACCTGCTCATGTTTTCTTCTATTTGGGATTTTATCTTCTAATTAAAGGCAAGTTTTATAACTTGCTCCACGTTTATTGCTTACCATAAGCTTGCTAGTTCATGTTCTTTCTTTTAAATGATGATCCATGCACTAAAAAGCTATGCTTGACTTGGATTTCAATTTTTATGATGTTCCATGTTCTAATTTCAGTTATAGATGGACATGTGATCATGTGTACGTTATTATTATGGTATAATATTACTTGTATCAGGTTGGTTTGACAACCTATGGTGCTAAGAACCTATCAACCAATGGTCAATTTTAGGGTTCAAAGCTGGTTTCTTCTATAAACACATGACTCAATGGTGGTACCATTGCAACAAGTAATGATGTTGTCTTCATGACAACTGATGGTGGTGACAAAGTGTGTCAACTGATGTTCACCCCTTAGGTCAGGTGTTGGCCTAATTATAAGCTTAATGATCAACAACTAAGTACCCTAATGATGCTATCAATCAATGGTGACATTAGCTTGATATTCGTTGGTGATTAATGAATATAGTGTTGATCTAACAACCTATGATGACTTAATGGTCACCAGTGATGGTAGATCAGGTCCCCACAACCTATGATGATTTAATCATGTATATGTAGCATCAATTAAGCCTTAAACCAATGGTTTCTTGGGTCATTTGATGCAATGGTTGGACCTATACTCCAATTGATGGTTTTAATATATGAACTTCACCCAATGGTAAAGATCTAATGATTCTTCATCCAATAAATTGATATGATGCCTAATGTAATATGTTGGTCCTGAAAAACTGATTTATATAGTCTCCTTTATGAGATCAACTTAAGAAGCTTATTTATTGACGACTTGTTTTAAATAAACAATTGCTTATGGGTTTGACGCTAATCTCAGTGTACATTTATATGTTGTTAATCACGGGATGTCTAGGGTAAAATGGTGTCTCTTTATAGAGCATAACTCAATAACTTCATAGGTGGTTTGTTCAAAATGTTTACTTATGTAAACTACCAATGGCTTTAATTTTTCAACATTTAATGGTTAGAAGTTGATGCCTCAATATTCCCATTGTTTTGGATGAAGCCTATAGTGTAATGTCATGATTATAATGATGAGAATTTGATGGTTGAATGTCTTAAACTTGTAGTCTTACCCTTACCCTCATATGATTATGATTGATAATAACCATAATGAATTAATGGGCAACCCTAATGAGGTATAGCTTGTTATACCTAGCTTTAATATAACTAAATGATGGTAAATGGGTATGAATAGTCTTGAATGATTAATACAATCATATAGTACTCTCTTATTGTTGTTGAAACCCTAGTTATAAACCAATGCCTACACCTTAATTTATGTGTGGGTTCATAATTTAGAATAGTATGGAATGTGATGGTGATGCTTCACCTTATGTATCCATGATCCAATGGGGATTCTGTGAGTTAGGATTTGGGTATAAGTGTTGATTAGTAACATTAACATAATTTATCTTGTTGAACCTAACTCTAATGCAAATAGCTAAAGATGAGTATTCATGTTTAACATTCTTATATGATGGAATGACAGTGAAATAACCTCCTTAATATGATCATAACCTTAATATGTTAATTGGTGGTTATCATAGCCACATAGTTGATACTTTCTTATGCTTGGGGGGTGACTGTGGTCATACCTAGCCCTTAGTTTGAGAATGACTATCGTCGTGTCTTAGTGATTATATATGTGATGAGATTGGAGGACAACTGTGGTTGTACCTCAGATGGTAGGGTATGCGTAACCACCTCCTTTCACTAGTGTCGTGACATGTACCAAGGACAGACTAGGCTGTTAGCATCTTGACCTTATGTGTCGATGTGGCAGACCTGTATTAATTAGGGGCAGAGAACATCTAAAGAGTTCAGCTCTTCCTAGATCTTGTATGGAACTGATTTTGATTTAGCAGTGTTAGTTGGATTTTGAGTGGTATCCTAAAATTCCTCAGGGCATAATAAAAGATGTAAGACAGCCGCATAGCATATCTGTTTAGAGTTATACATAACACTTCATATTGGATTATAACCCTTGTTTACTTTCTTTTCACTGAGATCATGTATAGTACAATAAGAGATAATAGATATGCTTATGTTGTAGTTATGCTCATGTTGTAAACATGCTTATGTTGTAAACATGCTTATGTTGTCAAATATACCGACACTGATGGTTAAGATGATGTTGCTAGTTATGTTTAATATTGCTAGCCATGCTTATGTAATTAGAAATGCTTAAACTGTTAATCATGCCTATGCAGTTAATTGTGCTATGATGTTAGTTCTACTTACAATATAGATTTGTCCCCTTTATTTGAGATGCTAATATTTATAGCCATGTTTTGTTACTTGACATATTCATGATGTCAGGGATGATTATGCTACTAGATTGCTTATGTTGTTATCAAGGAATATGATGATAGTCAAATTAATGATAATGGTTGTTATTAGATGCAATTTGATGATATTTGAGTAGATTTCTATCCAGAGAAATGGATTTATTTGTTACCTATATATGCATTGATGATCATACTTGTTGCTAAGATTATTTGCTTAATCTTTTTAACATACTTAAAATGTTCCATTTGTTAAATTGATTATTAAATACTCCAACTACTCAGTTGTCTACTATTTAATATGTTGTAATCAATAGGCATTGTTGGAGATTATATCTCTTTCTAGGACATGGGTCTCACCCTTGTGGTTCGCCACATCTTTTTAGGTAATTGGCAGTGACGACAATAGAACCATGGAAGTAAAGAGGAACTACAATAATGAATCTTTGAGAAAGTTGATCAGATGTCTAGTGTGTGCTAGAGTTGTCCCTGCACTCTCAGGTCTGGGCAGGAAAAGTTTGTATATGGTGTTTCAAACAAATCAGACTTTTGTTAGCATGTTAATGCTTGTTTGTGTGGCATACACAAATATTGTTCTCCTGTGTATATATGTTGTGGCTAAGGCGATAGAACAATTTGTATCAAATTCTTGGCATAGTATGGATTCAAGAAAGATGTTGGGCTCTTATGCAAATGTTTATGAGCGGGTGTTGGTGTTGAAATTGGTTTTAATTTACCCATATTTTTGGTATGTGGTTAATTGGTGATCGATTGCTTTTATATGTTTTGAGTAATCTCATTTAGTGTAATGATTTCTCACAAGTTGGTATCGGAGATTTAGGTTCACTGAGTCTATAGGGACACTAGGACTTAGGACTAGGATGATTTTTAAGTAAGGAACATGACATGAAAATATAGTGCATCCTACCTAATCTCAATACGTGGGTGCTCTGGCCAGGTATTCAATTATTGAAGAAAAGGTAAATGCAAAACTCTTAGATTGTTATCTTTTTTATTACTTTGATCAAGTAGTCATTTGGAAACAATCTAAAGAGAATAATGAATCAGAAATCATGGTGCAGATAACTCAATATTACCTCAAGAGAATATGAATATTACATCATTAACTATCAAAACTTGAATGTTTGGTAACTATAAGAGAAAGATACAATAAAATGAAATCTAAATCTGAATACAAATAAGCAAAAGAGGAGTTCTTGAAGATGTAATTAAAGAAGATAATAAAGTAAAAGATAGATAAGTCTATTCTTATAAAGTGATTCAAGGTATGAAATTCACATAAGATGGAGATAATTCCTATGATAAGTATAAAATTATAAGATGAATGGGAACAATGACAAAGAAATAAAGTGGAACCTCACTTAATCTCATACCAACCTATGTATGTAAGAAAATTTTAATGTAAAATTAGCATGGGATGCGAAAGAAATTAAGGGAGATGATCCTTGTTTAATGAAAAAAATTTGGAATATGGTGATTTACCTCTGGATAAGTGGTTGAAAAACATAATAAACCAAGAGAATATATCAAAGTGTGATAAATAGTCATCAAGGAAGGAGTAATGAGATATGTTAATCATGATTATTCCTATGGTAATGGCATGGAACCCGAAATTAAAAGGGTAAAATGATACATAAGAAGTTATAACCTGCATAATGAAAATAGAGGTTGACTAAAGTATCATTTTGGAGTTATGATATCTCTATTAAGTGTGTTGTGGGAATACTGATAAGATGAAGACAATGTCATTGTTCAACTCCTAACAAGGTCAATCAGGAAGTTATATTTGTTAATGGTTATAGAGTAATGTATGATTCTTCAACCAAATAGATGGTCAGTTCACCATTGAGATTATTAGAGAATCCTCTAAAAAAATATGCTTCATAGTTCTTGAAAATTAGGAGATGTGTACCTGGTTGATTGAGTTGTTAATTACAATAACCACTTAAGGGGCATAGAGATGAAACCTTATAAAGTTGCATATGATAAGAGATATCAGATGTTCTATGTTTGGTAAGATTCTATGAGTATGGCCTCTGAGTGATGTGTGATACAACATATTGAATCCTTTAATATGACAATCGAGTCCCAAAGTTGAAAGGTACTACCAGACCAGTACATGTGGCACAACAATTCTTATGTTGAACAAAGATAACACATGCAAGAGTTGAGGGAGAATAATATGTCTTCTATGAGAATGATATGAAATCATCATGTGATGAAAATAACCATGTAGAATATTGGTGATGAGGTGCATGAGAAGTATCCATCTTTGTTTACCTTGGATTTTGGGGGCAAAATCCCTATTAGGGGTTTATGGTTGAGAGACCAATGACTTTGCTCAATGTATTGAACATACTTAACTATCATAATTTAATGTTTTGAATCTTAATATAACCTTGTGATATGATTTGTAATCATAATAAAAGCTTAAGTTTCAAGTTTGGTCCAATTTGGACACTATTTGTGCAAGTTGTGCAATTTTATGCACATTTTGGACTTTTCTACAATTTACCCAATTGAGAGATTTTTCTTTGTAATTTATCACTTTCATTATGTTATTTGGGTGTTCTCTCATCATTCTTGAGCTTGTTGAGCCATGGGGTTCCTATTTGAACCTTGGTTTGGAGGTGTTTTCCTCAAGGGTATTTTAGGATTTACCCCTTTATGGATAAGCTACCTTTAGGAGGTATCAAACAAATGGTGTATTTGCTTTGCTTGCAAAATCAAGAAATGAGGTATAAGCAGGTATCCATGGATGGTGGGTCAGATTCTTGTGTGTCTTCTTGCATATCCTTAATATTTTAAGGCCACAAATGCATGGAGAGCTTTTTAGACACCTCATGCTTCTTCTCTCCCTTATCCTAGTGCTTTATATATCTATTTTTGAGCTCCCAAATGAAAGTTTTGCTTTCCACCACTTCTCTCCTACTAAGAACCTAGTTCCCTATCTGATTAGATATGGAGGACCTGTCCAAGGATGAAGAAGAAGGAGAATTTCTTGTTGGAAGCTCCTAGGGTTTTGTTTTGCTCTCTTTTAGGGTTTCAAAAGCTTCCTTCTAGTGATGTTGACTTAAACGAGTAATAATCCCCTGCTTTCCTCAGTTTATTTCTTTTTTATTCTTCCTCCTTCCTTTCTCCAGGTCGGAACCTTGTTTTTCCATGGTAGAAATTTCTCTAAAGCTCTAAAACCCTACCTTTCTTGTTCCTTATGCTTAGGGTTTGCTCATTTGATGAAGAATGGTGCAAGATGGACAAGTTCACAACTTATGCTTGGATTTCCTACCCTACCTTCTCATGTTTTCTTCTGTTTGGGATTTATCTTCTTATTATAGGCAAGTTTTATAACTTGCTCCACGTTTATTGCTTACCATAAGCTTGCTATCTCATGTTCTTGCTTTTATATGATGATCCATGCACTAAAAAGCTATGGTTGACTTTGATTTCGATTGTTATAATGTTACATGCTCTAATTTCAGTTCTAGATGATCCTATGATGATGTGTACATTATTCCTATGGTATAATATGACTTGGATCAGGTTGGTTTGACAACCTATGGTGCTAAGAACCTATCAACTGATGGTCAATTTTAGGGTTTAAAGCTGGTTTCTTCTATAAACACATGACTCAATGGTGGTACCATTACAACAAGCGTTGGTGTTGTCTTCATGACTATTGATGGTGGTGACCAAGGGTGTCAAATTACGTTCACCCCTTAGGTCAGGTGTTGGTCTAATTCTAAGCTTAATTATCAACAAATAAGTACCCTAATGATGCTATCAATCAATGGTGACATTAGCTTGATATTCTATGGTGATTAATGAATATAGTGTTGATCTAACAATCTATGGTGACTTAATGGTCACTAGTGATGGTAGATCAGGTCCCCACAACCTATTCTGAGTTAAGCATGTAGATTTAGCATCAATTAAGCCTTAAACTAATGGTTTCTTGGGTCATTTGATGCGATGGTTGGACCTATACTCCAATTCATGATTTTAATATATGAACTTCACCCAATGGTTAAGATCTAATGATTCTTCATCCAATAAATTGATATGATGCCTAATGTAATTTGTTGGTCTTAATAAAGTGATATATATTGTCTCCTTTATGAGATCAACTTAAGAAGCTCATTTGTTGACGACTTGTTTTAAATAAACAATCACTGGTGGGTTTTACCCTACTCTTAATGGAAATTTTTATGTTGTTAATAAAGGGATGTCTAGGCTAAAATGATGACTCTTTCTAGAGCACAAATCAATGAATTTATAGATGGTTTGTTTAAGATGTTTACTTATGTAAACTACTAATGGCTTTATCTTTTCAACATTCAATGATTAGAAGTTGATGCTTCAATATTCCCATTATTTTGGGTGAAGCCTATAGTGTAATTTTATGATTCTAATGATGAGAATTTGATGGTCAAATGCCTTAAACTTGTATCCTTACCCTTACCCTCATATTATTATGATTGATAGTCATCATAATGAATTAATGGGTAACCCTAATGAGGTATAGTTTGTTATACCTAGCTTTAATATAACTAAATGATGGTAATTGAGTATGAATAGTCCTTGAATGATTAATACAATCATGGAGTACTCTCTTATTGTTGTTGAAACCCTAGTCTTCTATAACTCGATGGCTACACCTTGATTAATGTCTGGGTTCATACTTGAGAATAGTATGGAATGTGATGGTGATGCTTCACCTTATGTATCCATGATCCAATGGGGATGTTGTGAGTTAGGATTTGGGTATAAGTGTGGATTAGTAACATTAATATAATTTATGTTATTGAACCTAATTCTAATGCAAATAGATAAAGATGAGTATTCATGTTTAACATTCTTATATGATGGAATGACGGTGAACCTCCTTAAAATGATCATAACCTTAATATGTTAATTGGTGGTTATCATAGCCACTTGGTTGATACTTTCTTATGCTAAACATGTGCATTATGAATATGATGATGGTGAATCATATCTAGATTCCTTGCATGTTGATGTAATAAAGGAATGTTCTTAATGATAATATAACCCTGTTATGATTGTTTATGAATATCTCCTAGCTCATTAATGTGATATTGTGCTGATCTAGTGTATTATATACTGACATTGATGGTTAATGATGAATCCTCCAGATTCACCCTCTCAGTCGCCAATTCTAAGGATTTTATGCCGCATATCGACTGATCTACCCTCGCTTTGGGTTTACTTTAAGTATCCTTTTAGTCTCGTATAAATAGTGCATTACTAGCTCAAATTACCCTAGTTTCCAGCTTATTTGATCTCCTTTTTCCCCTACTCATGTTCTATCTCCTCTGCAAATCATCCTCAACCATCACCAACGGTCATGACCCCTACAACACTGACTCTAGCGGTCTCAAGACCGTTTGAGGCCATGCGGTCGCAAGACCGTTTGAGCCCATGCGGTCCCAAGACCGTTTGAGCCCTTGCAGTCTCAATACCGTTTGAGCCCATGCGGTCTCAAGACCGTTCGAGCCCATGCGGTCTCAAGACCGTTCGAGCCCATGTGGTCTCAAGACCGTTCGAGCCCATGCGGTCTCAAGACCACTTGATCCCATGTGGTCTCAATACCGTTTGAGTCCATGCGGTCTCAAGACCGTTTGAGCCCATGCAGTCTCAAGACCGTTTGAGCCCATGCGGTCTCAAGATCATTTGAGTCCATGCGGTCTCAAGACCGTTTGAGTCCATGCGGTCGTAACGAGATCCAATGGTTCCTTTTCATCCAACCATGCGGTCTCGACCTTCATGCGGTCTTGACCTCCATGCGGTCTCGACCCGCATGCGATCTTGACCTTCTTGCCTCAAACACCGGCGACGTCTACCTCACCGTCAGCAGCAACGATGGTGCCCACAATGGCTGGCATGCCACAAGCGCCCGCATCGTCAGCAGCAGCAACGACGGCACCCGCATCACTTGCAACCTACGCCGTCGACATCCACATTCCGCAGCTCACGCAAACAACACTTGCAACCTACTCGTCGACACCACTGCTATCCGTAACCACCGGCGTCGTCGTCTTCACCAACCTTGCTCCGCCGCCATCGCACGTGCATGGAGCAGCACTGCCATCAACCGTCTTCCTCACCGCCAAGCAGCACCCGCAACTAGCAACTACACCGCCACGCCGCCAAGGCCCTACACCAGCAACTATGGTGTCTCCCACGCTGTCCAGCAGCAACGATGCTTGCTCGTCTGCCTTCAATCGTAGAGTTCGGCACCTACTCCATCATCATCCACTCCACCGCAGTAGACCTCGGCGATGTTCCTCACACTAGCAAGTGCCTGCAACCTACTCGCCTATACCATTGCTGTCCACGACGGCCTTCGGCAGCAGCAACGAACCCTCTCTCCGATAGCCAACTTCCCAGGATGACCTGCTGTTTCCCTTCCTCCTCCTCCCTGCCGCCATCGTCATCACCTACACCAACAACCGTGAGTGCAGGATGAGTAAGCAGCAAGACCAGTAGCTGTCCATGGTAATGCTCCAAACCGTGAAGAGCACAGCGCAAGATCGTGAAAAGAAAAAGGCAAGACCGTTTGATGAGTGCAGTAAGACCGCATGGGAAATTGGAAGTGAAGAACGCATGAGCTCACGTGATGCATGGAGCGCTGCATTTCAATGGATAAACAAGACCGCATGCAGCATTTGCATTAGCAAGACCGCATGCATGTGAATGAGGCCAGCAGCTTTCATGCCCACACCAAGACCGGTTGCTGATCTGCCATGCAAACCGCATGGGCAATTGCAGAGCAAACCGCATAAGCAACCAAACTGCATGGAATTGCGTATGAGGACCGCAAGGTTGCATAGCCGGTTGCCAATGCAAGGATCGAATGAAAAAGTAGCAATGACGAAACCGCATGAAGCAAGCAATGTGAAGAAGACCGCATGAGCTCACGTGATGATCATGCATGAACGGAACCGCATGAGCAATTGTGGAGAGCAAACCGCATGGACAAAAGGGCACGCACAAGGTGTGACTCCTTGGCCCAAGATATTTTGGCAAGCCTATAAATAGAAGGGTAGAGGCATGGTCTTGGCGGGCTATCTCATGACGGCCCAAGGCTGCCAGACTGAGACCAGTGCCGGGACGCTGCCAGACTGCCCGAACACCATTTCTGACCAAACTTCACCCACGGCCCCAGGATCACGGTCTGATCATAGATCTGGGAAGCTGCCAGACTGGGGACAGATCGAGAAGGCTGTTCCATCACTATATCACCTCCACCATCTCACTTCTACCATTGTTCTACCTCATTCTACCTGTGCAATCCCGGAGGTAGACACGACGATCGAGGCGGAGAGACAGGCATCATCGACCACAACGGAGCAGTCCCGGAGACTGTGATGATCTACACCGGGCTATCACAGATCTACTCTTATGCTCCGACGATGCTTTCTTTCTCTCTCTTCTCTTTATTTGTTGCTCCCTCTATGAGGAGTGAGTAGTTCCATTCACTGGGATGCGGGGACTAGCCCTGCTGCCCGTGTTTTGTAACTCTTACTAAAAAGATGTTATCTTTCTGATTCAATACTAAATCGTTTCATACATGCTTGGATGTTGGCCGCATTCTTGTATGCATCTATTGTCTTTCGTTGTGGTTTTCTACGACCGCTCTTGAAGACTCGAATACCGATTTAGTTTTGGTTTCTGGTGTGTGTATCCACCGCGCATCCGTTTCGGTATCTAGGAACGCTTTCTAAGGAGTGGAGTAAACTCACCTCGATCGTTGTACTTTTGTACTATGAAATGGAATCAGTTGATGTACAAAAGTGCAACCTTGACAGGTCGAGGAATGCACTCCAAGGAGAGAGTGGTGCAAAGTACTTGACCATTCGTTTGATAATGGCTAACGTTGCAACACTCTCACGTTTCTCATAACTATATCCTCGAAAGAGGGATAGTCTATAAGGATACTAATCGACTTGGTAATTATCGCTCGCTTGTTAGTTTTCCGATGCACGTTTCACGAGGTTGAGTAAGATTTTCTCTTCGGAGACTACATATCTTCATTGACACGTAGATATGTACCGGATGAGAGTTACTCAACCTGTGAAGGATGTGTGCATTACTCTTGTCCTATAAGACATCGGTTTTGTACAACATCCATGTATCTTGCTTACAAGTCTCGCTATGTTTGGTACAAGTACAATTCATATGTAGTGGTGGTGAATACCCGCATCACCCCAGTGATCCATCATCAATTGCTAATCTTAGATTTTGATCATTAAACTAGTTTTTATTCTTGCCTTTACTTTTGCATGTTTAGGTTAAATAACTCAAATCAAACTTCTGGTCTTAGATGATTAACTTAGATTGATACGAAACAAGGAAAAGATGCTCAGATTCTTAATGTTGTCCTTTGGGTTCGATCCTAAATCTGTACTATGATAAGGCTTCCACACTCTTGTGGGGTTGGAGCATTTATCTAGCACCAGTTGTAGGTAAACCTAGAGAGAACATCAACTCTCTAGGGTTTTAGGTGCATATTAGGACTTCCATTGGAAGAGTAATCTTTTGGTGTAAGTTCTAGCTCCATCAAAAAATGGCGTCGTTGCCGGGGACAACGGTATAAGAATCATCTTTTTCGAATCTCGTGTCGATTTAGGTTTCTCTAGGGTTTTTCTTTTTCTTTTCAAAAACCTAAAAAGTGAAGGGCTTAATCTCGCATATCTTCTTGGATTTGAAGTGGTTGGTCAAACCTGATACACTCTTTCCTTGATTTTAGGTACCAATTCTCTCTTCAAAATGAAGCAGTCGACACCACCAACTGTTAGATGTCAACTATGTGGTGACTATTCTCATGCATCGATTTACTACTTCAATGTGCCTCCTCTCTACGTGATTGCTCTGCGTCAAGTAATCGTGAATTGTATAGTCAGGAACCTCAAAGCGGCCTCTTCATACAACTATGGATATAACGCAAGTTATAATCTGTATCACCCTGGAGGCTACTACAAAAAACCTAACTATGGTGGATTTCAAGGCGTGGACTACAAGGTAGAAGGGAACTTGGAAGACGATGAAGTGCATGAAGATCAACACACATTGATGGAAGAACTACATGCTCTACAGACATCGGTGGCTCAACAACTAGCTGATCAGACAGCCGCGATCAAGAAGTTGATAGCCAATCTTGATCAACTTACACAACTTATCAACGCTCCTGAGCAACATGTAGAACAGCCACCAATTTCAACCAAGCACTCCCCTAGTTTACATTTTGCAATCGATTACGATGATGAGCATAAAATCATGTGGGATATGCATCCCAATGATCTTCAGGCATTAGTGCAAGGTGAGGAACTATCCTCAGGGTAATAACTGAACTCAAAGATGATTTACTCATAACGTCACGAGGAAAGGAATTACTATTCGAGCCGGAGTCTGACTTGGATAATGACTCTTGCAGTATGCTCTTAGAGGGAAGGATGAGTAGCCAATATGGGGATTCTCTACAGTCAGGAGATCAACTGGAAATAAACGTCAATACCTACCCACCTTCTGACTTCATAGACTCAAATCCAACCATTGAAGAGCAATTGGCGATAATCGATTCCCTCAATGACAAAATCTTTTCAACTTCAGCTGTCTCATCAATAAAATCCGTTAAAGAAGGATTAATGTCACAAGGACTCTACACTCCTTCGCAGTCAGACTCAGATGGATATATGACTGATTCAGACAAAGATATGTCTTTCATGCATGAGAATCAAATGTCTCCATTTCTGGAACAAGATCTAAACTATCCTTATGAAGAAATTTCTAATCATTCGGCTGATCTAGGGACAGACTTTGAGGATAGAACTGATCAAGATCTTGATTCAGAAATGGACCATACCACTCTCACTTATGAAACAGAATCAAGGGAGGATGACAGGTCTCAAGATGACAATCCTATGACAGGTCCTTTTCATGAGATGATGTTACCAGAGTTACCGCCAGCACAAGAAGTCCAGACAGAGCCAGTCCTCGAACAAGAGCATGATCTTTCTATTGAATCTCCTTCTAGTCACTTGAACGAGTTGGCAGTGCACTATGAAGAGAAATATGAACCACCTCTTGATTTTGGAATGGAACATAATATTACTGTAAATCCTTGTAATGACAAAAAGGACCCTTGGGAAGACATCAAGTCGCAAACCTATCCCTCTATAGTCACTCATCCCTCTAAAGAAGCCCCTCCTGATATTCAAGAAACTGAGATATGTCCATTACCTGAGCTAGGTTCCATTTCTCCCATAGAAACTCTTCCCGAGCACTCAATAGAACCGGAGGAGTGTTATGAAGAAGAACTGGAACAACAACGTGACTCAGAAATGGTATACATTAGTCCCAATATTGAAGAAATGGGTTCATCTGGGGATTTTATCCCTCAAAATGACATGTCATGGACTAATCCCTCCCATGAAGAGACATCATCGAAACCTCTATCTCAAGATCCCATGATTTCCTTACCCGAGAAAGAGTTCGTTTTAACAGTCAAATCATCTTCTAGTCACTTGGATGAACTAAGGATGTTCTACGAGGAAAGTTATGAACAAAATCTTGAAAAGAAGAATGACGCTCTTACCAATTTCAACATTGATAAAGATGATGATACTTCTCAAAATAACTCCTCTGATGAAGAAATGTCATCCTGGCTACCATATCCCACACAAGAAAAGCCAGGTGACAAAATGAAGCCGGAACCAGATCAACCACCTGATCCTGGACAGGAGGAAGTTCAAGTGGCCGACCCTCAATCAACTACCCTAGATTTTGAAGAAAGTAGTCTTACTTTGAACTTCGAGGGTGAGCCACAATTGGAAGGCACACGTGGGCATAACCTTGATTTCTCGCATAGTCCTCCAATTTCAACTGCTTATATTTCACCTCCCTCACTGATGGGGGAAGGTCTCTGGATTCTTCTATACGGACAATGAGGTGAAATAAATGTGCACCCAAGTCATCCAGAAGACTCGCTCGAGTCACCACAACCACCCAGTCAACAGGTTGTTCGGGCCACTTCCTCATTCTCGGCACCAGCTATCGCGAGACATCTTTGCCGCACCTTCTTCCAACTATGCGGACCGCCTGGTTAACATTGCGCAACCCTTCCCCTCCACCTCGAACCTAATTTTTGTTCAAAAAAGAGAAAATTCATGAGTTCAAGGTGGAGGGCGGGTGGTATGACTTTCACTCCACCCTCTATCTTTATTGCTTACTGTTTTTTCATTCTAGTTTCTTTTTCATAATTTTTCTTCCTTTCTGTAGTCTTCCAAAAATAAAGCATTTATCTAGTCGGCTTTTGTTTTTCGAATCTATGATCATCACCTCTTTTCGTTGCAAATTTCCAAGAAAAGAATGCTTAAAACTAGCCAATGCGTGTTTTTCATCTTGAATAGTCTATGAATCCTAATGTCATACCCTCAAATAGGAAAAGATGATACACTTCAATAAGACTAAGATAGATCAAATACATCACGCATCTATCTGATTAATTGATCTATTTTATGGATTTCTCATTTGATGTTTAATCATGTCTCTTTTTTAGCAGAGTGTGATGGAGAAAAGAGACTCGTTGCATGGAATCGCTAAGCAAACTGCATCATGATCCGAACTCTCTTCTACACTTCTTCCTTCATTTTCATACCCCTCTGTTCACTAACCATGCCAAAGTTTTAAGTTCGGTATGGCACGCCACACTCCTTTCTAGTGAAAACTACAACATTTCCGAACTTTAAGTTCGGTGTGGTAAACTACACCTTTGGAAAACTCTAAGTTCGGTGTGGTAAACCACACCTCTGCAAAACTCTAAGTTCGATGTGGTACACCACACCCCTCTTTCCACTACCGCTTCTTCCATACCCCTAAATACATAACAGGGGTGTATCACCTTCTTTTCTTGATTCAAAGAGTATACAATGATTGTGCACATACCGCGGTTGGCGAAAAATCTACCCCGATTCCAAAAAGAGGCTTGGCAGCCCAAATATACAAAAATCCAAAAATACCCTTTTCCCCAAGCCAAGTGAGAATGAATAAAAGCCAGAGTGTGAATAAAAACATGATAGTTGTGCCCTGAATAAGGATAACCGATAAAGGTCTCACCCGCCCGGTACATTAGCTGCCCTCATAAAGGCAGATGTGTCATGATTGGTAGTGAGATCCTAAGGATCCAAAAATAACCCCTGACCTCCTCTCGAAGAGGTAAAATAGCCAAAAGCCTTAAGCCAACCTATACACACTTCTGAGTTACCTTTAGAAAAAAATCGGGTGTAAGGCTAAGTCAACCAGAGTTGTGCATAAATCATTCAAAGTATCTCGATGAGTCAACTAATATTAAGAGTCTTTATTCAATCAGAGGAGAGACTCTTATCTCTTGATCATACCCCTATTCTCTCCTTTTTCAACACCAGTGACAGATCATATGCTTTTTGTTGATTCTGTGGGTCTTTTCAAAGTCTCATAAAACTTTTAAACATGACCGATACAATAGAGAGTGAGAAGGAAATACTTTAGTGAAGTGAACTCAGAAATGAGGATATCATAAGATGTATTCCGTGATCTAAGAAAGCTTTGATGTTGTATCGATCTGAGCCATGAACAAAATTACAATATGACAATAGGATGAGGCAATCACGAGATGAACGATTTCATTGGCGACTGTTTTAAGTTTTCTGTTTCTCGGGACGAGCAACGCTTAAGTTTGGTGTGGTGATGAATCTTCCAGACTCATCCTCAGTCACAAATTCAAAGGATTTCTGACTTTTTTTCGCCTCATTTTTCTTTTCTCTTTTTTTTGAAAATTCTGACACTTGCACGAAGGTGAGATAATTACAAGACCAACATGCATGCGTTTTGGTGACTGTCTTGGGATTTTTCATTCCTCGGGATGAGAAACGCTTAAGTTCGGTGTGGTGATGAAATCTCCAGATTCACCCTCTCAGTCACCAATTCTAAGGATTTTATGCCGCATATCGACTGATCTACCCTCGCTTTGGGTTTACTTTAAGTATCCTTTTAGTCTCGTATAAATAGTGCATTACTAGCTCAAATTACCCTAGTTTCCAGCTTATTTGATCTCCTTTTTCCCCTACTCATGTTCTCTCTCCTCTGTAGATCATCCTCAACCATCACCAACGGTCATGACCCCTACAACACTGACTCTAGCGGTCTCAAGACCGTTTGAGGCCATGCGGTCGCAAGACCGTTTGAGCCCATGCGGTCTCAAGACCGTTTGAGCCCATGCGGTCCCAAGACCGTTTGAGCCCTTGCGGTCTCAAGACCGTTTGAGCCCATGCGGTCTCAAGACCGTTCGAGCCCATGCGGTCTCAAGACCGTTCGAGCCCATGCGGTCTCAAGACCGTTCGAGCCCATGCGGTCTCAATACCGTTTGAGCCCATGCGGTCTCAAGACCGTTTGAGCCCATGCGGTCTCAAGACCGTTTGAGTCCATGCGGTCTCAAGACCGTTTGAGACCATGCGGTCATAATGAGATCTAATGGTTCCTTTTCATCCAACCATGCGGTCTCGACCTTCATGAAGTCTTGACCTCCATGCGGTCTCGACCCGCATGCGATCTTGACCGTCTTGCCACAAACGCCGGCGACGTCTACCTCACTGTCAGCAGCAACGACGGTGCCCACGACGTCTGGCTTGCCACAAGCGCCCGCGTCGTCAGCAGCAGCAACGACGGCACCCGCAGCACTTGCAACCTACACCGTCGACATCCACATTCCGCAGCTCACGCAAACAACACTTGCAACCTACTCGTCGACACCACTGCTGTCCGTAACCGCCGGTGTCTTCGTCTTCACCAACCTTGCTCCGCCGCCATTGCACGTGCATGGAGCAGCGCTGCCATCAACCGTCTTCCTCACCGCCAAGCAGCACCCGCAACCAGCAACTACACTGCCACACCGCCAAGGCCCTTCACCAGCAACTATGGTGTCTCCCGCGCTGTCCAGCAGCAACGATGCTTGCTCGTCTGCCTTCAATCGTAGAGTTCGGCACCTACTCCATCATCATCCACTCCACCGCAGCAGACATCGGCGATGTTCCTCACACTAGCAAGTGCCTGCAACCAGCTTGCCTATACCATTGTTGTCCACGACGGTCTTCGGCAGCAACAACAAACCCTCTATCCGATAGCCAACTGCCCAAGACGACCTACTATTTCCCTTCCTCCTCCTCCCTACTGCCGTCGTCATCACCTACACCAACAACCGTGAGTGCAGGACGAGGAAGCAGCAAGACCAGTAGTTGTCCACGTGAATGCTCCAAATCGTGAAGAGCACAACGCAAGATCGTGAAAAGAAAAAGGCAAGACCGTTTGATGAGTGCAGTAAGACCGCATGGGAAATTGGAAGTGAAGAACGCATGAGCTCACGTGATGCATGGAGCACTACATTTCAATGGATTAACAAGACCGCATGGAGCATTTGCTTTAGGAAGACCACATGCACGTGAATGAGGCCAGCAACTATCACGCCCACACCAAGACCGGTTGCTGATCTACCATGCAAACTGCATTGGCAATTGCGGAGCAAACCGCATGGAATTGCATATGAGGACCGCAAGGCCGCATAGCCAGTTACCAATGCAAGGACTGAATGAAAAAGTAGAAATGACAAAACCGCATGAAGCAAGCAATGTGAAGAAGACCGCATGAGCTCACGTGATGATCATGCATGAACGGAACCGCATGAGCAATTGTGGAGAGAAAATTGCATGGACAAAAGGGCACACATAAGGTGTGACTCCTTGGCCCAAGATATTTTGGCAAGCCTATAAATAGAAGGGTAGAGGCATGGTCTTGGCGGGCTATCTCATGACGGTCCAAGGCTGCCAGACTGAGACCAGTGCCGAGACGCTGCCAGACTGCCCGAACACCATTTCTGACCAAACTTCACCCACAGCCCCAGGATCACGGTCTGATCATAGATCTGGGAAGCTTCCAAATTGGGGACAGATTGAGAAGGTTGTTCCATCACTATCTCACCTCCACCATCTCACTTCTACCATTGTTCTACCTCATTCTACCCGTGCAATCCCAGAGGTAGACACGACGTTCGAGGCGGAGAGAGGCGTCATCGACCACAACGGAGCAGTCCCGGAGACTACGACGATCTACACCGGGCTGTCACAGATCTACTCTTCTGCTCCGACGATGCTTTCTTTCTCTCTCTTCTCTTTATTTGTTGCTCCCTCTATGAGGAGCGAGTAGTTCCATTCACTGGGGTGTGGGGACTAGCCCCGCTTCTCGTGTTTTGTAACTTGTACTAAAAAGATGTTATCTTTCCGATTCCATAATAAATCGTTTCATACATGTTTGGATGTTGGTCGCATTCTTATATGCATCTATTGTCTTTCGTTGTGGTTTGTCTACGACCGATCTTGAAGACTCGAATACCGATTTAGTTTTGGTTTCTGGTGTGTGTATCCACCACACATCCGTTTCGGTATCTAGGAATGCTTTCTAAGGAGTGGAGTAAACTCACCTCCATCGTTGTACTTTTGTACTATGAAATGGAATCAGTTGATGTACAAAAGTGCAACCTTGACAGGTAGAGGAACGCACTCTGAGGAGAGAGTGGTGCAAAGTACTTGACCATTCATTCGAGAATGGCTGACGTTGCAACACTCTCACGTTTCTCATAGCTATATCCTCGAAAGAGGGATAGTCTATAAGGATTACTAATTGACTTGGTAATTATCACTCACTTATTAGTTTTCCGATGCACGTTTCACGAGGTTGAGTAAGATTTTCTCTTTGGAGACTACATATCTTCATTGACACATAGATATGTACCAGATGAGAGTTACTCAACCCGTGAAGGATGTGTGCATTACTCTTGTCCTATAAGACATCAGTTTTGTACAACATCCATGTATCTTGCTTACAAGTCTCGCTATGTTTGGTACAAGTACAATTCATATGTAGTGGTGGCAAATACTCGCATCACCCCAGTGATCCATCATCAATTGCTAATCTTAGATTTTGATCATTAAACTAGTTTTTATTCTTGCCTTTACTTTTGCATGTTTAGGTTAAATAACTCAAATCAAACTTCTGGTCTTAGATGATTAACTTAGATTGATACGAAACAAGGAAAAGATGCTCAGATTCTTAACGTTGTCCTTTGGGTTCGATCTTAAATCTATACTATGATAAGGCTTCCACACTCTTGTGGGGTTGGAGCATTTATCTAGCACCAGTTGTAGGTAAACCTAGAGAGAACATCAACTCTCTAGGGTTTTTGGTGCATATTAGGGCTTCCATTGGAAGAGTAATCTTTTGGTGTAAGTTCTAGCTCCATTAGTTAAGATGATGTTGCTCTTTATGTTTAATATTTCTAGCCATGTCTATGTAATTAGAAATGCTTAAACTGCTAATCATGCCTATGTAGTTAATTGTGCTATGATGTTAGTTCTACTTATGATATATATTTGTCCCCTTTATTTGAGATGCAAATATTGATTGATAGCCATGTTATGTTACTAGACATATTCATGATGTTAGGGATGCTTATGCTTCTAGATTGCTTGTGTTGTTATCAAGGAATATGATGATAGTCAAATTAATGACAGTGATTATTATTATATGCAATTTGATGATATTTGAGTAGATATATATCCAGAGAAATGGATTTATTTGCTAATTATATATGCATTGATGATCATACTTGTTGCTAAGATTATTTTCTTAATCTGTTTAACATACTTAAACTACTCAATCTATTGAATTGACTATTAAATACTCCAACTACTCAGTTATCTACTATCTAAAATGTTGTAATCAATAAGCATTGTTGGAGGTTATATCTCTTGCTGGGACATGGGTCTCACCCTTGTGGTTCGCCACATATTTTTAGGTAATCGACAATGATGATAATAGAACTGTGGAAGTAAATAGGAACTATAGTAATGAATCTTTGAGAAAGTTGATCAGATGCCTAGTGTGTCCTAGAATTGTCCTTGTACTCTCAGGTTCGAGCAAGAAAAGTTTGTATATGGTGTTTCAAACAAATTGGACTTTTGTTAGCATGTTTATGCTTATTTGTGTGGCGTACATGAATATTTTTCTCCTGTGTATATATGTTGTGGCTAAGGTGATAGAGCAATTTGTATCAAATTCTTGGCATAGTATGGATACAAGAAAGATTTTGGGCTCTTATGCAAATGTTTCTGAGCAGGTGCTGATGTTGAAATCATTTTTAATTTATATATTTGGGTATGTGGTTTATTGGTGATCGATTTTTTTTATCTTTTGAGTAATCTCATTTAGTGTAACAGAATCTCATAGATACAGGTAGATAGATGGGACAAAAAAGGAATGGGAGAGAATAATGTATGTTATAGGTAAACCTTGGTTTTATATTAACTTGAGCATCACCACTTTCCATGAGGATACAACATAAACTCAAAAAGTTTCAAAACAACTCAAATCATGAGATTGATGGATAGATTGAGAAATTGGTGAAAAGATGAAGTGCATAAAAAACACATGAGGAGAGAGAAAAGTCAAGGTTATCATAACATACATGTTCTTCACACTTTTTGGTTTGGATTCCAATTATCATAACACTTTTCTTCATACATGTTCCTAGATGTGTTATCATACTAGCAACATACATATTCCCACATTTCTACTGAAGCTCAAAAATCATGGAGCATAGCATGAATCATTTGATGTTCATTGTGTCATCATAATTCTTCTTGTGAGATTACTTTTCTGATCTAGGTGCATTTAGAGTTGGTTCATTAGGTATTGGTGTGTCCAAGACATAAAGCTTACAATCATGTGTGAGAATGATTCTCATCATCCTGAGCCAATTGTTAAAGTTATTCCCATTAAGTTTCTCTGTCTCAAGGGCCGGTCATAACAAATAGTGGAAGACGAGGTGAGATGGTGGGAGAGGAAGAGGGTATACACAAGGGCAACTAGATGGAGGAAGGGGGAACAGAAGCAGTGGAGGGCTTGAATTGTCATATACAATGAATCATGTTGTATTCCTGGGTGATTTGAGGAGGAGAAGAACCACAAGGCATGCTTTAAGTTGTAATTGCAAACCCGTATGTTTCCACTTTTACAATGCTGTCTTCCTTAATCCTTGTGAATCTACTCTCATTCTCCTTCTCCTATCCCTCAAACATCCAAGGACCCCAAAAATCCTCCATTGATGTCGTCAAGAGAATTGGCATAAGTGAGTTGATTCCAGGTCAGCCAGGATGAGTTCTTACATGCAGATTGAGTTATCCCATATGTGAATCCTATTTTGTAGGATGTTGTCAAAGTGGTGGAAATTTTAGGAAAGAAGGATGGTCCTTCATCCTGGGATGACCATGTGTCCATGTGATTTACAAGCCAAAAGCCTTTTACAGGCCAACTGGCCAGTTGGATATGTATGTAGGGGCACCGCAATAGTAACTTTGACATTATCACTAAGTAAAATGAGGGTTTTATTGTTAGATTGCCTACACACAAGTTCTTGGTGTTGCTCCTTGGTCAATAGATGGAATCATTATCTTCATCCAAGATTGGTCTCCTAGCTCTCAGCTCCTTCCTTTGTATTTGTCCTCGATGCCAATATAGGTCAATGTTGAGAATCTAGGAGTACCCTGGACCTTGATCAGACATGCCATAGCTGCAAGTATGTTGGGGAAACCATTCATTTTTTTACATAGTTCCCTATCTACTGGATGTCAAGGAGGGTCTACGATGTGTATTTATCCTCCATGTCCATGCCTAAATATGTCCTAGAAATTTTTATGGGAAGTATATCGTAGTGAATGTCACGTACATAGCCAAGCCCTTCCTTTGTATAGTCTGCAACTACCTTTGCTACAAAGGAGCTTCTTGTCAAAAGGTGGAGTGAAGAACCAAATTTTTGGATGATCTTCAATTCATATTTGGCAAAACAAAGGTATTTCTCAAGGTACTATCCAAGATGATAGTGGAGAGGCCGTTCATGCAAATTCTCAACCAAATACAAAGGTTGTTTCATCTGCCAATTCCCAAAGAACTAGGGATGTGGCTATTAGTAGGGATTCACCCCAAGTAAAGTCAAGCATTGGTGATGTAGTGAACTCGGATAGCATTGGCCAATTTGTTCCAGACTCACAAGGCAATAGGCTATCTTCTTCTACCTCTTGGGTCATTGAACCTTCAAGTCAGACGACTTCAGTGAGGAAGTTGGGAAGGTGGTGAATCATGACAAGAAAATTGATCAATTTAGCATGGAAGAACAAGTTCTTGAGCTAGTTAATCCATTCCATATTCATTATTTTGATGAGTCTTCTATAAAACTTTCAAACCAAATTAGAGTTCTCATGTTGAACTAGAGCTACCTACTGTTCAAGATTCTTGTTTTAATTTTGCATCCTCTCCGAATCTTGAAGAACCAGATCTTACTAGCCATCAGTCACCATCTATAGTGATTAGTACTAATCTCTAGTTTGACTGGGAGTTGAAGACTAATAAGGTTGTGTAGATGTTTAAAGATATTGTAGTTATTTTGCTTCAGTATTCCATTTCTCATGGATGACACATGTGGTGTAGTTTTGGCTTGTTTTTGGACTACCAAATCAGAAATCTTCATCACAACCTTCTAGACGAAGATGACTTATTGAAGAGTCAGTCTGATGTAGATCTCGACTGGGATGATTACACAAACTGGAGATTTGACTCTAGATCAAAGGAGAAGAAAAAGAAATGGTAGAAGAAGAATAGGTTGAATGTGGACAGATGTACTTTGGATGATCTTATCAAAGGCTATTTAGAGTTACTCTAATTCCTTGTCCTTGATATAACACATTTGGACTATTTTGTCTTATTCTCTCCTTATGTGTCTTTTCTTGAGGTTTGTCTATGGCATGTGTGCCTTTCTACCTTTGGGTTTAACACTTTTTGGTTTGGATTCCAATTATCCACCCTTTGGTTAGTTTATATATTTTTAGGGGGTACATGATCCTGTATTGTACCTAAAGTATTTTATTCCATTTTAATACAAATGCACTTTTGTACCCAAAAAAATGCCTGGTCGTAGTAAAAAGGGATTTTTGATAGTGTTTCCATTAATATACACAAAATATATTTTGTACGAGTCAGTAAATTTGAAACTTAATTTTAATTTCATAGTTTATACATGATTTAATAAAACTATAACTAGTTCATTCAAACTGATAGCCGTCGGTATCAATTCAGACAATTACATCGAGCAATCTTCTAGTGAGCCAAGATCTAAAATACATTAAGTCATAGTCAACTATGGATGACCGCTCACTACTTAATTATTAGGAAAAGTAACAACTACTAATTACATCATATGAAATTCTCAGATAGATGGTTGTACAAATTTGTATTGATAAATTATCATATGAAACAAATGTCATATTTATCCCTCTAGATGGTTAATCATATGATCACCTAGTCAAGTCAAACCCAAGGTCAATGCAACAAGGGATGCACCCTACTAAGTAGACCCACATACTTATTATTACGCTTTAGCAAGGTAGACAGTGCACCATACTTGGCATGCCCACACTTAATCAAATAAGATTTTCATGTGGATTCAACTTCAAAGGCATCTCAACATTGATATTATATATACATATATGTATATATATGTATGTTTGTATGTGTATCCAATCACCATACTATACATATTATATACTATAATAATCACCACATACAATAAAATCAGATATGGAAACTATTATAACAATTTAAACCAACAAGTGTTTTAGAAAAGCAATCAACAAAGTCACATCCACACGGAATAATAATATTGTTCTTTTAAGGCATCTATTCAGCCGATCAAGAAAGCCAAACTACAGATCAAAAGTCCCTAATTTGGGAATTTCTTGTGATGTTGTTAATTTGTCATCTCATTTGGATCACAAACCCTACAATGACATCTTCTTTTACATGGGATTATGATCTTATCCTCCTTTCCACCATGTCCATGATGATGTCACCACATCATTGCCTAATTTAAAATTTACATGATGAATGAATAGAGAGAGGCATGACATGCAAGCTCTATGCATGTTATATGATATTTGACCAAAATTAAAATAGCAGTATTACATGTTTCAGATCACACCACAATGGTCTAGTTGTGATGTCTACATGAAGTAAACAAAATGAATTTTTAAGGCATCTCATAAGAATATGTAATACCTATATATATCATATCAAATATGATATTAGGTGATTATTGTGGCTACAAGTTTGCATATATTCATCCAAATAATCATTCATGATTTATAACTAAAACCTACATTAAAAGCATATAACATCATCTTGATACCACTATTGGTTTTTTTTGAAGGGGGTGCAGCAGAATAACAAAAACATATTATTCTTTACCCTAGTTGTCAGATCTATTGTAGATGTGAAATGTCATTGAACAAAAGACATAATAATCGATAAAGCGTATACATTGGTACACACTAGTTGTCCAAAAACTAGAGGCATCTTTTTTCAAAGAAGAACTTGATGTCCATATCCATATCAGAAATGGCTACCAAGAAATCTAGATAGATCAATAAGAGATCAAGTTCATCCACCAAGTTGATACACGATTGTATTCATCATGGCACCTTGTTGTCGTCTTGTGGAATAGCTTCTCAAAGCATCTACATGTGGTCCATGACCTCTACTTTGTGCACACAGATGATGGAAGAATGTGGTGTACCACCTTAGCCACCAAGTCAAAGAAGAATAAGAGTTGTCAACGTGCTTGTCATCTCAGAATCCTTTTCATCTCCTATCTTGAGGTAGTCATCCTTTGGGTTTCTTCCTCTCTCCAAGAAAGAAGTTTGATTGTCATTTTTTATCAAAAGTTGTCTCAGATGATATTACAATGATGTGTTAAACCCTTTGGGATGTACTCCTTTATATAAGAGAGTAATTGGCTTGGAAAACCCCAATTCCAATTGCTTTTCTAATTACAGTCTGAAAAATAGTCTGATATTGAAAAATCAGATAGGAATTCTAAACAGTTGATCATGTTACTTGATTGTCCTATCAAATTCTAGAAAGTTTTCTAATCATCTAATCAAGTTAGTTCAGTTCCAAATATGAATTGCTTTCCAGTTTGAGACCTTCCATGTTGGATTCCAATCAGTTGACTAGGTTTCCCGATCGGCCAACCGGGCAATCTAGTGCAAAATTCAATTGATTAATTGATAATCAATTGATTCATTGACCTAGACATTGACTAACGAAAAATTTTGATCCCTGATCAGATGGAAAATCAATCTATTAATGATTCATAACCAATCTAATCATTTTTTATAATGAACTCCAATTACCTTATGCATCTTTATTAATGTGACCCAATAGATTCCTAATTACATTGTTAGTGATGTTAAAAACAACACAAGTAAAGATTGGTTTTTAGCCACACACCATTTCCTCCCAAGTAATAGGAATGAGTTGGAGGAGAACTACAACATTTAAAGTGACCAATGTTTCCATAACCATATAGTCTTTCTGCCATAGATGTTTAGATTCGAACTGAGGCATGAAATGTAATTCTCTAAACATTCAATCTATGTTCCTTGAACCAGGGTAGACTATTCAAGATAATGTGATCTAAATATCATATATTTACTGACATGAGCACGGCCATGCATTTCATAGTACTTATTATAAAGGAGCCAATATATTGAAATAATGGACTAACATGATCAGCTACCTAGCCAACTTTCATAATTAAGTAGCATCATTGTGTCAATATCTCTGATTGTGAAAGGAATATCACTCCAAAGGAGGATTGATTCCATCTACATCACTCATAGTATTTCCCCATGGGTCACTGTGTACCAAAACACCACCTTTCTAGTAATCGTTATCTTATATTCACATTGGGGTAGTGTCAAAGTATACAAAACAACAAGTGGTACCATAGTGACTTCAGGTGTAAGTATCATAGTTACCACTATCACATTGAGATATGGCATTGACTTGTGATTACATGACTTCCATGTGCCAATCACAAGGTGGGTTTGTCCAGTATAACTTATTTACCCATGCATCTGAGCTGATATCCAATATCATGAATAAAGAGACATAAGCATAACTCAATATACATGCTAGTTTTGTATGTGATTGTTGTCATAAACTATCCACAATAATAACCAACTAGGGACATAACAAGAATGTATACTCTTATTAAGAATATGATATAATGTCAAGTTCCTTAACCTAAAACATATGTCATGAAGTTAAAACATTCTTAGGACATTATTGGATTTATTTATTATATCATTACTAAAACAGACATGATAAGTGGAATGTCCTTGTAATAATAATCAAATCAAGTACAAATTATCCCTATTAAAATCATCACATGAATGTTGTTAGAACATACAACCAACATCTTGGGCATGTAGTAATGGGGAAATGGGGTTTCTAATGTACAATGTGGTATATATCTTCACTTTATGAATGGATATGTTTCCTGTCACCTTGTTATTTCATGTATTAAAATTGTGTGTTCACTTCCCTTTATTTCCTATTGTTCTTTTTCTTATACTAGTATATGTGAAGTTGTAGAAGTCGGGAACAAGTTTTGTCATTTGTCTTGTCTTATATCTTTTATTCTAAGAGTCTTACTAGAATCTATAGTAGACATGTTTTTTCATACGTTGGATTGGGGCACTAGTGGTCTAGTGGTACAATAGTACTCTATCATGGTACACTTCGGGTTTGATTCAAGGCTAGAGCATCTATCAATATTTTTGTGTCTATTTTTGAATCTTACACTGGAAACAATATAAGAATGTTATCTTCAACAAGCTAGTTTTATCATTGCCTTTTTCTTCTTCTATCTGTATATTATTTTACCATTTTTATTATATCTTATTATATATGCTATATCAACATGTTATGAGTTGGTGTGTCTCCTATAAGACAGTCCATATTTTGACCACCATTATAGAGAAACTCTATTGATGTTGAGAGCTTAGATGTCATGTTGATCCAAATTGCATATTGTACTAACTTTTCCAATTGTCATAGCTTATACATGCTTGACCAATTCATGTCACGAATGAGTGGTTTGATGATCTCAACACCTTGGTAAACAATCAAGCCATCACAAAGATAGTCTTCTTATGATTTTACCACTAATAATGCGCTTCATGTTATGAAAAGTCTATTTTAGTCACAACTTTTGAAGTCTATCTGTGAGAACCCATCACACTAAATGAGATTACTCAAAACACAAAACACGATCAATCACTAATTAAAATCAAACCCAGAAAAGAGAGTAAATGAAAATTGATTCTAACATCACCAACATGCTCAGGAACATTTACATAAGAGTCCAACATCTTGATTTATTTCATATAATGCCAAGTATCTTTTACAACTGATCCATGGCCTCAGCCACTGCATGTATATATACAAAAATAAATCATCCACATATGCTACATGTACAAGCATCAACATGCTAACAAAAGTTGAATTCAATCAAAACATCATATACAAACTTTCCAGCTTGGACCTGAGAGTACATGGACAACTCTAGGACACACTAGACATATGAACAACATTCTCTAAGGTCCATCACCTCAACTCCCCTCACTGCCATGGGTCTATTGCGTCCTATCACCTAAAAAGATGTGGTGATCCACGAGGTGAGACCCATGTCCCAACAAGAGATATAACTCTCAACACCACTTATTGATTGTAGCACATTAGGTAATTAAGTATTTTAAGTTGATTAACCATGTTAAATAGATAAGCATATCAAAGGATATGATTAACAAGATACACAAAGGAGAAGATAACAACTATCATCATTAGATTGACTATCATCATATATCTTGCTAATAGTATAGGCAGTCTAGTAGCATAAGCATCTTTGACATCATAAATAAGTGTAGCAACATAAGCATAGCTAATAGTATTAGCATGTCTAACAAATTGAGCAGATCTACTTCATAGGTAGAGCTATCAACATAAGCAAAACTATATGCATAAGTATGACTAGCAGTTTAAGCATCTCTAATTACAAAGGCATATCATGGATAGTTGTGTAAGAATAGTTAACAACATGAGATGACTATCATCATGAGCATACCTTATAGTATGAGTATATCTATCATCTTAAACATGGATACTTCTCTTATTGCACCATACATAACTTAAATGTGTAAAGAGAGCAATCAAGGGTTATCATCCAATGTGAAGCATTGTGTATAACCCTAAATAGATATGCTAAATGACTGTATTAAATCTTTTGTTTGGCCATTGGGAGTTTTAGTCATACCACTCAATGTAGAACTAACCACTGTGAAGTCAAAATTAGTTCCATACAAGATCTAGGAGAGCCAATATCCTAATATCTCATCCATGCTCGGTCAGTACAGGTCAAATGTATTAACATATAGTCAAACTACCAACAGTGACATATAGTCGAGTTGAAAACACCTAGTCCTCCCTTGGTACAGGTCATGACACTAGCCACGAGGGTATGCAAAGAAAAATCCTACCACTTGAGGTACATCTACAACATACTCAGTCTTATCAAATATCCAAGATACGACCTTAATTGCTCTCAATAACATGTAATTGTGGATGAGAAGTATATGCACTCAACTTGCCATCCCCACATACTCAATAGTATGGGATCTGAGTTTCCCTTAGGAATACTCATTTCACCATCCTACAAGTTCTAACACTGAATATGGTTCTACAGCATAGAGCATTACATGATTAGGGTTTCACTTGGTTAGTTATTACCAATTGGGTGTATTAAGGTTGCATCAAACAAGTGGACATACAAACCTTAATTCATTTCTATAAATCAAATAAGTATAACAACTTTAGAAGATAAAAGGTATGAGACATAATGCTTTATCACAATACCACATGATACTATTCATTGCCATTAATGAGACTATACTTGTCATCATAACACTACAAGATACAAATCCTTATCACGTTATTCCAGGGTTCCAACCCTTGCCACATCATGAAGAGGATCACACCTCCATTAGGGCTCAACCATGCCCAAAGGTCATTAAGACCATCACATTATTCCTTGCAAGATCATCATTATCTTTCCATTCCTTATAACAAGGCTTTTACAAAACATCACCATACATGTATACACTGGCTCAACATGATATTGCATTAGGGATCTTAAAATATATTCACAAGATAACATAGCAGGGTTATCTTAGTATTAAGAGCATTCCTTCATTATCGCAACCTACAACAAGGCTAGGTATAATTAATCACCATCATACTCATAGTTCACATGTTTAGCATAAGAAAGTTTCAATCATAGAGTTATGAGAACCACTAGTTAAAACATTATAGTTACAATCAACATTAGGAAGTAAAATATATCATTATATTAATAATTCAAGGAAGGGTAGCATGAGTTACCCCATCATCTACTGCATTAGAGTTAGGTTCAACAAGATAATCTACATTGAAGATACAAATACAATTCCTAAACAAACCCTAACTCATAACATCCCCATCATATCATGGATTCTTAAGGTAAAGCGTCACCATCAAATTCCATACTATTCTCAAGTATGGACCTATGCATAACACAAGGCTTAAGCATCACTTATTGAATTTACGATTAGGTGTAAAACATATGCTACCTTAAGTTTACACATCCACTCATTATGGTGACTATCCATTTCCTTCATACAAGATCATAGGTAAGACTAATTGATTAAGGAAAACCACCATTGGTTCTACATCATTAAAACCAAAACATCATGCCATGATCATCATCTCACCATTGGATGTGAAGGGGTAAATCCATCAGTTGTAACATAAACAAATGCATTGTACAAACCACCTAAAGGACCATCAAGTTGTGACCTTAGAAGGGTCACCATCCAATCCTAGATAAACCACCGTTTGATAACCAAAAGAGCACCATCAGTAGTTGACTCAAGGGGTACCATCGATTGTTGGATTAAGGGATACCATCAGTTGTTGAATTAAGGGATATCATCGGTTTTTGAAGGCAGTATAACCATCAAATGTGGCCATTACTATGTACCAAAACCATCCATCCTTGAGCACTAAAAGAGTGAAAATAGAACTTCATACATGACCATCATTTTGCATAGGTAAGGCATCCAAAACCCACCAAGAACAAGTTATCAGTTCTAGCAAGAAAACATGCCATCAATTGATAAAACAAGAAGGAAAATAACCTCAAGAACCTAAGTAAAACCCATCATTTAGAACCACTTGAGGAGAGCAATAAATCCATCCACTTAGGGGAAACATAGGCATAGGTTTTAGGAACCAAAAGAAGGCTCAAACAGCACCATGGTACCCACCATCTGTTGGCACATCAAGGCCAAGCAAAATAGCAAAGGAACCAAACCATCAAATTACAAAGAAAGGGATGCAAACATGTCAGAAACCCTAATTGTTGGCCATCATTTATTAAGCAAAACCATCATTTGTGAATATATAAGCAAAGTATAGAGTTTCTGTAATGTCCCCAAATTTTCTAAAACTTAATCTGATGTGTGACGTTTAATTTGAAACCCCCACCTCAATGAGAATCCCAATTCAAACTCACACACTAGGCTAAGAAGAAGAAAATCAAAGGAAGTCAGAAGGAAACAACAATAACACATGCACATGAACAATAATAAAACCATAAAACACATATTCACCATTCAACATATAATTGCAACATGAATTGTTACAACATTTGATATTACATATTGAATAGAAAACTTCTACATATACATGTACTACACTTAACAACCAGATCTTAAGACAATAGGTCCACCTATACATTAGCTCGCCATACAATTCTCAATTATCCTGGTCCTTCAAGATCATATGTCCTCATACCTAATACAAAGATTACATGTGGTACACATCAACACAATATTCAAGAATATTGTACTAACTACTCCTATGTGTCTTTTATATACCTCTCATTACTAAGACTTGGCAATAAGATAAAACTAATACTTGGATGTAATAAACAAATATAAGAAAAGGTAAATACTTGAACAAGGATGTTTATTAATAAAAGAGAACACATGTTTTAAGCTCATTTTCCATTATATCTCCATGCATTGACCGTTAAAGGTTGAATGCACTGAAGGCCTTATGATCAACTACCAAAGAGTTGGATCATTTCATAATATGATCAGACTACCAAAGAGTTTGATCACTTTCAAGTACTTGACTACCAAAGATTTGAAGTACTTTATTTTCAAACACTTGACTATCAAAGAGTTGAAATGCTTACATATAATGGAACAGATATATTATGCTTCATGTGTTCATAGAAATAAGTATGAAAAATCAATCAAGATATCATACAAGAACAATCATTTCATCCAATATCATATGTCAAGTAAGAGGTAATGGCCTACCTTGATCAAGAGATAATCTAAAGCACATATTCCTAATATCATCTATATCCTTGTCAACTCTAATTAAGACATGATGACATACTATCATTAGATTCTTACCATCTTAACCCTAGTTGGTTAATTATGGTTTGCTTAGCTTAGTAAGATATGTGCATCATTACTTGTCTTATCTTCATGTGGTTATATCTTTGATCTTATTTTACAATTATATTCCAAATTTTGCCTCATTAACTAATAATCATGTTATCCATAATTAGGTGAACATATTAACACTATGTTGCATTCATTAATCATATTAGGGTTGCAAAACATGTATTAAGGGTCATTATCATATAATATTTGATTATGTGCATAATATTCATATGTTATTTTCATATTGTGTTCCATATACTATTATGACTATATTCTGGAGTTTCTAAGATTTATTGGGCATACTTGTAATTATTGCATATTAAGTCCTGAACAATTGGATGAACAATAGCAAAGCAAGAGTTGTGTGGTGAGCTAATGTACTGGTGGACCTATTGTCTTAAGATCTTATTGTTCAGTGTAGTACATGTATATGTAGAAGTTTGTTGCTCAATATGTAATATCAAATGTTGTAACAATTCATGTTATAATTATATGTTGAATGATGAACATGTGTTATATGCTTCTATTATTGTTCATGTGCATGTGCATGCTACTATTGTTTACTTCTAATTTCCTCTGATTTTCTTCTTGTATCACTTGTCCGTACAAGGGTAAGACTTTTAGAATATAGAACATAGAATTGTTGTTACACCTGTACCACTCTGGTAATAGCTTTCAACTTGGAAATCTAGATGTCATCTTGAACTATTCTATTTGTTGTATCAACACGACACTCAAAATTCATGCTTTGTTACATTTACCAATCATGAGATATCTTGTATCTCTTACCATATGTAACTTCACAAGGTATCATGACTATGGTCCTCTAATGGTTATTGTAGTAAGAAACTCAATCAATTAGGTGGACATCCTTTGTCTGTCTAGAACTACAATCTACAAGACATGTGCTCTTAGAAAATTCTCCAATCATCTTAATGGTAGACTGACCATCCATCTACCACATAAGGCTGTGTTAAACCTTCATTGTATCCTCCTATGTCTGCTTCCTAATGTTTCTTATTGACTGGATGACAATTGTACACTTGACCATATTATGCCATGCACTGTCCATACTTGGATGCCATTGTATGTCCTTCATCTTGTGATACATAATATTTGTCAATGATGGTTCTCCTCAGGTACTATCTTACTCAATCATCAACATTTGGAACCATTGTCTGATTATAGAGTCATTCACTTCCTTGTCACCTAACCTATGGAAGATATCATGCTCCCCGTTGTGCTACTCTAATCTAATGTCCTACATCATGGTAGCATCCACTTGCACTTCTTTGTCCTACTTTAGTAGTATTAATGTGACTTGTAGGTGTGCCCACAATCCTACCAACTGGGATACTCCCAACTATACACCCTCTTGTTGTAGGGATGGTCATATATCTTGTCTCATGATACCTTGATGAAGATGACGTCCTATTTGACTATATCTTGTATCTGCACGCATCCCAAGCCATTCCTTGAAGGATTACAAAAGGGGATGTATTAACAATGGATCACTTTTCAATTTCTCCTTCAGAATCTAGAAAAAATATTGAGACTAAGATTGACACTTGATATTCCATGTAAAAAGGAACACCTTTCCTAGTCAACCTTATTAGGGTAAAACAATGCATTGACATTCTGAATGGACTTTCCTATAGTGTCTTGCTAAGGTTAAGGAGCTACAGATCTCAGTCAGTGTTTTGGGTTGTTCCCATTCCAGAACTATCTCCACTCTATTTGGATTCACACACATACTTAGAAGGTATATCATAAACCCTGAGGAGACACTTTATCTAACCTCAAATTCACCCTTGTTAAACTTGACACCTACTCATTACTATGTAAACAATCCTAAGTCTTAGCAAAGATACTAACCATATCTAAACTACATTGATATGTTATCAATCGAAGCTTGCCACAACTCATAAGGATGTGATCTGAACACTCTATTCATCAAGTCCATAAATGATGTTGATGTATTGATTAGTCTAAATGGTAGAATTATGATATCATGATGACTATACAACTAATGTTATCCACTCTGGATCTTATATGATGATATCCCAACCTTTGGTCTATTAAAGAAACACTATAGCACATGTTGACTAATCAAGAAACAATCTATCGTTTGCAATGGCCTTATCCAGCTGTCAGTAGCCCTTGTACTACACTTGGAGGATCTCACACATCAAACTCTCTCTCTCCCTAAGGTAGAGGAACACGGGGCTTGTCATCTAGTAAACATCTTTAAACTCATGTACTACACGTACACCCTGGATACTATGACTCATCACCTTGGTATCCACTTCATGTGTCAGGAACTCACATCCCTGTCTCATCCACTTCTTCACCATCATAACTGACTAACAACATATATGAGGAGTTCTCCTAACTATTGGAAGGCTAAAAAAGCATACTCATCACAAACATCAAGATCTTTAAACTATGGTCCAAGGCAACCATGTGTCATATTAAGGTATCCATCCCCAGGACTACAGTGAATCCACACATATCAAGTGGCATAAGATTCACTTTTAAAGTTGTGCCCTAAAAAGAAAGAAAACAAAGGGAAAAAAACTTCCCACAACACAATAGTATTGTTCAGGGTCAATAGAAAGGGGTAATCGATTCTATCTTACTCGCGAAGGTTACACCTTTTTATGTATCATTTTATCTTTTTCAGATTGGGTTCCTTGCCATCAGCATAGCAATTATCATGATTATTGTATCTCATTGCTCTTTTCTCATTAACTATTCATTATTCTTGTGTATGTCCTCTTGTGCTGTCAAGTTTTCCAACCACTTATCAAGGGGTAGATCATCATATTTCACATTTTCTTCATTAATCAGGGATTATCTCCCTTTAATTTCTTCATGACATGATTTTTTTTCTTAATCACATAGGATGGTCTAAGTTTAACTCAGGTTTGACTTTATTCATCTATCATTGTTCTTATTCATCTTCTCATTTCATACTTATCTCAGGAGTTGCCTTCATCTTATGTTGAATTTACACCTTGAATCATTTCACTAACATATATTTATCTCTCCTTTCCTTAATTATCTTCTTGAATTATAGCTTCAAGAATTCCTCTTTAGCTTATTTGTGTTCAGTTTTAGGTTTCAAGGTGTCATATATTTCTCTTATAGTTAGCAAACATTCATGTTTTGATGGGTTACAATGTAATTGTCATCTTCTTTAGGGTAACATTGAGATATTAGTGTCGTGATTTCTGGCTTGTTATGCTCTTTAGATTGTTTCAAAATGACTACTTGATTGGAGTAATCAGAAACATGACAATCTAAGAGTTCCAAACATACCTTTTCTTCAACAAATGAATACATGGCCAGGGCATCCAAGTACTGAGATTAGGCAGTATGCATCAAGTTTTCATGTCATGTTCACTTCTCAGGCATCATCCTAGTCCTAAGTCCTAGTGTCCCTATAGACTCAACGAACCTATAGCGCTGACATAAACTTGTGAGAACATGTAACACTAAATGAGATTACTTGAAACACAAAACAAGAATGATTACTAATTAAGCTCAAACCTAGAAAAGAGGGTATATTAAAAATGATTCCAAAGTCACCAACACGCTGAGGTACATTTACATAAGAGTCCAACATCTTCCTTTATGGACCTCAGAGTACAAGGATGACTCTAGGATATTCTCTAAGGTCCATTAACTCAGATCCTCCTCACTGCCACATGTCTGTTTCCACTTCTGCCAATCACCTAAAAAGATGTAGTGATCCACAAGGTGAGACCCATGTCCCAACGAGATATATAACTCTCAACACCACTTATTGATTACAGTATATTAGGTAATTAAATAGTTTAAGTTGATTGACCATGTTAAATAGGTAACCATAACAAAGGATATAATTAACAAGATACAAAAAGGAGAAAATAGCAACTATCATCATTAGCCTGACGATCATCATATATCATGCTAATAGTATAGGTAGTCTAGTACAATAAGCATCTCTGACAACATGAATAAGTCTAGCAAAATAAGCATAGCTAACAATATTAGCATGTCTGATAGATTGAGTGAATCTACATCATAACTAGAGATAACAACATAAGTACAACTATATGCATAAGCATGACTAGAAGTTTAAGCATCTCTAACTACAGAGGCATATCATGGCTAGCAGTGTAAGCATAGTTAACAACATGAGATGGCTATCATCATGATCATACCTAATAGTAGCAATATATCTATCATCATAAACATGACTACTTCTCTTATTGCACCATACATAAATTATATGTGTAAAGAGAGAAAACAAGGGTTATCATCCAATGTGAAGCGTTGTGTATAACCCTAAACATATACGCTACATGATTGTATTATATTTTTATTAAGTTGTGAGGAGTTTGATTTGTGCTACACAGAGTCCAACTAACCACTATGAAGTCAAAATCAGTTCCATACAAGATCTAGGCGATCCGATATCCTAAGATATCATCCATGCCCAGTCAGCACGGGTCGAATGCAGTCACATATAGTCAAACTGCCAACAATGACATATAGTCAAGCTGACAACACATAGTCTACCCTTGGTACAGGATGTGACACTAGCCATCAGGGTATGCAAAGCAAAAATCTGCCACCTGAGGTACAACTACAACATACTTAGTCTTATCAAATATCAGAGACACAGCCTTAACCACTCTCAATAACCTATAATTGTATATGACAAGGATATACACTCAACTTGCCACCCTCCACATACTCAGTAGTATGTGCTCTGAGTTTCCATTAGGAATACTTGTTTCACCATCCAACAAGTTCTGACACTGAAGATGGTTGTGTGGCACATCGAACTACACGATTAGGGTTTCACTTGGTTAGTTATTGACAATCAGGTGTATTAAGGCTACATCAAACAAGTTGACATACAAACCCTAATTTGTTTCTTACAAGCATATAAGTATAAAAACTTCAGAAGATATAAAATGTATATAACATAATGCTTGATTACAATACTACATGATACTATTCATTGCCATTCATGAGATTATACTTGTCATCGTACCACTACATGATACAAATGCTTATCACATTATTCTAGTGTTCCAACCCTTTCCACATCATAATGGATCACACCTCCATTAGGGCACAAGCATGCCCAAAGGTCATTAAGACCATCACACTATTCCTTTCAAGATCATAATTATCTTTCTATGTCTTATATCAAGAATTCCACAAAACATCACCGTATATACACATGCTCAACATGGTATTGCATTAGAGAGCTTAAAATATATACACAAGATCACATAGCAGGGTTATCTTAGTATTTAGAGCATTCCTTCATTATCCCAACCTACAAGAAGGCTATGTATGATTGACCACCGTCATATTCATAGTGCACATGTTTAGCATAAGAAAGTTTCAATGGTAGAGTTAAGATAAACACTATATAACATATTAGAGTTATAATCACCATTAGGAAGTAGATTTTGTCATTATATTAATCATTCAAGGAAGGGTAGCATGACTAACCCCATCATCTATTGCATTAGGTATAGGCTCAACAAGATAAGCTACATTCAAGCTACAAATCAACACTTCTACACAAACCCAAACTCATAGCATCCCCATCAGATCATGGATCCATAGGGTAAATCTTCACCTTCAGAAACCATGCTATCCTCAAGCATGGACCCATGCATAACACAAGCTTAAGCATTACTTATTGCATTTAAAGTTAGGTGTAAAAAGATATGCTACCTTAAGTTTACACATCCATTCATTATGGTGACTATCCATTTCCTTCATACGAGGGCAAAGGTAAGACTAACTTATTAAGGAAAACCACCATTGCTTCTACATAATTAAAACCATAACATCATGCCATGAGGATCATATCAACCATTGGGTGTGAAAGGGTAAAACCATTGGTTGTAACATTAGAAAATGATTTAATCAAACCACCTAAAGGACCATCGAGTTGGTACCTTGGAAGAGTCCCAATACAATCCTAGATAAACCATCATTTGATAACACAAAGAGAACCATTGGTTGTTGACTCAAGGGGTACCATTGGTTGTTGGATCAAGGGGTACCATCGGTTGTTGATATAAGGGATATCATCAACTGTTGAAGGTAGGATAACCATCGAATGTGGCCATTACTATGTACTAAAACCATCGAACAAAACTTAAGACATGACCATAATTTGGCATAGGCAAGAAATCTAAAACTCACCAAGAACAAGCCATCAGTTCTAGTAAGAAAGTACAACATCCGCTGATAAAATAAGAAGGAAAACAACCTCAAGACCCTAAGTAAACCCATCATTTAGAACCACTTGAGGAGAACATTAAAGCCATCCACTTAGAGGAAACATAGCCATAGGTCTTAGTCACTAAAAGAAGGCTCAAATAGAACCATGGTAGCCACCATCGGTTGGCACATCAAGGCCGAGCAAAATAGTAAAGGAACTAAACCATCGGATTGCATAGAAATGGATGTAAACAGCTCACAAACCCTAATTTTTTACCATCTTTTGTTAAAAAGAAACCATTGTTTGTGCATATGGAAGCAAAGTATAGAGTTTCTTATACCAAGAAGGGTATGTGCACAAGGTTTAAGGTCCATTCATGGAGAAAAACTACTTAAGTGTCCTCATATAATAGTAAACCCTAGGCAAGGTAGCTTCTTTTAACTTAGAACTTTGTTTTAGAACAAGATCATGAGCATACAAGGTGGTAGCAAGCAATAAACGTGGGAAAAGTTATGCAACTCACCTCTAGGAAGAAGATGCAGATCCTAACAGAAAGAAATATTGAGCAAAGGAGGTAGGAAACCCTAGCTTAGCACTCCACACAGCCAAGCAAGCTTCTTCATCACAAGGGAAGCCAACCCTAGGTCAAGGAAGTAAGAAAGGTAGGTTCTTTAAGTTCTAGGGCAAGTTCTACCATGCGAAACCATGGTTTAGTCCAGGAAGAAGGAAGAAGGAGATAGAACAGAAAGAGAAATGAAGGAGAAAAGGAGTAACTTACTTTCTTAGGTTAGAAATAAGCAAGGGAAACTCCATAATCCCTAAAAAAGGGCAGATCCAAGCTCTAGCCACTTATATAAGGAGATTGACCACTTTCTTCTACCCTGGGCTCCCTATTTGCCACTAAATAGGGGAAGACGAAGATATAGATAGCATGGAAGTGATAAGGGTCCAAAGGTTTCGTTTGGGTGCTAAAGTAAATGTATATAAAGTGTATGGATGTGGGAGAAGAAAATTTTGAGGTGTCCTAGTAGGTTTGCCTTTTGTCCATGGCCTATAGTTGTCAAGGCCATGCAAGTAGAAGCTCCATCAATTGTGGGAGCCTACTAGACCATCGGATGATGGAATCCCATGGTGGCTATTAGTTTCCAACACATGGTGACCATCAATTCTTGAAACCCTAGATCACTAGACGGTGAACCATTTGTTGATCATCTCCTTTAAGTTAACCACCAGTCGAAGGGACTCCAAGATATAAAACCATCAAACTACCACCTCTAGATATCACCACCAGTTTTCATACCTAGTGATGACCATAGGATGTCACTCAAACAGGAGTACCATCTTTTGATGGCCTCTCAAGGTAGCTCATCCATGAGGGGGTAAACCCTAACTCACCCTAGATGAGTAACACCACCAAACCAAGGTACAACTAGGTGCCCCAAGGCCCAAAAAGATCAAGTATGATAAGAAAACATGTGAGGAACATCAATAATGTGATAAATTTCAATTAAAATCTCATATTTGGGCAAATTGTGGAAAATTCCAAAATGTGAACAAAATTGTATAACTTGCACAAACAATGTCCAAACTGGACCAAATTTGAAACATAAGCTTGTCATATTATATCAAATCACCTCATATGGTGTGATTAAGGTTTTAAGCACTTACTATGATGGTTAAGCATGTTCAACCATTTAACCAAGGTTGCGATCTCACACTATCTAACATGATTTGTAGTATACACAAGTCATTTAGTTTCCTACAAGTGAAAATGAGATTATTTTCATGAGTCATACTAATGTATATACCTACAAATTCGGATCCATTTTAGTCTTTGTGGAAAATTTAGCTATATATTAATAATCATTTGGTCTCAATGATAGCTCATGTTGTTAACTCCTACATGATCACTATCAATCAACACCAGGTTAACTAGGCTCCATCTTATACTCTACATTTAAGATACATCTAAACATGTAACAATATGTATTCATTATTGATCATATAAATCAACATCATGCTAATATTTTTAGAAGGAACAAGAGGTTAATGTAGGATATATAGAGGTCTACTTTCATTTCCAGAGATTCCCACCTATTTTGAAAAATGTATGCACTTACTTCTGTTACTAAATATTTAATTTTCCCAATTAATTAACCTATTTCAAAATGTCTATCCTTTGTAAGAGACACAAGATAGGACATGGTTCCATTAGAGACTCCATAGGAACATGAATGAGCACCTTGGTCTTGGACTGATCTACATGTTCTCCTCCTCTTATGTCATCCTTAAGCAAAGGACTTATCTCATAATAGTTCCAATCCCTTCAGTTTTAAAATTATCAACCTCATCAATTCAAACATCTATTGGTATAAACACTTATACAACACTTGGCATCACCCTAGACATGAAATTTAACTTTGTGTACCAGAATGGACCATGAGTTCCCATCACCCACCTCATGGCATCCTCCTCATTATATTTGTACCCTTCTCTCAACCAACCTATAGCCTGAAAACCCATAGTCACTCTATTCTTGGAAAGAAAAATGGAATTCAATCAAGCAATTGTTGCATGGTGGAGGAACATCCACCATAGTTGGTCAAAACAACTACTTTACTATAGGTCTAGTCCTAGTATAGACATTGTAGGGAACTATGTACATATGACCATAGTAGGTTCTTGTTCGTTCCATCACTAGAAATCCTAATATTTCCCAATGACATATATCACATCATATGTAGAGGACTAGGATAAGGATGTCTTTACAAGGTAATGCTATGCTTGTTGTTTGTGTAGATCCTAAGGTTTCCAGTCAATAGCACCAATCACTACAGCCTTTTTTCCTAACACACAACCTCTTGGATACCTATGTCAATTGTTTGATCTACCACCAGCTCTTTTCTTGTTGGCAATTGGGCACCAAAACCATCATCATCTCTATGTGTTTCAAAGATGAGTTGAATATTAAGAAGTGTTCCAGATTTAGTATTTAGAGGTATTGTATCAAACTTGTAGGATGTGTACTCTACTTAGCCCATGATTTATCTTGTACATTTTGTATAGTAGTTTTTCCCACTGACAATTCCATCATTGAAATGCTATTATATCTACTTCAACTCTATTTTTTGAATTGAAAATACAATATTCAGATCTTATAGCAATGTGACATCTTCTTCAACACATATTTTCCAGAATGAGAATCTTATGAGATCATTTTAAATGGATTGGAAGTAACAATACAACAACCTATAGGAAATATAGTGTGCAAGTACAATGCACAACAAAAGTTGTGTCAAGGACAAGAAATCATATAAAATATTAGTTTAGTTTTACTTAGATCTCACTTATCATTCAATGTGTAATGCTAAGGCTATTATTATCCATAAGGTTGTTAATTGTTAAAATATTAGTATCATTACTCTACGTCATACATATGAACTCCTTGGTCACTAGTGTAACTATTTAAGTTAGGAAAGGTTGCTTCATGTGTTATGTGATCTTTGATTTTTTATTTTTAATTATTACATTTGTTTTTGTGTTACAAAGATATATATGTCCAAACTAGGTCCATTTTTTCCATGTGTTGTTGGTGTATTAATTTAATACATATCAATCCTTCAAAAATCTATCAACAAATCATTTACTTTTGCATATAGAATAATTGGTTCTGATATACCACCAACCAAATATAGATAGAGACACACACACGAATTTAGACCACATAACTACATGATAAATGGGTTGAAACATTCTAGTAAGAAGACCTCAAGATTTTAGTCATTTGTTACCAATTTTATTTTTATGTTAGAGGTGCAAGAAATAACCTAGTTTATACTTTCTAGCACCTCTAGTTAATAGCAAGTGTAGCAGCCTACTATGGGAAATCTTTAGGAGAAAAGGAAGCACAAATTTGCTTCAAAGAAAACTAGAACTTTCCTTGCTAAAGAAGCACAACTCAACTTTGAAATCAATTCATATCATAATTTTGGTAGCTAGTTATCCATATGTATCCATATGATTTTTCTAATAGAAAATTATTATTTTTCTTTGCTTCAAAATAGGCCACCTGGGTATGGGAGTTGAGACTTGTGCCCTTAAAATGTGAAGGATTTATATTTTGTATCGGAGGGATGTAAATGCTTCCCTCACAATAAGTCATCGTATTTGGGAGTTCGGACTTGTTCCCATAAAATGTGAAAGCATTGCATTCAATACTAAAGTGGTAATTTCCTAATTTTTGTTAATATCTCATATGTTTACATGCAAACAAGTCAAATAAATGCTACAAAAGATTTACATTGAAACCTACAGAAAAACACACACAAGTACATGTGTTAACAAAATCCATCTGAATCTCAAAACTAATAAGCTATGTAATACAAGATGTTGTTTCACACTTTTTAAGGATTACTAGAGAGTCTATTTATTTATGTTATTAAGATATGGGCCTAAGTATGTCTTGGTCCATTTGGGATAGGTTGTGTCCTGTAAGCTTCACTTTTCTCCTATATATACGGGCAGGGTTTTCTATTCTTAATACAAAAAGTATCCATCTTTCAGTCCAATTGGGCTCATGTTGGTAACTCCTTCGTATCCACGGTCCGTGAAGATTTCATCACAGGTACTTTCCATCCACGGCTGGCCGACTCCCTTGTGGTGCTCATTCCGAAGTGTCAAAGCCCTCAGAGATGCTCAGACCTCAGACCTATTACTTTGAATAATTGTTGCTTTAAGCTCATTTCGAAGGTTATTGTCGAGCGTATTAAGCCCTTTCTTAACAGCTGGATCTCTGAAAACCAATCCAGTTTTATCCCGGGCAGGCACATCAGTTATAACATCTTATTAGTCCAAGAAGTCATCCACTCCATGAAATCCTTGCGGGGTAAAAAGAAGTGGGTGGCTATAAAACTCGATCTCTCTAAAGCTTTCGATCGCATGAGTTGGAACTTCATCGAGGATACCCTTATAAAAACTGGGCTCCCAAGCACACTCATTCGTCTCATTATGAATATCATCTCCTCAGGCAGTACTTCAATCCTCTGGGAGGGCAAACCTCTTGACCCCTTCAGCGCCTGTCACGACGTTCATCAAGGAGACCCTCTAAGCCCATACATCTTTGTACTTTGCATGGAGCGCCTTAGTCAAGCTATCACTGCTTCTGCCATGGATGGTGCCTGGAAGCCCATCACTCTTTCGCGGGAAGGGGTCCCCCTCACACATGTCAGGTTTGTGGATGATCTCCTCCTGATGTCTGAAGTTTCTAACAAGCAAGCCATTAATATTAAGTCTATCCTCCATGAATTTGCTCGGTTATCCGGGCAAGTAATTTCCAACGACAAGTCTCGCTGCTTCTTCTCTCGAAATACCTCTGCCAGGGAAAGGTCTGCTTTCTGTCAAAGGTTGGGCATCTCCAGTACTCTTGACCTCGGTCGATATCTTGGCATTCCCCTTCTGCACCATCATCTCAACAGGCATACTCATGCCTCCATCTTACAATCTATCAAGGCACGTATGAACAACTGGTCCGCACGTCACCTTTCTCTAGCTGGTCGCATTACTTTGGCTAAGAGCACGCTTCAATCAATCCCCTCTTACACCATGCAGACAGTGAAGCTCTCGCCCACTCTTTGTGATGATATTAATTGCCATATCAAAGATTTTATATGGTCCGGTTGTCGTGAGCAACACAAGATGTCCATGGTGGCCTGGCATAAAATTACTCAGAAAAAGGACCTAGGAGGTTTGGGTCTCAAAGATGCCCGTTCACAAAATGAAGCACTGATGTTAAAAAACGTCTGGCAATACATGAATCAACCCTCGTGTCTATGGGTGTGAGTGATGTGGGGGAAATACAATAGACATGGCTCCATGCTGAAAAAACCAGGTTCTGTCGTCTGGTCCTTTATAAAATCACATCTTCCTAAGCTGGAAGTCCTCTGCCACAAAACCATTAATTCAGGAAGTTCCACTAATGTCTGGCTCGATAAATGGCTGTTTGGCAAGTCCATTGTGGACTTGGCCCCTTATGTTGTGATTCCAGATGATCTTACAGATCTCAAGGTTAGCAGCATGGCCCTGGAAGATGGCACTTGGGATTGGGAATTTATCCACTCCTTACCGCCAGTTACTTGGAAGTTCATCCAAAGCATTCTACCCCCATCTACGGTTGTAGGAAATGATACCTGGTCCTGGCCGTTTGAAACCGATGGTGAATTCTCGACCTGCTCAATGTATAGTTGACTGCGTTCAGAACCTCATCAAGCCACCCTCACAAACTGGAAGGTCATCTAGTCTTTACTGATGCCTCTGAAGATACGCACCTTCCTATGGCTCCTTATGCATAGGTCAATCCTCACTAACATCGAGAAAGTGCGAAGGCACATCTCCACTGATGACATGTGCCCGAGATGTTGTACATCTAGCGAGATGGTTGTACACTATCTCAGGGATTGTCCAGCAAGCAAGCAGGTCTGGACTCACCTGGACGTCGACCATTCTTTTTTCAACCTTACAGATGGGGACTGGATAGATCTTATCACCAAGGGTCCTGGGAGCCTAGCTGACAAGCTCACTCGTTGTGTCGGAGCCTGGGCTCTCTGGCATACACGCAATGATGCTATCCATAACGGCAGCCACCAGCCTCCAGCCTCCCAGGCGCTCTTCATCACGCATCGATCCACATCTATTCTGCAGCTCGCCCAAGCTAGGAGTCATGCAACTCTCAATACTTGTAACCCACCCTCCATAATCCCCGGGGGTTCTGAATATACCATCTTTGTAGATGCTGCTTTTCAGACACACAGTCTCAAAATAGGCATCGATGTCCATGTCCAGAATCAACAAGGTCGTTGTATCCTGGGCTCAGGTGTTCCCGACCTTGCTACCTCAGCTAAGGAAGCAGAGATGAAGGGTATCTTAAAGGCGTTAGAGCTTTGCAGGGAGAATGGATGGACGTCTGCCATCATTTACTCTGATTCCACCACTGCAATCGAGTCCCTTTTGCAAAACAACAGGGAAGCCAGTAAATTCAAACCTCTACAAAGGGAAGCAGCAAGCGTACTGAAGGCATTGCCCCAGATCAGGATCTCCTTCATCCCATGATCGATGAACTTAGTAGCAGACCACATCGCAAAACACACTTTGTACTCCTCCCTTCCCCACTTCTTCTCAGGCGAAAAACCTCCCTGGTTGAAGCTGGATATCAGTGTTCCTTTCTCTATTTTGTTAGCCCGCAGTAGAGAGCGGGGTGAATAATATCTATTCTCTACCCATGTTTAAAAAAAAAAGTATCCATATTTTATTATCTCACAAGGATCAAATATATCAAAAAATTCTTACAGAGAAAGACAAAATGCAAGTTACCATACAATAGTCTGTGATGACATTCAGTAGATTCATCACATAGTTTGTAATCTTTGGAAAAAACAATGTATTCATCATATTTCAGCTTCAAAAAAAACCTATTCAACATACTTATGTCAGCTTCCATGTCATTATAGCTATATTTCCTTTTTATATTGCATCAAACTCTATTATAGGTGTATATTTATTTGCCTTAGCCTTATAAGTAGATCATTATATGAACTTGCTTTTGTAAGGTATATGATCAACTTTGAATCAAATCTAAAATTATGGTTTTGATCTTATTACTTATGGAAAGAATTAAACTACTATTCAATAGTTCAATTTAATTACCAACCTCTATGATCTAGTTATATTCAAATTTAGTTTTTAGATATCAATACCTAACTATCCAACAATGTAGTATGTGGTATTTTGGGATTTCATATAGGAAGTGGAACTAAATAGTGAGATATTATATTTCTATGATGTCCTTTAGTGTAAGCCTTGCATGTATTACTTTAGTATAAGCCTTGTACGTACTACTATAATAGAAGCTTTGTAGATATTGTTGTAGCATAAGTCTGGCATGCGTTTTTTAGTACAAACCTTCCTTGGACCATAATTTCTTACCTTCTCAAGTTAGGTTAAGGTTAATGGAAATTTTAGTTCTTAGTGAACTAAATCCACTGAGGATATATATGATTTACCTATGCTTCTATATTGATTACATAGTGGTGCATATTCTTCTTATATAGGTACTATATAGAAAATGCTATGTTTGATTTTGCATTTCTTCAATTATGTCACCATTTAGAGTGAAATTCTCTCATCTTAATGACTCAACATCTAAAAGTTAAGGTATTACATCGACTACATCTTCAAATCAAATAAAATTTTTATATCACATGATATATAATTATTTCAAGGACATGCTTGTTCGATCATCAAGGTTTGTTATGGTGTATTTATTATGTATTTCAAGTTGCTTTTCATGAAAGCATATTCATCCTAGTTTTAGTTACATTTTTATCTTAATTTTGCATTAATTTTCATCATTTTACTTTAAAAATAGCTTGCATTTTCTTAATTTTATGTTAATATGTAGGATTTTGATCCAAATTCTTGTCTTTCGTGGTTGGCTTTGAGCTTCATATCTCATGCACTAGCATAGTAGACGGTGGTCATGCTAAATGGACAAGAGTTCTATTGATTGGTCCCTTCATCGGTTGATGCTTCATAGGTGCAGACCCTATGATACATGCCATTACACTCTGTGGATGAGTTTGTACTGAAGTCTAATTAGTTAGCTTAAAGTCTACCTTCACATTGGTTGACTAATACTAGAAAGTTCTACTGAAACAATTTACAATGAATCCATCTCATGCCTTCTGATGGAAGGTCATCACCCGCCTACCATTGGTCATCATCTGATGGGATCGCAATAACCACCTACCACTGGTCACCTTTTGATGGGACTCCTATTCACACCTTTTGATGGAAGTTTTGCTTCTTCCTTCTAAAGGAACTCGTATCTCATCAACCTATAGAACGTTGTGTGTTTCAACTGACAAAACATTTGCATGTATCTTCCAATGGGTTGCTGCCTTTTCTTCTATCTATGGAAATGTTGAACGTTGTAAGACTCTCCATGTATTGATTGAAATACTAAACATTGTGAGGCTTGTCATCTTCCTTGAACTATTGTCTATAAACCTTCATGGTAGACAATCAATTCACTTCAAGATGGTTGGGGAAAGTTCCAATCCATAGTGAAAGGAATCTACCATTAACACCGAAAGGATGCCAAAACCAATTATAAACATCCACCTCCAGATTCCATCAGTCATTTTCATTAGTTAACGAACATCAGTGATGACCCTTCCACCTCAACCTCCACCAAGGATCGAGAGTTTTGACCTATAAAAGAGGTTTACTCCACAAGGCCTACTTCCACTCATTAATGACCTCCACCATAGTGAACTTGTTGCTCCATCCTTACAAGATCAATTTTCCATTAGTGAAGGAAGATGACATCATTAACTCTCTCCCTAATGAATATCAAGGAGAACCCTTGTTGCTATGTTGATTGTCATCACTCAAGACAATGAAGATATGCATTTGAAAAACACGGCTTCCCTATCTCTATTTATTGTGATCATGGATCTCTTCCCTTCTTTCAATGTTGATCTTGTTATTATTGTGATTAGTGAGTAGTCCTCTCGCCAGGATGTGGGGAGTAGCCTTAATACCCTATTTTGTTCTCTTTACTAGATCTTTTGTTTCATGAGTTGCTATATGTTTAAAACTAATCATTTTATTCTTGATCTCTTATCTGATTAGTCAGTTTACACAATTTTTAGTTATAAGGGGTAGAGAACTTTGAACCCATTATTTAGGATGATGAGAACTTAGGATAGGTGTTTTCTTAGGTGATGGATGTATGTCTCTAGATAATATTGCAGTGATCTTAGAGTGATAGTAGTCAAGTTTTAATACTAACTCCATAAGAGGGATTTATCTGGAAACGTATGTAGTTTCATGCTTAGTATGGTGTAGTTCAATAATGGATGAAAGGTGGTAGTGGTGAAACCCATTCCACCCTATTGTTTCCATTCATTAATAAATCAACCCTTAATCTAGTTCTTGCTATTGTGTTCTTACTGTAATTGAACAAATGATACAACTTTTGAATTAAATACTATTCTTTCTTGGTTACTTTGATCAGACTAACTATCTGAAACATTTTCCTTTTTGGGTTTAAACATGAACTATATGACAATAAGATATGTCTGTTTGTGGTTGGGATTATCATAGACTTAGTTAAGGTAAACTCTACGGATTTCATTGCTAGTTAATTTTCTCATGCAATAAATCACACATCAAATTTTGGCATCATTGTGTGGGACAACATAATGTTTACATAAGTTTTACCAACTTGGAATGGTTAAGAATGTTCTTCTACAATTGATAGTATTACATATAATATTGAATAAAATTACACCTAAGCCCTCTTACTTTTGGTTGTTATCTTTTCATCTCTAGTAGGTGTGAAACTCTTCTAGAAATGGCCCCAAACTAGACTTTGACCTTGAGATCGGAAGAACCTACCACAAGATACTTTGTGAAAATGGAGCTGAGATGAAAAATGAGGAGATCAAATAGAGAGTCCAAACTACACTCATCGTATATAGTGAGAGAGGCTCATGGTTGAAGCTAGATCTATTGTGCAAGCAAATCTACATGGATCTACATAAGGATAAAGGAAAAGGGATCTAAGAGATATTTGTATACCCAAAGCTTTGGATGTTCACAACTCTATCATCCACCCAACGATGGAAGCATGAAACTTTGAAATTGAGACTCAAATGGGTGAGGATAATACAAAACAATAGTTTTGAAAGAGGATCTGATGAGAGTGCACATGATCCTTTTACATAAGGTTATATATGTTAGTGGACTAAGCAATCAAGTAGGCACGCCATAGGAAGTAATCAAGATTAAGCTATTCTATTATTCCCTCAGTGAAAAATCTAGGGTGTGGTAAAACTTCCTAGATGATCATTGAAGCACTATTTGGGAGGAGCTGTGGAACAAATTCCTAGATAGGTTCCTTCTTCCCTCATTCACATACCAAATTTGAGGGCATATCACCCAGTGGAATAGCTCCCAGGTGAATCTCTCTTTGAAGTCTGGAAATGGTTCAAAGAGTCACTGTGGAAATGCCCTCATCACAAAATTCCCTCTTTTGCAACTTCTAAAGCAGTTCTATAGGGGAGTCAATGATGACATCAAATAGTTCATTGATGTCTCTTATAATGGATACTTCACATGAAAACACTTTAATGATGCACACAAGGTTGTGAGCAGGGGATCTGAGAACAAAGATAATTAGTTTGAACATGCAATATAGGTGATCTTGGGGTGGTCATGGAATAAGAAAATATAATATGAAGGCTATTGTTGAATCTTAAAAGATGTTCTCTCTCATATAAGACAACCTTGAGTCATCTTTCTTGAGGAACAAGAAGAGAGGTGAATCCTCTTTTTCATATAGGGAAGCCCAAGAGGTCTGGCAAGTCTATAGAAGAGAGGGGCACACAAGTTTAAAGTGTAACCACCTCCACGAAGCTACATTGAACAAACACGAGACTCAATTCAACATCATCCCAGTCATCGAAGAAGTCAATGTTGTCAACTCCATTCCAAGAAAGGGATACAGTCATCCCAACCAAACAAGGGATCATCTAGTCTTCTAGTATCGAAATACATATGGCGCTATGTATGCACATTTGCTTAAGCTGAGACCAAATCAAAATCATGTTTAGGGTCCTCCTGGTTTCTAGCAGAACCAAAACTATTGTCAGAACAACTTCAATGTTAGGCAATATGGTAACAACTTTAATGAAGACAATAATTACAATCTAGGACAAAAACCCTACAACCATCAAGGACAACTTCTCCTAGGGTAGGGAAAAACCAACAAAACATGCCTGAATCAATAATCAAAGTCGCCTAGACACTATTGAGAAGATGATAGAAATCCAACATTTATACACTAAATCCATGGAGGCTTAGCTCACATAGATTGTTGCCTCCATTCGTCATTTGGTAGTATCATTTTTTGGTCAGCTTTAGAACAACCCCAAGCATCAAGAGAAAAATTTGGAGGTTACAACGACTTGGTATGGGCTTATTCTACTCGAATTTCCATTCCCAGTCACCAACAATGGACTAGTTCCTTAAGATGATGAGGATGATGAAGTCACCCCATTGATTGAACTTGTCAAACCATGATGAAAATGCTAAAGAAAGGTTATACACCCACTCTAGATAGAAGAAACACACCAAATATTTTGAAGGCATAAGAAGTTGAGACAACCTCTACTACTATCTCATTGGTTCATGTCTACAAGCCATCTATCCCATAGTAGAGCCAACTAGCTCAAAAACAACTAGCCTCGAGATTTGTGATGTTCAAGGAAGCAGTGAAGAAGGTACATGTTGACATCCCTTCCTTGACATTCTAGTAGAAATTATTTCCTAAACTGCATTCTTCAAAGCTCTTCTCACTCTCAAATACACAATAAAGAATTATGAGACTTTTGTGCTAGTAAGGATGACATAAGACATCATCCAGATCAAGATGCCTCAAAAAACTCAAAGATACAAGATCTTTTGGCAAATCTTGATTTGTTAGGGACTCTACATGACAAAAAGGCTTAGATGATCTTGGGGCAAGTATATAAATAATGCCCAACATCTTGTATAAATAACTAGGTTTCCCCTCTAACATCCCCTATAAATCCCCTAAATTTGCTTAATGAGTTGAATAAGCTTAATTATCATAATTGAATTCTTATAACACTAATATAGCCTTTTTATATTCTTTTAAATCATATTAAAAGCTTAAGTTTCAAATTTGGTCCAATTTGGACAATGTTTGAGCACATTATGCAATTTTATGCATATTTTGGACTTTTCTGCAATTTACCCAATTGAGAGGTTTTATTTGCTATTTATCACTTGCATTATGTTCCTTTTATATTCTCTCATAATTATTGAGCTTTTTGAGCCATGGGGCGCCTATTTAAACCTTGGTTTGAAGGTGTTTTCCTCAAGGGTATTTTAGGTTTACCCCTTCATGGATGAGCTACCTTTAGTAGCTATCAACTAATGAATTATTTGATTGGCTTGGAAATTCGACAAAGGAAATCTAATCAGGTCTATATGGACGGTGGGGTAGTTTCTTGTGTGTCTACTTGTATATTCTTAATAGTTTAAGGCCACAAACACTTGGAAAGATACTAGAACTTCAACTTTTTCTTTTTCTTTATCTTAAAGTTTCATATATTTATCCCCACTGTTCGGAAAATCGGCCGCTTAGGCCGAATAATCGGCTGAATATTCCTTTTTGGGGGTCTACCGCTCCGATTATGAATAATCGCCTATAATCGGTCCAAGACCGATTAATCGGCCGATCGGGGGAATAATCGGCGATTTTCAAAATCAAATGCTAGTAATATTTTTTTTTACATTAATTTTTTCTAATACTACTATTGGTCATTACAATTACATTCTCTTCTTCCAATTTACATATTTGGTCTTCTCCTCATGTTTTCTCTATAATTTTATAGTTAGTGTTTATTGAACTGATCCTTATTGTTTATGTTTTCTTCTTTAATTTCATCAATGTTTCTAATTACTTCTTAATGCAATATTAGTCTATGACTTATCAATGTTTCTAATTACTTATCAATGTTTTTTCCCTAATTTCATCAATGTTTCAAGTTACTTATTAATTCAATATTAGTCTTATCACTTATCAATGTTTCTAATTACTTATTAATGCAATATTAGTCTATGACTTATCAATGTTTCTAATTACTTATTAATGCAATATTAGTATATTACTTATCAACATTTCTAATTACTTATTAATGTGATATTATTTTATGACTTATCAATGTTTGTAATTACTTATCAAAGTTTTCTTCTCTAATTTCATCAATGTTTCTAACTACATATGAATGCAATATTAGTCTATTACTTATAAATGTTTCTAATTACTTATCATTGTCATTATTATATGGTCAATATATAATTTACATATCTTTATGGTTAATATTAAAAAAAATCAAAACCGACTAAAACCGAATATTCTCCCGCTTATACTCCCGCATACTGTATATACTCTATTCGGTACCCTCTCCGCCCGTACACCGATTACCTCTTTTCAGAACAATGCTTATCCCTAAGCACCCAAATGAGCCATTTTCTATCCACCACTTCCCTCCTTCTACAAACCTCATCCTCCCTCTATGCTGCTACGAATTCCCTATCCAAGGAAGAAGAAAGAGGGATCTTCTTGGAAAAAGAATCTAGGGTTGCAATTGACTTCCTTTTAGGGTTTAAAATCTTCCTTCTAGTGATATTGACCTAAAAGAGTAAGAATCCCCTTCTTTCCTCCGTTTATTTCTTTGTTATCATTCCTCCTACCTTTCTCTAGGTCTGAACCTTGCTTTTCCATGGTAGAAATTGCTCTAAATCTCTAAAACCCTACATTTCTTGCTCCTTATGCTTATGGTTTGCTCATTTGATAAATAAAGGTGCTAGATGGACAAGTTCACAACTTATGCTTGGATTTTCTACCTTGCCTGCTCGTGTTTTCTTCTGTTTGGGAGTTTATCTTCTAATTAGAGGCAACTTTTATAACTTGCTCCATGTTTATTGCTTACCATGATCTTTCTAGCTCATGTTCTTGCTTTTAAATGATAATCCATGTACTTAAAAGCTATGCTTGACTTGGATTTTGAATTTTATAATGTTCCCTGATCTGATTTCAGTTCTAGATGAACTTTTGATCATGTGTACATTATTAATAAGGTATAATATGACTTGGATCAGGTTGGTTTGACAACCTATGGTGCTAAGAACCTTTCAACGAATGGTCAATTTTAGCGTTTAAAGTTGATTTCTTCTATAAACATGTGACTCGATGGTGGTGCCATTGCAACAACCGATGGTGTTGTCTTCATGAAAACTGATAGTGGTGACCAAGGGTTTCAATTGACGTTCACCCCTTAGGTTAGGTGTTGGCCTAATTATAAGCCTAGTGATTAACAACTAAGTACCCTAATGATGATATCAATCAATGGTGATATTAGTTTGATATTTGATGGTGATTAATGAATATAGTGTTGATCCAACAACCTATGGTGACTTAATGGTCACTGCTTATGGTGGATCAGGTCTATACAACCTATTATGAGTTAATCATGTAGTTGTAGCATCAATTAATCCTTAAACTAATGGTTTCTTGGGTCATTTGATGCAATGGTCGAACCTATACTCCAATTGATGGTTTTAATATATGAACTTGACATAATCGTTAAGATATAATGTTTCTTCATCCAATAAATTGGAATGATGTGTAACATGTTGGTACTCATATAGTGATTTAAATGCTTTCCTTTATGAGATCAACTTAAGAAGCTCATATACTGACGACTTGTTTTAAATAAACAATCGCTTGTGGGTTTTATCCTACTCTTAATGGAACTTTTTATGTTGTTAATGAAGGGATGTCTAGGGTTAGATGGTGACTTTTTCTATAGCACAACTCAATGACTTCATAGGTGGTTTGTTCAAGATGTTTACTTATGTAAATGACCAATGGCTTTACTTTTCAACATTTCACGGTTAGAAGTTGATGCCTCAATATTCCCATTATTTTGGGTGAAGTGTGTAGTGTAATGTTATGATTCTAATGATGAGAATTTGATGGTTCAATGCCTTAAATTTGTAGTCTTACCCTTTCCCATAATGAATTAATGGGTATCCCTAATGAGGTATAGCTTGTTATACCTAGGGTTTGCTCATTTGATGAAGAATGGTACAAGATGGACAAGTTCACAGCTTATGCTTGGATTTCCTACCCTACCTGCTCATGTTTTCTTCTATTTGAGATTTTATCAAGTTTTATAACTTTCTCCACGTTTATTGCTTACCATAAGCTTGCAATCTCATGTTCTTGATTTTAAATGATGATCCATGCACTAAAAAGCTATGTTTGACTTTGATTTCGGTTTTTATAATGTTCCATGCTCTAATTTTAGTTCTAGATGATCCTATGATCATGTGTACATTATTCCTATGGTATAATATGACTTGGATCAGGTTGGTTTGACAACCTATGGTGCTAAGAACCTATCAACCAATGGTCAATTTTAGGGTTTAAAGTTGGTTTCTTCTATAAACACATGACTCAATGGTGGTACCATTGCAACAAGCGTTGGTGTTGTCTTCATGACTATTGATGGTGGTGACCAAGGGTGTCAACTTACGTTCACCCCTTAGGTTAGGTGTTGGTCTAATTCTAAGCTTAATTATCAACAAATAAGTACCCTAATGATGCTATCAATCAATGGTGACATTAGCTTGATATTCGATGGTGATTAATGAATATAGTGTTGATCTAACAACCTATGGTGACTTAATGGTCACTAGTGATGGTAGATCAGGTCCCCACAACCTATTATGAGTTAAGCATGTATATGTATCATCAATTAAGCCTTAAACTAATGGTTTCTTGGGTCATTTGATGCAATGGTTGGACCTATACTCCAATTCATGATTTTCATATATGAACTTCACCCAATGGTTAAGATCTAATGATTCTTCATCCAATAAATTGATATGATGCTTAATGTAATATGTTGGTCCTAATAAAGTGATATATATGGTCTCCTTTATGAGATCAACTTAAGAAGCTCATTTATTGACGACTTGTTTTAAATAAACAATCACTGGTGGGTTTTACCCTACTCTCAATGGAAATTTTTATGTTGTTAATAAAGGGATGTCTAGGCTAAAATGATGACTCTTTCTAGAGCACAACTCAATGACTTCATAGGTGGTTTGTTTAAGATGTTTACTTGTGTAAAATACCAATGGCTTTATCTTTTCAACATTCAATGATTAGAAGTTGATGCTTCAATATTCCCATTATTTTGGGTGAAGCCCATAGTGTAATTTTATGATTCTAATGATGAGAATTTGATGGTCGAATGCCTTAAACTTGTATTCTTACCCTTACCCTCATATGATTATGATTGATAATCACCATAATGAATTAATGGGTAACCCTAATTAGGTATAGTTTGTTATACCTAGCTTTAATATAACTAAATGATGGTAATTGGGTATGAATAGTCCTTGAATGACTAATATAATCGTTGAGTACTCTGTTACTATTGTTGAAACCTTAGTATGCTATAACCTAATGGTTACACCTTGATTTATATGTAGATTCATACTTGAGAATAGTATGGAATGTGATGGTGATGATTCACCTTATGCATCCATGATCCAATAGAGATGACGTGAGTTAGGGTTTGGGTATGAGTGCTGATTAGTAACATTAATATAATTTATCTTGTTAGACCTACTCTAATGCAAATAGATAAAGATGAGTATTCATGTTTAACATTTGTATCTGATAAAATGATGGTGAAATAACCTCCTTAATATGATCATAACCTTAATATGTTAATTGGTGGTTATCATAGCCACATGGTTGATACTTTCTTATGCTAAACATGTGTATTATGAATATGATGAGGGTTAATCATATCTAGATTCCTTGCATGTTAATGTAATATAGGAATGTTCTTAATGTTAGTATAACCCTGCTATGATTGTTTATGAATATCTCATAGCTCATTAATGCAAGATTGTGCTGATCTAATGCATTATATGTAAGTGATGTTGTTGAGCCTTATTATAAGGCATGCAAATATAATGATGATTTTGTAGGGAATAATATGATGGTCTTCATGACCTTTGGACATGGTTGAGCCATGAATGAGGTGTAATCCTCTTGTGTTGATAAGGGTTGATATCCTATGATATTGTAAAAAGAATTTATATCATTTGATAATATGATGGTCTTAATGAGCTTTGGGCATGGTTGAACCCTGAATGAGGTGTAATCCTCTTTTGTTGATAAGGGTTGATACCCTATGATATTGTGAAAAGGATTTATATCTTGTGATAGTATGACGACTAGAGTAGCCTCATGAATGGCAAGTGATTGGTACCATGTGATTATGAGATGAGAAATTATGTTTCATACGTTTTATATCTTTTAAAGTTGTGATATTTATATGATTTCTAGAAGTGAATTAGGGTTTGTATGTCCACTTGTTTGATGTAGCCTTAATTCACCCAATTGACATAACTAATCAAGTAAAACTTTAATCATGTAGTGCCTTGTTCCATAGATCCATCTGAGTGTCAAAACTTTCCAGATGGTGAAATGAGTATTCCTAAGCGAAACTCAAAGCACATACTGTTGAGTATGTGGGGGTGGCAAGTTGAGGATATATCCTTGTCATCCACAATGTAGGTTGTGGAGGATGGCTATGGTCATTCCTCATACATCTGATGTGACTGAAGATAACTGTGATTGTACCTCGAATGGTAGGGTATGCATACCCACCTCCTTTCACTAGTGTCGTACCCTATGACAAGGTTGGACTAGGTTGCAGTAGTTTGACCTTATGTGTCACTATGGCGGACTCATACTGACTGGGGCAAATAAGATCTTAGGAGTCTGACTCTTCCTAGATCTTGTTTGGTACTGATTTTGACTTACCAATGGTCAGTTGGATTTTGAGTGGTATCCTCAATTTCCTCAGAGCACAATAAAATATGTAAGACAGCCATGTAGCATATTTGTTTAGGGTTATACACAACGCTTCATATTTGATGAAAACCCTTGTTTGCTTTCTTTTCACTGAGATCATGTATAGTATAATAAGAGATAATAGATATGCTTATGTTGTAGTTATGATCATGTTGTAAACATGCTCGTGTTGTCAAATATATTGACACTGATGGTTAAGATGTTGCTGTTAGCCATGCCTATGTAATTAGAAATGCTTAAACTGCTAATCATTCCTATGTAGTTCATTGTGTTATAATGTTAGTTCTACTTATGATATATATTTGTTCCCTTTATTTGAGATGCCAATATTGATAACTATATTATGTTACTAGACATATTCATGATGTCAGGGATGCTTATGCTACTACATTGCTCGTTCTATTATCAAGGAATATGATGATAATTAGATTAATGATAATGATTATTATTAGATGCAATTTGATGATATTTGAGTAGATAACTATCCAGAGAAATGGATTTATTTGTTACCTATTAATGCATTGATGGTCATACTTGTTGCTAAGATTATTTTCTTAATTTGTTTAGCATACTTAAACTATTCAATCTGTTCAAATGATTATTAAATACTCCAACTGCTTAGTTATCTACTATTTAATATGTTGTAATCAATAAGCGTTGTTGGATGTTATAGCTCTTGTTGGGACATGGGTCTCACCCTTGTGGTTTGTCATATTTTTTTTAGGTAATCGGAAGTAAAGAAAACAAACATGTGGTAGCAAAGATGAGCTATAATAATGAATATTTGAGAAAGTTGATTAGATGTCTAGTGTGTCCTAGAGTCATCTATGTACTCTCAGGTCTAGGTAGGAAAAGTTTGTATATGATGTTTCAAACAAATTAGAATTTTGTTAGTATGTTAATGTTTGTTGTGTGGCACATACAAATATTGTTCTCTTGTGTATATATGTTTTAGATAAGGTGATACAACAATTTGTGTCAAATTCTTGGCATAATATGGATACAAAAAAATATTGGGCTCTTAAAGATGACATGTACAATCTTATTTCATTGACATGAACTGTTCTTGCTTCTCAGTTTCTTGCATGGCTTTACCACTCGTGGTGCCATCAGTTGGACGCAGTTGAGGATGGCAACATCACTTAGTGTTAGAACATTTAATCAATGAAACAGGGTGTTCTAGTCCGCGGGTATAATTCGGATATCAAAAACGACCCACGTACCCTAGTCATCCGACCCACCACCATCCGACCCACCACCAGCACATGCACATGCGGAGGTCTGACACATTTGCGGATGTGTGGATTTGCATCAGATATAAAAAACAGGAGCACTGCCGCGGAAGTGCCGGTGGCCATTTCCGCTGTTCCATTTCTCTGACTCGGACAAACAAACACTCCAATGCCAGCAGCATTGGATACGCCGAGGGGGAGGGTCATGCGTACACAAAAATTGGGCCAGCATCTCTGCGCAACACCATGTGTGCTTGAAGAGATTTGTGAAGCTTCAAGTTAAAAAAAAAACGCACACGAAATACAGCCCAAGCATGCACAACAAAAGTCACGACTGCCCACGTCGACAAAGTCAATAACCACTAAATAAATAATCAAGAAGAGAACATGATTGGCGAAGAAGACAACAGAATTCTATTAAGCAACTCCAAGTAGATTACAAGGATTGTTGCTCCCTCACAATCTCGTACCCACAATAGAATCTCATAGCCCACTCTCGTTCTCTCCCCTCTTCGGCTATCCTTTGTGGCTTCCCGTTTTGACACACGATGTTGTCCTACGTTGGCACACCCGAAGTTACCACACGTTGGAACCTCCACACATCGGTGTTCTTTGGCACCCAATATCTATCGGTGTCTATCCCCATTTGTAGATAGGGACTTCGGGTTAGATAATACGAGAGGATATGACAATTCTATAGGGATTAGGAAAGGACAATACAAAAGGATAAGTAAATAATGTTTTTGAATCCAAATCTAACATTAATTGCACTTTCCTAATATTGTTAGATATTATTTCTTACCCAATTAAGATAAGAGACAAAATCCTAACAATCTCCACCTTTAATCTTATCCGCTGAAGTTGCTCCTCCAAGAAGTTTGCTCCTGTTCTTCTTCTGTTCTTCCGCCCTCGGAAGCTGCTTCTGTTTCCAGAAGCATATCACCACGCACGGCTGCATGGAGTGTGTGTCCAGACATTTCTGTCCAGACCCTTCATGTAAGAGCTTCTTATATTGTACAGTTTGAGAAATTGTACCGCCTCCACCTGCGGTTGGAAGAACCGCATCCTTCGCACCTTTGGCCCCCATGTCATAGGGTTGTGTCTTCTTTTCGTCACACCCACTTAAAGACACTGCGTGGTCGTTCTAACTACGAATTCCTCTTTCCAACAGTTGACATCTTCGCCTCTTCATCTGTTGAAATTCACAGCCGAATTTGCAATCTCACACCAGACTACCTATGAGAGTTGAATACATGTAGCAATCTTCGGGTTCATGACACCCTCCACCCATGCTACTGCTTCATCTACACCTTCTGAGTCGGTAGACCTCTCATCAGCCGCTCCTCTTTTGGTTAGAAAAAATCCAACCAGTCCATAGAACCAGGTAGCCTCCATTGTCGCTTGCCCCTTGCAAGTGAATTGCACGACTCCACCTCACGTTGATATTTCACAACACGTGGATTCGCTCCCGCCTGGTTGCATACTGATGTTTCCATCAAGATTTACTACCGGATGACCTCCAACGGTAGTTTTCGACGTCGTCATGTTTTTCTGTGCTTCCAATGTTTTCTGTTCGTCTCGCATGAATCCTGCTCTGATACCACTTGAAGAAATTTGTGGAAGCTTCAAGCCCAAGAAAAACCCCACACGAGATATAGCCCAAGTATACACAACAAAAGTCATGACTGCCCACGTCGACAAAGCCAATAACCACCAAATAAATAACCAATCAGAGAACATGATTGGCGAAGAAGACCGTAGAATTCTATTAAGCAACTCCAAGAAGATTACAAGGATTGTCGCTCCCTCACAATCTCATGCCCACAATAGAATCTCATAACCCACTCTCATTCTCTCTCCTCTTTGGCTATCCTTTGTGGCTTCCCGTTTTGACACACGATGTTGTCCTACACTGGCACACCCGAAGTTACCACACGTTGGAACCCCCACACATCGGTGTTCTTTGGCACCGAATATCCATCGGTGTCTATCCCTATTTATAGATAGGGACTCCCGGTTAGATAATACGAGAGGATACGACAATTCTATAGGGATTAGGAAACGACAATACAAAAGGATAAGGAAATAATATCTTCGACTCCAAGTCTAACATAAATTGCACTTTCCTAATATTGTTTGATATTATTTCTTACCCAATTAGGATAAGAGACAAAATCCTAACATGTAGCACGAACAACTTCTTTATCTCCAAGTTGTTTTCAGTTAATTTTGGCTTTTCATTGGGGTTGGGGTGAGGTGCAAAATCAACCTGACTCAAAGAAACCCTAGACCTACAAGTTGGATCGGGCTTTGTTTCAGAATATTGAGTACGCTACAAAATAGGATTTCAGAATTATAATATAATATTAGATATTTATATATTAATTCTTATTTCACGCTTTATTTGCATCCAGATAACCTGCAAATGGACCCAACATTTTGACATAAGATGCTAGGTTTGTTTTGCATCATCTCCTCATGATCACTAGGGTATGACCAATTAGCACATAAGAGATGTTCTTAAACTGATATCAACACTACAAGGTTCAATTAGAATTAGTTTCTTTTATAAGCATCTAACATTTATTCATTCGATATAGCACAATTCACCCCCAAAACCATAATTCAGCCTCGACTAGCTTTCAACTTAGCCATACCTGAGCTATTTTCAAACAAAGCATGATAGCATAGTTCTACAAGTCAAAACATTACACATTAAATTGGTATTAATTAATCTATGTCAAGCAAAGGTTAAAAAGAGTCAAGCCTACAATTAGCTACCTAATATTTTATGAAATATGATTTCAAAACCATATTATGTATTAGATTATTTATCTATTCATTCTTAGATCACACTTCATTGCATCAGGAAACATAAGGGACAATGCAAAAATGGGCATGGACCAGATGTAAAATTTTAAAAAAGCACCATCAACATATTAACATAAATCATCCTATAGCCTGACAATATCACAATGTATTGGAGCAAAATTTGTGTGGGTGCCTAATAGATGTGAACCGATGCAAGTCAAACTCTATGTGATCTTGTAAAACCAACTTTGACCAAGTATTCTTGTAACACCATGGTCAACGTTTACTTTCAAACATGTTTGTTTGTTCTTTTTTTCTCTATGATTATCAGATATCCTATATGATGATTAATGATCTTGGAAATGTATGTGGGTTAATAATATAAAAGGGATGATATTTAAGTAAAATACGTAAATGAAATAAAGTCGAACTAGATCTTGAATATGTAATAGGCTACGATCAGTTAACCCTAAATTTGTCTAGGATTTTTGGTAAAAGAAGGACTAGTCTAACTAGATCTTGAATATGTAATAGGTTACGATCAGTTAACCCTAAATTGGTCTAGGATTTTTGGTAAAAGAAGGACTTGAAATGTAACATCCTAAATTTTCAATATAAAATTAAGTCTTAAATGTGGTTTTTTTAATAAATAATAATAGAGGGTATGTTTAGCAAAAGACCCTAAAGAGGAATTTTCTTAAATAATAATGAAGTCACTAAACAATATTTGGATGAATCCACCTTTTTCTTTTTTAATTATGATTTATGCAATCAAGAAAATAGATGTGACCCTTCACCTTTTCTCTTTCCTAGCCTTAAATATTATTGAAGGGAAGAGGAAGAGAGATATACAAGGTTTCAAATTCAAAATTATACTGGGTATAACTTAAACAAGAAGTAACCTTCTTTTAGTTTTAACATGAAGGAAATCCTTTTCTCTCACCTCCAAAAAAAGGTTCTAAAAAAGTAATAGAAAATAGATGACATACTGATGGAGGGAGTAATAATGATAATGGTCTCGATTTTGACACCAAGGGACACAAAGGGAAAAGAATTATCCAAATTATTTTATCAATTAATGCATTAAAAACAAGTAAGATAACATTTATAGAAATAATAGAAAAAACATGTGAAAATGGAAATCTAATTTTGTGGGAAGGATCTAGACATCTTTTCGGACATGTGGTCCAAATTTGGTATCTTTTTACCATGTTTGACCCCTAAAATAATTGGGGAAGTTTGGTTTATAGTAGTGATAGGAATTTATTCAAATATTTATTTAATGCAATGTATTACACTAAGATTCAAATATTTCTTGCCTATCACGTTGTTGGTTTGTCCTTTCTTTTCTCACATGCCCTTCTTTCCATCCGATCATGAGCTAACGGTCTGATCGTCATCTTCTTCCTCTAACTTTCTCACAAGCAGAAACAATTTTACTATGTTTTCCTTCCCGGGCCCCTATATTCCTCATGCCTCCACCGTTGATTTTTTCTCCATTGTCTTCGAATCACTTTTTGGAATCAACTGATCCCTTGTACACCCACTCCAGTGATCATATAAGGAAACACCCAATTATGGCTCCACTGCCTCCCTCTGTTGGAAGTTGCAGACACCACAAAAGTGTCGCCCCTCCCTACATAAGGTACCCCAAAGAACTGTCGGTCACTATCGAACCCTCCTCCACCACCAATTGCATCATCCATGCTCTTAAGCTCCCACGCCTTCTTGAGTTGGACCTCTGGCGACGACGACCTAGATCTCACAGCACCGGTCACCCCAGACCAATCACCACCGCGATAAGCATCCTCAGACTCCCTACTTTTGTTTGTCTATGCCCATATGCCAATTATGGTTATCCCAGTCATCACACCCTATACTCCACCATTTTGACCTCATTGACGTTAGTCGCCATGGCATCTCAGTGCGCCTACAACCACAAGGATGGTTTAGTTGGCTTCGTCTTACAACCACGATCATTTTCCAATCACCGCCTTAAGGTTTCAAATCACTTTTCTTGACCTTAGATCTCCGACGTGCTTCCCCTATTTCTGCCTCTCTTCATGCTATTCCTGATGCTCCAAGGCATGTCCAGACTCACTTGTCTGGTCAACAACTTTATCAGAAGGTAAGGAACTAGTAGATGATCTCAGAACTACGTGAAAATGTGAGTTGATCAGAGTAGAATCTTGGCTTCTTACTCCTGGAGAAAAGCTCGAGTCATGGCTCGCGTGAAGCAACAAACCAGGTTGTCGTTTCACCTTGGTGCCCTCGGGATGTTGATCACCCGATTAATGTTGCAAGGGTAATGTCAGTATTTCTGCTTTTGATTTTGTTTCTCACGCATGATTTATATTTGGATCTAAATGACAAGTTTTCCCCCACCTATTTGATTATATGTAATGTGCACCAAAGGTACTTTGGCACGTCCACATTTTATTTACATCAGATTAATCATGGATTTAAATGATGTCACACTATAGTTTTCTTGATTCTGATTGGTCAATTTTATAATATTCATAGTAAATCATAGGTGTTAGAAAAATGCAAATAAATAGTCACTAGAAAGTGTTTTTTGAGAGGAATATGATTTTATGATGATCTAGGTCATGTTTTGCCTTTTTGTTTTGATATTTTATTAGAAACCCTAATAGAAACCATGATACCCTAATAATGAATCACATGTGATTTATGCGACATAAATCAATCAAGTTTTCCTCATTTAATTATTACCATCAGTAAGCTTAACCCTAATACACTCAAACCCTAATTCACCCTAGTTCAACCCAGGAGCAATGTAAGGTATTGATTATGATGCTTAATAATTATGAACATGTGTTTAGGGCCTAATCAAGACAAGAGAAGACCTAGATTTGATCAAGATCAGAGAGAGACTATCTTAGGATCTGCTTTGCTCCAAGGTAAACGGGTCATGTTGTTGAGCACAAATAATTATGGTTGTTTGCATGTTAAGTACAAAGTAGACATTATCATCACAAGTTTAATGTTTTAATCATGATCACTTTATGTTATTTCTTGATGATTGTTATATATTATGTCTTATGTTTAAAATGCTCAGTATGATTAAAGTTTATGATCAATGACTCATGGAATCATAGTTAATGTCCAAAATAGAGAAATCCCATCATGTTAAGTGTAACATCCCTGACCTGGGTTATACTTTAACCCAAGATGTTTTGTTTAATAAAGTTAATTATGTGCTTGCTCTTATCTTTTGAAAAGTAATTAAGGCTCAAGAGGAACTTATGTTTCATTTTAGTCCTTTTTGAATAATGTTGAAACAATGTTTTGCCTATTTTGGACTAATGTGCAAATTACCCAAGTTGAGGGGTTAACTTGTAAATGTTACATGGTAAAATGTTCCTCAATTGTTGAAGCATCATAAGAATGAGAATGATGCAAAGGTATGTCTGCCACAAGCCTAAGCACCAAGAAAGAGCTTGTTAAGCAATGTTTGTGCATTAAAACCTAGTTTTGGTGTAATGTGTAATTTACCCAAAACCTAGGGTTCAATATGAAAAATACCACCTCTAGAGAGTCCCTCATGTTTCTTGACATCATTGAGAGAAAAGAAAATGAGAGGGTCGCCTCATTTGAATCACTTTAGAGGAGAGAGAATCTTGATATTAAAATAATCAAGATTTAAGCATAATTGAAACCCTAATTCAATTTCATGCAAAAATAAATATATTAATGGAAGTGCCCTTCAAACAAAAATGATATGGTTGAATTTTCATAGGTGTGAACGTACTTGTGCCTTGCAAAGGCCACGAAATATCTAAAATGAGTGGAGAGCCCACTCACATTAGTTAACTAAAAATTAATATCCACTCAATTTTGGATATTATTATTATAATGGTTAAGGTGCTTAATTTGCTTTCTTTTAATCCATAGAAAATGAAGAGGAATTACAAGGTGGGGTAGATGGCTTCGTATGCAAGGGATTTAGGGGAGTATGTGGTACCAATTTTGGGATTTGAAGGAATTAATTATTACTTTCTCTCTCATTGGAATTTCCTTATATACATCCCATTTTCAACCCACATGAAAGGCTTTTTCGATCCCTTTTTCTTTCCTTTCTTTGGCCATGAACAAAGGAGCTTAGGAGCAACAGGAGGACGTGCCCCAACATGTAGATAAGCTCCATACTCATCCTCAACCTTGATTTCATGGTGGAAATCGAAATTCAATGCTTAATTTCTTCTTTTCTCCATTCAATCTTCAACCTTAGCCATTCATTTCACTCAAAGACTTGAGAACGGACCTTGGACAGTTGAGAAAGCTTTATTCACCATTTAAGGTGTGAAGCTTGAAGCTTGGATTCAATTTTGAAGGCGGGTTATATAACTTGAACCCTTAAATGTCATTATTGCTTGCAATTGATTCATTATGTGTTGAATCTTTCTTCTTTCTCAGTTTTCCTTTTTATTAGTTGTTGAAATTACCATAAGAATCACAAATGATTTCGATGGTTTGAAGCTTGAAGATGATGATTTCATCTTAAGCACACACCTCAACAAAGGAAGGGGCAATCGGTTTTCAAAACTGATTGAGTTACTTCAGTTTCAAAACTGATTGAATTGATTCGGTTTCAAGACCGAATGGGTAGTTGAACCCAAGACCGATGGGTAATTTATTTCAAAACGAATGGGTAATTAAGTACAAGACCAAATGGGTAAATAACTACAAGATTGAATGGGTGATTGAATCCAAAACCGAATGGGTAATGGATCTCAAGATCGAATGGATAAATTGAACTTCAAAACTATTTGAGGTTATTTGCTAATAAGAAAGATGGAGATCCAATGGCTCAAATTGATTTAATTATAATGGATTCCATAATTGATGATACATGGATTGCAAACCCTAATTGATTGATTGAAGAATTCCTAATTGAATTGGATCAATTTCTTGGTTGATGATCCAAACGATCTCAAGACCGTTTAGAGGTCAATGGTTGATTCTAGTGGATGGTTAGAGATCCAAGGGATACAATCTGATGTACTTCCAATAGTTCAATTGATGGATGGTTCAAATGAGTACAAACCCTAAATCGATTTGATGTTAGAAACCCTAGTTGATCCAATCGATTTCAAGATGTTTTGGACCAAACGATCCTTAGACCGATTGGAGGGCAAACGGCCTCAAACCGTTTGATGTTCATTCGGTTTCAATGATGATTTGTTCATTTGGTACCAATAATAAATTGAGCAAATGGTTTCAAAACCGATTAAAGGAGTTAGGGCAAGACCGATTGGTGGTTAAGCACCTCAAGACTGTGTGGAGATACAATTGAACCAATACCGTTTAAAGGTCTAATACCTCAAAACCGTTTGAAGGTTTAATTGATTCAATACTTGTAAGTACAATCAACCCCATGATTGTTGATGATGTTTATCAAAGGTAATCACAATGGTTGTACCTCAAGGTACTTAAGTAATTAGTACCTTTTGAGTAGTTAACCTTTGATGATTATGGAAGCAATGCCTCAATACACTATGCTAACCCTAAATGTATACACATGAATGAAGGGTTAACCTAATTTAATCAAGTTGAAGTGATTAATACACTAGAGAGGATGAGAGAGGTAGAAATCCATACATGTATAATAATCATGTAATGGTTAAACCTCAACACTCTCAACATGAATAAAATATGTAATTAGGGTAGGATTCTTGATAAAGAGATCATGAGACCCTAATTAAGTATGATGTCATGTGAAAACCTAATTGTGGGTGATGTCATGTGAAACCCTAATTGAGGGTGATGTTATGTGAAACCCTAATTAAGGGTGATGTCATGTGAAACCCTAATTAAGGGTGATGTCATGTGAAACCCTAATTGAGGGTGATGTCAAGTGAAACCCTAATTGAGGGTGATGTCATGTGAAACCCTAATTAAGGGTGATGTCATGTGAAACCCTAATTAAGGATGATGTCATGTGAAACCCTAATTGAGGGTGATGTCATGTGAAACCCTAATTGAGGAGGATGTCATGTGAAACCCTAATTAAGAGTGATGTCATGTGAAACTCTAATTAAGGATGATGACATGTGAAACCCTAATTAAGGGTGAAGTTATGTGAAACCCTAATTAAGGGTGATGTCAAGTGAAACCCTAATACAAAAATGTGTTATGAAACCCTAATCCAGGGTGATGCTATGTAATGCTATATGAAACCTTAATATGAAATCCTAACCCTGATATAGGGTGAAGGTGTGTGTGAAATTCTAATTTTGGTTTATAATGCATGAAATCCTAATCTTGGGCAATATGATGATAAACCATAACCCTAATTTGGGCAATGGGATGAGTATTCCTAATTAACATGAATTGGGAAATCCTAACCCAAATAAAGGGAATAGTGATGCTTCCATTACATTGCATAGTGATGATATGTAATTGATATAGTTGTTATCATGTGTACTAATCATGCAGGTATCATGAGATGTTGAACATAGCCAGGTATGAGCTATGATGTTTTATTACTAAAAAATTTTTATGGGCCTTGTGAGCCATAATATTCTTTGTTGCCTAATAAGAGGTAACAAGAAATTAAATGGGCTTTAAGAACCATGTGAGATGCATGTATTGAAAGTATCAAATTTACCTTGGTCAGATGACCTGAAGGTGTTAGTTACCTGATAAGTGGTAACAAGTGTTCTTGATGAAATGAGGGTTTGAATACCCATATTCCATAATCATGATGATAATATGTTAAGGGATGAGAATACCCCTAATGTGATAAGGGATTGAGATCCCAATGTTTCATAAAGCTTTGAAAAGTACTTGATAGATGTATTACTCATTCTTTGTAGCATTTTTTATAATACATTGTGTTTGAAAACATGACTGATGCTAAAAGAATATGGTGATGTACTTAATTAATCAAGTGAAATCTTATCATGTAGAGCCCTGGCCATAGATCCATCATCGTCAGTAGTTTGGTGATGGTGAAACAAGTTTTCCTACGAGAACTCCTGGAGGGCATACTGTTGAGTATGTGGGGGTTATGGGCAAGAATATCCTTACACCCTAATGGAGGAGTTGATGTGAGATAAACATTAAATCTCTCAATCCTTCATTATATATGTCGGGATGGATGTATCACTAATCTCCTGAATGTCGGTATGGATGTATCACTAATATCCCGATGATGTTAATGTCGGATCGATGTGAGATAAATATGAAATATCTCAATTGTGAAGAGAGTACAGTTGCCACTGTAACTCTATAGCGAAGTTGCCAGTATACCCAGGAAAGCTATTTAGCAAAGACACAAGATGTCCTGCATTTTGTCCTCACACTAACTGAGGAAGATGAGGTCTTGGGAATCCGGCTCTTCCATTGACTTATGTATGGTACCGATTTTGATTTTGTAATGGTCGGTTGGAGTATGAGTGGTATACCTCATCTCCTCAGGGCTTAACTATGATTGTAAAATGTAATCAACCATGTAGCATATTTGCTTAAGGTTGAAATATGAGAGTTATTGGTTGATGATATCATGCTTAGCATATCTTAGACAGATAAATGTTATACATGTTCTTCATATTCCTTATGGGATAAGTATCATGCTGCTTTATCAAGTCATAGCAAAAATTCTTTGAATAAGAATATTGCATTAATCTGTTTAGACATTGATTTATCTGTGATAAAAATATATGATTCTTCTGCTCAATTTTATTCTATTAAACCGCAATAATAATGTTTATGGCAGAGAGTTATATCTCTCGCTGGGACAATTTTCAATTGTCTCACCCCCGTGGGATCCAATTTTTTAGGTAAACGCAGAAGGAGAGGCAGAAACCCTACAGCAGGGGAAGAGCAGCAGCAACAACAACAACAGGGACAACAGTGATATCTTAGGTGGGGGGCCTGGCTGTCATGTTTTGTATAGAGAGTGATATGTGTCATCTCTGTACTCTCAGGTCCTCAGAGTTAGTAGTCAGTACTTTTAATGAATCGATCTATGATTTTGGCTTTATGCCTTGAGGTTCTTATGCTGTCTATGTATAGTTTTAACAAGGCAATAAATGCTTCTAATCCTTGAGAAGAGATGGTACAAAATATGCACTTATGAACTAGGATGTAAATAAAGTACATTGGTTCTTGATAAAAGAGTTTTCCTATGTCTAGATCTCTTTGCAAATGGATTTAATTTTTAGTGATTTTCAGTAATTCCGCTGCTTATGTTTTTAATTCTGTAATTAATTACACTGTGACGGTCTGATCTAGTGTTGGGTCATCTCAGTAGTTGGTATCAAAGCTCTAGGTTCGCTGAGTCTATAGAGACATAGGATTAAGGTTGTTGAGTCTGTTCTAGTGTCTTCCAGCTATCTGATAGTGTCTTCTGCTCATATCGAAGGAGAAGAAGAACTTAAAGATGCCTGGATCACACGAAGAACATGTTGCTGAGAGCAGTGTTGCTGCACTGGGAAGAGGTGCAAGGGATCAGGATAGGGAGGAACCAGTGCCAGAACATCCCCATCTTAACCAAGCTGCACTGGAAAACCCAGCCTTCCATGATCTGTTTGGGTATTTTATGGCAATCATGATGCATATGGAGGATAGGATGCCACCACCTGCACCTAGGGTACCAACTCACTATGAAGGACAAGGAGCCGACAAGACTTTTGAACGACTTCGCCGGGTTGGAGTCACAGAATATGCTGGTACAGCTGACCTAGCAGACGCAGATATGTGGCTTACTGAGTTGGAAAAGGCCTTCAGAATCCTTAATATCCTTGAAGCTGAGAAGGTTAGACATGCGGTGTATCTGTTGAAGGGGAGTGTTGGCCACTGGTGGACAATAGAAGAGGATAAGAGGCCAGGTGTTGAGATCATATGGGATGTATTTCGACAAGAATTCGTCAATAGATATTTTCCCAAGATGTTTTTAGATGAGAAGATCTCTCAGTTTGAGAGGTTAAGGCAAGGACCAATGAACATTAGCGAGTATGAAGCTAAGTTCATGGAGCTTTTGCGGTTCTGTCTGCATATGGCAGCTACTGATGAGGAGAGGATTCAGCATTTTGAGAAGGGGTTGAATGCTGATTTGACCACTCATGTATCTGCTTTAGAGAACAGGGAGAGATTCGCCACCTTCATGGAGTCTATCAGACGGATAGAAAGGTCGGTGATTGTGAAGCGTCAGACTAAGAGTAAGAAGGTGTATACTTGATTTCAAGGACAAGGGTCCAAAAGTTTTAAGAAACTGAGATTTTCTTCCCCAATAGCACCACCAAGGTTCAATACCCAGACACAATGGATGTCGAGTAGGGGTAGAGTTCATAGTTTACCACTAGAAGGAGCCCACAGCTCAGCATCAGTGTCGGTAACAGGACCACCCAGGCCACAGTCGGGGAACATAGGTTGTTTTATATGCGCAAAGATTGGGCATTTGATGAAAGATTATCGAGCTAGAGAAGCAAGTGTGACTCAACCTCAGAGTCAAAGTCAGCAAGGCTCCCAGAGGTGACAGTTTTCGAGTGGCTCCAAAGGATGTGGACAAGCATCCCAAGCTGGTTCATCGGCACCCAACAATCGAGCACAGGGTCAACAGCAAGCAACGGTGAGATTCCATGTGATGAATTAACCCATAGCAATAATCAACCCTCGAGTTGTGACAGGTTAGACGGAACTATTTCATTCTGATATGTCTTCATCCTACTTCATATCTGTTTTGATTGATCCAGGTGCTACACAATCTTTTATCACTCGAAAACTGATCCTTGACTATAATATGATTGTTAGTCATAGAGCGGATAGTATGTGATTAGAAACCCCTTTGTTGGGATCTGCAGTGCTGCAGGAGGTGTGTTCTCCCTGCATCCTTTCCTTTTCTGAACATCGAATTCAGGTGGATCTTATACCACTTGAGATGCATGGGTTTGATATAATCCTTGGGATGGACACCCTAGAAAAGTATAAGGTTTTCTTGGATTGTGATTCCAAGCAGGTTGTGTTCACAGATGATGGTGACACATGGATCTTTCAGGGAGACAGAAAGATTCTTCCAACCTATCTTGTATCAGCTATGGTAGCTGAGAAGCTAATGAGACAAGGATGCTTTTCTTTCTTGGCACATGTGGTAGATACCACAATGGAGAGCTCTAATCTCTCTGAAGTTATGATAGTTAGGGAGTTTGAAGATGTGTTCCCTAAGGAACTTCCAGGTGTACCTCCGCCCCGAGAAATTGATTTTGAGATAAATCTAATCTCGGGCACGCAACCAATAGAACAAACACCGTATAGAATGGCACCTACTGAGATGGCAGAGCTCAAGAAATAGCTACAGGAGTTGCTTGGGAAAGGTTTTATCCGACCAAGTACTTCACCATGGGGTGCTCCGATTCTCTTTGTTAAGAAGAAGGACGGATCGATGCGGTTATGCATTGATTACAGATAATTGAATAAAGTAACCATAAAGAATAAGTATCCTCTACCAAGGATCGATGACCTATTTGATCAGTTGTGTGGTGCAACTATCTTATCTAAGATAGATCTAAGGTCAGGATATCACCAGTTGCGTATCAAGGAGAGTGACATACCTAAGTCTACCTTTAGGACAAGGTATGGTCACTATGAGTTCATAGTTATATCGTTTGGACTAACTAATGCACCAGCTGCATTCATGGAACTCATGAATAGAATATTTTGACCTTTTCTTGATCAGTTCATAGTAGTCTTCATAGATGACATCTTGATATACAGTAGAGATGCTCAACAACATGAGCAGCACCTCCGTCAAGCTTTAACATTGCTAAGAGAGCATAAGATGTATGCTAAGTTTAGAAAATGTGAGTTCTGGTTACTAGAAGTTTCTTTTCTAGGACACGTAATATCTGCCTCAGGTATCCATGTTGATCCTAAGAAGGTAGAATCTGTCTTACAATGGGAACAACCAAAGACACCGACATAGATATGCAGTTTCCTAGGACTGGCAGGCTATTACAGGAGGTTCATTAAAAACTTCAGTTCTATAGCTTTACCCCTAACCAAGTTGACCAGGAAGGAGGTTCCTTTTGTCTGGAATGACAAGTGTCAACATTCTTTCCAGCTATTGAAAGAAAGGTTAACAAGTGCACCTGTACTGGTGCTACCTGAGCAAGGGAAGGGGTACATAGTTTTCTTTGATGCATCCAAGAATGGTCTAGGATGTGTATTGATGCAGGATAATCAAGTGATTTCTTTTGCCTCTCGATAGCTTAAGAAAAATGAGGAGAATTATCTGACACATGATCTAGAACTAGCTTCTATGGTCCATGCTTTGAAGATCTGGAGACATTATCTCTATGGAGAAAAATTTCAGATTTTCACATACCATAAGAATCTAAAATATATATTCTCATAACATGAATTGAACATGACACAACGCCGCTGGATGGAGTTAATCAAGGACTATGATTGTATAATTGATTATCATCCAGGGAAGGCTAATGTAGTGGTTGATGCACTAAGTAGGAAATCATCATCACCAACCCTAGATAAAGCATAGTTGAACTCCTTAGTGTGCTTTAAAAGAGATATGCTTATCTTCTTGAGGCAAAACAATATACAGCTTAAGGTATCTTTGTTAGTCGGGATGTTAGCTGAGATGCACATAAAACCTAGTTTGAGACAGCAGATTAAAGAAGCACAACAAGTTGATACTGTGGTTCTGCAGATCAGGTCAGAGTATGGTAGTGAGAAATGGGATGGCTTTCATGATTTAGAGGATCAGGTAGTTTGTTACCATGGTAAGATGGTAGTACCTGATGCCAATGACTTATGGAAGTTAGTCTTGGAGTAAGCTCATTCTTCAATGTATGCAATGCATCCAGGAAGCACCAAAATGTATCGTAACTTGAAGGATATGTATTGGTGGCCAGGATTGAAGAAAGATGTTGCTGAGTTTGTTATGCGGTGTCCGGTATGTCAGCAGGTTAAAGCTGAACATCAGAAGCCCGCAGGAACAATGCAACCCTTACCTATACCACAGTGGAAATGGGATCATGTGACCATGGACTTTGTGGTTGGTTTGCCCAGAACAACCAAAGGTCATGATTCCATATGGGTGATTGTTGATAGGTTGACTAAGACAACACATTTCCTTCCTATCAAAACAACCTAAACTGCTGAGAATCTTGCACAAATATATATAGATGAGATAGGGCGATTGCACGGGGTTCCAGCTACTATTGTTTCTGATAGAGGTCCCCAGTTCATGAGTCGTTTTTGGGAATGACTACATAAAGCTTTGGGTACGCAGTTAAGGGTTAGTATTGCCTTTCACCCACAGACAGATGGACAATATAAAAGGACCATACAAACCTTGGAGGACTTGCTTAGGGCATGCGTCCTCCAGTTTGTAGGAAGTTGGGATCTACACTTGAGCTTGATAGAATTTTCTTATAATAATATCTATTAAGATAGTATTTATATGGAACCATATGAAGCATTATATGGTAGACGTTGTAGATCTCCTTTATGTTGGTATGAAATAGGAGAATATCAACTTTTGGGTCTTAAGCTTGTGCAGCAGACAACTGAGAAGATTAAAGTAATACAACAACAATTAAAGACTGCTCAGGATAGACAGAAGATGTACGCCAACAAACGGCGAAGACCTTTAGAATTCCAAGTTGGAGACAGAATGTATCTCAAGGTCTCACCTTGGAAAGGTGTTCTTAGATTTGGGAAGAAGGAAAAGTTAGCTCCTAGATTTATGGGGCCTTATCCAATCATTGAACGGATTGGAAAGGTAGCCTATAAGCTAGAGTTGCCACCTGAGTTGCATAAGTTGCATCCAGTGTTCCATATCTCCATGCTGAGAAAGTGTCATCCTGACACAGAGTTAGTTTTGCAACCTGTAGAGGTAGAATTAAATGATGATATATCATATGTTGAAGGACCTGTGATGATCCTTCATAAAAGAATTAAAAAGTTGAAAAAGAAAGACATATGTCTTGTGAAAGTTCTCTGGCATCATCGTGGCTTTGAAGAAGCTATGTGTGAGCTATAGGAAGATATGAGTAGGAAGTACCCTTCTCTATTCTCTTTATGATTTCGGGAACGAAATCCCTGTTAGGGGTGGATAATTTGTAACATCCCTGACATGGGTTATGCTTTAACCCTAGATGTTTTGTTTAATAAAGTTAATTATGTGCTTTCTCTTATCTTTTGAAAAGTAATTAAGGCTCAAGAGGAACTTATGTTTCATTTTAGTCCTTTTTTAATAATGTTGAAACAATGTTTTTCCTGTTTTGGACTAATGTGCAAATTACCCAAGTTGAGGGGTTACCTTGCAAATGTTACATGGTAAAATGTTCCTCAAGTGTTGAAGCATCATAATAATGAGAATGATGCAAAGGTATGGCTTCCACAAGCCTAAGCACCAAGAAAGAGCTTGTTAAGCAATGTTTGTTCATTAAAACCTAGTTTTGGTGTAATGTGCAATTTACCCAAAACCTAGGGTTCAATATGCAAAATACCACCTCTAGAGAGTCCCTCATGTTTCTTGAGATCATGTAGAGAAAATAAAATGGAAGGGGTGTCTCATTTGAATCACTTTAAATATTGATATTAAAATAATTAAGATTTAAGCATAATTGAAACCCTAATTCAATTTAATGCAAAAATAAATATATTAATGGAAGTGCCCTTCAAACAAAAATGATATGTTTGAATTTGCATAAGTGTGAACGTCCTTGTTCCTTGCAAAGGCTATGAAATATCTAAAGTGAGTGGAGAGCCCACTCACATTAGTTAACTAAAAAGTAATATCCACTCAATTTTGGATATTATTATTATTATGGTAAATGTGCTTAATTTGCTTTCTTTTAATTCATGGATAATGAAGAAGAATTACAAGGTGGGGGAGATGGATTCATATGCAAGGGGTTGAGGGGAGTTTGTGGCACCAATTTTGGGATTTGAAGGAATTAATTATTACTTTCTCTCTCATTGGAATTTCCTTATATACATCCTATTTTCAACCCACATGAAAGGTTTTTTCGATCCCTTTTTCTTTCCTTGCTTTGTCCATGCACAAAGGAGCTTAGGAGCAATAGGAGGACGTGCCCCAACCTGTAGGTAAGATCCATAGTCATCTTCAACCTTGATTTCATTGTAGAAATCGAAATTCAATGCTTAATTTCTTCTTTTCTCCATTCAATCTTCAACCTTAGCTATTCATTTCACTCAAAGACTTGAGAACAGACCTTGGACAGTTGAGAAAGTTTCATTCACCATTGAAGGCGTGAATCTTGAAGCTTGGATTCAATTTTGAAGGTGGGTTATATAACTTGAACCCTTAAATGTCATTATTGCTTACAATTTATTCATTATGTGTTAAATCTTTCTTCTTTCTCGATTTTCCTTTTTATTAGTTGTTGAAATCACTATAAGAATCACAACTGATTTCGAAGGTTTGAATCTTGAAGATGATGATGTCATCTTAAGCACACACCTCAACAAAGGGGCAATCGGTTTTCAAAACCGATTGAGTTACTTCGGTTTCGAAACCGATTGAATTGATTCAGTTTCAAGAACGAATGGGTAGTTGAACCCAAGACCGAATGGGTAATTTACTTCAAACCAAATGGGTAATTAAGTACAATACCATATGGGTAAATAACTACAAGATCAAATGGGTAATTGAATCCAAAATTGAATGGGTAATGGATCTCAAGATCGAATGGATAAATTGAACTTCAAAACCAGTTGAGGTTATTTGCTGATATGAAAGATGGAGATCCAATGGCTCAAATTGATTTAATTATAATGGATTCCATAAGTGATGATCAATGGATTTCAAACCCTAATTGATTGATTGAAGAATTCCTAATTGAATTGGAACAATTTCTTAGTTGATGATCCAAACGGTCTCAAGACCGTTTGGAGGTCAATGGTTGATTGTGGTGGATGGTTAGAGATCTGAGGGCTACAATATGATGTACTTCCAATAGTTCAATTGATGGATGGTTCAAATGAGTACAAACCCTAAATCGATTTGACGTTGGTAACCCTAGTTGATCCAATCAGTTTCAAGATGTTTTGGACCAAATGGTCTTGAGACTATTTGAGTCCAAATGGTCTTGAGACCATTTGGGATCAAATGGTCCTCAGAACGTTTGGAGGTCAAACGGTCTCAAACCGTTTGATGTTCATTCGGTTTCAATGATGATTTGTTCATTCGGTTTCAATAATAAATTGAGCAAATAGTTTCAAAACTGATTAAAGGAGTTAGGGCAAGCCCGATTGGTGGTCAAGCACCTCAAGACCATGTGGAGATACAATTAAACCAAGACCGTTTAAAGGTCTAATACCTCAAAACCGTTTGAAGGTTTAATTGATTCAAAACTTGTAAGTACAATCAACTCCATGATTGTTGATGATGTTTATCAAAGGTAATCACAATGGTTTTACCTTCAAGGTACTTAAGTAATTAGTACCTTTTGAGTAGTTAACCTTTAATGCTTATGGAGGCAATGCCTCAATACACTATGCTAACCCTAAATGTATACACTTGAATGAAGGGTTAACCTAATTTAATCAAGTTGAAGTGATTAATATCCTAGAGAGGGTGAGAGAGACAGAAATCCATACATGTATAATAATCATGTAATGGTTAAACCTCAACACTCTCAACATGAATAAAATATGTAATTAGGGTATGATTCTTGATAAAGAGATCATGAGACCCTAATTAAGGATGATGTCATGCGAAACCCTAATTGGGGGTGATGTCATGTGAAATCCTAATTGAGGGTGATGTCATGTGAAACCCTAATTAAGGTGTGATGTCATGTGAAACCCTAATTAAGGGTGATGTCATGTGAAACCCTAATTGAGGGTGATGTCATGTGAAACCCTAATTGAGGGTGATGTCATGTGAAACCCTAACTAAGGGTGATGTCATGTGAAACCCTAACTAAGGGTGATGTCATGTGAAACCCGAATTGAGGGTGATGTCATGTGAAACCCTAATTGAGGGTGATGTCATGTGAAACCCTAATTAAGGGTGATGTCATGTGAAACTCTAATTAAGGATGATGACATGTGAAACCCTAATTAAGGGTGAAGTTATTTAAAACACTAATTAATGGTGATGCCAAGTGAAACCCTAATACGGAGATGTGTTATGAAACCCTAATCCAGGGTGATGCTATGTAATGCTATGTGAAGCCTTAATATGAAATCCTAACCCTGATATAGGGTGAAGGTGTGTGTGAAATTCTAATTTTGGTTTATAATGCATGAAATCCTAATCTTGGGCAATATGATGATAAACCATAACCCTAATTTGGGAAATGGGACGAGTATTCCTAATTGACATGAATTGGGAAATCCTAACCCAAATAAAGGGAATAGTGATGCTGCCATTACATTGCATAGTGATGATATGTAATTGATATAGTTGTTATCATGTGTACTAATCATGCAGGTATCATGAGATGTTGAACATAGCCAGGTATGATCTATGATGTTTTATTACTGAAACTATTTTATGGGCCTTGTGAGCCATAATATGCTTTGTTGCCTAATAAGAGGTAACAAGAAATTAAATGGGCTTTAAGAGCCATGTGAGATGCCTGTATTGCAAGTATCATGTTTACCTTGGTCAGATGACCTGAAGGTGTTAGTTACCTGATAAGTGGTAACAAGTGTTCTTGATGAAATGAGGGTTTGAATACCCATATTCCATAATCATGATGATAAGATGATAAGGGATGAGAATACCCTTGATGTGACAAGGGATTGAGATCCTAATGTTTCATAAAGCTTTGAAAAGTACTTGATAGATGTATTACTCATTCTTTGTAGCATTTGTTATAATAAATTGTATTTGAAAACATGACTGATGCTAAAAGAATATGTTAATGTACTTAAGTAATCAAGTGAAATCTTATCATGTAGAGCCCTGGCCATAGATCCATCATCGTCAGTAGTTTGGTGATGGTGAAACAAGTTTTCCTATGAGAACTCCTGGAGGGCATACTGTTGAGTATGTGGGGGTTATGGGCATGAATATCCTTACACCCTAATGGAGAAATTGATGTGATATAAACATTGAATCTCTCAATCCTTCATTATATATGTCGGGATGGATGTATCACTAATCTCCTGAATGTCGGGATGGATGTATCACTAATCTCCCGATGATGTTAATGTTGGATCGATGTGAGATAAAAATGAAATCTCTCGATTGCGAAGAGAGTACAGCTGCCATTGTAACTCTATAGCAAAGTTTCCAGTATACCCTGGAAAGCTATTTAGCAAAGATACAAGATGTCCTACATTTTGTCCTCACACTGACTGAGGAAGATGAGGTCATGGGAATCTGGCTCTTCCATTGACTTATGTATGGTACCGATTTCGATTTCTCAATGTTCAGTTAGAGTATGAGCAGTATACCTCATCTCCTCAAGGCTTAAGTATGATTGTAACATGTAATCAGTCATGTTGTGTATTTGCTTAAGGTTGAAATATGAGAATTATTGTTTGATTATATCTTTCTTAGTATATCTTAGACAGATAAATGTTATACATGTTCTTCATATTCCTTATGGGATAAGTATCATGTTTCTTTATCAAGTCATAGCTGAAATGCTTTGAAAAAGAATATTGCATTAATCTATTTAGACATTGATTTATCTGTTGATAAAAATATATGATTCTTCTTCTCAATTTTATTCTATTAAACTGCAATAATAATGTTTTTGGTGGAAAGTTATATCTCTCGATGGGACAATTTTCAATTGTCTCACCCCCCGTGGGATCCAACTTTGTAGGTAAACGCAGAAGGAGAGGCAGAAACCCTACAGCAGGGGAAGAGCAGCAACAACAGCAACCAAAGGGAAAGTAGTGATATCTTAGGTGGAGGCACTGGCTATCATGTTTTGTATAGAGAGTCCTATGTGTCATCTCTGTACTCTCAGGTCCTCGGAGTTAGTAGTCAGTACTTTTAATGAACCGATCTGAGATTTTGGCTTGATGCCTCGAGGTTCTTATGGTATCTATGTATAGTTTTAACAAGGTAGTCAATGCTTATAATCCTCGAGAAGAGACGGTACATAATATGTACTTATGAACCAAGATGTAAATAAAGTATATTGGTTCTTGATAAAAGAGTTTTCCTGTGTCTGGATCTCTTTGCAAATGGTTTTAATTTTTAGTGATTTTCAGTAATTCCACTGCTTATGTTTTTAATTCCGCAATTAATTACATTGTGACGGTCTGATCTGGTGTTGGGTCATCTCATTAAGTTTAAATATCATGTTAATGTTAATGTCAGGTTAATGATCAAGTTAAGTGGAATTGAAATAGTCTTTTCATGCTCCCAAATCATGGAACTCAAAAGGGTCGTCAAGAGCTTTCCTAGCATCAAGGGATTTCCTAGCAATCATGTGCTCCTAAGGGGGCGTCATAGAGGGACACATAAAATTTCTTTTCAATTCTTCATTTTAATAATGATTCAAGAATGCTTATACTTATTTCATGTCAAGTTTTCTTACATGTCAAGTATACTTTACTTTTTTCATATTATAAAGTGTCAGTATCGTTTACTGATGTATTGTTTTCTCCTTTGCATGGTTGGGGACGTGATGTCCCCAGGAATTGGAGCAAACAAGGACTAGAAGACCTTGAAGAAGCTAACTGGTGGGGTGCCATCCATAGTAGGTGATCCTAAAGATGTTTAATTTTATGTTTAGATTTGCATGCTTGGAAATGTTTAGACATGTTATAGAACTCAACCATAGTTTCCTATGTAAAGAACAATGTATGAATCTCAATGGTGATTTATGTATTTATTTGCTATGATTTCATAAATGTGAAATTCCTCCTTCAAGATAAAAGCTTCTGCTCAGTTATTATATATGTCTAAAGGAGGGGTGCTACATTAATGGTATAAGAGTCAATAAATGGATGGTGACCAAAGAAACAATTTGTTTCATATGTTCTAACCCTAGGCTTATGTGACCCTTTTTCAGATGGCCCCTAAGAGAGAAGACAATGGAAAGGGTAATGATGATGGTGCTAGCTCTTCTTGTGGGGAAAGTGGACCAAGAGGGAATAATAAGAAAACCATAGAATATCTTGTCTGAGCATTGACCAATGCCCTAGCACAAGGACAACAACAACCTAGACATCATGAGCTAACTCTAGTGGAATTCCTAAAGATAAGGCATGACTCTTTTTCAGGTGAAGGATAAATTGATGTGGTCACCAAAGCTGAGGATTGGATTAGAGGTATGGAGCATTGCTTCTGAGATATGGACTATCCACAACACTCCATGGTTCGTTTTACAACTCACATGCTTAAGGTGTAGGGTTTTAGGGAGACACAGAAGGCAGCGGAAACAAAACTTCTCTTCTCTCAAACCCAGAATAAAGGAATCACGTCAACGTCTATACAGTAGGAAGGATGGTTTGTAGAGACATACCTTGTCCCGAGACTTGCTCGGTGACGTTACCTCACAGCTTGCGCGGTCTTCACCTCCTGTCTTGGACGGTGTCTGTGCAGCTCCTGGTCTTACCGGGACTGTCAGGGTTGACATCTCTCCTCTGAGTGGCAGAAGTCTCCCGCCTCTGTAGTAGTCCACACGGACCACCTCGAACTCTAATCTCCTTATCCCATAAGGAATCAGAAGGAGTCGCACCCTCTTGTCGGCGTACTAGTCACCAACACACTCTCCTGCAACCAGTCACTTTTCTACAGTTGTCTTTCCCTTGTTGTGCCTCCCTTATCGGGTAACACTTGCTCGGACTCTCTCAGTTACCACAACCAGAGAGAACGACAACTTTGCAGAGCAACTGGTGTTCTAAGTTATTGTTCCTGAGAAGCCCCCAATACCCCTATATATATAGGAGGGTCATGGGACAGGGTTCTCTACCCCGGGCAATGTGGGATTAAACATGAGTAGAAGGGTTCGAGATTTTCCACAAAACAACCAACTGTGCCACTTGAACCGATCGTTTCAAGCATGAAACGGTCGGTAGGGGACCTGAACAGGTCGTTTCACATCTGAACCGATCGGTTGGGACACCTGAGTTGATCGGTTCACTTCTGAGCTGATCGGTTCGTGGTCCTGGTCCAACTCAAATTGACTTTCAAATTGGTTTCCAATTAATCAAATATTTATCCTTGTCCAAATAGAATTTGTATAAGTGAAAGAAATTGTATTTGCAAAATAGTCTTCTGACTTTTCCAAACGATCTCGGTTGGACCAGTTGATCCAATCGATTCAACCCTTGAACCGGTCGGTTCAGCCTATGCTGAGCCGATCAATTCATCACATGATCTGATCGGTTCACCAACCTGAGCCGATCGGTTCATCACATGAGCCGATCGGTTCGGGCAGCAGACTGTGCAAATCAGTCAATCACAGTTTCAATCAATCTGATACTCTAATCAATCGGTCCAACACCTTGAACACTATGATATTGAGCTATCAATTGATTGAGTGTTTAATTGAACTACTAAACTCCTTTACTAATCAATCTAAAAATAATTTGTGGATAAACTCCTCTTCCAGGTTAAATCCTATGTCTGTGACCTTGCAGGTCCATTTCACGTTGGCAGTGAAAGTCCATAACACTTATGACTTCACAAGCAAAGAGAGGTGCCTAGTCACACATCAGTGCTACCCAAGTGAAAAGGAATGTTGGAGAACAACTTTCAATCCTACAATCTAGGAATGGTGTTATAGTGAATGTATAATTCCTTTTTCACTGATATCCTAAATGAACTCAAGGCATGGAACAGTCATCCTATCAACGTTCATTCACTTTCTTGATCTCAGAGTAGATTGGAGGAGATATGTATGACATCAATATCACATACCGATTCACACATGTGGCATGCCTATCTCAATCCTACTCATCAAGTGGCCATTGATAACAAACTCCCTCAGGAGGGACAAATCCCATATCTATCACTCACCCCTCAAAAGCCCCATGTGTCAAAGCCACCCAATCATCACCTTTATAACAACCCATGTTTCAGGACTGCGTTTGATGATGTCAAAGCCACCCAATCATCACCTTTATAACAACCCATGTTTCAGTACTGCGTTTGATGATGTCAAAGTGTGCCCAATGACATGTGTTGGGTGTAGTGATTTTAGGTCAAAGAATCACACTCACCACCATCACTGTGAGAACTGAATGTGACTACCATGTCATGGTTCCATGTGTCAAACTAACGATGGATTTGTCCAGTACATTTGATCTCTAACAAGTACCTATGTGTTTGGTTTGATATCTCCATATCATGACTAACGAGATTCTATCATCAACCAACACCACAATCTAGTCTTGTGTGTCATTGTTGTCTATCTACCTTCCATAATGACATCCAACTAGGGTCATAATAAGAATGTACAAACTCTTAGCATCTGTATGATCTCATCGTTCAGGTCCTCAACCTGAAAGCATACGTCATTGAGTACTATCATTCTCCAGACATTCAATCTATTCTATCATTATCTCATATAATTGAACCAGAAAGAATTAGAAGCTTGCCTTTGATGTTTATCAAATCAATTTTAATGTATCCCACCAATGATCCCATGATTGGCTCTCAGGGCATACATACCAACAGACTCCCACTTGCACTACGAGCCAATCACCCTTGAATGATATTCATAGTGATCTTCAAACATGTCCCACATGTTACTGTGCTCTAGTGCTAACGTAGTGAGTTATGGCAACACCTTGCCAAAGTTAGTATTTATTGCATGTCTCTCATCTCTTCACTATACGTCATACGTATGGGATGGAGTTGTCATAATATGCAATCTAGTATTCCTTTGCTAACCTTTAGCCACATTGCTTGACCAAGTGCTCCTAAGTTGTCATCAATGATCAGAATATCTATAAGTTCATCTCTATGAACTCCTAGATCCATATAGTATCCACTGTTGTTATCTAACACACAGATACTCAACATTTCCTTTTAAAATAGTTTTATTGGAACATTTCCATTTATCAACAAACATTCACTTTTATATATTTTGTGATTAATTTTCTATCCTTTTCGAAAGTTCGTATCAGTGTAACTCTTTACAATGAACCCTTCCTTATTTCCATAGAACTAGTACTTCTCAAGTACTAATCAAGTTCTTATGGTATTCCAGTAACCCTTACTGGAACTAGACAGATATCCACTCGTCATGTCCCACATACGAGTTATCAGGATGAGCATATCATATTGTCATGTCCCACATACAAGATGATAAATGTGATTCATTCTTGCCATGTCCATACATGCAAGATGATGGGATGATTTCATACATGATAGATCCTTATATATTCTTATTGTTCCCATTCTTCATAAGAATTGGACACTTGGCCTTGGGATACTAATCTCCATGTACCATGGGAAAAGTTTTCTCACACTAAATCTGTGCATACTGAACCTTTCAATATAGATTGACAATGTATGCTCTCTCTTTTCAGGTCAAGAGTTTTTCGAGAACTATCTCTATAGATCTCTATTCCTATCAAATAGGAAACATCTCTATCTTCCCTAAAGATAATTTCCACTTTGGATTTCCATTCTAGAACATTTCCATTTCACATCAACACGTGGAATGTGAATACACTCCCACTAAATCACAGATCTCTCTTTATCTTTGACATATCAGTCAAACCCTTTGACTATATTATCAAAGTAAAGATCATAGTTCTGAGTTTCCTGTACTCAATCAATCACATGCATTAGTCCATTGTAACTTATAGACTTCATTTGCATTAATGGATTCATAAACCTTGTAGGTTGTGTTACGTACACATCCTCATCTTATTCCTTATAGGAATGCGGTTTTAGTATCCGTATGCCAAATCTCTTAGTCATTAAGTTGCAATTAACAAGCATCATCCTTCTCAAAATGTTATTCATGTGTCTTAACACTTAAGACTCATTCACACTTATGGATTTCATCCCAATGGGTGCTACCATCAAGGTCATATCTTATGGTTCACATGGAAGTCATTTAGGATGTAATGGTTATAAACCATAACTCAAAATCTGATTCCCATATTCATATAGATAGTTGACTCATCACATGACCAACTCATCACATAGATAATCGGGGTGTATCTGTCAAGGATATTAGAACTCACAACTCTTTGTGATTCTTAATGTCCTTTATTAGTGTAGGGTATTCTTTATTTAAGAAGAAAATTAGTTATTTGATAATCATCCTCCAACTTCGTAGAGTATAACTCCCTTTTTGATTTAGACATCACCATGTCTTAATCATGAGTTCACTATGATACACTATCATAATCACTCATAAAGTTATCAAACATTTGGTTCAAGTATTTCATTAATCAATCTCATTAAGAATTAATACTTTACCAAATTCGTACTTCATCTATGATATTCTTGAACACTTCAATATATTCATATTGGTATTTCTCTAAACACCATTTGAAGTATTAGCATTAAGTCCAATAGGTATGTAAATACATCACATGTATTATACCTAATAGGATAATCATTATTATACCTAATAGGATAATCATTCTCCCACTACCATTAGTGAAGATTGAATAATCATGTCTAAGAGATTCATGTCTCTTACTGGTTCTCTAACCAAAAGATTCTAGACTTATCCATCATATGGAAACTAGAAATGAATTTCTCATGATTTATGCTAATTTGATTGTTTGAGTTATCAATAACTTTTAGGTGTCATTTTATCTTATGCATGTCAAGTACCACAAGATAAACAAGGCATTGCCATAAAGATCATATTGTTTGAAATTGAAACATCAACTTTATTAATTGCTATCATTGTCATACAATATGCAAAAAATTAAAGTGTTTCTATTCATTTGGCAAATATGAAATAGCAGTTCATAACTCTATTACATGCCTTCAAGGCTGAAAATAAACTAAAGACTCCTATCTATGGTGGCAACACTTGCCCCATTTATTGAGTGCTTTACATTTTAATCTAGGTATCATATACCTCAAAAATGTTACAAGTTTATTTCATGACACCTTCAGGTGGAGACGTATGTCGCCTCCTTCTTCTTTAGTTCTTCCAGATAGAGTGGACAATTCCTTTTCCAATGTACTGACTTTTGACAATGGTGGCAATTGCCTCTCTTGGTCACAACTCCTTTGGCCTTGAGAGTTGAAGAAGACTTGGGTTGCTGGCTAGCATCAGAAACTTTCTTAGCCTTGCCCTTGCCCTTGTGCTTGGACTTGCCTTTCTTGATGTTGATCATCATCACAGACTTATGCTTGTCCTTCTTCATTTGTGCCTCGGCTGTCCTCAGCATGCCCAACAACTCTGTCAACTGCTTGTCAAAGTTGTTCATGTTGTAGTTCATCACAAACTGACTGTAGGATTCTGGAAACGATTGCAGTATCACATCAGTAGCCAACTCTTCGCTCAGGGGAAATCCCAGTCTTGTCAGGTTCTCAATATACCAAATCATTTTGAGTGTGTGAGGACCAAATGGATCTCCTTCTGTCATGACACACTTGAACAATGCCCTCGAGACATCATATCTCTCTTGTCATGCTTGATCTTCATACATGTTCTGGAGATGATGAATCATCTCAATGACACCCATGTTCTCATGTTGTCTCTGAAACTTGTGGTTCATGGAGAAGATCATCAAGCACTTTGCATCAATGGCATCATCAGAATGCTTCTTATAAGCATCCCTTTCTGCCTTTGGTGCGGTAGGAGCAGGTTCCTCTGGAATTGGAGTATCTAGGACATAGAGCTTTCTCGCTTAAGTGAGAACAATTCTCAATGTCCTAAACCAATTGTGGAAGTTAGTCCCATTCAGCTTGTCCATTTCAAGGACCGATCGCAATGAAAAGTGATTTTTGTTTGTTGTCATTTGAACTACAAAAGGAAATATATGCAATTTAGTCCAAAACTCAATTTTGACTTATTTGATTGATTTGAAAGGTTGATGATATAATTAGGAGTTTAATTAATTATCACTCCCACTATTTTTGTTCAAATTGATATCCCTCACCATCAATTCAGAAAATTACAGTGTACAATCTTCTAGTGGGTCAAGATCATGAAATCCTCTAAGTCATGGACCAGCTAGGGCTATCACCCACAACTCAGATCTTCCAGGTAGGCAACTTTTTCCAATTGCATCATATGAAACTCTTGAAAGATGCCATATGCAACTCTTTGCCATGATCACATCCATGCCTCAAGGTGCTAGATCCTATCTAGGTCACCTTGTTAAGTCCAACCCAAAGCCAACACGATGAATATGCACCCTTCTAGGGAAGACCCACATATTCATCCTTCATGCTTCCATGAGATAGACGGTGCACCACACTAGGGCGTGCCCACACTTGGTCGATCAAGCTTTTAATGTGTGTCACATTTGGAAGACATCTAAAACTTTAATATTTAATGAGGGATTTGGTTTTATAGGTACATATACATATCCAATCACCACAATACATAGTATGTATCATATACATACTATATCCCATAGAAAACATGTGAAATGATAAAAGCGATGATTATGGCCATCCTAATGTGATTCCTCGAGCCAAGAGGAATCACGGTCATCTATGTCTACATCACATGCAACCTATCCATGATGAAGTGTTATAGCCGTCCGAGTTGATCAACTCATCTTGTGAATGACCTTCTCGCCTTGGCCGGTCATCTGGGTGCCACCAGCTGATCGGTTGGCTCCTCCAACCAATCAGTTTGCCTGGTCGTCCTGCATCTCGTCATGGCCGCCACCCAATCATCTCACTCCTCAAACTGGTCATCTGGATCGCCAACCGATCGGTTCATGCCTTGAACCAATCGTCTTAGTTGTCGTCAGATGGCCTGCCGTTCTTTGACATAACAGGATGTAAAAGATCTATCCTAGTTACATTTAAATTGGGAAACCCCAAGTTACATTCGGAGGGATCAAAGGTAGGAAAGAAATCTCAAGTTATCTCAAGTTACATCAGGAATAGGAGATAGGGAATTAGTGCACAGACCGAGATGCAAGCAACCACATTCAACCAATCACACATACATAGGGTTTATTGGCCATAACCACACTATACATCCACCACAAAACTCGTTTAAGGGTGACGCGTATCGAGTGCATTCATATTACATCTCATATATGTATATTGGGATTTGTAGATTTAGGATTGGACATGCACAAAACCAATTTTATTTGTATCGTATGCAACAAATAAAGGCGACAAATCAAAATCGATCACATCGATAATCCTAAAGTATAGAGTAGTTGATGTGGCTTTGATACCACTGTGGGGTTTTAGGGAGATAGAGAAGGCAGCGGAAGCAAAAAATTTCTTCTCCCAAACCCAGAATAAAGGAATCGCGTCAACGTCTATACAGTAGGAAGGATGGTTTGTAGAGACATACCTTATCCCGAGGCTTGCTCGGCAACATTACCTCGCGGCTTGTGCGGTCTTCACCTCCTTTCTTGGACGATGTCTGTGCAGCTCCTGGTCTTACTGGGACTGTCAGGATTAACAGCTGTCCTCTGAGCAGCATGAGTCTCCCACCTCTGTAGTAGTCCACACAGACCACCTAGAACTCTGATTTCATTTTCCCACAAGGAATCAAAAGGAGTCACACCCTCCTATCAGTGTACTAGTCACCAACACACTCTCTTGCAACCAGTCACTTTTCTATAGTTGTCTTTCCCTTATTGTACCTCCCTTATCGGGTAACACTTGCTCGGGCTCTCTCGGTTACCACAACCAGAGAGAATGACAACTTTGCAGAGCAACTAGTGTTCTAAGTTGTTGTTCCTGAGAAGCCCCCAATACCCCTATATATATAGGAGGGTCATGGGATAGGGTTCTCTACCCCGGGAAATGCAGGATTAAACATGAGTAGAAGGGTTTGAGATTTTCCACAAAACAACGAACTATGTCACCTGAACCGATCGTTTCACATCTGAACCGATCGGTTGGGACACATGAGCCGATCGTTTCACATCTGAGCTGATCGGTTCGTGGTCCTGGTCCAACTCAAATTGACTTTCAAATTGGTTTCTAATTAAACAAATATTAATCCTTATCCAAATAGAATTTGTACAAGTGAAACAAATTGTATTTGCAAAATAGTCTTCTGACTTTTCCAAATGATCTCGGTTGGACCAGTTGAGCTGATCGGTTCAACCCTTGAACTTATCGGTTCAGCCTGTCCTGAGCTGATTAGTTCATCACACGAGCTGATTGGTTCACCAACCTGAGCCGATCCGTTCATCACATGAGCCGATCAGTTGAGGCAGCAGACTGTGCAAATCAGTCTATCACAGTTTCAATCAATCCAATACTCTAATCAATCAGTCCAACACCTTAAACACTATGATATTGAGTTATAAATTGTTGAGTGTTTAATTGAACTACTAAACTCCTTTAGTAATCAATCTAAACATCATTTGTGGATAAACTCCTCTTCTAGGTTAAATCCTATGTGTGTGACCCTACATGTCCATTTCACATTGGTAGTGAAAGTCCATAACACTTATGACTTCAATCAAAGAGTGATGCCTAGTCACACATCAATGCTACCCAAGTGAAAAGGAAAGTTGGAGAACAACTTTCAATCCTACAATCAATGAATGGTGTTACAGTGAATGTATAATTCCTTTGTCACTGATATCCCGAATGAACTCAAGGCATGGAACAATCATCCTGTCAATGTTCATTAACTTTCTTGATCTCAGAGTAGATTGGAGGAGATATGTATGACGTCAATATCACATATTGATTCACACATGTGTGCACATTTATCTAAATCCTACTCATCAAGTGTCCATGGATATCAAACTCCCTCAAGAGGGACAAATCCCATATCTATCACTCACCCCTCAAAAGCCCCATGTGTCAAATCCACCCAATCATCACCTTTATAACAACCCATGTTTCAGGACTGCGTTTGATGATGTCAAAGTGTTCCCAATGACATGTGTTGAGTGTAGTGATTTTAGGTCAAAGAATCACACTCACCACCATCACCGTGAGAACTAATTGTGGCTACCATGTCATGGTTCCATGTGTCAAACTTACAATGGGTTTGTCTGGTACACTTGTTCTCTAACAAGTACCTATGTGTTTGATTTGATATCTCCATATCATGACTAACGAGATTCTATCATCAACCAACACCACAATCTAGTCTTGTATGTCATTGTTGTCTATCTACCTTCCACAATGACATCCGACTAGGGACATAATAAGAATGTACAAACTCTTAGCATCTGTATGATCTCATCGTTCAAGTCCTCAACTTGAAAGCATACTTCATTGAGTACTGTCATTCTCTAGACATTCAATCTGTTCTATCATTATCTCATATGACTGAACCAGAAAGAATTGGAAGCTTGCCTTTGATGTTTATCAAATCAATCTTAATGTATCCCACCAATCATCCCATGATTGGCTCTCAGGGCATACATACCAACATAAGGGAGCAACCCGCACATGTGGGAAAACTTCCTCAACTGAAGGGCAGCTGATGCACCTCCACGCACATGGGAAGGATTCACTCAAGCCTTCTAGGAGCACTATGTGTCTGAAGCCATGATAGAGAAGAAGGATCTAGAGTTTTCCAACTTGGGTCAAGTGGGTGACATGACTGTTACCCAGTATGTCATGAAGTTTAGGGTCCTCCAAAAGTACGGCTATGATTGTGATGAACGTCGAAGGACAAAGAAATTCATCTAAGGACTCAAGCCCGAATTCAGCTTTGCCTTATCAAGAAGAGACCATAGAACCCTCCTGACTACCCTAGATTCATCACTAGAGCTTTAAGATCACCCTGGAAGATCCTACAAGAAGGAAGTTTCTCAGAAGAACAACCAGTAGCAACCTCCCAACAACCATAAGAGGAAGGCACCTGAGCCTATTATAGAAGTTGAGAAACCCCAATGTCCAACATGCAAGAAGAAACATGCAGGCCCATGCAGATATGGTATAGGAGCGTGCTACTATTGTGGGGAGACTAGTCACCTCAGGTTGAATTGCCCTAAGTTGATGAAAGCTCCAATCCCAAACCAGAATCCACCTCCTAAAACACAAGCTAGAGTCTTTTCTATGGTGGATGAGAGTGAAGAAGAAAAGAATGAATAGGGTTTCGTGTAGTACTTTCCTTTCTCTTTTTAAGACTTTTCCCGTGCAAATGTTTAGGACCTTGAATTCACATGATAATGATAATATGTTGAGGTTTTGTGCTAAAGGTATGGAAAGTTCTAAGGTGGGTAGTCTAATGAAATTTTGAGGACGAAATTTATTTAAGGTGGTAGAATTGTAACATACCGAATTTTCAATATTAATTTAACTCTTAAGTGTGGTTTTCTTAATAAATAATAATGGAGGGTTTGTTTAGAAAAAGACCCTAAAGAGGAATTTTCTTAAATAATAATAAAGTCAGTAAACAATATTAGGATGAATCCGCCTTTTTCTCCTTTTTAATTATGATTTATGCAATCAAGAAAATAGATGTGACCCCTCACCTTTTATCTTTCCTAACCTTAAATATTGTTTAAGGGAAGTGGAATGTGGTCTAAATTTGGTATCTTTTTTACCATGTTTGACCCCTCAAATTAATTGGGGAAATTTGGTTTATAGTAGGGATATGAATGTATTCAAATATGTATTTAATGCTATGTATTACACTAAGATTCAGATATTTCTCACCTGTCACGTGACTGGTTTGTCCTTTCTTTTCTCACATGCCCTTATGTCCATCTGATCATGAGGTAACAATTTGATTGTCATCTTCTTCCTCTCACTTTCTCATGAGCAGAAATAGTTTTACTGTGTTTTCCTTCCCGGGCCCTATTTCCCTCATGCCTCCATCATTTCCATAGATTTTTTCTCCATTGTCTTTGAATCACTTTCCAAAATCAACCGATCCCTTGCACACCCACTCTGGCGATCATATAAGGAAACACCCAATTAGGGCTCGTCTGCCTCCCTCTATTGGAAGTTGTAGACACCTGAAAGTGTCTTTCCTACCTATATAAGGTACCCAAAAGAACCGTCGATCACTACCAAACCCTCCTCCACCACCAATTGCATCATCCATGATCTTAAGCTCCTACATCTTCTTGATTTGTACCTTTGGTGATGACGGCCTAGATCACACAGCACTGGTCACCCTAGACCAACCACCACCGTGGTAAGCATCCTCAGACTCCCTACTTTCGTTTGTCTATGCCCATATGCCATGTGGTTACCCTATTTGTCGCACCCTATACTCTTCCATTTTCACCTCATTAATGTTATTCACCATGGCATCTCAGTGCGCCTGCAACCACAAGGATGGTTTGGTTGGTTTGTCTTACAACCACGATCATTTTCCGATCATCGCCTGAAGGTTTTGAATCACTTTTCTTGACCTTGGATCTCTGACGTGCTTCCCTATTTCTTCCTCTCTTCATGCTATTCTTTCTGCTCCAAGGCATGTCCAAACTGACTTATCTACTCGACGACTTAGCCAGAAGGTAAGTAACCAGATGATGGTCTTAGAACAACGTGAAAATGTGAGTTGATTAGAGTAGCATTGTAAAGAAGTAAAATCACCTCCTTACTAAAAATTTGAAGAACAAAACATCCATCCCAAATATACTCAAAAGGTATGCTAAAATGGGTGTAAAATTTTCAAATCTTTTATTAATGGTATACAAAACAACCAAAGTGTAGCAGAGGAATGAAAGCATGAATATATTCAATTTATAAAACAAGGTAACACCATAAACTTACATGTAGGGTACATCATAAGGATCCATGTAGAGGGAGATCTAAACCACCTCAAGATTTTTCCAAGCTTTAACTTCTCAATATAAGTCCAAGTCAACATGCCTTGTCATCCAAGTCCTCTATCTAGGGTTGGAAGCATACCCCAACAAGAAGAGAATGAAAAAATATCAGCAAAGGCTGGTATGTGCATACTAAAAAGTAAATTGAGCAATTTATAAAGAATAAGGGAGATCAAAATAAAAGGCTTCCCATGCAAGAGATAGGGACTACCCAAAAAGAGGGCATAAAATATAAGAATCATCATCATCATAATAAAAGAAGATACTTTCCATAAAACAAATTAAAAAGTATTGTGTCATATATACATCCACTACCATGGTGGCAAATGAAGCACAAGTAGGACATACACCCCATAATTAATATCATGCATGCATGTGAGATAAACATATCCCTAGAACAATATAAATAACAAAGGCAGATAGGAATCACACATCTTGAACCCGGTGGGACATGGGCCAAGAATCACACATCCTGCCCTGGCATGGGGAATCACACATCCACCACCCAAATATATATGTGATTCACTAGCACTAGAGTAGTATAATTTCACATAGCATATTGTATAGTCAAAATTATACAATGTTGCCATCACACAACGGACAACACAAACATATAAACATCCACTTCAAAGTGGGCACATATCATCATATAAGACCAACATGCACCGAGGCACAAGAAAGATATCAAGAAAATATCTAAGCCCATAACAAGCAAGATAATTCACATGAACCATGATATCAAAAGAATAGACATATGTGTAGGCTAAAGTCAAAAGAATGATAAGATAGGTGAATTTATCAACATAGAGGAATAGGGGATACAACATACCTCAACTTCAGAGTCAAATGATCCAAAGTCACTCCTAGGTCCAAGCCTAGGCTTCCAAAGAACCTATGATGCATATATGTGGAATTAGGTTTAGGTTTCCATTAATTATTCAAAACCCTAAAAATCACCTTTTCATTATTAATTAATTAGGTTATCAAAACCATGCCATATATTTGGTTATATTTTTCTAAGTTCAAAATATATTTTATTATATTTTTTTGACTTATAAATATTTAGTTATGAATTATACAAGTTAATTTATCATTAATTAGATCCATTGAAAACACATGTTATTAATCTTTAGATTCAGTTATCAAAACATATACCATTATTTTGATCTTTTTATTCTGATTCCAATGAATATTTATATGTATTTTTCTGACATGTATACAATAGTTATCAATTTTAGAAAATAGCCCAATTAGAGAAAACCAAAAATCCATGTCAGCAGGGAAAAAGAAAAAGAGAGAGGGAGCTCACGTTTTTTGTTGGCTCGAACATAGGTAGACAACTCGGCCGGCCCACAACCACTCTGGCACCATGTCTAAGCACAGAAACAGGAAGCTAGGGGACCAAAAATGACCAAAATGCCCTTTCTGAGGAAAACAAACACAAATAGAACAGAAGAACAAAGCTAGGAAATCTTGCAAGGCAAAGCTTCATGCTGAGAAATAATGGCCTTCAGTCTGCCAGGCACACCAAAAATCTGATCAATCTTAGGAAAAACGAACCCCTTACATGCAACGAAGTCTACAGATCAGTTCTTCAGCCACTGCTGACCACAACGAACCCAAGTTTGATATGTAAGGGTAACTGAAGCCCCAGATTTCCTCCAGCCACCATGGAAGTAGGAAGAGAGGAGGCAAAGAGGGGAAACAACACTTGAACCAGAGGGATGGAAACAGGACTGGGGAAATCTTCTCCCAGTATCACCGAAGTCGAACGCCCACTCCAGCAACCTTCTGAGGCCCAAGAGACCATTGTCTGACCCGGGGAGGTGCTCCGATGCCGGGGGAGATGGGGCGATGAATTTTTAGCTGGGCCAAGCAAAACCCACACATGGAAATGGGCACACAGGACAAGGGGTAGGTCAGGAACGCATAAACAGGAGACTTGAAGCCCTGGTACGGCAAGAAGAAGAAAAGCATGGCAAAGACAGGGGAAAATGAGATGAGTTTGATAATTAGGGGATACAAAGAATGAAACCATATCATATATAGGATAGATAGAAGTGGAAGGATGTGGTGATTGTGAAGAAAAAGTCAGATTAAAAAACAAGGAAAGGAGAGAAAGATCGGACGAGGGAAATTTAGGGCTACTGTATCTGCCAAATGGGAAAGAAAGTAGAGGAAGAAGAAAAAATAGTGACCATTTGATCAAAACATAGGCAGTCCAGATAGAGGCACATAAGAAGGAAAATTAAAAACCAGCTGACTATATCGTGACATGTGACAAAATAAACCAAAATCAAATACGATTTGAATAAAGTGAGAATAAATTAATTTCCTTTTTCTCTCTCTCTAAATGAGGGTCCAAATATTACCCAAATTAGATGAAATTTTGCATAGAGAATAATTAAGAAATGTAGATTCCGAATATGAAATTAGATTTGCCTTTTGAAAAGTTTTAATGTGTTAAATAAATTAATTCTCATTTTTTCTTTCCTCCTACATTAATAGCATTAGGATTATTCAAATTTTATGACTTGACCCACAAGTCATATTTAATGTGCTAGATATGAATTTTCCATCAATTTTATATGTTGGAGTTGTTTGAGCATTTATTTAATATTTTGAAGATTCTACACACTCTCTCTCTCTCTCCTGATTTCACCTTTTAAGCAAACTTTCTCCAAATCAGATGAAAATTCACCCAAAGGTTGTTTATATTATGTAGATTATGAATCTAAAACTATTTTTCTCTTTTGGGATCATTTATTATTTTATTTGATATTTTGTGGAAAACACACATCTTCTTTTCCAATTTGAATTAAATGAATTATTCTTATGTGAATAATGTGAAACTTGATTCCCAAGGCAATTAGGACCCAAGGTACACAATTTTAAACTTAGAATTTACTTTTGGGATTTCTTTTTATGAGATATGTCATATGGCCCATTAGTGGCCCATTAGCTACATTACTTTACCAATTAAGTCATTTATCTTCTTATTACCATCCAAATGAATTATGTGACATATTAGATTACATTATTCATTCATCAGATTATTAGGGTCATTCTAACCTCAGCCTTGTTTGGTCAAACCTAAAATGTCAAAGTTCCAAGGTAGGGTCCAAGATGCGGTATGTTACAAGCATCTCAACTTCTTGCTCCTGGAGAGAAGCTTGAATCATGGCTCATGTGAAGCAACAAAACAGGTTATCGTCTGACCTTGGTGCCCCTGGGAGGTTGATCGCCCAATTAATGTTGCAAGGGCAACGTCGGTATTTTTTCTTTTGATTTTGTTTCTCACGCACATGTTATATTTGGATCTAAAGGACACGTTTTCCCCCACCTATTTGATTATATGTAATGTGTGCCTAAGGTACTTTGGTACTTCCACATTTTAGATTAATCATGGATTTAAATGACGTCATGCTATAGTTTTCTTGATTCTGATTGATCAATTTTATAATATTCATAGTAAATCATATGGTGGTCAGCAAAATGCAAATAAATAGTCACTAGAAAGCATTTTTCAAGAGGAATACAATTTTATGATTTCGAGGTCATGTTTTGCCTTCTTGTTCTGATGTTTTATTAGAAACCCTAATAGAACCCATGAAACCCTAATAATGAATCACATGTGATTTATGTGACCTAAATAAATCAAGTTTTCCCCATTTAATTATTACTATCAGTAAGCCTAACCCTAATTCACTCAAACCCAAATTCATCCTAGTTCAACCAAGGAGCAATACAAGGTATTGATTATGATGCTTAATAATTACGAACATGTGTTTAGGGCCTAATCAAAACAAGAGAAGACCTAGATTTGATCAAGATCAGAGAGAGACTATCTTAGGATCTGCTTTGCTCCAAGGTAAATGGGTCATGCTATTGAGCACAAGTAATTATGGTTGCTTCCATGTTAATTATAAAGTAGACATTATCATTTCAAGTTTAATGTTTTAATCATTATCACTTTATGTTATTGCATGATGATTTCTATATGTTATGTCTTATGTTTAAAATGCTCAGTATGATTAAAGTTTATGATCAATGACTCATGGAATAAATGTTAATGTCCAAAATGGAGAAATCCCATCATGTTAAGTTTAAAGATCATGTTAATGTTAATGCCATGTTAATGATCAAGTTAAGTGGAATTGAAATAGTCTTTTTATGCTCCCAAATCATGGACCTCAAAAGGGTCGTCAAGGGCTTTCCTAGCATTAAGGCTTTCCTAGAAATCATGTGCTCCTAAGGGGGCATCATAGAGGGACGCATACAATTCTTTTCAATTCTTCATGTTAATAATGATTCAAGAATGCTATAGTTAATTCATATCAAGTATATTTTACTTTGTTCATATTGTAAAGTTCCAGTACCATTTACCGATGTGTTGTTTTCCCCTTTGTATGGCTGGAGAAGTGATGTCCCCAGTAACTGGAGCAAGCAAGGACTAGAATACTTTCAAGAAGCTAGCTGGTGGGGTGCCATCCATACTAGGGGATCCAATGTTATAAATATGTTTACTTTTATGTTTAGATTTACAAGCTTAGAAATGTTTAGACATGTTATAGAACTCAACCATAGTTTCCTATGTAAAGAGCAATGTATGAATCTTAACTGTGATTTATGTATTTATTTATTATGATTTAATGAATGTGACATTCCTCCTTCAAGATAAAAGCTTCTGCTCAGTTATGATATATGTCTAAAGGAGGGGTGTTACATGAACCCTAATATGTTTATCAAATTGTATTTACCACCTTTCTGAGGGACAAATAAGTGATTAGAGGCATCCCAGACATAAATGAACTTATTATTGTTTGGGGATATCTTTGATTGTGTTTGGCTACTTCTAAACATGTTTTTTTTGCTAGAATAGACAATTCATTTGACCTCTAAATAGATCTACCCGACTTGATTGAGTTGAGGGGCTAGAACGGGATGAAGATCCAAGTGTAAGGGTTGAAGATTTGAAAGTAAATTTGACCTTGAAGAAGTTGGTTTGAACTTCCATGTAGTTTTGGCCCTTGTTAGGTCAATAGGATGAGAAGTCGGGAAATTCCCCAATAGTAGGTATGATTGCTTTGTAAGTATAACATACTCAAAACTGGATATATAGCTTAACCTTCTCTCTCCTTAGGTTCATCTTTAATTATGTTGGTATCAAATTATTTTTTTGTATATGATATTAAATAGAAGTCTTTGGGGAAAGAAAATGTAATTTTTACAAATACCTTATATATAAGGCTAATGATTAAATTAATCGATTAAGTCTTCAATTGTGGGTTATATAAATCCACTAATTAGTAAGTTTTGATTGTAATTTTGCATTCTAGTATCATTATAAGTCAAGATGAAAGGATTTAATAAAATGAAATAATGTATTAATTTTTTAATGAACACATTAAATGCATTAAATAAATGCTTAACTTATAATAATGAAATAAATATATAATGTAATTTGATAGTGAAAATAACATCATAATTGGGTCCTTACACCTTGTTTAGTCAACATGCCAAAATTTCAAGTTAATCAAACATTGTTTACTCTCTCAATTGATTGCTATATACAAACTTTACTACAACTAAATACATTAAAAATTTCAATAGAAATCTATACTTCTATTTTATTCTTCTGTATAACACACACCCCCTTGGCAATGTCACCATGTGTCTTCCTCACTGGTTTTATATATAACCCTATCACTAATGATTTATCCTTCTTTTCCCTCTATTGCTTCTTCCCTACTTCTTCTCCTTTTATTTCTTTTGGAACCCGGTAAAGCTTCTCTCTATCCTTGCACATATAGCCTGGACCACAAGTGACTGCACCTGGGTATACTGGTGGACATTGATGGAGCCCCTAGCCTCCAGGATAAATGGAAGTGATGAACCTCTTCTCTTCTTTTCCCCCACCACTCAACTGCTACACTGATGGTATACATGCAGTGGAGCAACATGAATATGATGGAAGATCCTCAGTTGAGGCTGGTGAAGATCAACAACATATGACTTCCACAACTATAAGTGGACATAAAAGATCCTTGTCTAACTCTATTACCGATGTTTTTAGTTATTTCTCAAACTGGTCATGTTCCTATCAGTTTCTTTAGTGATTGTGTTCTTGATGAATCCAAAAAACTTAATCTATCACTAATTCTAGTGGGTGGGTGTTGGACGGACTTCCCTTATCTTACTAGAAAAGAAGTAAAATTAGAGGTCAAGGTCAAGTGGTGGCCTAACTTTTGTATGTTTCAGATCGGAAGGAATATGGGAGCACAACCTTAACATCCCCCAAAACTTCTAGATCATCATCTTACTACACTGCTCCTCAATGATATGTTCTTCGAAGCCATGAACCATTGCTTCATGAGTTCACAACTAGGTTTTCATTGATTCTTTCTTATATCTATAACTTTTCTTGACCATCATTAAATCATCAAGCAATTTAGTTTTTGTCAATGTGTATCCATGCTAAGCTTCCTAAGTCCCTCACTCCGCTAACCATGGTGGCATACCCAAAAATAGCTTTAGGTCATTTCTAGGTCCATATGAAACATTCCAAAAGACTTAAGGAACCTCCTAATGGTTATGGTTTTGTGGGTGACATTACCGTTCTTCACCTATGGATCAGAGGTTCAACCTCTAGATTGTATTTCCTCATGAACTTGTTTAGAGTAAACCACTTTGTAACATTCCCTATTTACAGCCACATAAGGTTGTTGTTATGTTGTAGTGCTAGGATATTTGAGTATTTATGCTCAAGTTTATCAAGTTAAGCCATGATTCTGTTGAATGGACTGGAACTCATATTTCTAGAATCTATTTGGCCACATAAACTGATTTTTTCCTCTTCAATCAGATTACATATACACATATTTTTTATGATTTTTTTATTTTCTATGATTTTTGAAATCCACCATGAGTCAGTGGTAATTTAGAGAATTTATTAAAAATATGATTATGAGTCCAAAAAAAGATCTATCATTTGGAACTGTTTCCCGAGTCTAGTTTGATTTGTTTTGGAAATTGACTTCTAGAATTTGGATGTTTATTAAAGATGAACTTTAATTTTATATAATCTTTAATAGGTGGTGTATATCTTGGGTTGAACCTAAGTATCTCTTTTTAGTGCTAAATCTAAGGTATTTGATTCTTCCTAATTTTATTTGGGCATTTAATGACTAATTCCTAAGTTGTTAATATTGAGGCAGATTTCCATTTGCACTCCTCCTTTTTGCATATCATTGAACTCCCTTTTGAAAAATTGAATACTATCCACTGAATCCTCCATTATTATTTCTTGGAATCATATTTCCCTTCTATATGAAATATGTGACTCTGTTTTTCATAGATTTGATATTCTCATCCCTTTGGTACTAATATTAAATTTGACTGTATTATGATCTTTCCTACTCTATTTGCATGTAAGATGTGGACTATTAATTCCTAATAGTAGTTTATCCATGTTTTAGGCACAAAGGTTTTATTTCTCCATCCAGGCACCAAGTTTTATTCCCCTTCCACATAATATATTTATAGGCATAAAGGTTTATTCCTCCTTCCAGGCACTGAGGTTTTATTCCCCCTGCCATATTTTATATGTTGGTAATTGAAGTTTTATTCCTCATGCCATGTCTAGTAGTTTATGTTTCCATAACACTAATTCAGTTTATTCTAATCTTATTTAATCAACACACTTTTTTTTTTTAAATAATCTTATTAATTAAAGGTAAGAAGTGCATTGTTTCATGAGATTTTTTTCTCAAAGTTGACAATGCCTCACTATTTATTTCTCAATTATGATTATTCATTCTTTTTGAAAAAAATATTATTGAACTTATGTAACGTCCCTGAATTCCACCTTCCCAAAACCCTATGGGCTCAAGAGAACGAACTTGAAAAGCATTATTTGTATCAAAGTGCAATAGAGAAGCAACATACACATACGTGAACAAACAACCACAAGCATACACTAAAACATCTCTCAACATTCAACTTGTATATTATTACAACATGAATTATTTCAAATTTACAATTACACGTTGAACGGAGAATTATACAAGTTTGAATATGTATAATAACTAGGATCTTAACAATAGGAACACCCTATACAACTGCTCACTTCCTATCTTTTCTCCCATACTAGCTCTGAACCTTAGAACATATGTGAAACAAAGGATGAACCCACAAGGTGTTTTATAAATGGGCAAAAAGATGTGTATATATGTAGTTATGGTTTTCATAACTTTGAAAAGATTTATTAAAAGAGAGAGAGAGATCATATGAAATAGTTCTTTAATAAGAAAAATATGTTGACATTTTCTAGATGAGTTGTATTATCTGTAGGGAAATATGGTGATAGGATGCGGAAGAAAATTTTTTTCACTACCACATTCCCCTTAAACAGCAGATTGCGTCAACAACTATGGATTGAGAAGGGAGGTTCCAAGGCATATACATGGTCCTGGAGCAAGTCCAATGACTATCCTTACTGCGGCATGCTTCTTTTGCAAGTTTCACCTGGGTAGTTGTTGGTGGTGGCCTCGTAGTTGATCACCATGGATGGCGGTTTACGACATCCTCCTAGTGGGTGGCAAAGGCCTCCTCGTCTCTATATAGTCCATGTGGACCATTGGGAACTCCATGCTGCATTACCAGAGCCAACGGAATGGTGTTGTGCCTTTGAACGTCAACCTACTAGGGTTGATTCACTCTCCCATGTTGTCTCTTTCTTGCTATCCCTCCCTTTTATGGGTAGGACTTGCTCAAGCTCTCTAATTACCACAACTAGAGTGGAACAAATTTGGCAGAGCTTATTGTTGTGTCTCTAAAATCATTGACTACCCCCATTTATATAGAATGGCTAGGATCAAGTTTTCTAGTTCATATGAGAGTCTCAGAGATAGATTTTTCTAAATTTTCTAGAAGATGTGAATGTTGAATTAGTCAGTTCACTTCTGAACTGGTCGATTCACATGTGAAATGATCAGTTCAACACTTGAACCAGCTGATTCACTTACTTTCATATTCACAATTACACCGACTTTCAATATTTGATTAATGCAACACATGACATCAACATCATCTTTTATCCAATTAAATTGGTCATGAACTGGGCAGTTCACAAGTTGAATCGGTCATTCCAGACCTTGAACTAGTCGGTTCACCAACTGAATCAGTCAGTTCATGCCCCAGTTCAGGAAGTGTAGTTTAAATTGTCGTAACACTTGAATTGATCGATTCAACACTTGAACCAATCGATTCACAGTCTAGTCAGTCAATTTTTAACTGTTGTAATTTGAATTGAATACCTAAAAAATTTAGAAAAAAAGTTAAACATTGTTCATGAATAAACTCCTATTCTAGGTGAATCCTATGTATGTAACCCTATAGGTCCCAAGTTACATTGGCAGTGAATGTCCATAACAAAATTATGACATCACAAGCAATGAGCAATATCTTGCAACACATCATTGCTACCCATGTAATTGAAAAGTTGGAGAAAAATTGTAACCTACAATTCGTGATTGGTGTTATAGTAATCGTATAGTTCCTTTGTCTCTAATATATAAATTGAACTTGAGGCATGGAGTCGTCATCCTCTCAATGTTCAATCCATGTTCCTTGAACTAGAGCATACTGTTTGAGATGCATGTGAGCTCACATATCACATATTGAGTCACACAAATATAGACACACATTTCTTAGTGTCGCTTATCAAGTGACCTGGATATTAGTCTCCTATAGTAAGAAAATTCCCATCTACATCACTCACACTCAGTCCCCATGTGTCACAATCCACTTGAGCATCACCTTTGTGGCAACCCTTATTTGAAGTCACATTGGATGATATCAAAATATATCGAAAGATATGTGATGACTGTAGTGACCTCAGGTCTAAAAACTACAATCACCACTATCACTATGAGATTTGATTCTGACTGCCATTCCATGATATCCATGTATCACTCTCGAGGCGGGTCTATTTGATACACTATTCTCTAAAATGTATCTATGTGTGGTTTGATATCACATATCATGATTGATGAGATTCTTTCATCAACCAACACACACTCTAGTCATATGTATTACTATTGCATATTTTGTTTACAAAATAATATTTGACTAAGGACATACCAAGAATGTATGTACTTTTGTCATATGTATAATCTCATTGTTCAAGTACTCAACCTGAAGACATATTTCATCGAGTAACATCATTCTTTAGACATCTACTATGTTTGTGTCAGCATCTCATGATTGAGACAAACATATTAGACATAATTACATTTATTATTATCAAATCAAGTATGTGATGCCCCATAACAATCATCATATGATAGACTCTATGGGCATACATACCAATATACTCCCACTTGCACTTAGAGCCAATCACCCACAAATCTTATTCAAAGTAATTTTAACATGTTGACCATATTTCTACTATGAAACCAAATTTATAGAGGGTTAGCAATGTTTGCTCCTAGTTGATATTTTGCAAGTTTCTTATATCATCACTGTGTTATTCTCATATGAGATGAAAGTGTCATAGTATGCTATCTAAGTTCCATTGCATATCCAATAGCTCCATTGTTGTCACAATATTTCTACCATGTCATTAATTGTTGGAACTTTCCAATAAGTTCATCTAAATTAACTTCTCGATCCGTACAATATCCTTTGTTGTGTTCATAACACCAAGATACTTGACTTCTATTGTAGATTAAGCAACTATCTCTTACCCATAACTTTTCTAGGTAACAATTATGTTTTAGGGTCAAACACAAATTTAGATTGTGACAGTTAACATTCTTTATCATTTGGAAGTTGGCATTAATGTAACCCTTTACAACCAACACTTCCTTATTACCTTAATTAAGGATCTAATACTTGTAGTTCTTCTCAAGTACGTCATGATGTTCTTTATGGTAGTCCAATGACCTTTATTGGAATCTGAAAAATATCCTCTTGTCATGTCTAATACATATGAGATAATGGAATGAGTCTATTATATTACAGACATGATAGATATAATTACGAATGCATATGGTATGTCTTGGGAAATACGGGTACAAAGTATGGTAGTGGAAAAAAAATTATCTATTCATATTCCTATAACAACAAGATCACGCAAACTACTATGAAATAGGAAGGATGGTTTAACAAGTTACACTTGGTCCTGAAGTAAGTCCAGTAACTACAACACGTTGCAGTTGCAACTATCTTCTAGTTGCTCTTGGATGGTGGCAATGCAGCTCCTGGTCTTCACCATGAACAATGAACATGACAACTTCTACAATGACTCCTATGATCTTGCCACATACTACAGACTGATGTTGTCCTCCTAGAAGAAGCCAAAGGACTCCATCCTCTAGAGTAGTCCACATGGACCAACTGGAACTCATGTTGTCCTATAAGAATCAACAAGAAGGAGTTGTCCCTCCCATTGGCATACTAGTCACCAACTTTCTCTCCCACAACAATGATCCTTGGTTGTTCTCTCCCATCGCTATCCCTCCCTATCCAGGTAGGACTTTCTTGGGCTCTCTTGGTTACCACATCTAGAGAGGACAACAATTCTCAATACATCTAATTCTCAATTGTTTATGTTATTGTTGTGCTCTAGGAAGTCACCAGTACCCCTCTATTCATAGGCGGGGTTAGGGATAGGGTTCCCAGTCGGTTCGGGATATGTGTGGGAGTGGAAGGGACTAGTAGATCTTGGATTTTCACAACTTATGGATCACTATAAGGTCATCTAGCACTACGAGATAGTCATCTCGTACTACGAGACATGCATTTCATAGTTTCTCGATTGCTTACAAAATTGGCAATTTGTTTCCCATTAATTCTATACATTAATTCATTGCACCATAAGAATTGTGCAATCGAAATGAATTTGGGAAAGTATCTTGAACCTTCATCCATCCTAACTAAGCGATCTCACACATGCAATATGGTTGTCTCACTCACGCAGATAGTCATCTGGTAAGTCGAGCTGAACTAGTCGATTCATCAGAATGAATTGGCCGGTTCACAACTCAGTTTGGGAAGAAATTAGCCAATCCAATTTATGATCAACCTGACGATCCAAATGGTTGTCTCAACACTTGAGATGGTAATCGAGTGCATGAAATGCCCATGTCATCTTGTGATATGATTGACTGGGGTGTAGTCAGCTGATCTGTTGCATGAATTGAATATCTAAACACTTTAGTAATCAATACAATCATCATTCAAGATTAAACTCCTCTTCTAGATGAGTTCCTTTGTATGTGAACCTATATGTCCCATGTCACATTGGTAGTGAGAGTCCATAACTATATTATGACATCACAAGTAGAGAGTGGTGCCTAGTCGCACATCAGTGCTACCCAAGTGAATGGAATGTTGGAGAAAAACTTAAACCTATAGTATGTGTAAGGTGTTGCAGTGATTGTATAATTCCTTTGTCTCTGATATGTGGAGTGAACTCGAGGCATGTACTCATCATCCTCTCATTGTTCATCTCATGTTTCTGGAACCAAGAGGAGACTGTCTGAGATAATGTGACTCAATATCATATATTGATTCACATGTGCATGCACATATGTTTCTCCGTTTCTCTTATCAAGTGGCCTGGATATCACACTCAAGTAGGAGGGAAAAATCCCATCTCTATCACTCAAAGTTTATCCTCATGTGTCAAAGTCACCCAATCATTACCTTTGTGACAACCCATGTTTTAGGAATGTGTTTGATGATGTCAAAGTGTACCCAATGACATGTCACAAGTGTACCAATTTTAGGTCTAAGAATCACAATCACCACCTTCACTATGAGAGATGACTATGACTACCATATGATGGTTTCCATGTGTCATTCTCGAGGTGGGTGTCTATTACACTATTCTCTAACATGTATCTTTGTACTTGGTTTGATATTGTCATATCATGACTAATGAGATTCAGTCATCAACCAACCCACATTCTAGTTTTATGTGTTAGTGGTATCTTTGTACCTTCCACAGTAACAACCTATTAGAGACATAACAAGAATGTACATACTCCTAGCATTCATATGATCTCATTCCCTAAGTCACGTACTTGAATACATGTCATTGAATATTTCCATTCTTTATACATTCATAATGTTTCCTCATTATCTCATTACTGAATGAAACAAAATGAATTGGAAGCTTGACTTTATTGAGTTTTATTCAAATACTTTATGGTATATGTCATTTAAATCATCACATGATTTTCTTTATGGGCATACCTTACCAAGAGACTTCCACTTTCACTTAGAGCCAATCACTCATGAATCTCATTCTTTAGTGATCCAAATATGTCCACCATGTTTCTGCTATGCAAGTGCTAATCTAGCGGACTAGCAACATTTTGCTATTAGTCGGTATATTGCATGTTTCTTATATCTTCACTTCTAAGATGATACATCTGTGATATGGTATCTAATATTTGTTGCCTAACAAGTAGCTCCATTGTTGTCACAATATCACTTCTGAGTCATCAATGGTTGGAACATCAATAAGTTCATCATATGAACTTTTAGATTCATATAATATTACTTTGTGTTCATAACACAAGTATACTTGACTTCTATTGTAGAATATAATTAATGGCTATTAGTTTGAAACCCTTCCAACTAACAAAATTTCTCCTTTGAAATCATACATATTTTAATTTGTGATCATTTTTGTCATTTATGGAAGCTTTCATCGATGTAACCCTTTACATCCAACTCTTTCGTTATTGCTATTTTTAATTTCTAGTAATCTATCCTTAAGTACATCTCAAGTACTAATGGATATATTTAATGACATTTTGATAACCGGTATTGGAATTTATTATCATCTTGTTATGTCCAACACACACAAGATTGTATGGAATGAGTAAACTTATAGAATTCATTATAGATCCTTTGCTACAACCTGTGGCATCTTTATCATGTCATTTCCATTCTTCACATGAATTGGAATATTTGGTTCATGAGAGACTAATCTGAAATATCTCTCATTCAATCATTCTGTGTTCAATTCCTTCAACACATTGCTATTTTATGTTCTTAAACTTATATTGTAAAACATTCAAGAACCATCATATAGGTATTGATCCTTCTCTCATAATATGCTTCACCTTATCCTTCATTGTTGAAAGTGTCTTTCATGCTAGTTGTCAACATTCTCAATATTGAGATGTTATTCCTCATCGTATGTGAAATGCTCATATATGCTCCCACTAAATATTTTGTAATCACAGATTTCATCTTTTATCTTTATTTAAGTCAAACTCTTTGACCATCTTATCAAGTCAAAAGATCCCTCCTCTGAGATGCTTGTTTCAATCCCATATTGAACTTTGTAGTTTATAGACTTTATTTGCATTCTTTAATTTGTAAAACCTTTTAGGTTGTGTCATGTGCACATCCTCTGATGTATTCCTTTTAAGAAATCTAGTTTTATCTTCATATTCTAAATTTCTTAGTCTATTTTAACTACACCAACAAGCTTGACAATTGGTAAAGAAATTTCTATCATGTTCAACAACTTGAACTGATTTCAGAAACTATTCAATCAATTGTCCTTTTATATTATCCATGTAGGTCTTTTAAATTAAGACCCCAATTTCACCTTGTGGGTATTACCCCTTAAGGTAGTACTATGAAGGTGTAAAGACATAATCTTTACTAAGTAAATCATGGCAAACAAAAACACTAATATGAAGTAGCAGAATTTAAAACTTTGACTATATTCAATTGTATAAAGTGTACTTCACAAAATTCCCAATAGAGGGTGTAAAACTTTATACATATAAGGATCTAGGTAGAGGAAGACTAAAACCAAATCAATATTGTCTCCAAATAAAACAACTCCATATATATAGCTAAGTCCAAAATACAAGGTTGAACTCCTTATTCCTATCCTTAGGCAGGTTCACCAAGCTTCAGCTGCGGACTAGAGTATCCTATACCTGGGTGGTTGGGATCACCCAGCAAGAGAGAGATAAAAGTATGTGTTAATCAAGAGGAATGAGAACACATAGAAAGGTACACCATTGCATAATAAAATGATTCAAAATATTAAGGGGTTTCAAGAGCATGAGACAAATAAATAAATAAATAAATAAGGAATAGTGAACTGCCATAGTTTAATCAACAACAATAATCACATAGCATGAATGATATTATGAAACAAAATCATACCAATGTAGGGTGAGGCACCTACCAGACCTACACCAAGAGGAGAGGGGAAATTCATATCCCAAACCTCAATAATGCAAGGGGAAATTCACATCCCTCAAAATATGTAAAATGGGGAGAAAATCACATTCCCCTGGTCTCATGCCCACCATGGGTGGTTTGTACTCATGTACACTACATTATTATTTGGCCAATAAATACATCATTCTAAATAATTCACTTGGCAGTAGTGAAATTATAAAAGTAATTACATCATAGCAAATGGGAATAAAACCCATGAAATAAATCACATAAAGAGCCAACATTGGCAATAACAAGATTCAAGTAATTCCAATAAATGAGCCAACATAGGCAATGAAAGATTCAAATAAATAAAGATCCAAATAAAGAAAATAGAGAGAGAGATTCTAAGGATAGCAGTTGCCTCATTAGGAAATGGGGTTGGACAAAATCCCAACTGAAGAATAGGTGTATTTGCACATGTACATTTCTCATCAATCATCTAAAGGAATCACATACCTTATTGAAGATTCAATTTCATCATTATCACCAATTAGATTGTGTCCACATCCATATTATCCTAGTTCCAAATATTTCACATGAATTAGTATTTATTAAGAATAAAGAATAAAGGAAAAACCGATTTAGACCTTGTTTGAAAACCATTTATTTTGGACTCAAAACTAGAACCAAAAGCTCACTTAGGTTTAATTGATTAGGAAAACATCCTTTATTTCTCAATTTGGAGTTAAAATGAATTAATTATTAATTTTAGAACATTTAACATACTCAAAATGGCATTCAAAGAAAATTTTGAAAAATAAAATAGAATTAGGACTCAAAAACCACAAATTCAGATTCTACATGAAAAATCCTTTCCAATGACTATATATTTGCATTTTTCTGAGCAAGGACCAATTTACTATGAATTAAAGAAACTGGACCAATCAGATTGCAAGAAAAAGCCATGTAGGCTAAAAAGGCTTGCACCAAGGGCGAGAAACAAAATGGAAAAAGACCAAAATGCCATTGGAATTAAAACACGATGGTAGGCGTGTATGAAGGCAAAATGGTAAAACTGACCCTGGTCATCTTCCTCCTCTCACACGAGCCATGCCGCAGTGGAGGAAGCTCGCCCATTTGGGCGTTTTCACGATACTGAACCAAAATGCAAGTTTAGGTACTCAAATGAAGCTCAAATGAAGACGAACTCAAGAGTGCACTTGATTCATTTGGTGGTGCAATAGGGAGCTGAGAAAAAGCACCGCAAGGATAGGGAGCAACTGGAGGTATTGGGGCTAAACAAGGGAGCTCCGTGCCAAATTAGAACTTGAGGAAGCTCGCACGGAGGCCGGCGGAGTTGTGGGTGGTGATATATATAGGTGCAGAGGTGAGAAGAGCCGAAATTCTATGGGAGAGGAGAATCCATGGTCGACTCCTTTGGGTGTTTCAGCCATGATACACGGGGGCGGTCGTTCCAGGGCTTAAACGGTGCGGCTCAAGGAGACGAAGCCAACGCGACTTAAATCTCGCAAAATGGTGTAGAGGAGAGGGAGAACGAGGTGGAGGATCCTAGGTGTCATCTTGGTCGGTAGGATAGATGTTGAAGATGACAACCGAGCCATTGGATCGAGATCCAACTGGGGGCCGGGTGCGTGACACATGAAATAAATAAAATAAATTCAAGTTGATTGATATCCTATAGTTACACTATGGAAACTTGTAAAATCCATTTGGAGGGACAAATAAAGTCCAAAAGCGACCAAAATTTAACCATAGGTTAATTACAACTCCTAGAACAATGATATTCAATTAATTCCTCATAAATCACATGGTTTGGTCCTTAATTAATATATTGACTATTAATGCATATTTCAATGTATAAAATGAATGATTAATGTGGAAAGAGTCTTTTAATGACATGAATGAGTGAAATTCGAGATATTAGTCACATATCAATATTGAGAATCATATATCACCATATTACCATCTTATTAATGCATTATTTCCCTATTTGGAGGAGAGAGAAAGAATAGGGTTAATTATTCTTATATATTGATTCAAATACACATAATTACTCATATCTTACCCACAAAGAGATAAAAGCTCCAATTTAATATTATCCACTAATCATCTATTATTAATGGACATATTTCATAATTAGTCCTCAAATATCACATTAGGTAGGTTATTTATGCAAAACCCCCTACATTATCATAAATGTGGGTAGATTGTGAATTACATCCTCAAGAAAGACTCAATTTCAATATTGAGGCCAAAAAAGACTCAAAAGGATGGGAAATTTATGCAAAAGTTCTAAAAGGACTAGAAAGAAAACAAAAGATCAAAAGTGGGTAAATTGCAAAAAGGACCCAGAGATTCAGTTTGTTACAGCACTCCACCCTTACATAGGATTTCATCCCTGAAATCACAACAGGAGGGAGGAGAGAGGGTGTGTGTGTAATATTCCAATATTAGGTAACTAGGTGTTACATCAAATATATGGTACTTCACAAGATCTATACATAAGCCCAATCTCACTAGGGTTCCCACCATACATATTACCTTTGATCAAACATAACATAATTAACACTTTGGTTTATAAGCATAATCTCCATCATGAAAAAGCATCATCTTTATAATACCATTACTTGTGCCATATTATTCTCACATTGTTTTAACAAGGATTACATCTTAACATTAAGCACAAAACATATGTATTACCCGCATAAGGGTTTTAAGCACAATTAGGGTTTACTAAGTAATCCCAACATTATTAATGTATTAGGTCACAAACCTTAATAACTTGAACTTACTCTCCATTATCCTTATATCACCATCATATAGAATTATCATAGATTATTTTGTAAGATAATATTATCCAACAAATTATGAAGCCTATAATAATCCCAAATAATGTCACATTAACTTTCATACTCATATTAATGACTTCCTTAATCATTTTTTCCTATGACACTTCATATTATAAATTATACCTCTAACATCACATTAGGAACTTAAGCATGCTTATGTGAACCCAAATACACATTATCATATTTGAGTCATTATATGCATTTTAGTGGACAATATGAAACACATTAAACATTAATGAATTGATTTACATACTAAATCATGATAAGGAGATTAACGAGATGTATATTAGGGACAAGGTGATATTCCTTACCTATATTGATAACTTGATCACAATTATGATTAGGTGATTATAATCCATGTATATGTATTAAGGGATATAATATGATGATGACACCTAATGTCACTAATGTATCATGAAAGGCATCAAATATATGTATGTATTTATTGTAAAGGCTAGATGATTACACATTAGGGTTTGAGTCAACATGACCTTTACATTTTATGCATGTTAAGGATGCATTAGAACCATTTATCTTACTAACCATGCTATTAGGGTGGCATGGTCAACATTAAGTGTATTCACAATTAGTGATTAATAACTCACTATTATGTGCATCAAGAATATGTTAAGGTTCAAGTATATGAACTATTCTCTTTATATGATTTATTATCTATTTATTTTTGTATAAACAAATAAGATGAATTATAATTATAAGTTGTATGCTCAACACTAAACATATATAAGATCAATAATCCCAAGTCTATGGAGTTAGGGTTTCCAAATTTCATAGTAGCTAGATTTCAAATGTATTGTAGGTCTCCATCCCCTTAAAGAGGATTTCATCCTCGAAATCATCAACTCCAAAATCTAACAAGGTATAACCACTACCACTAGTGTTCTTTAAAAGATTGACCTACCAAGTCAATATAAACTTGGGGTAAAAGAGCAACTCTAATTAAACCATAGGATTCAACACTTAATTGTTTTGCTAATCACTACTTAAAACCAAGCTTCCAAGTCTAGCATAGGGTAGGCTATTCCCAAACATGGAAATCTAAGGCTCACATAAGGAACTTATGGAATATAAGATGTTTTTATTTGGCTAACCAAAGCATCATATACTAAGTTCAAAAGGTTACTCAACAATAAGATAATTTGTCCAAAGGTATGCTATTTTGGGACAGTCAGTATCAACTCAGGCCAGGCCAGTGTCATATGGATCTGGGAGTCCTTGTAAGACAATCTAGTGGCGTGGAGGAAAAAATTGCTAGCCCCCAGACCCTGACCCTTTCTAGACACCTTTGCTTTCAACTTATGGCCTAGTAGCAAACTAATACACTAATCACCAAAATGTTGATCAAATTATATTTCTAATATGAAATTATTATGTCCTAAATCAATCTTTCATCATTTGTCAACTCTAAGGTGAAAATCTTGCTAAAGGGAAACTATATAAGGTAAGGGTTTCTAACTAGGATACAAATTGAATTAGTCAAGACTCTGACTACCTTGATGCTCTAATACCATGATGTAAAAACATAATCTTTACTAACTAAATCACGACAAACAAAAACACCAATGTGAAGTAGAAGAATTTAAAACTTTGACTATATTCAATTGTATAAAGAGTACTTCACAAAATTCACAATAGAGGGTGTACAACTTCATACATACAAGGATCTAGGTAGAGGAAGACTAAAACCAAATCAATATTGTCTCCAAACAAAACAACTCCATATATATATCTAAGTCCAAAATACAAGTTTGAACTCCTTATTCTTATCCTTAGGTAGGTTCACCAAGCTTCAGCTGTGGATTCTGATCCTATACCAGGGTGTTTGGGATCACCCAACAAGAGAGAGATAAAAGTATGTGTTAATCAAGAGGAATGAGAACACATAAAAAGGTACAACATTGCATAATAAAATGATTCACAATATTAAGGGGTTTCAAGAGCATGAGACAAATAAACAAATAAGTAATAGAGAACTGCCATAGTTTAATCAACAACAATAATCACATAGCATGAATGATATTATGACACAAAATCATACCAATGTAGGGTGAGGCACCTACCGGACCTACACCAAGAGGAGAGGGGAAATTCACATCCCAAACCTCAATAATGCGAGGGGAAATTCACATCCCTAAAAATATGTAAAACAGGGAGAAAATCACATTCCCCTAGGATCATGCCCACTATGGGTGGTTTGTACTCATGTACACTAACTTGTTATTTGGCCAATAAATACATCATGCTAAATAATTCACTTGGAAGTAGTGAAATTATAAAAGTAATTGCATCATAGAAAATGGGAATAAAACCCATGAAATAAATCACATAAAGAGCCAACATTGGCAATAGAAAGATTCAAGTAATTCCAATAAATGAGCCAACATAGGCAATGAAAGATTGAAATAAATAAAGATCCAAATAAAGACAATAGAGAGAAAGAGATTCCAAGGCTAGCATTTTCCTCATTAGGAAATGGGGTTGGACAAAATCCCAACTGAAGCATAAGTGTATTTGCCCATATACATTTCTCATCAATCATACATAGAAATCACATACATTATTAAAGATTCAAATCTGTCATTATCACCAATTAGATTGTGTCCACATCCATATTATCCTAGTTGCAAATATTTCACATGAATTAGTATTTATTAAGCATAAAGTATAAAGGAAAAACCCATTTTAGACCTTGTTTGCAAACCATTGATTTTGGACTCAAAACTAGGACCAAAATCTCACTTAGGTTTCACTGATTAGGAAAGCATCCTTTATTTCTCAATTTGGAGTTAAAATGAATTAATTATTAATTTTAGAACATTTAACATACTCAAAATGGAATTCAAAGAAAACATTGAAAAAGGAAATATAATTGGGACTGAAAAACCACAAATTCAGATTCTACATGAAAAATCCTTTCCAATTACTATTTATTTGCATTTTTCTAAGCAAGGACCAATTTACTATGAATTAAAGAAACTGGACCAATCAGATTGCAAGAAAAAGCCATGTAGGCTAAAAAGGCTTGTGCCAAGGGCGAGAAACAAAAAGGAAAAAGACCAAATTGCCCTTTGAATTAAAACATGAATGTAGGCACGTGTGAGGGCAAAATGGTAAAATCGACCCGGGTCGTCTTCCTCCTCTCATGCAAGGCATGCCGTGGTGGAGGAAGCCTGCCCATTTGGGTGTTTTCACGATACTAAGCCAAAACGCAAGTTTAGGTACTTGAAACGAAGCTCAAATGAAGAAAAACTCACCAGTGCACTTGATTCATTTGTTGGTGCAGCAGGGAGCTGAGAAAAAGTGTCGCAAGGTCAGGGAGCAACTGGAGGTATCGGGGCTAAATGAGGGAGCTCTGGGCCAAATTAGAACTTGATGAAGCTCGCACGGAGGCCAGTGGAGTTGTGGGTGGTGATATATATAGGTGTGGTGGTGAGAAGAGCCGAAATTTTGTAGGAGAGGAGAATCCATGGCCGGTGCCTTTGGGTGTTTTGGCCATGGTGCACATGGGTGGTCATTCCAGGGCTTAAACGGTGTGGCTCGAGGAGACGAAGCCAACACGTCTTAAATCTCACGAAATGGTGGAGAGGAGAGGGAGAACGAGGTGGAGGAGCCTAGGTGTCATCTTGGTCGGTGGGCTAGAGGTTGAAGATGAGACTCGAGTCATTGGATCGAGACCCAACTGGGGGTCGGTTGAGTGACACATGAAATAAATTCAAGTTGATTGATATCTTATAGTTACACAATATGGAAACTTGTAAAATCCATTTGGAGGGACAAATAAAGTCCAAAAGACACCAAAATTTAACCAAAGGTTAATTAAAACTCCTAAAACAATTCTATGTCATTAGTTCCTCATAAATCACATGGTTTGTCCCTTAATTAATATATTGACTATTAATGCATATTTTAATGTATAAAATGAATGATTAATGTGAAAAGAGTCTTTTAATGACATGAGTGAGTGAAATTCGAGATATTAGTCACATATAAATATTTAGAATCATATGTCACCATATTATCCTCTTATCAATGCATTATTGTCCTTTTTGGAGGAGAGAGAAAGAAAAAGGTTAATTATTCTTATATATTAATTCAAATACACAAAATTACTCATATCTTACCCAAAAAGAGATAAAAGATCCAATTTAATATTATCCACTAATCATCTATCATTAATGAACATATTGCATAATTAGTCCTCAAATATCACATTAGGTGGGTTATTTGTGCAAAACCCCCTACATTATCATAAATGTGGGTAGATTGTGAACTACATCCTCAAGAAAGGCTCAATTTGAATATTGAGGCCAAAGAAGACTCAAAAGGATGGAAAATTTATGAAAAAGGTCCAAAAGGACTAGAAAGCAAATAAAATCTCAAAAGTGGGTAAATTGCAGAAAGGACCCTAAGATTCAGTCGGTTACAGAAGGTCATACCTTGTTATCTTACATGGATTCCATAATGGCCTGAAGCCACTTCTTAGATTTGGCTTTTAATAGCTTCTAGTTGATGAGTTGTCTCATCCTGTTATGACCAACCTGTCTGATGGATTCACAATCCTCCAATCTCAGATGTACTCTACCGGAATTATTTTGTTCTGTGTCACATGACAAACTTGAGATTTCCACAACAACTTGTGATTCTCTTAGTTCTTATTGTACCTCTTTTTTTTCTTGAACTTTTTGAGTTCCACTTTTGCTCCCACTAATTTTTTAGTAACTCAATCATCCTAGTAACAAAACACATTTGTTATTGGAATGGGATTAATAATAACATTCAACAATTATGGTTTGTGGATAAACCTTTTCAAGAAACTACTTTCTCAATATAGATTTTTAATCCTGTAGAAATATTGGGACATTACCAAATCATATCATATATAATGTCTTATAAACCATTCAAACGGGGTACATCATTTAGTGATAGCTTTATATTTATGAGGATACAAGAAGGGTAGACGAATTGATAATTATATCATGACTCATCATGGTATAGTTCCTTCATTTTGACACATCATCATGCTCAAATGTATTTTACTTGTTATACATTATTAAAATTCTTTCTTTGAAGGTACTCAAGGTATTCATGTAAAGTATTTCAACATTTGATCTCATCAAAGTTCCATAATACTTTATCAAAGTTATACATCATCTATAATCTTCTTGAACACTTCAAGAGATTTATGTTTCTATTTTACTTAGTACATATCATCATATTACCTATAAATGAAATGAAGTATTAGTAATTATCTATACAACTCATTCCATAAAATCTTCATGCATCATATGTATGAGGTCTGATGGAAGGCATCCTCCCACTACATTTATTGAAGGAATCCATGTGATATTGTGCGTAAATAAGACTTTGCATGTTTCTTTAGGTTTCATAACCAAGGGAGTCTAGATCGACATCAATATATATTCTAGACATGCATTCCTCATATATACATGCAAGGTGACTATTGCTAATGATAATCTTGAGTTATCAATTATAATCATTTGGTATTAACATCATATAGTTTATCCAAAATTCTTTCAAAGCAAAAATCTTTAGATATTTGGGCATTGCCATGCAAGATCATATCTTTTGAAATAGAAATATTAATATCTCACTTTATTGATTCATCATTCTTGTCATACAAGATACTTAAAGTAAATGTTTCTATTTTCTTGGCATTATGAAATAGCAGTTCAACTAACTCTATTACATGTCTATCGGGCTACGATAAATTTAAATGTAGAATAAATCTTCCACAACACTTGCTCTGTGTTTGTCCATCTTTATCCTTCCATAAGGGCTTTTACTTCCTATCAGATCCTGCACATCAATTATGTCATATCTCTATTTGGTATCATATACCAAGAAGAAGTAATCAAATTTATCTTATAACATTTATACCTCAAGCGGAGGCCTCAATACCTTCCTTCTTCTTCTTCTTTATTTCATGCACGCTACACAACTAATTACATTTTACAATCATTGTTATGCCCTGAGCAAGTGAGTCATACCGCTCAAATCCAACCTTCGGTTGCGAAACCCAAAGTCGATGCCATACAAGATCAAAGGAAGAGTCAGATTCCACGATCTCATCTGTCTCGGTCAGTGTGATACCACAAGCAGGACCGTAGTCTCTTGCTTAAGTGACCTCAGTCATAGGGTTAGCTCCTATAGGCTACCCATTCTCTAGCTCACCTTGGTACAGGTCTCGACGCTAGTAAATATGAGCCACGGGCCAATTCACCGTGCTACCTGAGCCATGAACGCATTCATGCTCCATCACACTGAGCCATGGGCCTATTCACCATGCACTTAAACATATCTTGAGTCTATGACCAAAGTTGCACTCTAATCCTCCTGATTTTTGGCTAGGAGAAACCCTGTATATTCAACAACATACTCTCCGAATTAACCAGTAGGAGAATCCGTTTCACCATCACTAGATATTGACGATGATGGATCTATGGCCAGGGCTCTACATGATAAAATTCCACTTGATTATTTAAGCACATTACTATATTCTTTTAGCATCAGTCAAGTTTTCAAAAAAGAATTATTATTATGACAAATGCTACAAAGAAACATGTAATATTTCTATAAAGTGCTTTTCAAAGCTTTATAGAACATTGGGATCTCAATCCCTTATCCCATCACTAGAGATTCACACCCCTCATCAGTATCATCATCATGTTTACTAGATCTGGGTATTCAGACCCTTAGTTCATGACTGAACATGGTTACCACTTATCAGGTAACTATTACCTCCATGTCATCTGACCAAGGTATCCATGATATTTGTTGCACAAGCATCTCACATAGCTCACCAGGCATATTCAGCTTCTTTTCACCTCTCACTAGGCAACAAATAAAATAATGGCTCACAAGGCCCATTAACATCATGGCTCATACCTGGTTATGCTCATCATTTCATGATACATGCATGGTTAGTATACTTGATAACAACCATATCAATTACATATCAACATTATGTAATACAAAGATAACATCACTATTCCCTCATTAGGATTAGGTTTTATCATCTTTATCAATTAGGGTTTCACACAACATCACCCTATATTAGGGTTTCACATAACATCACTCTATATTAGGGTTTCACATAATCATCACCCTATATTAGGGTTTCACATAATCATCACCCTATATTAGGGTTTCACATAACATCACTCTATATTAGGGTTTCACATAACATCACCCTATATTAGGGTTTCACATAACATCACCCTATATTAGGGTTTCACATAACATCACCCTATATTAGGGTTTCACATTATATATTAATTAGGGTTTCTCATCCCATTACATGAAATTAGGGTTAGGGTTTCTCATTCTCCATTTATTAGGGTTTTATGATTACCTCATTAATCCAAACCCTAAGTCAGTGCTTCCATATTTCTTGGAACACATAGTATTATTTAAGTATTAAGTCATTCTTATCATAGTTCCATGTACTAGGAACACACATCACCATCATACCTTATTCAATTGACTTAACCTTTCACTAAGTACATACACGTATACCTATCATAGGGTATAGAATTTATTACTTTCATAAGCATTGAGTGAATAATCATTCTAATTATACTAATCACCTAAGTACTTTAGTGGAACTTCCATTGAAATCAACCTTGAGATACTCTTCAACCACTTATGGGGTTATTAGTACTTACATGGTTTGAATCAATGGGACCTTCAAACGATCTTGGACCAAACCTTCAAACGGTCTTGGACCAAACCTTCAAACGGTCTTGGACCAAACCTTCAAATGGTCTTGGATCAAACCTTCAAATGGTCTTGGACCAATTAAGCCTTCAAACGGTTTGGGACCGTTAGACCTTTAAAAAGTTTTGAGACCATTTTGACCATCAAACGGTCTTGGTCTACACCTTCAAACGGTCTGAAGACCATTAGACCTTTTGCTCATCAAACGGTTTTGAAACTGTTTCAACCCAAGACCCTCAAACTGTTTGATGATTGGTTAACCCTCAACGGTTTGAGACTGTTTGATCCTCAAATGGTTTGAGGCCATTTGGTCAATTCAGCTTGAAAACGTTTAACCCTAAATTAGGGTTATGACATCAATTAATCTAGGGTTTTAAAACCAATTGAGCTAGGGTTCTGAAATCAATTGAGTTTGATTGTTTGAAGTTATTAGGTCATGAGACCAATTGATCCTTGAATCCATTGAAACAGTTTGGTCTCTAACGATTTGAAACCGTTTGACCTCTGACGGTTTTGAAACTGATTGGTCACCAAACGGTTTGAAACTGTTTGGTCTCTAACGGTTTGAAACCATTTGACAAACAAAATGAAATCATTTGCTTTTTTTATTCTTGAGGTGTGTGCTAATATGATGTCATCATCATCAAGCTTCATACCTCTGAATTTTAATGTCATCTAAATGATAAATTAAGCAATTATTCAAGAAGAAATAAAAGATCAACATATGATGAGGAATTGAAATCAATAATAACATTAATGGGTTCAAGTTATATAACCCACCTTCAAAGTAGCTTCAAATCTTCAAGCTTCATGTCTCTAATGGTTAAAGAAGCTCCTTCAACTATCCAAGGTATGTTTCTAACTTTTTGGATGCAAAAGATGGCCAAAGTTGAGCATTGGATGGAAAATAGAAGAAAATCAATGTTGAAATCCGATTTCAACCATCAATTTAAGGTTGAAGATGATCATGGAGCTTACCTTCAGTTTGGGGAACGTTTTTCTCCTGCTCCTAATCTCCTTGGTCATTGGCCAAAGCAAGGAAAGAAAGTGGTTTGCAAAATAGCCTTTCAAGTAAGGAGAAAATGGACTATATGTAATTGATTTTCTAGGAGAGAGAAAGTAGGAGAAAATTCATCCACTTTCTTGCCACATGCCCCCTCCCTTCCTTGCCTTAGAAGCCTTCTTACTTTTCCCTCAATATTCTCTCAATTATCCTTGAATTAAAAGCACTCACTTAAGCACCTTAATCATTATAATATTATTATCCATTTTTAGTGGACATTACTTTTTAATTAACAAATGTGAGTGGATTCTTCACCTACTTAGGATATTTCGGTGCCACTCAAGGCATTTGGACGTCCTTGCACTATGGGATTTCAACTACAGCCTTTTTAGTTTACGGCACTTCAATTAATATATTTATTTTTGCTACAAACTAAATTAGGGTTTCAATTATGCTTAAATCTTGATTATTTTATTATCAAGATTATCTCTCCTCAAAAGTAGTTCAAAAAAGACACCCCATTCTTTTTATTTTCTCCAAATTATACCGAGAAATAGTAGTGACATAATAGAGGTGGTATTTTACATATCCAACCCTAGGTTTTGGGTAAATTGCAAATTACACCAAAACTAGCATTCGATACACAAACATTATTCAAACAAGCTCCTTCTTGGAACTTAGGCTTGTGGAAGCCATACCCCAGCATCATTCTCATTCTTATGATGCTATAACACTTGAGGAACATTGATCATGTAACATTTGCAAAGTAACCCCTTAAATTGGGTAAATTGTACTTTAGTCCAAAATAGGTAAAATATTGTTTCAACATTATTCAAATAGGACCAAAATTGAAACATAAGCTCTCCTTTAGTCTTAATTACTTTTCAAAAGATAAAGACAAGAATCTAAATGACTTACTTAAACAAAACTTCTAGGGTTAAGGCATAACCCAGGTTAGGGATGTTATAATTATCCACCCCTAACAGGGATTTTGTCCCCAAAATCATCAAGAGAAAAGAGAAGGGTACTTCCTCCTCATCTCTTCCTCCATCTCCCATGTGGCTTCTTCAATGCCACGTCGATGCCATAGAACTTTCACAAGAATTATGTCTTTCTTTTTCAACTTTTTGATTCTTCTGTCAAGAATCAACACTGGTCCCTCTACATAGGATATATCTTCATTTAATTCTACCTCCACAGGTTGCAAAAGTAACTCTGTGTCAGGGTGACACTTTCTCAGCATGGATATATGGAATACTAGATGCAATTTATGTAGTTCAGGTGGAAACTCCAACTTATAGGCTACCTTTCCAATCTGTTCAGTGTTTGGATAAGGCCCCATAAATCTAGGAGCTAACTTACCATTTTTCCCAAATCTAACAACACCTTTCCAAGGTGAGACTTTGAGATATACTTTGTCTCCTACTTGGAATTCTAAAGGTCTTCGCCATTTATCAGCGTATGACTTCTCTCTATCCTTTGTAGCCTTTAATTGTTGTTGTATTACTTTAATCTTCTCAGTTGTCTGTTGCACTAACTCAGGACCCAAAAGTTGATATTCTCCTATTTTATACCAGCATAATGGAGATCTACAACGTCTACCATATAATGCTTCATATGGTGCCATATCAATATTGTGCTGATAACTATTGTTGTAAGCGAATTCTATTAAGCTCAAGTGTATATCCCAACTTACTACAAACTGAAGGACACATGCCCTAAGCAAATCCTCCAAGGTTTGTATAGTCCTCTCAGATTATCCATCTGTCTGTGGGTGAAAGGCGATACTAAACCTTAACTGTGTACCCAAAGCTTTATGTAGTCACTCCCAAAAATGACTCATGAATTGGGGACCTCTATCAGAGACAATTGTAGTTGGAACCCCGTGCAATCACACTATCTCATCTATATAGATATGTGTAAGTTTCTCAGCAGTATAGGTTGTTTTGACAGGAAGAAAATGTGCTGACTTAGTCAACCTATCAACTATCACCCAAATGGAATCATGCATTTTGGCTGTTCTGGGTAAACCAACCACAAAGTTCATGGTTACGTGATCCCATTTCCACTGTGGTATAGGTAAAGGTTGCATTGTTCCTGTGGGTTTCTGATGTTCAGCTTTAACTTGCTGACACACTGGACACCGCATAACAAACTCAGCTACATCTTTCTTCAAACTAGGCCACCAATACATATCTTTAAAGTTATGATACATTTTGGTGCTCCTAGGATGCATTGCATACATGGAGGAATGAGCTTCCTCCATGACTAACTTCCTTAAGTCATTGGCATCAGGTACTACCATCCTATCATGGTAACAAACTACCTCATCATCTGACTCATGAAACCCATCCCATTTCTCACTATCATACTCTGATCTAATCTACTGAATCACAGTATCAGCTTGTTGTGCCTCTTTGATTTGTTGTTTCAGAGTAGGTTTTATGTGCATCTCAACTAACAGTCTGGCTAATAAGGATATTTTAAGTTGTACATTGTTTTGCCTCAAAGAGACAAGCATGTCTCGTTTAAAGCACACTAAAGAGTTCAACTGTGCTTTGTCCATGATTGGTGATGATGATTTTCTATTTAGTGCATCAGCCACTACATTAGCCTTTCTCAGATGATAATTAATTGTACAATTGTAGTCCTTGATTAACTCCATCCAGTGGCGTTTTATCATGTTCAGCTCATGCTGTGAAAAGATGTATTTTAGGTTCTTATGGTCTGTGAAAATCTGGAATGTCTCTCCATAGAGATAATGTCTCCAGATCTTCACCGCATGAACCACTGTAGCTAATTCTAAATAATGTGTCCAATAATTTTCCTCATGTTTCTTAAGTTGTCGAGAAGAAAAAGAAATCACTTGTTTATCCTGCATCAACACACATCCTATATCATTCTTAGAAGCATCACAAAAAATGATATACCCCTTTCCCTGCTTAGGTAACACTAACACAGGTGCACTGGTCAACCTTTCTTTCAATGATTGGAAAGAATATTGACACTTGTCATTCCATACAAAAGGAACCGCCTTCCTGGTCAACATTGTTAGGGGTAATGCTACATAACTGAAGTTCTTAATGAAGCTCCTATAGTAGCCTGCCAGCCCTAGAAAACTACGTATCTTCATTGGTGTCTTTGGTTGTTCCCATTCCAAGACATATTCTACCTTTTTAGGATCAACACGGATACCTGAGGCAGATATTATGTGTCCTAGGAAAGATACTTCTGATAACTAGAACTGACAGTTACTGAATTTGGCATATAGCTTGTGCTCTCTCAGTAAGGTCAGAGCTTGACGAAGGTGTTGCTCATGTTGTCGAGCATCTCTACTGTAAATCAAGATGTCATCTATAAAGACTCCTATGAATTGATCAAGGAATGGTTGGAAGATTTTATTCATGAGTTCCATGAATGCAACTGGTGCATTAGTTAGTCCAAACGACATAACTATGAATTCATAGTGACCATACCTTGTTCTGAAGGCTGATTTAGGTATGTCACTCTCCTTGATGTGTAACTGATGGTATCATGTCCTCAGATCTATTTTAGAGAATATAGTTGCACCACGCAACTGGTCAAACAAGTCATCTATCCTTGGTAGAGGATATTTGTTCTTTATGGTTACTTTGTTTAACTGTCTATAGTCGATGCATAATCACATAGACACGTCCTTCTTTTTAACGAAAAGAACCGAAGCACCCCATGGTGAAGTACTCGGTCGGATAAAACCCTTTTCAAGCATCTCATGTAACTATTTCTTGAGTTCCTCCATCTCAGCAGGTGCCATTCTATAAGGTGTTTTAGCTATAGGTTGCATACCCGGGATTAGATTAATCTTGAAATCAATCTCTCGGGGAGGAGGAACACCTGGAAGTTCCTCAGGAAACATATCCTCAAACTCCCTAACAATCGGAACTTCAGAAAGATTAGGACTCTCTACCCTGGTGTCTACCACATGTGCCAAGAATGCAAAGCATCCTTATCTCATCAACTTCTCAGCTACCATAGTCGGCACTATACATGTTGGAAGAATCTTTATGTCCCCCTGAAAGATCCATGTAACACCATTGTCTGTGAACATAGCCTGCTTGGAACCGCAATCCAAGACAACCTTATACTTTTCTAAGGTGTCCATCCCAAGAATTATGTCAAACCCATGCATCTCAAGTGGTATAAGATCCACCTGAATGCTATGTTCCAAAAAAGAAAGGACACATGGAGAACATACCTCCTGTAACATTGTAGATCCAACTAATGGAGTTTCTAATAACAAGTTATCTACTCTATGACTGATAGTCATATTGCAGTCATGAATCACTTGTCGAGTGATAAAGGAATGCATAGCACCCAGATCAATCAAAATAGACACAAAGCAGGATGAATACATATCAGAATGAAATAATTCCATTTGACCTGTCACAACTCGTGGGTTGACCACTGCTTCCGGCTGATTCATAGCATAAAATCTTGTCGTTGCTGGTTGTTGACCACTCGCCCTATTGTTGGAGGTAGATGAGCCAGCTTGGGACGCCTGTCCACGTCCTCAAGTGTCACTGCTAAACTATCACTTCTAAGAACCTTCTTGACTCTACCTTGGTGGTTGGGTTACACTCACGTCTCTATCTAGACAATCTATCATCAGAAGCCCCATCTTCCTGCATTTATAATAGACTCTGTTCTCCCACTATGGTCTAGATGGTCATGTTATAGACATTGATGCTGAACTGTGGGCTCCCTATGGTGGTAAACTATGACCTCTACCCTTTTTGGATGTCCACTGTGTCTAAATATTGAACCTCGACGGTGTTGTTGGTGCATAAAACCTTGGTTTCTTAAAATTCTCAGACCTCTATCACTGGAACTGTGTATATACCTTCTTACTGTTGGCTTGACGTTTCTCAATCACAGACCTTTCTATCTGCCTAACTGACTCCAAAAAGGTGGAAAACCTCTCTCTATTCTCTAGAACAGATACTGGTGTGGTTAAATCAGCGTTCAAACCCTTCTCAAAATGTTGAATCCTCTCCTCATCTGCAGCAGCCATGTGCGGACATAACCATAGAAGCTCCATGAACTTAGCTTCATACTCACTAATGTTCATTGGTCCTTGCCTTATTCGTTCAAACTGAGAAATCTTCTCATCCAGGTAAGTCTTGGGAAAATATCTACTAACAAACTCTCGTCGGAACTCTTCCCATCTGACTTCAACACCTGGCCTTTTTCCTTCTTCTATGGCCCACCAATGGCCATCACTCCCCTTCAATAGGTACACCGCTTGCCTAACCTTCTCAACTTCTGGGATATTAAGAATTTTGAAGGCCTTCTCCAGCTCAGTCAGCCACAAGTCTACATCTGTTGGGTCAGTTGTACCAGCATAATCAGTGGCTCCTACCCGTTGAAGCTGTTCAAAAGTCTTTCCAGCTCCATGTCCCTCATTGTGAGCTGGTGCCCTAGGTGCAGGTGGTGGCATTCTATCTATGGCGACACATCCCACAATCACACAGACAGCGAGGTACCACGTGAAAACGTGCAGTAAACACCATAAACCACCTCTTACCAAAAACACGGGTTAACTAAAATTGATTTTAGAAAGCGGATAAACTAAGAAACTATTACATTCAGATCCTCATCCTGTAAGAAAACAGGTTATATAAACATTTACAAGTCTTGATACGTGTTCACAGCTTAGAAGATCAGCTGTCTTGTCACCACATGAGTTCATCACCTATTTATAGACATAACGGGCCACATCCGGCCAGCAACAGGATATACAAAGCTTCATCAGCTATACATCATGAAACAACATCAAAACGCCTCCAAGGACCTGAGAGTATAGGGATGACTTCTAAGACTTTACTACAAAACAACCAAAACAGCAGCATGTCCATCTCTTGCCTTCTACTGCTCGTCTTGCTTCTCGGCTGCAACCCCGCGACCACCACCACGTATAGCTCGAACACCTAAAAAGGTTGTAAACCTGCGGTGTGAGACACACATTCCCAGCGAGAAACATAACTCCCCGCCGAAACTATAAACCTTAGAAAGATTAGAGAAGCAACAGCAGATATCTGATAATGCATAGAATAAGAGCAGCATACTAAGCAAAGCTATTCATCCCATCAAGCTTACTAAGATGTACAGAAGGCATATAACCAAGTATTTCTTTATGGAACATGATTGAAAAGATAAATTTTATAAGATCTTATCACATAACATAAGGGACGTCTCAGTAACTACAATGTATAACAAGATCAACTACAAAAGCAAGGCCTCAATCAATGTTCCGTGTTTTGCCTTAAGCAATAAATACTATTCGGCTGGATTACATATTATTATGCCGTGAGGAAGTGAGCCATACCGCTCAAATCCAACTGACGATTGCGAAACCCGGAGCCGGTGCCATACAAGGTCAATGGAAGAGCCAGATTCCACGACCTCCCACCTCGTGGTCAGTGCACGAGAATCAAAGTAGGACCGCAGTCTCATGCTTAAGTGGCCTCAGCCACAGGGTCAGCTCCCACAGGCAACCCTTTCTCTAGCCCACCTTGGTACAGGTCTCGGTGCTAGTATATCTGATCCATGGGCCAGTTCACCATGCTCCCTGAGCCATGAACGCATTCAGGCTCTATCACACTGAGCCATGGGCCTGTTCACCATGCTCTATATATCCCGAGTCTGCAACCGCATCTGCACTCGAATCCTCTCTATTTTAGGCTAGGAGAAACCTCACATACTCAACAATATGAGCTCCGGGTTAACCCGTAGGAGAACCCGTTTCACCATCACCAGCTACTAACGATGATGGATCTATGGCCAGGGCAAACTACATGAAATATTTCACTGTAATTAATTAGTATATTTTAAGTGAATTGTTGAGGCAGACAAGTTATAACACATGTATAACATTAAGTTACCTTGTCATCACCACCATCACAACATCCCGAGATCTCAATCCCTCATTACATGAACCCACTACCTCATAAGGCATTCTCATCACTTGGGATAACAATTCTTGATCTCATCATCAGAGGATGACACCTCAACTGGGCACTTTAGCCAAACTCAAGTCCTCAGACCCACACATTATACAGGTGATGCATGTTGTCTCATCAACAAGAATGACCATCAATGCAATGATATTTAAACATATATACCTCATAGCGCTTTACCTGGCTATGCATCCGCATGAAACACCTGCATGGTTAGTATACACAATCATAGAGATAACTGAAACCATCAAGATTAACAGAATGATCATATTGTCAATACAGGGAAACGTTGATGATTGCATACTTTATCATTCATGCCTCATACCTGTGACCATAGACATGGGTCACATCATAATGTGAAGCAACTCATGTACTTCCAAACTTATCATTTATTCATCAAAGTATATATATACATTATTTCAAGATGATTATAAACACATGTAATATCATGTCATTAGAGTTCAGATATGACATGTTTACATAGGTGCGTTCTACTATATCTGCCTCCTTACTATTATCAAACATGTCCATGGTTCACAACCATAACCCATAACTCTTAACAACAAGAAAGTGATCACATGATAAAGAACTATCAGATGGGCTTTCGAGTAGAAGGAGGACCCTCACTAGAAGTGCCCACTACCCTCACAAGAAGTGTGACGGGTAGGGTGCCCCCACTAGAGACGGTATCGGGTAGGGTAACTTTCCTCCCAAATAGCATATCGGCCCATCACAGCAAGGGTGTCGGGCTACCACCTCAAGGCATGTCGTGCAACTATATCTATCATGCATCCATGGATGTCGTGCATCCAAGGGTTATCGTATGTCACTATGTCGGGCATCCCCACCAAACCATGACGCCCACTGAGCTCCATAAAGTGCAAGGTATATCAGGCACCAAGCCACTACCCATGCTAGTTGTATCGGGCAGGGCACTCAACGAGGCATAACGCCTGACACACAAGGGTATCGTGCAACCAAGCTAGCCTCAAACTATCGGCAAACACACAAGGCAAAGACCAAGGTATATCACCCAATACAACCTCATCACATCAACTCAGAACTCTATATCAAGAGAGGGTATCAGACAACACCATCCCAAGGCCATATCATGCAAGATACAAACCAACCAGATCATCATCAACCTCAAGCACAAGGGCACCAAACCCTAGATTGATCAAGAAGATCGGCTCACCTCTCAACAACTAAGAGAGAGGGGTTTTGCACAACCTCTATCACAACTCGGGCAACTACAAGGATCAACCCCCACATAGGTCTACATCTACAACAAAGATCACCTCTCGAATCCATGGTGAGAAAAGGGTGTTGCTCAAGCAACTAGAACACAAGCTCACCTCTCAACTTAAACGAGAGAGGGGTGTTGCTCATATCACTAGAGTTCAATCTCACTTCTCTAGACCAAGGAGGGAAAGGAGTGTTTCTCAACAAGGAAACCCTAAAACATAGTTTGGCCAACTAGGGTACAAAGGTACCAAAACCTCACCTAACAACAAGATCACTATAGCAACAACATTAAAGGTGCAACAAACAAGAAACTTATCTTAGAACATGCATGGCCGATTATGATCACATGAAACATACAAGAATATAGAAGGAGGTAGTATAGTTAAGGTTAGGAGTTATGTAACCCGCCTTAAGCAAGCTCCAAGCTCCTAGCACCAAGCACCACCTTCGGCCACCTCCATAGGAAGAAGAAGACTCCAAGATAAGGATCGGCCACCAAGCTTTGTAAAGGAAGAGGTGTCGTGCAACCAAAGGGGAGAGAAACTAAGGAACTAAAGGGATCCTTAGCAAGAGAAAGGAAACACATATATAGGAGAGGATGGAGGAGAAACCAAGGTAAGACAAGGCAAGGTGTCGCCCACCTAGGGACACTTGTCCATGGGAAATGCCACCACTCTATCTTGCCCTAAATACATGTCCAAGGCCATTGCCACATGCAAGCATCAAGAACCAAGTGTCCACTAGTGGTGACACAAACGAGCTCAAAAGGGTCAAAGGGGGTCCATGACCGATACACCTCATCTCCATGCCCGACACACCTCCTTGGGCGACACACCTCAGGCCGACACAACCATGGCCGGCACACCTATGGTCGACACAAGGTCCAACAAGGCCAAGCAAAGCACAACAAGGCCCACCAAGGCTCATCCAAGCCCAAAGCAACTCAAGCAATGAGCCTAACCTTTCCTCTCAACACTAGAGGAAGCAAGGAGAGAGAAGAACACTTCTCAAGGTGACAAACTTACTCAACAACCCTAGACTTGGGTTAATTGAAAGTAGCACCTCCATCTCTCAACAAAGCACAAACAAACCCTAATCACCACTAAAGGTGATTAGCAAGCAACTAAGCACCAGGGTTAAGCAAAGCAAACAGGATAAGCCCTAAATGGAGGTCAGGGTCCTTACAAGCTATAACCCTCTACAAAGGGATTTTGTCCTCAAAATCCGAAGAGAAAAGCGAGGGGTACTTCCTCTTCATCTCTTCCTCAAGCTCCCACATGGCTTCATCAATGCCACGATGATGCCAAAGAACCTTTACCAGAACCAGGCCCTTCCTCTTCAGCTTCTTTACTCTTCTGTCAAGGATCATCACATGACCTTCCTCGTAGGTCACATCTTCATCAAGCTCAACCTCAACTTCCTGTATCATTGTTCCTGCATCTGGATGACTTTTCTTCAGCATACTGACATGAAACACTGGATGTAACCTGTGCAACTCTGGCGGAAGCTCCAACTCATAAGCTACCTTGCCCATATGTGCTATGACCGGGTATGGCCCCATATACCTGGGTGCCAGCTTACCCTTCTGGCCAAACCTTAGCACATCTTTCCATGGAGAGACTTTAAGATACACTTTGTCTCCTACCTGGAACTCCAAAGGTCGTCGACAATTGTCTGCGTAAGACTTCTGCCTGTCCTGTGTCACTTTCAACTGTTGTTGTATCACCTTGAAATTTTCTGTTGTCTGCTGTACTAACTCAAGACCCAAAAGCTGATATTTACCAGACTCATACCAACATAAAGGAGATATGCACTTCCTGCCATATAAGGCCTCATAAGGAGCCATGTCAATGCTCCGCTGATAACTATTGTTGTAGGCGAACTCTATCAAACTGAGATGTACGTCCCAACTGCCTAGGAATTGCAAAACACAAGCACGAAGAAGATCCTCCAAAGTCTGAATAGTCCTCTCAGACTGTCCATCTGTCTGTGGGTGGAAAGCGGTGCTGAACCTCAACTATGTTCCCAACTATTTGTGCAACTGTTCCCAGAAATGACTCGTGAACTAAGGACCTCTGTAGAAAACTATCGTTGCTGGCACACCGTGCAAATGTACTATCTCATCTACATATACCCGAGTGAGCTTATCAGATGTATACGTTGTCTTTACAGGTATGAAATGGGCAGACTTCGTCAATCTGTCCACTATCACCCAAATGGAATCATGATTCTTAGTTATCCTGGGCAGTCCAACTATGAAATCCATGGTTATATGATCCCATTTCCACTGCGGTATCGTCATGGGTTGCAACGTACCTGCCGGTTTCTGATGCTCAGCCTTGACTTACTGACATACCATACACCTAGCCACAAACTTGGCTACATATTTCTTCAAGTCGGGCCACCAATACAAGTCCTTCAGATTATGATACATCTTGGTGACTCCTGGATGCATAGCATACATCGATGTGTGTGCTTCCTCAAGCACGAGCTTCCTCAGATCATCAGCATCAGGGACCATCATCCTATCATGATAGAAAACTAGTCCATCCTCAGACTCATGGAACCCATCATGCTTTTCGTTGTCAAACTCTGACCTAATCAACTGCACTGTATCATCTATTTGTTGTGCATCTTTGATTTTCTATCTCAATGTAGGGTTGAATTTCATATGTGCTAAAAGTCCTGCTAACAAGGAAACTCCCATCTGCACATTCATCTTCCGTAAGGAAACAAACATATCTCATCTATGACATACCAAGGAACTCAACTGTGCCTTCTTTGTAGGAAGAGAAGAAGACTTTCGGCTAAGCACATCAGCTACCACATTCGCCTTACTAGGGTGATACTCAATGGTGCAGTCATAATCATTGATTAGCTCCATCCAGTAATGTTGTCGCATGTTTATCTCATTCTGTGAGAAGATGTATTTCAGATTCTTATGGTCTGTAAAGATCTGGCATACCTCCCCATAAAGATAGTGTCTCTAAATCTTTAACACATGAACCACCGCTGCCAACTCCAAGTCATGAGTCAGATAGTTCTCCTCGTGCTTCTTAAGTTGTCGCGAAGCAAAAGAAACCACATGATTTTCCTGCATCAGCACGCATCCTAAGCCCTTCTTGGAAGCATCACAGAAAACAACATAACCCTTTCCAGGCTCTGGTAGGACTAACACTGGAGCACTAGTCAGCTTCTCCTTCAAACTTTGGAAAGCTTGCTGACAACAATCACTCCAGACAAAAGGTACATCCTTTCTAGTCAACTTTGTCATTGGCAACGCAATCACACTGAAGTCCTTGATAAACCTCCAGTAGTATCCTGCTAATCCCAGGAAACTACGAACTTTTGTCGGAGTCTTCGGTTGTTCCCATTCTACAACTGACTCCACCTTCCTGGGGTCTACCTTGACTCCTTCTGCAGATATCACATGACCCAAGAAAGTTACTTCCTTCAACCAGAACTCACACTTACTGAACTTGGCATACAACTGATGTTGGCAAAGGAGAGTCAACGCTAGTCGAAGAAGTCGCTCATGTTCTTGCCTGTCCTAACTATAGACCAAGATGTCATCTATAAAGACTACAACAAACTGATCCAGAAACGAACGAAACACCCTGTTCATCAAATCCATGAAAGCAGCAGGTGCATTGGTTATCCCAAACGGCATAACCACAAACTCGAAGTGACCATACCTCATCCTAAAAGCTGACTTTGGTATGTCATCCAGCTTAATCCGCAACTGATGGTATCCAGACCGTAGAGCGATCTTTGAAAACACTGTAGCACCACACAACTGGTCGAACAGATCATCTATCCTCGGCAACGGGTACTTGTTCTTGATCGTGACTTTGTTCAACTGCCGGTAATCTATACATAATTGCATCGATCCGTCCTTCTTCTTAACAAACAACACTGGAGCACCCCAAGGCGATGTACTCGGTCGGATGAAACCTTTCTCCAACAACTCGTGTAACTGCTTCTTTAGCTCTGCCATCTCTACTGGAGCCATCATATACGGTGTTTGTGCAACTGGCTGCGTTCCTGGAACTAGATTGATCTCAAAATCAATCACTCAGGGTGGAGGAACACCAGGGAACTCATCAGGAAACACATATGTGAACTCTCGAATGACTGTCACCACCTCAAGGCTAGGACCCTTTACCTTGATATCCACAACGTGAGCTAAGAACGCCTTACATCCTTGTCGTAACAACTTTTCTGCCACCATAGCTGACACTAGACACGTCAGAAGAATCTTCCTATCTCCTTGGAAGATCCACTTCTCTCCACAAACATCAAACACTGCCTGCTTGGAACCACAGTCCAAAACAACCTTATACTTCTCTAAGGTATCCATCCCAAGGATCACATCGAAACCATGCATATCAAGTGGTATAAGATCCACTTGTATACTGTATCCCGGAAAAGATAAGACACAAGATGGACACTCCTCTCGAAGCATCGAGGAACCAGCAAGAGGGGTTTCTAACAACAAGCTATCTTTCTTACAGCTAACAAGTAACATACAGTTATCAAGCATAGAAAGTGTGTAGGACCCGGGTCAACTAGAACAGATATAAAGCAAGAAGAAGACAAATCAGAATGAAATAACTCCATCTGACCTACTACCACTCGCGGGTTGACTATCGCCTTCGGCTGACCCATAGCATAGAATCGAGTCATTGCTTGTTGTCCACGTCCTCTGCTTCCTTGAGCAGATGATCCCGCTTGTGACGTTGGACCACATCCTCACTCTCTGTTACTATTGGGTTGTTGTCGGTCTAATCCTTGTTGATTCTGCCTCAGCCGTTGTGTCACTTCAACATCTTTACTTGGGCAATTTGACTTGAAATGCCCTGTATGTCCGCAGATATAGCATGCCCTATCCTCAAACTGTGGCCTAGATGGCCCTGTCACTGCCACTAAAGTTGTACTATGTGCCTTTGATGGTGAAGAAACATAGCCTCTTCCCTTACTTGGAGACCACTGTGATGGTACACTGGAACCTCTCATCACTGAAGGTGCTGAAAACTTTGGATTCTTGAAGCCACCAAACCTCTATCCCTGGAACTGAGAAGGCCTCTTTTTAGACATGGATTCTCTTTTCTCCTTAACTGACCGTTCGATCCTCCGGACAGATTCCACAAACATGGAAAACTTCTCTCAGTTCTCCAACGTAGAAGCAGGCATTGTCAGCTCAGCACTCATGCCTTTCTTAAAATGTCTGATGCGCTCATCATCTATCGCTGCCATGTGAGGAAAAAACATTAACAGGTCCATAAACTTGGCTTCATACTCGGTGATGTTCATCGTTCCCTGGCGCAGGCGCTCAAACTAGCTGATCTTTTCGTCTAGATATGTCTTCGGAAAGTATCTGCTGACGAACTCACACCAGAAAACCTCCCAACCGATCACCTCACCAGGTCGCTTCTCCTCCTCGATGGTCCACCAGTGACCAGTACTACCCTTCAGAAGGTAGACAGCGTGCTTGACTTTGTCTGCTTCAGGGATGTCAAGGATCTGGAAAGCCTTCTCAAGACCTGTCAGCCACAGATCTGCATCTACGTGATCAGTTGTCCCAGCATAGTCCGAAGCTCCGACTCAGCGAAGCCGCTCAAAGCTCTTCCCAATACTCGATGTTTCACCATGGGGAGCCTGTGCTCTCAGTGGAGGCACTAGCAATCTCTCTACCATGAGATTCATCGTAGCCATCATCTGCCCCATAAGCTGTTGGTAGGCAGGGTTTTCGATAATGGCTGGGTCAAATTGGGGGACCTCAGGCACCCGATCTCCATGTGCATCGCTGCTCTCAGCAGCATGTTCTTCATAATTTCCAGACATCTTGGCTTTTTCTTCCGCTGAGGGCAGAAAATAATCGTAAGAAAATATGGAGGACTCACGAGAATAGACACAAACTAGTCCTAGATCCCTGTAGACTCAGCAAACCTAGAGCTCTGATACCAAAAACTTGTGGTGACACATCCCGCCATCACATAGACAGCGAGGTACCACGTGAAAATGTGCGGTAAACACCATAAACCACCTCTTACCAAAAACATGGGTTAACTAAAACCGATTTTGGAAAGCGGATAAACTAAGAAACTATTACATTCAGATCCTGATCCTACAAGAAAACAAGTTATATAAACATTTACAAGTCTTGATACATGTTCACAGCTTAGAAGATCAGCTGTCTTGTCATCACATGAGTTCATCACCTATTTATATACATAACGGGCCACATCCGGCCAGCAGTAGGATATACAAAGTTTCATCAGCTATACATCGTGAAAAAACGTCAAAACGCCTCCAAGGACCTGAGAGTATAGGGATGACTTCTAAGACTTTACTACAAAACAACCAAAACAGCAGCATCTTCATCTCTTGCCTTCTACTGCTCGTCTTACTGCTCGGCCGCAACCCCGCGACCACCACCACATCTAGCTCGAACAACTAAAAAGGTTGTAAACCAGCGGGGTGAGACACACAGTCCCAACGAGAAACATAACTCCCCACCGAAACTATAAACCTCAGAAAGATTAGAGCAGCAACATCAGATAACTGATAATGCGTAGAATAAGAGTAGCATACTAAGCAAAGCTATTCATCCCATCAAGCTTACCAAGATGTACGGAAGGCATATAACCAAGTATTTCTTTATGGAACATGATTGACAAGATAAGATTTATAAGATCTTATCACATAACATAAGGGACGTATCAGTAATTGCAACGTATAACAAGATCAACTACAAAACCAAGGCCTCAATCAATGTTCTGTGTTTTGCCTTAAGCAATAAATATTATTTGGCTGGATTACATATTATTATGCCCTGAGGAAGTGAGTCGTACCACTCAAATCCAACCGATGAATGTGAAACCCGGAGCCGATGCCATACAAGGTCAATGGAAGAGTCAGACTCCATGACCTCCCACCTCATGGTCAGTGCACGAGAACCAAAGCAAGACCGCAATCTCGTGCTTAAATGGCCTCAGCCACAGGGCCAGCTCCCGTAGGCTATGCTTTCTCTAGCCCTCCTTGGTACAGGTCTCGGTGCTAGTATCTCTGAGCCATGGGCCAGTTCACCATGCTCCCTGAGCCATGAACGCATTCAAGCTCTATCACACTGAGCCATGGGCCTGTTCACCATGCTCTATATGTCCTGAGTCTGCAACCGCAGATACACTTGAATCCTCTCTATTTTAGGCTAGGAGAAACCCTACATACTCAACAATATGTGATTTGGGTTAACCCACAGGAGAACCCATTTCACCATCACCAGCTACTGACGATGATGGATCTATGGCCAGGGCAAACTACATGAAATATTTCACTGTAATTAATTAGTATATTTTAAGTGAATTGTTGAGGCAAACAAGTGTTAACGCATGTATAACATTAAGTTACCTTGTCATCACCACCATCAAAACATCCCAGGATCTCAATCCCTCATTACATGAACCCACTACCTCATAAGGAATTCTCATCACTTGGGATAACAATTCCTGATCTCATCATCAGAGGATGACACCTCAACTGGGCACTTTAGCCAAACTCAGGTCCTCAAACCCACACATTATACAGGTGATGCATGTTGTCTCATCAACAAGAATGACCATCAATGCAATGATATTCAAACATATATACCTCATATCCCTTTACCTGGCTATGCATCCGCATGAAACACCTGCATGGTTAGTATACACAATCATAGAGATAACTGAAACCATCAAGATTAACAGAATGATCATATTGTCAATACAGGGCAACATTGATGATTGCATACTTTATCATTCATGCCTCATACCTGTGACCATAGACATTGGTTACATCATCATGTGAAGCAACTCATGTACTTCCAAACTTATCATTTATTCATCAAAGTATATATATATAAACTATTTCAAGATGATTATAAACATAGGTAATATCATGTCATTAGAGTTCATATATGACATGTTTACATAGGTGCATTCTACTATATCCGCCTCCTTACTATTATCAAACATGTCCATGGTTCACAACCATAACCCATAACTCTTAACAACAAGAAAGTGATCACATGATAAAGACTATCAGATGGGCTTTCAGGTGGAAGGAGGACCCTCACTAGAAGTGCCCACTACCCTCACAAGAAGTGTGACGGGCAGGGTGCCCCCACTAGAGACGGTATCAGGTAGGGTAACTTTCCTCCCAAACAACATATCGGCCCATCACAGCAAGGGTGTCGGGCTACCACCTCAAGGCATGTTGTGCAACTATATGTATCATGCATCCATGGATGTTGTGCATCCAAGGGTTATCGTATGTCACTATGTCGGGCATCCCCACCAAACCATGATGCCCACTGAGCTCCATAACATGCAAGGTATATCGGGCACCAAGCCACTACCCATGTTAGGTGTATCGGGCACCAAGCCCACATAGGTCTACATCTACCACAAAGCTCACCTCTCGAATCCATGGTGAGAGAAGGGTGTTGCTCAAGCAACTAGAACACATGCTCACCTCTTAACTTAAACGAGAGAGGGGTGTTACTCATATCACTAGAGTTCAAGCTCACTTCTCTAGACCAAGGAGGGAAAGGAGTGTTGCTCAACAAGGAAACCCTAAAACATAGTTCGGCCAACTAGGGTACAAAGGTACCAAAACCTCACCTAACAACAAGATCACTATAGCCACAAGATTAAAGGTGCAACAAACAAGAAACTTATCTTATAACATGCACGGTCGATTGTGATCACATGAAACATACAAGAATGTAGAAGGAGGTAGTATAGTTAAGGTTAGGAGTTATGTAACCCGCCTTAAGCAAGCTCCAAGCTCCTAGCACCAAGCACCACCTTCAGCCACCTCAAGAGGAAGAAGAAGAAGACTCCAAGATAAGGATCGGCCACCAAGCTTTGCAATGGAAGAGGTGTCGTGCAACCAAAGGGGAGAGAAACTAAGGAACTAAAGGGATCCTTAGCAAGAGAAAGGAAACACATATATAGGAGAGGATGGAGGAGAAACCAAGGTAAGACAAGGCAAGGTGTCGCCCACCTAGGGACACTTGTCCATGGGAAATGCCACCACTCTATCTTGCCCTAAACACATGTCCAAGGCCATTGCCACATGCAAGCATAAAGCACCAAGTGTCCACTAGTGGTGACACAAATGGGGTCAAAAGGGTCAAAGGGGGTCCATGGCCGATACACCTCATCTCCATGCCCAACACACCTCCTTGGGCGACACACCTCAAGCTAACACAACCATGGCTGGCACACCCATGGTCGACACAAGGTCCAACAAGGCCAAGCAAAGCACAACAAGGCCCACCAAGGCTCATCCAAGCCCAAAGCAACTCAAGCAACGAGCCCAACCTTTCCTCTCAACACTAAAGGAATCAAGGAGAGAGAAGATCACTTCTCACGGTGACAAACTTGCTCAACAACCCTAGACTTGGGTTAATTGCAAGTAGCACCTCCAGCTCTCAAAAAAGCACAAACAAACCCTAATCACCACTAAAGGTGAATAGCAAGCAACTAAGCACCAGGGTTAAACAAATAAAACAGGATAAGCCCTAAATGGAGGTCAGGGTCCTTACATTATCTGCCATGTGTCATAGTCACCATGAACTGCCCAAACAGAGCATGGAAAGCTGGGTTTTCTAGTGTAGCTTAGTCAAGTTGGGGATGTTCAGGTACTAGTTCTTCTCTAGCCTGATCCATTGCACCTCCTCCTGGTGCAGCAACACTGCTTTTAGTAGCATGTTCTTCGTGTGATCCAGCCATCTTCAAGCTTTACTTCTTCTCCTGAGAGAAAAAGTGACTATTAGATAAAATGAAAGATACTAGAATAGACTCAACGACCTTAATCATATGTCTCTGTAGACTCAGTGAACCTAGAGCTCTGATACCACTAAACATGACATGACCCAACACCAGATCGATAAAAAAATCATTACAATTAAGTGGAATTAAACATTAGCAGCGGATTACTAAAAAGCACTAAAAATTGAAACCATTTGCAAACATGTCCATTTCCAGGAAACTCTTATAACAAGAACCAAAATATTATGTATACATTCTCGTCCACAAAGTACATCCATGTACCTTCTCTTCTCAAGGATTACATACAACAGTTGCTCTATTAAATCTACACATAAGCAACATAAAACCTCGAGACATTCAATTCCAAAATCTCAGATTGATCATAAATGCACTAACTACTGACTCCAAGGACCTGAGAGTACAGACACGACACATAGGACTCATATCTACAAGACATGACAGTCAGTATCTCCACCTGAGATGTTACTACTATCCCTGCTGATGTTGTCCTTCCCCATGGTTTCTACCTCCTCATCCTCGTCCACCTAAAAAGGTTGGATCCCACAGGGGTGAGACAATTGAAATTGTCCCAGTGAGAGATATAACTCTCTGCCAGAAACATTATTATTGCAGATAAATAGTAATAAACTGAGCAGAGGAATCTCTATTGAATAGTAGGATTGAGCAATATCATCTCTTAAAGCATTACATCTATGAATGATAAAGCAGTAAATCATATATCCATTTTATTAAGGAATATGAAGAACATGTATAACATCTATCCATTTAGGATACAGTAAGCAATGTAACATCAACCAATGATTTCCGTAATTCATCCTTAAGCAAATACACTACACGGCTGATTACATTTTACAATCATTCTTATGCCCTGAGGAAGTGAGTCGTACCGCTCAAATCCAACCTTCAGTTGTGAAACCAAAAGTCGGTGCCATACAAGATCAAAGGAAGAGCCGGACTCCATGATCTCATCCGTCTCAGTCAGTGCGAGACCACAAGCAGGACTGCAGTCTCTTACTTAAGTGACCTCAGTCATAGGGTTAGCTCCCATAGGCTACCCATTCTCTAGCCCGCCTTGGTACAGGTCCAGGCGCTAGTAAATCTTAGCCACGGACCAATTCACCTTGCTCCTTGAGCCATGAACGCATTCATGCTCCATCACACTGAGCCATGGGCCTATTCACCATGATCTTAAACATATCCTAAGTCTACAACCAAAGTTGTACTCTAATCCTCCTAATTTTTTACTAGGAGAAACCATGTATATTCAACAATATACGCTCTGGATTAACCAGCAGGAGAATCCATTTCACCATCACCAGCCACTAACAATGATGGATCTATGGCCAGGGCTCTACATGATAAAATTCCACTTGATTATTTAAGCACATTACCATATTCTTTTAGCATCAGTCAAGTTTTCAAACAAGAATTATTATTATGACAAATGCTACAAAGAAACATGTAATACTTCTACCAAGTGCTTTTCAAAGCTTTATAGAACATTGGGATCTCAATCCCTTATCTCATCACTAGGGATTCACACCCCTCATCAGTATCATCATCATGTTTATTGGATTTGGGTATTCAAACCCTTAGTTCATGACTGAACATGGTTATCACTTACAAGGTAACTATTACCTCCACGTCATCTGACCAAGGTATCCATGATACTTGTTGAACAAGCATCTCACATAGCTCACCAGGCATATTCAACTTCTTGTCACCTCTCACTAGGCAAAAAATAAAATAATGGCTCACAAGGCCCATTAACATCATGGCTCATACCTGGTTATTCTCATCATTTCATGATACGTGCATGGTTAGTATACTTGATAACAACCATATCAATTACATATCAACATTATGTAATACAAAGATAACATCACTATTCCCTCATTAGGATTAGGGTTTCTCATCTTTATCAATTAGGGTTTCACACAACATCACCCTATATTAGGGTTTCACATAACATCACTCTATATTAGGGTTTCACATAACATCACTCTATATTAGGGTTTCACATAATCATCACCCTATATTAGGGTTTCACATAATCATCACCCTATATTAGGGTTTCACATAACACACTCTCTATTAGGGTTTCACATATCATCACCCTATATTAGGGTTTCACATAACATCACCCTATATTAGGGTTTCACATAACATCACCCTATATTAGGGTTTCACATTATATATTAATTAGGGTTTCTCATCCCATTACCTGAAATTAGGGTTAGGGTTTCTCATTCTCCATTGATTAGGGTTATATGATTACCTCATTAATCCAAACCCTAAGTCAGTGCTTCCATATTTCTTGGAACACATAGCATTATTTAAGTATTAAGTCATCCTTATCATTGCTCCATGTACTAGGAACACACATCACCATCATACCTTATTCAATTGACTTAACCTTTCACTAAGTACATACACATATGCCTATCATAGGGTATGGAATTTATTACTTTCATAAGAATTGAGTGATAATCATTCTAATTACACTAATCACCTAAGTACTTTAGAGGTACTTCCATTGAAATCAACCTTGATATACTCTTCAACCACTTATCGGGTTATTAGTACTTACATGGTTTGAATCAATGCGACCTTCAAACGATCTTGGACCAAACCTTCAAACGGTCTTGGACCAAACCTTCAAACGGTCTTGGACCAAACCTTCAAACGGTCTTGGACCAAACCTTCAAATGGTGTTGGACCAAACCTTAAAATGGTCTTCGACCAAACCTTCAAACGGTCTTGTACCAAACCTTCAAATGGTCTTGGACCAAACCTTCAAACGGTCTTGGACCAAACCTTCAAACGGTCTTAGACCAAACCTTCAAACGGTCTTGGACTAATTAAGCCTTCAAACGGTTTGGGACCGTTAGACCTTTAAATGGTTTTGAGACCGTTTAGACCATCAAACGGTCTTGGTCTACACCTTCAAACGGTCTGAAGACCATTAGACCTTAAACGGTCTTGGTCTCTAGTTGAACTTTAAACGGTCTTAAACCTTATGCTCATCAAACGGTTTTGAAACCATTTCAACCCAAGACCCTCAAACTATTTGATGATTGGTTAACCCTAAACCGTTTGAGACTGTTTGATCCTCAAATGGTTTGAGACCTTTAATTCTCAAACGGTCTAAGACTGTTTGGTCAATTCAGCTTGAAACCGTTTAACCCTAAATTAGGGTTATGACATCAATTAATATAGGGTTTTGAAACCAATTGAGATAGGGTTCTAAAATCAATTGATTTTTATTTTTTGAAGTTATTAGGTCATGCGACCAATTGATCCTTGAATCCATTGATACCATTTGGTCTCTAACGGTTTGAAACCGTTTGATCTCTAACGGTTTTGAAATTGATTGGTCACCAAATGGTTTGAAACTGTTTGACAACCAAAATGAAACTGTTTGCTTTTGTTATTCTTGAGGTGTGTTCTAAGATGATGTCATCATCATCAAGCTTCAGACCTCCGAATTTTAATGTCATCTAAATGATAAATTCAGCAATTATTCAAGAAGAAATAAAAGATCAACATATGATGAGGAATTGAAATCAATAATAACATTAATGGGTTCAAGTCATATAAACCACCTTCAAAGTAAATTCAAAGCTTCAATCTTCACATCTCTAATGTTGAAAGAAGCTCCTTCAACTATCCAAGGTTCGTTTCCAACTTTTTGGATGCAAAAGATGGCCAAAGTTGAGCATTAGATGGAAAAGAGAAGAAAATCAATGTTGAAATCTGATTTCAACCATCAATTTAAGGTTGAAGATGATCATGGAGCTTACCTTCAGCTTGGGGAACATTTTCCTCCTGCTCCTAAGCTCCTTGGTCATCAGTCAAAGCAAGGAAAGAAAGTGGTTTGCAAAATAGCCTTTCAAGTAAGGAGAAAATGGAGTATATGTAATTGATTTTCTAGGAGAGAGAAAGTAGGAGAAAATGCATCCACTTTTTTGCCACATGCCCCCTCCCTTCCTTGAATTTGAAGCCTTCTTCCTTTTCCCTCAATATCCTATCAATTATCCTTGAATTAAAAGCAATCACTTAAGCACCTTAATCATTATAATATAATTATCCATTTTTAGTGGACATTACTTTTTAATTAACAAATGTGAGTGGATTCTTCACCTACTTAGGATATTTCGGTGCCACTCAAGGAATTTGAACGTCCTTTCACTATATTATTTCAACTACAGCCTCTTTAGTTTATGGCACTTCAATTAATATATTTATTTTTGCTACAAAATAAATTAGGGTTCCAATTATGCTTAAATCTTGATTATTTTATTATCAAGATTATCTCTCCTCAAAAGTAGTTCAAACAAGACACCCCATTCTTTTAATTTTCTCCACATGATACCAAGAAATAGTAGGGACATAATAGAGGTGGTATTTTACATATCCAACCCTAGGTTTTGGGTAAATTGCAAATTACACCAAAACTAGCATTCAATACACAAACATTGTTCAAACAAGCTCCTTCTTGGAACTTAGGCTTGTGGAAGCCATACCCCAGCATCATTCTCATTTTTATGATTATATAACACTTGAGGAACATTTAGCATGTAACATTTGCAAGGTAACCCCTTAAGTTGGGTAAATTGCACTTTAGTCCAAAACAAGTAAAATATTGTTTCAACATTATTCAAATAGGACCAAAATTGAAACATAAGCTCTCCATTAGTCTTAATTACTTTTCAAAAGATAAATACAAGAATCTAAATGACTTACTTAAACAAAACTTCTAGGGTTAAGGCATAACCCAGGATAGGGATGTTACAGTTCTCCCCATACCTAATAAGCTTGAGCACATGAGGACATGTTGGATCTCCTTCTGCCATGTTACATTTGAATAATGTCTTCGAGACATCATATCTCTCTTGTCTTGCCTGATCTTGGGACATGTTCTTGATATGTGTCACCATCTCAATCACATCTATGTTATCATGATGCCTCTGCAACTCATAGTTCATGGAGCATAGAATCATATATTTGACATCCATGACATCTTTAATATGCTTCTTGTAAGCATCCATGTCAGCCCTAGGTGCAGTTGGGAGGGGTTCATCTGGTTTTGACATCTCCAGGACATAGAGCTTGCGCTCCTATGTGAGAATGATTCTCAACATCTTGAACTAGTCATCGAAGTTGTTCCCATTTAGTTTTTCCTTCCCAAGGGCCGATCACAGAGAAATGTTATTGTTTTTTGTTTCTATTTGATTCTACAAAACAATTTACAATTTTTTTTCAAAAACTCAATTTTCATTTGATTTGATTTGACTAAAATTTGAGTGATAATAATTAGGTCTTTAACTAATTATCGTTGTCATTATTTTGTTCAAATTGATAACCCTCAAGTATCAATTCAGAAAACTATAGAGAACAACTTTCTAATGAGCAAGATCTAAGACAATTCAACTATGGCCCAACCAATGCTGTAAAACACAATTAATTACCAAGGTAGGAAACTTTTTCCAATTTCATCATATGCAATTCTTGATATATGATTGCGCAACTCCTTGCCATAATCATTTGTATGCTTCTGGGTTTAGACGCTCTAAGAATCACCACTTAATAATGTCCAAATAGCCAATATGATAATAATGCACCCTAGGAGGGCAGAACTACATTACTACCATCACACTTTGATGAGGTAGATGATGTATCACATGAAGGAGTAACCTACGTTTAGTCAAACAAGCTTTTCATATGTATTGCTATTGGAAAGCATCTTAGAATTAATATGTTTGATTGAGGGATTTATATATATCATATATATACATATATTGTATCAAATCACCACATATATATTATGTATCATATACATGCTATATCCCACAAAGTAAGCATGTAATACAAAACAAAAAGTGATCGCTATGGCCATGTCTACTTAATTCCTTTGAGCCACAAGGAATTACTACCACCTAGGTCAATCATCAAATCACATGTATGGACATTTTGTTGGTGTAGATCTATGCTTGCCAATTTGGGTAGATCAGCTCAACCCTTAAATCGCTCGTCTCGCCTCTTGGCCAGTCAGTTGGTCCTCCTATCCAACTGATGTCTAGACACCTTCTGTAAGGCCCCTGAACTTGCTTAATGAGTTGAATAAGCTTAATTACCATAATTTAATGCTTATAACCCTAATATAACCTTTTTATATGTTTTTAAATCATAATACAAGATTAAGTTTCAAATTTGGTCCAATTTGGACACTGTTTGAACAAGTTATGCAATTTTATGTACATTTTGGACTTTTATGCAATTTACCCAATTGAGGGGTTTTATTTGCAATTTGTCACATACATTATGTTCCTTAGATGCTACATTATCATTATTGATATTTTTGATCCATGGGTCTCCTAGTTGAGCCATGGTATGAAGGTGTTTTCATCAAGGGTATTTTAGGGTTTACCCCTTCATGGATGAGCTACCTTTAGTAGCTATCAACTAAGGAATTATGTGATTGGATGGGAATTTAGACAAAGGAAATCTACGCAGGTCTATAGGGATGGTGGGAGAGCTACTTGTGTGTGTGCTTATATATTCTTAATAATTTAAGCCATGGTCAGTTGGATATATACTAGAATTTCAACTTTTTTCTTTTTCTTTATATTAAAGTGTCATATACTTATCCCCAAGCTCCAAAACGAGCCATTTCCTCTCCAACACCTCTCTCCTTCTCCCAGATTCCTTCTACCTCTGTTAATCTGCGAATTTTTCTTCCCAAGGAAGAAGAAAGTGGGGATCTTCTTGGAAAAGATTCTAGGGTTGCAATTGATTCCCTTTTTGGGTCTATAAAGCTTCTTCCTAGTGATATTGACCTAAAAGTGTAAGTTTTTTCTTATTTCCTACATTTAATTCTTTTCTCTTCTTCCTCCTATATCTCTCAAGGTCGTAACCTTGCTATTCCATGGTATAAATTGCTCTAAAGCTCTAAAACCATACCCTTCTTGCTCCTTATGCTTAGGGTTTGCTCATTTGATGAAGAAAGGTGCTAGATGGACGAATTCATAGCTTATTCTTGGATTTTCTACCCTACCTGCTCGAGATTTATTCTGTGTGGCATTTCATCTTCTTATTATAGGCAAGTTTTATAACTTTCTCCACGTTTATTCCTTACCATAAGCTTTCTAGATCATGTTCTTGCTTGAAAATGATGATTCATGCACTAAAAAGGTATGCTTGACTTGGATTTCGATTTTTATAATGTTCCCTATTCTGATTTCAGTTCTATATGAACCTGTGATCATGTGTACATTATTAATAAGGTATAATTTTACTTGTATCAGGTTGGTTTGCAACCTATGGTACTAAGCACCTATCAAACAATGGTCAATTTCAGGGTTTAAAGTTGATTTCTTCTATAAATCATGACCCGATGATGGTACCATTGCAACAACCCTATGGTGTTGTCTTCATAACAACTCATGGTCATGATCAAGGGTGTAAAATTATGGTGAAAACCTATGTTCACCCCCTTAGGTCATGTTTTGGATCAATTAGAAGTATAATGATCAACCATTAAGTACCCTACTGATGATATCAATCAATGATGACACCAGCTTAATATTTGATGCAGATTAATGAATATAGTGTTGATCTAATAAACTATAGTGATTTAATTATCACTAATGATGGTGGATCAGGTCTCTACAATCTATGGTTAGTTAATCATATAGTTTTAGCATCAATTAAACCTTAGACCAATGATTTCTTGGGTCACTTGATGCAATGGTCAGACCTATACTGTAATTGATGGTTTTAACATGTGAACTTGACCCAATGGTCGAGATCTACTATTTATTCCTCCACTAAGGTGAAATGATGCATAATGTAATATGTTGGTCCTAATAATGGGATTTATATGGTTTCCTTTATATGATCAACTTAAGGAGCTTACTTGTTGACAATGGATGGCTTGTTTTAACTGAATAGTCGATTGTGGGTTTTACCCTACTCTCAATGGAACTTTTTGTGTTTTTAATCAAGGGATGTCTAGGGTTAGATGGTGACTCTTTCTAGAGATTCATAGGTGGTTTATCCAAGGTATTTACTTATGTAAACAAACAATAGTCATACCTTTTAAACATCCAATGGTTCTGGGTGACATTGTGGTATGGCAATATGGGTTGAATGATGATGGAACAAATGGGGGGTTACCCTTAATAAATTAGTCTTACCTATTCACTCATATCAATAGAAGGGATGATAATAATGTTGTTTTGATATGTAACCCTAATGAGTTATAGCTTGTTATACCTAGCTTTAATATAACTAAATGATGATAATTGGGTATGAATAGTCCTTGAATGACTAATACAATCATGGAGTACTCTATTGTTGTTGAAACCCTAGTATGCTATAACCTGATGGTTACACCTTGATTTATGTGTGGGTTCATACTTGAGAATAGTATTGAATGTGATGGTGATGCTTCACCTTATGCATCCATGATCCAATGGGAATGTCATGAGTTAGGGTTTGGGTATGAGTGATGATTAGTAACATTGATATAATTTATCATGTTGAACCTAACTCTAATGCAATTAGATAAAGATGAGTATTCATATTTAACATTTTTATATGATGGAATGATGGTGGAATAACCTCCTTAACATGATCATAACCTTAATGTGTTAATTGGTGGTTATCATAGCTACATGGTTGATACTTTCTTATGTTGAACATGTGCATTGTGAAAATGATGAGTGTTAATCATATCTAGATTCCTTGCATGTTGTGCAATAAAGGAATGTTCTTAATGTTAATATAACATGCTATGATTGTTTATGAATATCTTCTAGCTCATTAATGCAAGATTGTTGCAAGATTGTGCTGATCTGGTGTATTATATGTAAGTGATGTTGTTGAGCCTTGTTATAAGGCATGGAAAGATAATGATGATCTTGCACGAAATAGTATGATGGTATTAATGACCTTTGGGCATGGTTGAGCCCTGAATGAGGTGTAATCCTCTTATGTTGATAAGGGTAGATACCCTATGATATTGTGAAAAGGATTTATATCTTGTGATAATATGATGACTAGTGTGGTCTCATGAATGGAAAGTGAATAGTACCATGTGATGATGAGATGAGAAATTATGTTTCATATGTTTTATATCTTTTCAAGTTTTGATATTTATATGCTTGCTAGAAGTGAATTAGGGTTTGTATGTCCACTTATTTGATGCAGCCTTAATTCACCCAATTGGCATAACTAATCAAGTGCAACTATAATCATGTAGTGCCCTGTGCCGTAGAACCATCTTCAGTGTCAGAACTTGCTAGATGGTGAAACGAGTATTCCTAAGGGAAACTCAGAGTGCATACTTTTAAGTATGTGGGGGTGTAAGGCTAAGGATATGTCCTTGTCATCCACAATACAGATTGTGGAGGTTGGCTATGGTCATGCCTCATACATCTGATATGATCGAGAATGGTTGCGGTCGTGTCTCAGTGATTATAACATGATGTGATTAGAGGACAACTACGGTTGTACCTCAGTGATTGGATTTGAATACCCTGGTTTCTAGTGTCATGACCTATACCAAGGTCGGACTAGTGGTTATCAGCTTGACTATATGTCGTTGTGGTGGCAGCTTTCACTGATATGTCACTGCCTTTTTACTCATACTGACCGAGGGGAAGAGATCTTAGAATACCGACACTCCTAGATCTTGTACGGAACCGAATTGCCCTTTGCAGGGGTCATTTGAACTTTGAACGATATGATTCAAATTCCCCAGGGCATAATAAAAGATGTAATACAGTCGTGTAGCATATTTGTTTAGGGTTATACACAATGTTTCACATTGGATGATAACCCTTGTTTGTTATATTTACATAAAGATGATGCTTAGTGCAATTAAGAGATAGTAGATACACTTAGGTTGTGGATATTCTTAAGATTGTCGATGCGTACATACAGTAGCTATGCTTGTGTTGATAACTATACTGCTGCTACTTATTATAATCATGATGCTAGCTATCTCATGTTGTTAGTTATGTTTAGCATGCTAGCCACGCCTTTGTAATTAGAGATGCATATACTACTAATCATGCTTATCCAAATAGTTGTGCTTATGTTTTTAGCTCTTCTTATGATGTTAATATGTTCAACCAATTAGACATGCTCATGTTGTTAGCTATGTTGTGTTATTAGACTTGCTCATGATGCTAGATATGCATATGCTATTGAATTTCTTATATTGTCAACAAGATAAAGGATGATAGTCTGGCTAATGATGATAGTTATTATATACTCCTAATGTATTTTGATAATCATCAGTACCGTTGATCTTATTTGTTATATTTGATTAAACTGCTTAACTATTTAATTACTTAAAATGTTGTAATCAATAAACATTGTTGGAGGTTATATCTCTTGCTGGGACATGGGTCTCACCCTTGTGGTTCGCCACATTTTTTAGGTAATTAGAAGTGACGGAAACAAACATGTGACAGCAAAGAGGAGCTATATTAATGAATCTTTGATAAAGTTGATTATATGTCTAGTGTTTCCTAGACTCGTCCTTGTACTCTCAGGTCCAGGAAGGAAAGTTTGTATATGGTGTTTCAAATAAATTGGACTTTTATTAGCATATTAATGCTTGTTTATGTGGCATATATGATTATTGTTCTCCTGTGTATATATGTTGTGGCTAAGGCAATAGAACATTTGTATCAAATTCTTGGCCTAGTATGGATAAAAGAAAGATGTTGGGGTCTTATACAAATGTTTCTGAGCAGGTGCTGACTGTAACAAAGTGGATTTTCGCAATATAATGATGTAATTACTATTTTTCCCTCATTAAACTCACTCATTGTCCCAACTTAGTTTTCTTGGTTTCATAATCAATAGTGGTACTCAAATTTGAAATATGGTGAGCAATGTGGATTTTATACACATTATAACACCTTAAATTTGATTAAATCATCACCTTGTACAAAGAAGACAAATTGATCCATCAAACTCCATCATATTATCCTCAAACTTTTTATATATACTCTCCACATTTGTTTGAAGTTGTGGTCCAAATTTGAGAACAATTGGACATTCCTACGATTGTCTATGGATTATTGAAGTTAATGTGTTGAAAACCCTTAGTTTGCCTTTATGTTTGCCCCTTTTCCACCTCAGCGATCCAGGGCTCGCTTGGGGAATGAACCCCAGCCCTTGGATCTGGGCCATGTGGATTTAGGCCAGATCAGGCGGCCACAAACCCATCACCTACCTCCCACAATCAGCGGGGAGGATGGCCGCGAAATCGAGCGCTCCATGGACCCAATCTAGACCCCGTTTTGAATTTCTAAGCTAGGGTTAGGTGTCACGGAACTGTTCTTACCCCAATCGCAATCCCACTGCCTTGACAGTAGAAAAAGGATTGAAGTGGCCATCCCTCAGTGGACCAATAGGATCAATCACACTAGCATATACAATAATAAATAAATGACTCAAAAACTAGATAATTAAAGAACAAACTAACCCAATATGGAGGTATATCTGATTTATCTTTGTCATCAGAGTGTATGAGTGTGGAAGTGATCTTATTCAATATTCCATTTGTATTGCCTAAAATCAAGAAAATCAAGACACAATCATGTAATTGCATGGTACGCTATCAAAATCAAGTAAAACACTTTATAAGAAAATAAGTATACTTGGCAGGACTTATATTCAAAAGAATAATAAGCAATTTGCAAATCAAACATTTATTCGACAAGTTTTTTAAGCAATTCAACTTTTATTATGAGTTCCCATTATGCTATAATTTGAGAAGCATGCTTATATATTTTGTGTGACTCTATTACCCCAACGCTATGGGGAAGGTCACTAGGCTCCTTCTCACCATAGGAACATAGGAGGCCAATGTACAAGTCCCACCTCCAAATGAGGGGGTTGTTGCACTCAATATGAACATTATCAACATTATCAATATCATCATCATTATCAATATACGGACAGTCATAATGGGCATGCAATTTATGTTATCATGTTTTTCAAAATATAGTATAGAAAAATAGAAGACTAATCATAGGGAACAGTAGCTCATCCAAGTAAATAGCCAAGCATACGGTCAAGAGATACATAAAAGTATCTTCAATACAATCAAGGAAGAGTTATATAATAGTGTACCTTTCACCGATATTTCGAGTATATATTATGACTAATAGGTCGACCCTTCGAGTTAGATCCTAAAACACAATGTTTGCATCAAGGGTCAAGATCATGGTATTTTCAAATCAAATTTCAATATTCAAGATTAGGGTTACATTTTTCCTAGGTAAACCTTAGGGTTGGGTCATTCACTTATAATCAATCAATATTTCAATATGTCCAACATTATTTCAATTATCAAGTATTTTCAAGTGTGAATGACTTTCCAAGGTTTCTAGAATCATATGTGTTAACTCTAATATTATGATCATTATTCAATTCCTCATCAATTTCTAGATTATCATCATGGTAATTGGGAATCAAGAACAGATTGATGGGTCAAAACTACATCAAGTGTTTTGCAAGATTAGGATCAAGATTACTCATTATAAAGATTATAACCAAGATTGAATCCAGTAAAAAGATCTAGATCACTAATGATTCATTTTCAAGAGTATATGATTCAAATATATCAAATATAGGTTACAAGATAATCATTATAGTCCAAATCTAAGGTTTCCAAAGATTAATCATGATTATGAGTCATTTGATAATTTAAACATGCAAAGGATCCAAGATCTAGCTATATCAGTGAGAAACATTCATAATTTGGTCTCAAAAGTATTTTTAAATGATCCATTGGATTTTTCTGATAAAAATGGACTACTTATTCGTAATATTTGGAGGTAGGATGTATTTTCTAAAATTAAAACAAGATCTGATCATTAGTTGCAATTTTGAGCAGAGAGGAGGCAAAATACCTTAATATGGAAAAACGAGGGTCGTCGGATGTGCAAGGAAAGGCCCAGATCGAGCCACATGATCTAGGTGGCTCACTTGATCAAAAGTTTGGTTCATGCCTTTGATTTGGCCGGTTCACTCCTCTAAGCTGGTTCAATGTTCGATTGATCGGTTTATTTTAGGCTGGCTGCAACTAGGTGGACCGATGGTTCACAGTGTCTAGCTCCCATCTGTGCAGGCCTCGTGCAAGACATGAAGCAAGGAAGCAGGTCTCGCCAGAGTGGGGAAGGTCCAGGAGCATGAGAGGAGGACAGAGGAAGTGAGAGTGCCGACCGAGTTCGGCTTGGCCTCGCGAATTCAAAGGGAGTTGAGGGCATGGGCGAGGAGGTGAGGAGTGAGAACTCCCATAGGGCCATGTGTGGTGGTGCTAAATCTGGAAGAAGAGAATGACGATTAGAAAACGAGGGTGAAGCAGGTCGTGGGAGAGTGAAAACACAAGGTGTTCTTGTGATGGATGATAGCAGTGATCCTTTGGGGGGGTTATATAGGACTAAGCTAGGGTTAGGAGTAGATTGGGTCCTTGCTTTCAGCCATGTCCGCCAAAAGAGATTGGGAGGCAAGGGATGAGTTTTTTGGCAAACTAGTTTCTTAATGGTGATCAAAGTAGGACTGGACAAGTTTGAAATCATGAGAGGGAACTTTTCATTCGCTTAGATTAGAAATTCAAAATAGGGTCTAGACTGGGTCCATGGTGCGCTCGATTTCACGGCCATCCTCCTCGTTGATTGTGGGAGGTAGGTGATGGGTTAGTGGCCACCTGATCTGGCCTAAATCCACATGGCCCAGATCTAAGGTCTAGGGTTCATCCCCCAAGCGATACATGGATCGCTGAGGTGGAAAAGGGGCAAACAAAAAGGCAAACTAAGGGTTTTCAACACATTAACTTCAATAATCCATAGAAAATCGTAGGAATGTCCAATTGTTCTCAAATTTGGACCACTACTTCAAAAAAATTTGGAGAGTATATATAAAAAGTTTGAGGATAATATGATGGAGTTTGATGGATCAATTTTTCTTCTTTGGACAAGGTGATGATTTAATCAAATTTAAGGTGTTATAATGTGTATAAAATCCACAATGCTCACCATATTTCAAATTTGAGTACCACTATTGATTATGAAACCAAGAAAACTAAGTTGGGACAATGAGTGAGTTTAATGAGGGCAAAATAGTAATTACATCATTATAATGTGAAAATCCACTTTGTTACATCATCCACTTTGTTACGCTGATGTTGAAATCAGTTTTAATTTACCCATATTTTTGGGTATGTGATTAATTAGTGATTGATTGTGTTTTATGTTTTGAGTAATCTCATTTAGTGTAACGGGTCTTGACAGGTTGGTATTAGAGATTTAGGTTCATCGAGTCTACAGGGACACTAGGACTTAGGACTAGGATGATGTCTAAGTTAGGAATATGACATAAAAATATGGTGCATACTGCCTAATCTCAGTATTTGGGTGGCCTAGGTAGGTATTCAATTATTGAAGAAAAGGTAAGTATGGAGCTCTTAGATTGTTATCTTTTTTATTACTATGATCAAATATTCATTTTGAGACAATCTAAAGAGCATAATGAATAAGAAATCATGGTGTGAATATCCCAATCCTACCTTAAAGAAGATGAGAATTGCATCATTATCTGTCAAAACTTGAATGTTTGGTAAATAGAAGAGAAAGATACAACACCATGAAATCTAAATCTGAATACAAATTAGAAAAAGAAGAGTTCTTGAAGATGTGATTCAAGAATATAATAAAATAAAATATAGATAAGTCTATGCTTATAAAGTGAATCAATGTATGAAATCCACATAAGACAGAAAGAACTCCTACAACAAGTACAAAATGAGAAGATGAATGGGAACAATGACAAAGGAATAAGGTGGAACCTGAGTTAATCTCATACCAACCTATGTATGTAAGAAACTTTTAATGAAAAATCAGCATGGCATGTGAAATAAATTAAGGGAGATGATCCTGGTTTAATGAAGAAAATGTGGAATATGATTATTTACCTGTCGATAAGTGGTTGAAAAACATAATAAAATAAGAGAAAATACACTAGTGGGATAAATAGTCATTAAGGAAGGGGAAATGAGATATGTTAATCATGATGATTCCTATTCTAATGGCAAGGAATCCAGAATGAAAAAGGTAAAATGATACATAAGAAGTTGTAACCTGCATAATGAAAATAGAATTGGTTACCTTTTTACTAGTGACCCTTGAAAAATACTACTATGGTATGGGAAGGGTGTTTCACTTTGTGTCTTTCCTTTCTAGGGCACAAATTTCAAGTGGATCGTTGCCACTTGGTATGTGTGGATTCGTTGTAAATATGAGGGTGGATAGCTTATTATACCATAAGGTTGCTTGGACTGTGGTTCTAAGATCATTGCCACTTGGTTCGATTGACCACGAAGAGGACCCCGACGCTACAGAGATCCTGACCTAAGGGGGTGACCATAGGTTGTCTCCATCATCTGACACCTTTGATCTTGACCATTAGTTTTCATGAAGACAACACCATAGGGTTGTTGCAATGGTACCATCATCGGATCATGGGTTTATAGAAGAAATCAGCTTTAAACCCTAAAATTGACCATTGGTTGATAGGTGCTTAGCACCATAGGTTGTCAAACCAACCTGATACAAGTCATATTATACCTTAAGAATAACGTACACATGATCACATGTTCATCTAGAACTGAAATCAGAACTGGAAACATTATAAAAATTGAAATCCAAGTCAAGCATAGCTTTTTAGTGCATGAATCATCATTTTCAAGCAAGAACATGAGCTCGAAAGATTATGGTAAGCAATAAACATGGAGCAAGTTATAAAAATTACCTCTAATTAGAAGATAAACTCCCAAACATAAGAAAACATGAGAAAGTAGGGTAGGAAATCTAAGCATAAGTTGTGAACTCATCCATCTAGCACCTTTCTTCATCAAATGAGCAAACCCTAACCATAAGGAGCAAGAAAGGTAGGGTCTTAGAGCTTTACAACAATTTCTACCATGGAACAACAAGGCTCCGACCTGGAGAAAGGTAGGAGGAAGGATATGAAAGAAATAAATGGAAGAAAGAAGGGTATTCTTACTCTTCTAGGTCAAGATCACTAGAAGGATGCTTTTTAAACCCTAAAAGGAAGTCAATTGCAACCCTAGATTCTTTTTCCAAGAAGGACCCCTCTTTCTTCTTCCTTGGATAGGAAATTCGCAGAAGAACATAAGGAGGACAAGGTTGTAGAAGGAGGGAAGTGGTGGAGAGAAAATGGCTCGTTTTGGTGCTTAGGGATAAGTATATGAAACTTTAAGATAAAGAAAAAGAAAAGGTTGAATTTCTAGTATCATTCCAAGTGTCCATGGACTTAAACTATTAAGAATATACAAGAACACACACAAGCAGCTCCCCCACCATACATATAGACCTTATTATCTTTCCTTTGTCTAATTTCCAAGCCAATCAAATAATTCATTAGCTGATAGCTACTAAAGGTAGCTCATCCATGAAGGGGTAAACCCTAAAATACCCTTGAGGAAAACACCTTCAAACCAAGGTTTAAATAGGTACTCCATGGATCAACAATCTCAATAATGATGATATAATATCCAAGGAACTTAATTCTAGTGATAAATATCAAATAAACCTCTCAATTGAGTAAATTGTAGAAAAGTCCAAAATATGCATAAAATTGCATAACTTGCTCAAACAGTGTCCAAATTGGACCCAATTTGAAACTCAAGCTTGTCTTATGATTTAAGCACATATCAAAAGGTAAGATTAGGGTTATAAGAATTCAATTATGATAGTTAAGCTTATTCAACCCATTAAGCAAGTTTAGGGGCCTTACAGTGGGTCTGTCTAATACATTGTTCCCTAACATGTTTTTTTTCTAACATGTATCTGTGTGCTTGGTTTGATATTTCCATATCATGACTAATGAGATCAACCAACCCAAACTCATCTTATGTGTTATTGGTGTGTATTTAAATTCCACAATAACAAACAATTAGGGACATACAAAGAATGTACATACTCTTGGCATTCAAATGATCTCATTCTCCAAGTCACATACTTGAATACACACATCATTGAGTATTGTCATTCTTTAGACATTCATAATGTTTCCTCATTATCTCATAAATGAATGAAATAAAATGAATTGGAAACTTGCCTTTATTTATTTGTACTCAAATCCTTTACCGTTTATGATATTTCAATCATCACATGATTGGCTTTATGGGAATACCTTATGAACAACATGTTACTCATTCTTGTCCCATTCTTGGCAACAACTAAGACAATAGAGTTTAGAAAGATGAATTTCACAAATTTTCTCTCTTTGAGTCATGCATGCCAAACCCTTTTAGCATTTTTCCAATGCATTTGATCTCATTTAGGTCAAGAAGATTTCTAGATCTATCTCTATGAATCTTAATTCCTATCATATAGGTTGCTTTGCCTAAAACCCATCATAGAGAAGGTACTTTCTTGCCAGGTTTTAATATTCATAGTACAAGGATGTTATTCCCATCATTATGTGGAATGTAAGTATGCTTCCACCCTCAACTTTTGTAATCACATATTTCATCTTCATTTTGACTAAAGTCAAACTCTTTGACTATTTTGTCAAATCAAAGATTCTAGCTCTGAGATGTTTGCTTCAATCCTTAGATTGACCTTCGTAGCTTACATACTTCATTTGCAATGATTGGATTTATAAAACCTTTTAGTTTGTGTCACAAACACATCCACTACAACATTCCTATTAAGGAATGTTTTGCCAAAATTTTATAGTCATACTAAGTTGCAACGACTAACATGATCATGAAGGATTTAACCATGGCAACTAGTGAAAAAATTTCGTCATGTTCAACAATTTAAACTTTTGTTTTAAATACTTTGCAACTATTGTGTCCTTATTAGTTTGTGTATTACAATACATGTTGGTCTTCTTGTTGAAGACCCAATTGCATCCTATGCCTTTTAACCCTTCATGTGGATCCATCAAGGTCATACCTTGCTGGTTTACATGGACTCCATCTTGGACCCCATGGCCTCCAGCCATTTCTCAGATTCTAGTGCCTCAATAACTTCTAGATGGATTGTTTTCTCATTGTATATGACCAACTCATTGCCATATTGAGAGATAAGATGCCCTATTCTTTCAATCTCAACACGTGTTCTACTAAATCTATGAGTTTTATGTTACATAAGGAACTTGAGATTCCACAACAATTTGTGATTTTTCTTGTTCCCACTATACCTCTTTAGATTCAATATTTGTTCATTGGCCTTGAACTTTTTGAGTTCTAATTTTCTCCCATTGATTCCTTAGGAATTAAATTTCCTTTAGGAATACAACCATCCTAGAAACAAACACTTTTTGTTAGATTGGAACATAAAAGTAGTAATCAACAAAACATAATTGTAGACAAAGATTTTCAAGAAACTATTTTCTTACACAAGCTTTCAATATTAGTTTTATAAAAGACATATCAGGACACCTCACATGCCATATCTCTTACGGTGTCTTTGAACCATTTTAGATGGTACATTATTTTAGTGTAAATCATGTGCCAAAAAGAAAATTGTAAGATCAACCAGATTTATTGACGATGACCCCATGACTAATAGGGTGTGATACCCTCTTTCCGGTACACTATCATGATACTCTATCATTGTGTTTTAGGTGGAGTTCAACATGATACACTATCTTTTATCGAAGAAGGTTCTCAAAATCTTGGTTAAAATATTTCCACATTGATTATATCAAAGTGTTTTAATACTTATACCAAGTGGGTTATGTACTTCATCCATGATCTTCTTTAACACTTCAAGATATTTAGACTTGTATTTAATTTAATACAATCTACCATATATACTGAGAACATTGGTAAACATAATGAGGTACTATTAACCACCTCTAGCATTTATTCTAAGAGGTCTATGCACATAGTTTCTTATTTCTCATACCAAGCTCTAGGGGCTTGCTTGAGTCCATAAAGAGCATTTTTTAATAGATAAACATGATAAACATGCTTGTCGTGTTTAAATCTAGGAGGTTGAGCCACATAGACTTCTTCCTCTGTCTCTCCATTAAAAAATACACTTTTAACATCCATTTGATAAAGCCAAAAAAAATTATTACTAGAAAAGGAAATTAGAATTTTAATGGATTCAAGTCTAGAATTAAGAGCATAAGTTTCATCAAAACCAATACCTTCCTATTGGTTGTAATGTTGAGCTACTAACCTTGCCTTATTTCTTACCACCTTAGCACTTTCATTAAGCTTGTTCATGTAGACCCAGTTTGTGCCAATGATCTTTCTATCACTTGGACTTGGTACTAGAGTTCACATCTTTTTAAATTTATTAAGACCTTCTTGCATGGCTAGGATCCACTCATCATCCTCAAGAGCTTCTTTGACATTCTTTGACTCAAATTTTGAGATGAAGGCGTGGTTTGCTTGTTCTTTGTTGAAAGTTGCACGCATCTTCACTCTTTCAAAGGGGTTGAATATGATGAGCTCTTTTCAATGATCTTTTGCAAAGTGGGAAGTAGGATCATTCTTGTCATCTTCTTTTCATCATTCAACTTTAGTCACCTCTTTTCCTTTGTTGTTGATGTCTAGTTCTTTTAATCTAGGAATCAACTCATCTAGAACATCATCATTTGTAGAATTCTTGGAAATAGAGGGGTTAGTCTCAAGATATTTTAAATTGATAGACTCTTCTATTTTAGACAATTTGATGTTAATCACTCTATAAGATCTACTAGCAGTGCTATATCCTAGAAGGAAAGCCTTGTATGATTTCACATCATACTTGTCGAGATAATCTTTGATGTTCAAAATAAATTATGGACAACAAAAAATATGAAATAAGTAGGCCATAACTCATAGGGGGTTTCCTGAAGCAAAGGATGTGTGAAAATCCAATTTTGGATAAAACAAGCAGTGCTAACAGCTGCAACCTAGAACTTCTTGGAATTTTCATACTCCAGCACTTTCCTAGACATCTCTTGTAATGATCCATTCTTCCTCTCTACTACCCCATTTTTTTAGGTGTACGGAGTGAAGAAAGTTGTGCATGTAACCTGATTCTTTAGAAAAACTTTCAAACAAAACATTTTCCATTTCTCCCCCATGGTTACTATAGATAGCGATGATTCCACAAGAAGCTTCATTTTTTATTTTTTTGCAAAAGGTTGAGAAAAAACATCACGCGTATCACTTTTTGAAACCAAATAGAAAGTCCATGTAAAGCAAGAAAGATCAATGTCAATCACTAGATAATACTTGAGGTGTTTGAGTTCTCATAGGTCTAAATAAATCAATCTGAAGAAGCTCAATATCTCTCTTGGTTCTAAGGACTCATGTTGATTCAAAGGAGGACTTGGTTACTTTTCTTGTGTACAAGGTTGGCATTCCTCATCCTTATCAAAGTGCAATTTTAGAAGTCCTTGGGCCAATTCCTTTTTTCTCAAATTCATAACTTGATGCATATTTACATGACCAAGCCTACTATGCCACAAATATACATCACATTCTTACCAACAACTAGGCATTTATCAAGAATAGGCTTAAGAAAGCTTAGAACAATAGTCTATAGATTTCCAATTCTAGTTCCCTTATACATGACATTGTAAGTGAGGGAATCTAGAATCAAGCATTCAAGAGAGGTAAAGAAAACAAGATATACATTATCATAAAGTTAACTAACAATAATTAAATTGTGATGTAGGCCATCCACAAAAGAACATTCTTTATGCATAGTGAATAACCTACATCACCCTCACCTACACTTTACCTTTCTTGTTGTTCCCAAAAGTCACCTAACCTCCTATTCTTCTTGTAAATGTGTTGAAGTGGTTCATCTCACTGCTTGTATGCTTGGAGCAACCACTATCAACAATCCATTTTTCTTTTTCCTTCAAGAAAAGGAGAGGCTAAGTCCCAATTCAAACTTTGGTATCCAAGTTTAGTTTGGAGGCCCATTCCATGTTTGGGTTGACCTCTTCTTCTTATAAGGACAAAAAGTAGAGTAATAATCATCACACTTACAATGAGAACAAACCATAGGTTCCTTATATCCAGATGACTCTCCATGGTATATTGAAGGTCCCTTGCTCTTTTCTTACATTTTCTGTTTCTCTTTGGCCCTCCCTCATATCCCAAACCACTACTAATCACTTGTCCAGTAGAGTGTTATAGGACATCATTCAAGGATTTCTTCCCTTTGAGGAATTTTTACAAGGATGCTCTAAGCATATGGTTATCATCACTAAGAGTTATAATAGGAGAAGAAAGACTAGCAAGATCATATTGAACATACAATAAGTCGACCTGCAAACATAGGGATCTAGTTAGATAAGAATCCTTTTCAAGAGTAATACCAACCACTTCCTTACTAGTAAAAATAGGTCTATATTTGTAACAACCCACACTTTTTAGTCTCCCCAGTTAAGAGAGAACCTTGAAGTCGAGAATCATTACCTAAATTTTCTAGGATCATATTTAACAAATAGTAAATATTTTCCATTAAACAAACTTGAGTGAATATATATATTTGAATTATACACCTCAAAGTTGTTGCATGAATATTTAAAGAACTAACTTGTACATAAATGAGAAGAAGAGATATACTATCTAACTTATCCTCCTTGGCATATCTTTAATGTATTCAACAAGTTACGTCTTTATCTTCATGTCTTTTATCATGTGTATCAATGACCTAAAACACCATCAACAAAAATGCGGTCAACATTTTTCTATATTTGTACATGGTCTCATCCAAAATATTACACATACATATATTCTCAACAATCATTTAATGGCACATATGAAACTTGTGTTTTCATTTAATATTCTAACCCATGCTTAGCATACCCTTTCTAGTGTAATCAATGTCCATCATTGGACTTATGTGCATTAACCCTTGATGGGTGTACCTATGGTTCAAAATATTATATACTTTATGTGATGCTCATAGTGGCCTTATATATGTTATTTTCATCAAACTTCAGTAAATCCTTGGCAATATCTGGACATTATGTAGAACCATGCAATACATTTCAAGTGTGTTTAAGAAATCCAATATATAAATCTAATAAATCAATAATTCAATCAACATTATATGCATGTATGCATACTATATGTGTCACCATGTATTCACATTATTTAGATTAAACCTAACTTAGGTTCTAATCTAGGTTTAGGGTTGTCTCGGGTTTGGAATAGGTATAAGGGTACCAAACCCTAATTCCATCATATCGAGGCCCCTAAGGGTTATAAACCTTAATTGAGCATTAGGTGAACTCTAATGATCATCATAGGATGATCATCTCATTATGACTCCATTCAATTGAATCACGATGTTTGAGATCTCAATATCAAGATGTATCACCATTAAACCCTAATTATCTCATTTATGACATATAAATCCTAATTGATCATTATCATCAAGCTAGTCCTTTTTAAAACATGAATATGTTATCTTTAATCAACAATATACTTTATATCACTATATAACCAGATCTACTAAGTTGAGCATCATAATCATCAAATCTAGATTGTTATATATTTAACACTTAACATGCAAGTATTGATTAAACATTTGGAACTGAATGCATAATTAGACTCTAGAATCATTCTATTCTTATTGTACTTATTATTTTATCAATTTCATATATAGTTTCGATATATTGTCACCTACCAATTAACTACTAGAATTAATGCAAGGTAAACATCAACTAACCAGTCAGAACACGCCATGTCAGCAAAAAGATGCCTTATATCTATCTATTTTACTGGGTTGACTTGGGTCAGGGAAAATATACAAGTGACCTTAAGATAATTTATATGCCCGAGGGACTCTATAGTCTTTTAACCCTGAGTCATCTTCTTTCTTGCCAAGCAGCCTGACCCCGTGCCTGGGCAAGTCAACCATAGGCCATAGGTTGACATCTCGCTCCTAGGATCTGAAAGGCAAGTTGGGGTAAACGCACTCCCATTCAACTTCAACTAACCTAGTCCCATGCTTAGTGAGGTTTGTGGTGGTAGGGGTTAGGGAAGATAGGGTTGGGAAGTAGGTTCTTCTAATTGAGAAACCACAACTTTTCTAGAGGATGTAGGTGTTACCTAGATTCCTTAACAACATTGGTGGAGCATTACGGTCCCCACCGAAGCTATCAAGGTCCTCACCAAGTCTTAGGATGGTTCTCCCCTCTAATGAATCTCTCATCTCTCCATTTACAGTCATGCAACTAAGTGTTAGATATTTGACCCTATTCAGAAGTGATCGAGGCTAAGTTAGGTTGCTTTCCAGTAATAGGTGTTAAGTTTTTCATTGACGATCTCACCAAGATTCTCCTTGCTTTTTATAGTCTTTTGGATGGACAACCCCAACAGATGTAGCTAGGTTTAGGATGAGACAATAATGTTATCATCTACTGGATAAGCCATGATATGGTAGGCTATGTTCACCTAGATTAGGTTGGTTGGGTGTTGGGAGATGGTTGGAATTTTTAGAAGTTCATTGAGTGCTAGAGTAAATGAGGGAGAGGGATATTAGAGAGAGAGAGAGAGAGAGATAATAGGACACACCCAAGGTATCATTAATTTGTATCACAAAATTTCCCTACAGAGAGGTTGGGTGAGGGAGGTAACCCCTCATGCTTGTTTTACTCGAGATCTGAGATCCATATCCAAGGAGACATTACACCCATATTTTTATCATTCCTTCATCTTTTAGATAAAAGCCCTATTTCAAGAAGTATTTATACTAGGCATTTCTTAACCCCATTTTAATTCAAAATTTGGGATTATTTCCCTTTAGATATTATCCACTTTTAGGCCAGGTATTAGGTCTAAAACAAATCGACAGTTACTCCAAACTTGCAATTCAAGTAATAACTAGATAATTACTTAAATAATTACTCAGACCACAAGATAACTTAAATTATCCTAAACATTTGTTTATGACCCATTATCTCTTTAGTCTTCATCTATAATTATCCTTGTTATTTACTATCATCATGAGATACTGAATTCCTAATTTTTTATTCCAAGGTCCCATATGGAAACCCTAGTTGGCTCAATTGGAATTGAATTGGGTTCTAGAGACCATGGTCCGTTACTTGGTCTACTAAATGGTCCATAAGCTTAATTACAGTCTTAATCACAAAATTAAGGAATTGATTATCAATTGGAGCCTCATATCTATATGTTTTATCCACATTCATTATTTACTTGGATTGAATACTTATTCTAAGTCTAGAACTTAAATTCTTCATTCCAATGAAATCTAAGTCATACCATTGATCGCATTACTCTAATTGTCTTAAAGTGTATATTTCAATGCATTATCATTGAATTCACACTTGTTGAATACAACTTGGTAAAAATGGGGGATCTTACAAGATTCTAAATTATTAACCTTAGAAAGAAGTCTATAATTTTCAATTCTAAGAAATACAAGCTCATCTGGATAGGTTTTGTTTTGATCTTTAAGACCATCTTTTCTTAAGATAAACACCATTTTCAATTTCTACACCTTTGTATTGGAGTTCAAGATCCAAAAATTACTCTCGTAAAGATTCTATTCTAGCATTGTAAGTTTTCTTATTTGTTCAAGTACTTCTATTCTAGCATATATATCAAAAATGATTTTCCATAATATCTTCTTTTTAGATTTCCACTTTGAACAAGAAGAATGGGAAATATGGATCATATTAATAAGAACATCTTTAGGAAGTTCATTGAGATTACCTCACTTATCTCACTTCGTTCCTCACTTGTGCTATCCATGATGGTCATGTGGCATATCCTTCATTTAAGCTAGAATCACTAGAGGAAGACTCCTCCTAAGTGGGATGGGATGCATCTTTGCCTCTTATTTCTTTTTCTTCTTCTTGAATCTACCCTCTTTGTTGCAGTCCTCCTTCTTCCCATGACTAATGTTGTGGTGGGGCTTGGGGGCTTTTCAGCATGCATTGTTTAAGTACCACTTTTTACCACATTCATTACATCTGGGAATGGAGGAGGAGGATGGATTACCCTTGAAGTGCTTTCCTTTTGAGTAATGAGCTTGAAGTTCACTAGGGGAGTCATCTTCACTTAAGTATGAAGAAGCTTGGATAATGACTTGTTGTTGCACAATAGCTTCAACTTGAGCTTTTAATGCAGCCTCCTTCATTTTCTTAGAGTCTTTTTTTCTTGTTTTTCTTCTTCTTCTTGCTTATCAAGTCTCACTTCATAGGCTTGTAGATTTTCTATGAGTTCTTCAATAGGAATTTTGCTTAGAGAATTAGTTTCTTCAATGGTTTCCACTTTTGTTCACCACAGTTTAGGAAAATGTCTTAGTATCTTTAAATTTATCTTTCCTTGATCCATAGGATATGCCAAGGAAGGAATCCCATTCATAACAGTGTTGTGCCTTGAGTACATTTTAGCTACCCTTTCCTTCTTGCTCATTTTGAAGTTTTCAAATATATCATTGAGATATACCCCTTAGATTCTTTGACTTGCTTAGTTCCTTCATAAGTGATGCAAATCTTATTCTAAATCTCATGGAGATGGAATCTATTTTAACTCGTTTAGAGTAAGAATAGAGTATATGATGCTAATGACTTAAGCATTGAGTTGAGATTTCTTCAAGGAAGCCTCATTCCACATAGCAAATTCTCCTTTTGGCCCTTTGTAAGGAAAACAAACAACTTTCCACATATCGTAGTTCATGCCTTGGGTGTAGAATTACATCCTCCTCTTCCAACATAGGAAGTTGGTGCAGTAGAAGAGAGGTGGATCAATAGAAAATCCACCCTCTATGTTGAGAGATCCCAACAGATTTTCACCCATGTTCTCTATGATTTGCAGTACTTAGTTGGAGAAGGCCAATCCCCAACACCAATTCTTGGATCTATGGGCTCTAGAGGTGGTGGTGAATAGAGTTAAAACCACTTAAACATAACATGTTTGACCTTCAAGATATTTGCTAAAAGGTATTTATATATGGTAAGCAAGGGAGAGAGAGATTGAGAAAACACCTAAGGAAGGATAAGATGTATAGTCATTCCAACCTCAAAGCTAGGAGATTCACATCTACTACATAGAGGGGTCAATATCTAGGATTTTCCACCATATCACACTCCATATATTCCATTATAAGAGTAATAACATATAGACCACCCTTTTCAAGAACAAGGGCTAAATTTGCATTCCTTTTTAGGTCAAGGAGATAATAATTATTACAAGGCATTACCTATCTACCTACAAAGAATCTTCCACCTTTGCTAAGGAACTTACCCATTCTTATAAAAATCTTAATCATATGATCAACCCTTCCTTTTTTAAGGAATTCATCTTCAAACCACCAAGTTGCGAGAGAGATTGGGAAGCAGAGTGAAGAGCTTCACAAGATGTGCATTGGAGTAGCTCTATTACAAGGATCCTGACTCATGCATACTGGATGTAGAGAAGTAAACAAGCCTGAGGAGATTAGGGGCTCTTGTAGGGCAAAAACACTCAACTATAGCAAGGGAGCATAAAAGGCAAACTTGGAATGAAGTCCAAGGAACGCTTTTTATAGCTGAGGTTGCCTACTATCCAGTAGAGACACTTAAGATCAATTTCTAGCCATTAAATGTGTCGTGATAGATCTATTTTTTAGTTTTGTGTCACTCTAACAGCTAGAAAAACTTTTCTACACTTTACTATGCAGTGTTGTCGGCCGAGTTACCTTTTGAGAAAGTTGACCGATGACACTATATGACAAATCAAATTGCATTTTTCAGTCAAGTTTATCTAGGTCAAAAATCAGATGTTGACCGTAACTGATTTTGTTAGTGCATGGTGTCAATTAAGTTGCCACCAGGACAAACTCAGCCAACTGTGGGTATTGTCAAAATTCAGGTTGGTCCTCACCTGAGTTTCCACCAGGATGAACTCGGCTGACAAGCTAGTCCGTAATAACATGGAAAATGCCCAAGAAGTGATTTAATGTTTGAATCAAGTGCTCCAAATTTCCATTAAGATTAATTACAATTCATACATTCAATACAAATGGTTTACAACATGATTCTAATAGAGATACTATTTAATATTCAATAATTGCATCTACATTGAATTTAACTTGATTTCCATAAAACTAGGGTTTGCTAATTTCATCCTCTTCATGTACTAATACCTGATATTGATCTCAAATAGACATATTAGATACACATGAATGGAACAGTTAAGTCGTCATCAATAACAATGTATAATCGTTAGGTCAACAATCTTAGTTTCAAGTTTTTCTTCCAAAATAGTTCCTCACCACTATCCCCAATACCAGGTACATCTAAGAGTTTTCATGAAAGTTCAGAGAATCTTGCAGAACAACAAGTACAAAACTGGGGTGCATATATGAAACTGTGACATTCATTGTGTCCCTGGGTAGAAAGTGGAGAGAAGGGGGTGCAGAAGGAAGATTTGAATCTCTCCTCTATTTGACTTGAGATTGTGTTTATTTGTGCAAATAAATATATTGCAAAAAAAATCTTTATGCATTTTGACATCTTTTCTTTTTGGTGGTATGCTTGTATCACATAGGGAGGGGTATGAAAGAATCAGATAGATTAGGGAGGGGGTGTGACACCCTAAACTTGGAGTTTGGAATCTTTTGTGGCTTTTTATTTTTATTTTGATGGATGTTTGGTAAGAAGATGAAAGAAGAAGTGTAGAGGAGGGATCATATTAGCATGCAACTTGATTTACAATTCCATGCATCAAGTTGTTCTTCTAGTGCGATTTTTCTCAAATAGTGATCTGGTAAGGGAAAAAGTGGTGATTATATGACTTTGTTTTACTATTCAGTTAGATGAACAATGTGTTTGATTCCACTATGTTCTCAAATTCTTGCCATCTTTTTTAGAGAAACATGATGTTTGGGTTCCTAGGCCACATGGTGATATCTAGCCATTATTTTGTGTCACAAATTGGTCACTGTGAGGTGTTTGTTCAATTAAGGGAAGTTACATGATGATATAATGCACAAATGCAAGCAAATATTTGGATCTAAGCCCACTAGATAATATATGTGACTATTCAAAAAAGAAAAGTTTTAGAAAAATTAAGCTAAATGCAATCGTGATGCGATGATAAGATTATAAGTTACAAATATATAGGTGTGGGTAGAAGTTAGATTATGTGCCCCTCCACCCTAAACTTAGATATTTGCTTGTCCTCAAGTAAACACTTAATCCAATATGGAGGGGAAGAATCGTGTTGGTTGGACAATGAGTTGTGGTTGCATCTACTTAGTACAACTCATTCACTTATAATGAAAAATATTAAAACTTATGATCATGTCATGAGAAACACTAAATAACTAATGCAAAGTTGAATTTGAAATTGAAAAGTAGCTAGAAATTAAAGTAACACTCAAGTTCCCCCTGGAGAAGTGCCTTTGTTTAACATCGATGGCTCGACGTTTAAAGTTCAATCATGATTTGTAAGGGGGAAGAGATAGAGGTGTCGATTGTCCTACATATCATTTATTGTGAAGTAGAATTTAAGATGTTTGCCATTAAATTTAAACTTACTAGCATTTGGTGATTCAAGCCATAGGTGTGCACACTAACCAATTAGATTTGATTAGAAGTGCCCCACATGACTCAAAACACACACTTGGGATCTTTCACATTTATAAAGGGCCCTAAACCAACACAATCACACAAACCAAATAGTTCACCCACAAGCATGCATGATCGTATCGCAGTGTAGGTGATAGGAAAGTAAAGGGGTTGATCTATAGGTAGAGGGGGGGACTAAATCTAGGTTGAGGTAGCTAAGTTTCTAATGTGGAGAGTAGGGTTTTTAGGGTATAAAGGTTATTTTGGTTGATTATTCTAATGTTGCACGCAATTAAAGACAATAAGGAAACTAGACTATCAAGAACCTTAAATTATCCTAAACAAGTTAAGTCTAAGAAGAAAGGCAAGGCAATTAACTAAGCAAGGGCAAGAAACTACACTACACTAGCAATTAAGGATGTAGAGCAAATAATGACCTAGATTACAACTAACTAGCAAGAGCAAAACTAGAAAGCTCAAAAGAGAATTAACTACTCACGAAAAATCTAACTTGCAAGAACTTGACAATTAACTAAGAAGCAATTAAGATCAAACAACTACTTAGCATGAACAAGCTAAATTAAAAAGATGGGCTTTAGCAATGATAGAGATACGTGAGCCATTTGGGAATGATACTAACATTCCAATTGGGGAAAAGATAGAACAAGCAAGCTTAATCATTCATTCTAGAATACTTAAACCAAATAGCTAGTCAAATGATAAGAAATCACCCTACACCATTAGTTAGCCTAAGGTATAGGTGAGCTTGCACTAGAATTTGACTAATCTAGGTTTATATCATAGGATTTCTTAGTGTAATTGGGAGCTAAAGGTAGAATTAGGAAGTAGAGGTGAGGGTGTTTCACCCCATGTTACTCACCACCTAGCTTTAACAAACTCCAAGGAAATTGCACCAATCGATCCTACACTAGCTACTTAGATCCCACACCCAGGAATAGGAGAAGGACTATAGGTAAGGGAAGATGGGGTGCTAGATAGGGATCCATTAATTGGACCTAGGAGAAAATCCCAGGACAACCCCGCATAAGCTATCTTCTCCTAGACTTAGGTGGCTTCAAGCACACAAACACAAGCAATTCATATTTTTAGATACAAACCACAAGTAGAGACATGAGAAATGATAAGTAAATAGCAATCAATCATCATAGAATGAAATCATAGAGTTTACAACTTATCTTCCCCTAACATGGTATCAAAGTATCATTTTTTCCCCAAACAACCCACCACAAGGGGCATAGCTACACATCACTAAACAAAAGAGCAAAGAAAAGAGAAGAAAGAGGTAGAAATCCATGGAGCTCGTGGAAGACCCTCCTCCTTCACCTCCTAGCTACTATAGAATGTGGAACCTCATCCAAGATGGATGAATGGCATGGAAATATGGGGGATTATGGTGGAAAACCTAGAAAACTAGGGTTTTAGGTGGAAATGGAGTGGAAGTGGAAGGTGGGAGGTAGGTGAATGTCTTGAATGTAAGTAAGTGGCTAAGGAGGCTCTAGAGTATCTATAGGAATGCTAACCTTCATGTTGTGGCCGCCACTTATGTATATATAGTTGGTGGGAAAGCACTAGGTTAAGTGGAGGTAGAAGTGGAAATGCAGTGGAAAAATTGGGTAGGGCCAGGTGGTCACCACAGTCGTGGTGATGTACCATGACCGTAGAGGGGGTTGAGTGACACAGTTGTGGGGGATGATGCAGGCATAGTGGAGGTGTGATGTGAGGTGGAGGGAAATGCAAGGAGTATCTACGACCGTGGAAGGTGCCACGATCGTGGTGGAGGGAGGGTGCCATGGTCATCTTGATTTTCTTGCTTGTCTTGTCTTCATATCGCCATGGTCAGAGGGTTAACCACGAGCTAGGTGGCCTTCATGGGCCACGGTCGTGCTGATAGCCACGACCGTGGGCATTCATGTGTATTTTGAGCTTGGTTTCTGTTGGTTTTTGGGGCATTTGAGATTAATTTGCCACAGTCATGGCATGGGCCATGAGCGAGTTGCAGCTCATTGGTCATGGACGTGATGTCTTCATTAGTCACACCCATTTTTTTTTACCATGACCATCAGCATTTGTGTAAAAATTGGCTGAAGTTTCTATGACTTTTAGATATTAATTCACCACGACCGTGGTGGTTTCCCACGACCATTTTGGGGCTTCCTTCTGTTGACTTCAACTTCTTCATTTGACCTCCTTTTTCTTTAGACTTATACTTGTGCATCGAAGGAGAGCTTGGAGAAGAGTTAGGTCCAATCTTAGAGTACAAGGACCCAAAGATGCTCTTCATCTCTCGCCTGCATCAATGCATGCATAAGTTGTAACATACTGAAATCTCCTATGTACCTCTTTGTACTCTTTTCTATAAGCTTTGACCTTCATTTTCATTCCATTTGTCCTTGGTTTTGATTTAAAAGAAATTCAGAAGGTTATTGGTTAAATGTTTCCCATATATTCTTATTTTGAGGTTGCATGCACAAATGCCTTAGAATTAGACAATGGGCCTAAAGTGCAAATTCACATTAAGTAATAAAAAGAGTAAAATAATTCGTCCTAGAATCTTCTAGTGTTTCCTAGAATATAAGAAATAAGAAGAAAATCCGAATGTTATAAAAGAAAGAAGATAAATATAATAAGTAAAGGAAAAAAAATGTTCTAATTAATTTAATAAATATAAAGATAATGTCAACTTGTGAAGATAATTGCAAAATCGTGCTCCAAACCTTTTGGGAGACTTATGGGTGAAGTTACATTAATTTTAGATAATGTTATCACTCCTTTTGAGGGAGGAAAGAGAAAATGACATATTAATTATTTCACCTAATAAACTTTCTCAAAATGAAAAACTAACTCCATATTTGGATTCTACGCGTCGAAATAAGTCAGAATATAAATTTTCATAATTTTTGGGCAACGTTTGAGCCTCCAAAATAAGAAAGAGAAAAACATTTAAAATCTAATAGTTTTAATCGACTTTTGCTCAGGGATATTTCCCTGATCTAATGCGAGATCAGACGGTCCAGGTTGATTAGTGGACCCGTGTCCACCGATCCGATGACGCACGGTCGTCTTCTACCTTGAGTCGGATTAGGCAACAGATAGGATTTTTTCGCTTTCTTAAAATCGCCATAACTTGAGATTTACTCAACGATTTTCCTTGATTTTTGTTGCGTTGGATTCCTTGCGAGATTTCGCACAGGATTATCCCAAACTTTTCGAGCTTTGACGCGTATTTGGGAAACGCCCAAAGTAGCCTCCGGCCACTTCCCCTTGCTCCTACCCACATCCTAGTCTAAGGTTCCTTGCCTATAAATAACTCAACCCTTGTGATCGCCATCACCTTAGCAACCTGTTCGTACCTCCAATTTGGATTTTCATGGACGTTTTGACCCCCGACGAGCAGCCGAAGGTCCCTAGCTTGCGGCGCTTCTCCCTCTCTTTTCCGGCCACCTCGGTTCGAATCAAAGGTACCATTGAGTTCGTCTCGTCCTTCTCTTTCTTTCGACTATCTAAACGCAAGTTTTCGTCGAGTATAGTGATTTTGCCCAAATCGGCCGAGCAAGCCTGCTCGCGCACGACGAGGGTCAGCCGAGGTTGATGACGACGCGCAAATGACTATTTTGCCCCTCTGGTTTCTTCTCCTTTCGTTTTCTCGCCAAGGACATGACGGTCCTTTACCCCTGTTTAACCGCCGGGTCGCTCGACCGGTTGCGAGAGGCCCTGAGACGCGGGTCGCCGCTCTCAGTCGCCCGCGACCGCTCGATGCGGTTGGCTTTGCCTACGTGGCAAGCTGCCATTGGTCGGAGTAAAATAATTTTTATAAATTATTCCGTTGGTCAAAAATAATAAATAAATAGTGTTTTGAAATCAGGAAAATGAGATCTATTTAATAAAAATGTTTTTGAGATTTGGTTTTGAGTTTTTCGAAAAGGTGTTTTTAAAATCGATTTAATTAACTTTAAAATCCCTAAAATTAACCCTAAAAATCTATATTTCCAAAATATACAATATTATATGTTATTTTGATCAGGAAAACCTAACTAAGACGATTATGAGGTTTTTGAAGTCTGAATCGAGAGTTTGTGCAAAAAGTTAGTAAATTAGGGTTTTCAATCTTTTAAATGAATGCATGTAAATCTAATATATGAATATAATGATGTATTAGGAAGATTGGGTTTATAGCTCGTGTGAAGAGTTGAAAAAGGGAAACTTAGGACTCCTGTGGCCAAGGTATGTGTTTAGTATGAGTTTGATTGTGCATCTACCTATCAGTTGGGAAATACTTAATCCAATACCTAAATTTCTTCTATGAGGTTTAACTTGATCTAAATCCTTGATTTCTTGAAACCTAAATGTCTTATTTGCCTCAAAAATCAGATATAGTGTTCTCTTGTTTGGGTATTCATACCCCACTGCCATGATATATATTCTTTTGCTTAAATCTTGCCATAAATCTTTTGTTAGCATGAAATTAAATGTTCTATTTAAATTTTAAGTAGTGGTACTTATGTACAACCACCCATAGAGGGCATGTATAAAATCGCCCTAGGGGAATGTTTATTATTCTCCCCATTAAAAATTGTAGGTGATTTGGAAATATTTATAATTCTTCCCTCACCTAAGGTTAGAGGTCCGGTAGGTGCCTCAACCCTACTTAGTTAGATAGACATATTAATTAACATGCTAAACCCTTTATTTCTTTTTGTTAATGGCAAGTCCTCTTATGAAAACCTCATACTTTTTGATATCTTCTTACACAAAATATCTAGCCTAAATTTACTTGTTACAACTTTCTTTTCCTTTGATAGATTGTTAGTGTAACACATACTTTTCTTGTTTTCCCTCTTGCTGGGTGACTTCCCAACCACCCAGGTGTTGGAGCTGTACAAGGTGAAGGAAGGGCTTGAAGAAAGAATCCTTGCTGAGATCGTTTGCTTGACAAGAAGGATGGCTAGGTTGCTATAGCTAGATCCTCTATTCTATCTTATCTTTTCTTTTAGAAAGCAATGATGTAATAAACTATAAAGCCATTAGAAGGCTTGTTATTTCTTTCTTTCCGCTGCTATTGACATTTTATTATGTATCTGGAATCATGCTTATTTATTTGGAATATTATGCAATCATCCTCAAAGTCTAAAATTTCTGTTAAAAATTGTGGATGTTTGTATTTCCTTTAAATTTTAGTAGAGAGGTGATCTCGCCTCTTTACATAAGTACCTTGAAAACACACACAAAAGGATCTATAAGTGCATTTGAGAAGAAAGTTCACATCAAGAGAAATAACGTGCAATCTAACATGTTTAGATGTGATTATAATGCAAAAGGACACATGATGAAGCCCTAAAATAGGGTTGCATCAATATTATCACTCCAAATTATAATAGATCCATGAAGAAAGATGTGATTAATGATGAATGGACCCAACCATCAAGTCCTGAGATTTCTTGGAAAGTGTTAGAGACAAGAATTATGCAATACTACTTGATATCTAACCTTAAGATCTTTCCTCTTAAAGTATACATCATGCAACATCTTGATGCACTCCTTGTAAATGGTTGGGTCTCGTATGCTATCAGTCATAACTCTTCTAGTTCTTGCAGTTCAAGAAAAATATTTTCCTTTATTGCATAGATGTCAAAGTTGAGCTATTTGATGGTTCCACAAGTTTGTATTTAAGATCCACTAGCAAGTGACAAGACTTCCCATAAAATAAGAAAAATGGTGTAGTTCTAAGGGGAGTCTTGTAGGCAGTTCTGTATGCATAGAATGTGTCATTTAGCTTGGAGCCCAATCTTGTCTTGCCCTACTGACTATTATCTTGAGGATGGACTTGATTTGGCAGTTGAAAACCTCAACTTGACCACTCATCTTAGGGTGGTATGGAGTAGTCACATGGTGAGAGACACCATACTTGTGAATGAGTGCTTCAAAATTGCACTCAAGTAAGTCAGATCCTCCATTAGAAATGATAGTGCGGGTAACTCCAAAGTGTGGGAAGATAATGTCCTTTAAAAGCTTTATTATTGTCTTTGATTCACAAGAAACTATGGGGATGAATTCAACCCACATGGAAACATAATCAATTGCATCAAGGATGTAGAAGAAGACAAAATAAGAGGGGAATGGACCCATGTAGCCCGCACCTGACATGTCAAAGATCTGCACTTCTTGCCAAATATTGAGGGGCATATCACCCCTCTTACGAATATTGCCAGATCTTTGGAATTGGTCATGAGACTTGAAAAATCTATGTGTAACTTTGAAGATGCAAGTCCAGAAAGAACCTATTTAAGGACCTTGAATGTAGTCTTTTTTGAGCTCATGTAGCCCTCGGTTGGCCAGAATGACATTGTTTCAAAATGAGAACAACTTCCTCTTTGGAGATGCACTGATTCGTGAGCCCTTCTGAACATAATAGGAAAGCATAAGGTTCATTCCAAAAGTAATGTCAAATGTATGACACAAACATCTTCTTTTCATTTCTTGTGCAATTTAGACAAAGAACTTGCACATCTATGTAATTCACAAAATTAGCATACCATAGGGTAAATGTGGATACCTTCACTAGATGTTCATGAGGTAGGGAGTTATTTATGGGAACTATGTTACTATCTTGGGTGTGCAATTGGCTAAGATGACAAAGAACAACATTTTTAGTCCCCTTCTTGTCCTTGATTTCTAGATAAACTCTTGTTGTGATAAAATCCACCTAATCAATCAAGGGTTTGTGTCCTTCTTTGACATCAAATACTTTGTGGCAACATGATTGGTGTAGACAATCATTTGGGAGCCTTTTATATAGGAAAGAAAATTGTTGAGGGAATACATAATCTTAAGGAGATCCTTTTATGTGGTTGCATAATTCCTCTATGTATTGTCCAATGTCTTGCTATCATAGTAATGACATGATGGTTCTTTGAAATGTGTTGCCAAAAAATACCGCACCTACAACATAGTAACTAGCATGACACATGGTCTCTAAGGGAAGAGAACAATCTAGGCATGAAGGATTAGGGACAAAGATGAGAGCTTCCTTATGGATGTTGAAGCTCTTTATGCAATTGGAGTGAAAGATGAAGTCCACATCCATTAGGAGAAAATTCATAAGAGGCTTAGTGATCTTGTTGCAGTCACAAAATGATTCTCATATAGAATCTGACGTGTCCTAGGAGCGCCTGAAATTTCTTGACAATGGTTGGAGGGGTATCTTGTTGATCACTTGTATTTTGTATTGTTAACCTCAATGCTGATGGAGATAACATGATCTCCTAGAACAATGCCCACCTTCACCATGAAGTTTCTTTTTTCCCAATTTAGTACTAGATGTGCTTCTTCATAATGTTCCAAAACTAGGGGAAGATGGTGCATGCACACATTAAAAGAATCTCCATAGATTGAGAATTCATTCATGAATATTTCCATTGTTGTCTTAGTAAGGCCTGAAAAGATAGACGACATACAATACTGGAAGGTGGCAGGTGCATTGCATAATTTGAAGGGCATCCAGCAGAAGGCGTATATGCCAAAGGGACACATGAACTTAGTATTTTCTTAATCACTGGGGTAAATGAAAATTTGTTAGAAGCTACAGTACCCATCTAGGTAATAAAAGAACTCATGGTGTGCAAGTCTCTCTAGGACTTGATTAAGAAAGGGAAGTGGGAAACATCCCTTCCCAGTGGCATTGTTGAGCTTGCGATAATCAATGCATATGCACCACCAAATTATAGTGTGGGTGGGGATAAGCTCATTCTTCTCATTTTAAAACAATTGTAGCTAGTGCCTCTTTTATTTTGACACTGCTTGCACATAACTCGCCTAGGGTGAATTAGAGATGGGATAGGTGATTCCAAAAAGTAGTAGATTAATTACCTCCTTGCGCACAACCTCCTTTAGAATTGGGTTCCTATCAGGCTCAATGGAAGGTTATAGTTATCAACTATATCGATTCTATGCATAAAAAGGATTGGTTTAGGCTAACGCCTTCTTCCTTTTCTTGAGTTTACTCAAAAACATGTCCTCTTGGTCAACAATAAAATTTGCATTGATGTTACCGGGAAAGTTTTCTTTCTCATCCAGGAAGACATGTTTAATACACTCAGTTAAAGTCTTCATCTCTGGTGCAGTAGGTTCCTTGTATTCTTCTTCATTTATTGATAGGGGCTTTATCTCTTCAAAATAAGCTTCAGAGGCATCCTCGGTAGTATCTAAGTGGATAAGAAATTTCTCCACTCGTTGATCATTGAACCCATGAGAATCAGGGTTGATGAGTGTGTTTCAAAAGGGTCGTCAGAAGCACGAGTCTCCTTCCACAACCATGCCTTCTTGTCTATGAAGTCGAGGAGGAAACATCTTTTCTTGAAAACAGGAGACCTTGAAGTCAAGTGTATCGGTCCAAAGTCTTGACATTAAGATGCCATCTTTAATGTTGATCGAGACTCTGGAGGTTGTAGGAAACCGGTGCCCAAACATGAGAGGATATCAAAGATCCTTCTTGATGCCCATGATGACAAAATCATAAGGTCAATAGGATTTGGGACTGACTCTCACCGGAATGGATTCCATGATCCCCGTAGGAGTTGTCATGGAAGAGTCAAAAAGTTGGATCAGCATGCCTGTGGGGGGATGTGAGAACCCATTACACTAAATGAGATAACTCAAAACATAAAACACAATCAATCACCAATTAACCACATACCCAAAAATATAGGTAAATTGAAACTGATTTCAACATCAACACCCACTCAAAAACATTTACATAAGAGCCCAATATCTTTCTTGTATCCATACTATGCCAAGAATTTGATACAAATTGTTCTATCATCTTATCTACAACATATCTACATAGGAGAGAAGTATTTGTATATGCCACACAACAAACATTAACATGCTAACAAAATTCTGATTCGTTTGAAACACCATTTACAAACTTTTCCTGCCCGAACTTGAGAGTACATGGATGACTCTAGGACACACTAGACATCTAATTAATTTTCTCAAAGATTCATTACTATAGCTCCTCTTTGCTTCCACATGTTTGTTTTCATCACTTCTGATTACCTAAAAAAATGTGACGAACCACAAGGGTGAGACCCATGTCCCAGCAAAAGATATAACCTCCAACAACGCTTATTGATTACAACAATTTAAATAGTAGATAACCAAGCAGTTGGAGTATTTAATAATCAATTGAACATATTGAACAGTTTAAGTATGCTAAATAGATTAAGAAAATAATCTTAGCAACAAGTATGATCATCAATGCATATATAGGTAACAAATAAATCCATATCTCTGGATAGATATCTACTCAAATATCATCAAATTGCATCTAATAACAATCATTTTCATTAATTACTATCATCATATTCCTTGATAACAACACAAGAAATCTAGTAGCATAAGCTTCCATGACATCATGAATATGTCTAGTAACATAACATAGTTATCAATATTGGCATCTCAAATAAAGGGAACAGATCTATATCATAAGTAGAACTAACATCATAACACAATGAACTACATAGGTATGATTAGCAGTTTAAGCATTTCTAATTACATAGGCATGGCTAGAAGCAACATCTTAACCATCAGTGTTAGTATATTTGACAACATGAGCATGTTTACAACATGAGCATAACTACAACATAAGAATATATATTATCTCTTGTTGTACTATACATGATCTCAGTGAAAAGAAAGCAAACAAGGGTTTTCATACAATATGAAGCATTGTGTATAATGCTAAATAGATATGCTACAAGGCTTTCTTACAGATTTTATTATGCCCTGAGGAAATTGAGGATACCACTCAAAATCCAACTGACCACTGCTAAGTCAAAATTAGTGTCATACAAGATCTAGGAAGTGTAACATCCCTGACCTGGGTTATGCTTTAACCCTAGTTGTTTTGATTAAGAAAGATGATTGTATGCTTAATCTTATCTTGTGAAAAGTAATTAGGGCTCAAGAGGAACTTATATTTCAATTTTAGTCCTTTTTGAATAATGTTGAAATAATGTTTTGCTTGATTTGGACTAAAATGCAAATTACCCAAGTTGAGGGGTTAAATTGCAAATTGTGCATGATAATATGTCCCTCATGTTTTTAAGAATCATGAGAATGAAGATGATGCAGAGGTATGGCTTGTGGTAGCCTGAGTACCAAGAAAGAGATGATAAAGCAATGTTTGTGCATTAAACCTAGTTTTGGTATAATGTGCAATTTACCCAAAACCTAGGGTTCAATATGCAAATTACCACTTCAATAACGTCCCTAATGTTTCTTGGCATCATTTAGAGAAAAGAAAATGAGAGGGGCACCTCATTTGAATTAAGTTGGAGGAGAGAGAATCTTGATATTAAAATAATCAAGATTTAATCCTAATTGAAACTCTAATTCAATTTAGTGCAAAAATAAATATATTAATTGAAGGACCTTCAACCAAAAACGACATGGTTTAACTTTTTCAAGTGTGAACACCTTTGTTCCTTTGCTAGGCCACGAAAATATCCAAGGGAATGGATAACTCACTCACATTATTATAAGAAAAAGAAATATCCACTCACATATGGATATTAGTATAATATGATTTGAGGTGCTTAATTTGCTTTTCTTTAAATCATATATAATTGAGAGGAATAATAGGAAAACAAGATGGCTTCGTGGCCAAGGAGTTGAGGGGGAAGAGGCGGCACCATTTTTGGGATTAAATGAATTTTTATAAGGCACTTTCTCTCTCATGGAATTTCTTATAAAAGTACCCTTTACAAGCCAAATGAAAGGCTTTTTCATTTTCACTTCTTCTCCTTGCTTGGGAAACGACCAAAGAAGCTTTGGAGGAGAAGGAGGACGACCCCCTACCTGTTGGTAAGCTTCTTGACCTCCTTTCACCTTGAATCCATGGTGAAAATCGAAAATCAATGCATGAATCCTTCATAACTCGATCCCCTCTTCAATTCTAACCAATTCTTTTCACTCAAAGCTTGAGGAAGACCCTTGGAATAGTGAAAGGAGTTGCATCCACTATTGTTTCCGTGAGCTAGGAGCTTTGAAGCTCAATTGGAGGCAGGTTTTATAACTTGAACCCTTAATTTTATTATTGCAATCAATTCCTTATCAATTGGTGATCATTTCTATATTTTCAAAATTTAGTTTGGTTGATTGATGCAATCTCCATGGAAATCACATAAGATTTCGTGAGTTGGGAGCTTGATGATGATGACATCATCATAAGCACACACCTCTCCAAATATCTAGGGCAAACGGTTTCAATGTTTGAGTCCAAACAGTTTCACCAAACCGTTTGGTGGTTTGGGTTCCAAACCGTTTGGAATGGTTGACCATTTGAAGATATATTCTGTGGTACTTGGATCTTGATCCAATGGTTTCAATTGGTTTGATCTTGAAGGTTTCAATTGTGAATGATTCCTTAATTGTAAACCCTAATCGACTAAGTGCTGAATTTCCAATTGATTAAGTTGATGCTTTAGGTTGATTGACCCAAACGGTTTCAAAACCATTTGGGAATCACCCAAACGGTCTCAAGACCGTTTGAGGGTCACCCAAGACCATTTGGAGGTCTAGGGTTGACCATGGTAGGGTATTTGATGATCCAAAGATACCAAATTGAAATACAATCAATTGTTGATTTGATGATCATTCCAATGATCCAAACCCTAATTGGATGACATGAATTTTGATGTTTGAATGGGAAAATGGTCTCAAGACCATTTGGAGATCACCCAAATGGTCTCAAGACCGTTTGGAGGTCATTCAAGACCGTTTGAGGTCAGGTCATATCATATAATGACGATGGTTCATTGATTTCAATTGAATTGGTTCCACAATGCCAACCATTGATGGTTCCTCAGTTTCGAAACCCTAAGAGATGGTTTCTTGATTATCAACCCTAGTTCAATTGGGTTAAAAACCCTAAATTGAAGGTCTAATTGAATGGTGATTCAGTGGTTCAATTGATGAATACTTTAGTGGTTCAATTGATAATTGGTTCATGGATTGAAACCTTGAATCGATTAAGTGTTGAAGTACCTTTTTGGTCCATGTAGTTTTGAGAAGGTTTGGACCAAACGGTCTCAAGACCGTTTGGGTCCAAATGGTCTCAAGACCGTTTGAGTCCAAATGGTCTCAAGACCGTTTGGGACCAAACGACCTCAAACTGTTTGGAGACTCAAGTTCATGCAGTTTCAAGATGTGTTGTCTAAACAGTTTCAAGAACCAACTTTGCTAAACGGTTTCAAACCATTTGAACTTAGTGACCAAGACCGTTTGAGGTCTAAGTGACCAAGACCTTTTGAGGTCCAAATTGGTTAAACCATTTGGACACCTTATATGATCAAAGGTCAATTAGCTATTTGGTTCTTAATGATGTAGACCAATGATGATTATGAAGGTTAACCCTAACTATGTGTACTTAAGTGAAGAGTTAACCATAGATCAATCTTGGAGTAATTAACATCCTAGAGAGGGTGAGAGGGAGAGTGAATGGGAGAGATGATTTCTTACTTAATAAGCCCTAATTCTCTCATTATGAATAAATGTGTAATCAGGGTTTGATCCATAATATGAGATCATGAAATCTTCATTGAAAATATTGATGTACCTTGACCCTAAATTAGGGCAAGGCTATGTGAAACCCTAATTTAGGGCTAAGCTCAGTGAAAACATAATCCAGGGTGATGATGTAACACTAACTTAGTGTAACAATGAAAGAAAACCCTAATTTAATAGGAATTGTACATCCTAACCCTAATTTGGGTATGAGGTAAGGGAAACCTTACTTGGGTGTGGATGGTAAACCTTAATCCCTAAAATGGGGTAAGGAGCATGAAACCCTAATATAGGGAAGTGCTACTAATTCTATGTGAAGACCTATCACTGGGTGATGTGTTGTGAAATCCTAATTTCACATAATACTAGGTGAAACCCTGATATAGAAGGATGATTATCTAGAACTCTATGGAAGAGCAATACTATGTGAAATCCATAAGTATATGGAATATGCTATGTGAATCCTCAAATTATAAATATGGAGAATACTATTCCTAATAATGGAATAGTAATTAATGTTTTGACAAATGTAACACCTAGAGAGGTTGATGATGGATATCCTTATATTAATAGTTCCTAAACTCAAGGATGAGTCCATAGTAGTGGCAATGGTTGTATAATCTAAGTGAGTGACTAATGACCAATACATTACATGATAAATGTGATGAACCGGTGCATAAAGTATTAGGATGGGGAATACCCTAATACAAGCTAAGTGGATGAACTCAAGTAAGATAGAGGTGTTGAGGAAAGTGATACATCAAGATATGATAGATATCACATCCAACACCCCAATACTAGTATACCTTCATGTGTTGTAAGTTCAATATAATTGGATAAATGATACATGAGATGTGTCATGTCAATGGTTACATTGAGATGTAATGCACCCTGTTGAATGTAGGCTAACATGCCTTATGAAAAGGTTAAATTCAAACCTATAAACTATGATGTAATCATATTCTGGCAAAGATGAGAGAGAAACTCTTATTGTGTGTTGATAATTCATTTAATGGTGAATGATGAGAATAAATGAGTATGATTGAATACTTATGTTATCCATATTGATTCATTGATATGTGAACCCTAATACAGGGTAATGCTATGTGAAACCCTAATACAAGTTAATGCTATGTGAACCCTAATACAGGGTAATGTTATGTGAAACCCTAATACAAGTTAATGCTATGTGAACCCTAATACACGGTAATGCTATGTGAAACCCTAATACAAGTCAATGCTATGTGAACTGTAACATCCCTGACCTGGGTTATGAGTCAACCCTAGGTGTTTTTCCTAAATATGTAATTAAATCTTTGTGATTAACTCTGAGCATGTGATTAAGTTTCTCATAAACGTATATTTCAGTATTTGCTCCTTTTTATTTAAAGTTGTAGCATTGTTTTGATATACAGGAACCTATGTGCAATTTACCCAGTTAAAAGGGTTAGCTTGCAATTTGCACATGTTGAGATGTTCCTCTGATATTGAGACATCATGAGAATCTTTTTGGTAAAGTTTGAGGGATTTCCCAAGCTAGGGCACCAAGGTGCAGCTGTGGAAGCAATCCCGGTGCTTGAAACCCTAGTTTGGGGTAAAATGCAATTTACCCAAATTAAGGGATACAAATTGTGAAATATGTCATCTAATGTATCTTTTTAGACTCTTGCCATCATTAAGAGAAGAAATGATGAGGGATTCACCTCAATTGAATTATCAAGTTATGAGATATGCCTTGTGATTGAATAATCAGGGTATATGTGCAATATTTCTTTATGTATGTACCTCATTATTAGCTTGCTCTCCTTTACCTTCTTTTCCTAAGACCTTAAGAGAAGGTTTGTCCTTATAATAAAGAGGAAGGGATGATCAAGTAAAGAAGGAGGGACCTAGTTGGAATTATGGACAACTTATGAACTAATGTTGAAAATCCTACCCCATGTATATAAGCTCTCCTTCCCTTAGTTGCAAGGGAACTTACCCTTCGTTCCCTTACTGTTTCATTTCACCAAAGACGACCAAGGACTGCCTTGGAGCTAAGGAGGACGACCAAGGGTGCAAGGTAGGTTTAAACCCCTCTTCTTGCCTAATTCCATGGTTAGAACTCGAATTCAAGGTCATCTTCATGGCTGACTCTTGAAACCCTACCTTTCTAGCCGTATCTTTTCATCCTTCCTTGGAGTTTTCACCTTGGCCAACCTGTAAGAACTCAAGGACGCCATTAGAGCTTGGAGCTTGAAAGCTTGGAGCTCAAGAAGCAAGCTTTAGGCGGGTTTTATAACTCTAAACCCATGCTTTACTATGTGCATCTTTATATGCGTTTTGATGATAGCTCTTAGTGTTTCCCTACTTTTCCCTGCTATTTTGCAAGCAAATCCATGGGATATTCATACTGTTCTTGAGCTAGGAGATGAAGGCGTTATTTCCAAGAAAAACCCACCGCTTTTCACTTCCTTAAACGGTCTCAAAAGTTTGCTCTCTCGGTCTCAAGACCGCGAGGTGAGCAAACGGTCTCGAGACCGCGACAGGGAAAACGGTCTCCAAGACCGTTTGGCCCCGTTGACCGAGCGTGGACCGTATAATAAATCTGTTCCTAATTATATAGGATAATTACCCTCAACATTTGGGAGGCTAACTCCAAGGGAATCGTGAGATATGACCTTTTTAAGTAACAACTTTATTTGAATTTATTCCTGATTTTCAAACGGTCTGAAATTGCCTTTTTGGGCAAACGGTCTCAATACCGTGTAAGGTCGTTGACTAAGCGTTGACCGTATGAGATTACTGTTCAAAATAATGTTAATTAACAACTCACCAAGTCTGATGGTCTAATTCCAAACGGGCTAAGAGTTGAAGGGTGAATACTAGGGCTAACCCTAGATGAAATCAGTACCGAAATTATGGTGACCTAATTAGGGTTTTTAGGGTTGATTGACCTAAACGGTCTCAAGACCATTTGGGGATCATCCAAACGGTCTCAAGACCGCTAGGGCAATCAAAAAAGACCGTTTGGAGGTCTGGGGTTAAGTAATTTGACCAATTGAGGACCTAATTGCAAATAAGTTGTCAATTTAACCAAAATTCTATTTGTGGATCAATCATGGTTCAACCCCTATCAAATCACCTTGGACTTTGATGAAATCTTGGGAAAACGGTCTCAAAACCATGTGGGGTCCACCCACATGACCTCAAGACCGTTTGGGCCCAATTGGAGATCAATTGAAAGGTTCAACCTTGTGTTGAGTCACATTGTTGAGTGTTGATGGGTGAACATTGATAGACCCTAATTGAATCGACTTCAACCCTAATTGGTCAACCAATAAGGGTCAATTTAATGACCAAGTGGTCAAGCATAATCTAAGTTAACCCAATCCATAAGTGTTCAACATGGCTCTGACCTTTTGAGGGCTTCAACATGAGTTGACATTATTGGTTGTATCTTTGAATCTTGTTGATGGTCCAAGCGGTTGAGACCATGTGAGCTCGCGGTCTCAAGGTCGTGAGGAGGCTCGCGGTCTCAAGGTCGTGAGAGGGCTCACGGTCTCAAGACCGTGAGGGGGCTCACGGTCTCAAGACTGCGAGGGTCCTCGCGGTCCTGAGGTCAAAGTGGGCAAACGGTCAACATCTCTTCGCGGTCTCAACTTCAATTCGATCTTCGCGGTCTTGAACCACTTGAAGGGCTTCACGGTCTTGAACCACTTGAAGGGCCTCGCGGTCTTGAAGCCTAAGGAGGCTCGCGGTCTTGAAGCCTAAGGAGGCTCGCGGTCTTGAAGATAGAAGAGGGCTCACGGTCTTGGAAAGTCAAAGTGGGCAAACGGTCAACACTTTCAAACGATCTCAATTCGATTGAAGGTTGATAATTGAAATCAATCAATGTGATTCAAGGTTGACTTCATTCAATCAATTGATGATATAAATGGTCCAATGTTGCCCTAATTCAACCCTAATGAAAACCTAGGATATTAAGGGGTCAATAGACTAAGGTTTTGACCATAATGATGATCAATGTGGTGAATTACCAAAATACCCCTAAAGGGTAAATTGAGTAATACCTTGATCAGATCGAACCTTAATCATATGATGATGATGTTTTAGCCATGTTAGCCTATGATGACTTAATCCGACCTGATCTAGGGTGATGTTGACATCACCTAACCTTATGATGAGAGAGAAAGTACTTCTAGAGAGAGAAAGTACTTCTAGAGAGAGAAAGTACCCTTTTTAAGTGGAAACTCAATTAAAGCATCTCCAATGCACAGGAATGAGCATAATTAGGGTATGATCCACCTGTGTGAGATCATAGAAACCCTAATTATGATAAATGATGAACCTTTAACTAATCTAAGAGCATCAATGAAGATGTTACTCATACATGATGATGTTATGAGTTCAATTCACCTTAATGTGAATAGTAAACCCTAATTCAAGGGTGATGACATGTAATGTGAATAGTAAAACCTAATTCAAGGGTAATGGCATGCTTTTGAATATTAAACTCTATTTGATAAGAATTAGAGATTTAAACTCTTATGACAAGAGTAGGAAGGATATTCCTCATTTTTGTATTACCTTTATCAGTTGTATTAACCATGCAGGTTCTGATATGAAGGTAATCATATCCAGGTATGGATGATGATGTTATATTCATTAAAGGCATGTTGTTAGCCTTATGAATAAGTAAAGTAATCTGATGTCTTGTCAGTGGCATCCTATACTGATAATGGGCTGTGAGAGCCATGAATACCATCAAAGTCATGCCTTAGAGATGACTTGTGATGAGGATAATGAGAAATGATGACTGATATGAGTTAGGCCTGTTACATTTAGTATTCTTCTTTTATAACTGCTATGCTACTGTTATTGTTTGAAGAACAATGTATGCTGTTAAAGAATACTGAATGTACCTAACTAATCAAGTATAATGTAGAGCCCTGATCATAGATCCATCATTGTCAGAGATTAAGTGATGGTGAAACAGGTTTTCCTCAGGGAACTCCTGGAGCACATACTTTTGAGTATGTGGGGTACATGGATGTGTAGAACCTTACATCCTAGTGTAGGAAAGTGATGTAGATGTAGAATCCATCCATCCTTCACTATATTTTCATACCGTATCAGTGGTAGGTAAACATGAAACCTCCTGATGACGAAGAAAGCATAGATATCCGTATCAGTGGTAGGTAAATATGAAACCTCCTGATGACGAAGAGAGTACAGAACGCCACTGTGACTCTAAAATAGCGAAGGACCAGTTTACCATGGTGAGCTATAGTAGTAGAGACACGAGATGTCCTACAAGTGATCCTCTTACTGACGGAGGAAGGTGAAGGTCATGAGAATCCGGCTCTCTTAATGACCTATGTATGATACTGATGCGGCTTCTCAGCGATCAGTTGGAGTATGAGTGGTAAGCCTCATCTCCACAGGGCATAATGTTGTTTGTAAAACATAATCAACCATGTAGTATAACTTGTTAGAGATGACTCCAAGTTAGTTGATTGATGTTACCTTACAATAATGTTTATATTCTCCACATCTCCTAAATTATAGAGATCTTGTTATACCTGCAACTGTTACAGAATGCTTTGAAGGCTTTACTGTTTAATATATTCTTTGATGTTATAATAAAGCTTCTGGCGAAGAGTTATAACTCTCGTTGGGACAATTATGTATAATTGTCTCACCCCGTAGGCTTCAACTTTTTAGGTGGACGTCGGAGACGAAGGAACCAGCCTACAGGTGATCAGTCTCAGCAGCAGCATCAGGGGCAGCAGTAATCTCAGGTGGAGATTGTCCTGCCATATGGTGTAGTTAGAGTCAGTCCTATGTGTCCTCTGTACTCTCAGGTCTTGGAGTCTTTTGTATAGTGATCTTGAGATTTTGTATCTTGATGTATATAATTACTCGAGAAGTAATTATCCTGAGATGTAAATAGTTTACCTCACTTTATGAAAGAAGCTTTTATGGATTCAAGCTCTTGTCACAAAAAGTTTTAATTTCCCGTGATTTTTGTCTTCCGCTGATTACCTATTCGCTTCCGCTAAGTTTTAATCGTGTTTATGTCATGGTTTGGAGATCAGAGCCCACATGAACCCTAATACATGGTAATGCTATGTGAAACCCTAATACAAGTTAATGCTATGTGAACCCTAATACATGTTAATGCTATGTGAAACCCTAATACAGGGTGATGCTATGTGAAGTTCTAACATAGAGTAATCCTATGAGAAGCTCAAATACAGACTGATGGGTTATGAATGTAATAAGATAACCCTTGTATTGCATGGTACTGATATGTAATTGTATCATGATTACTAATCATGCAGATATGTTGAGAAGATGAGCATAGCCAGGTATGGGCCATGATGTTCTGTATATTGAAAATGTTCTAAAGGCCTTATAAGCCTTCATATGCTTTGTTTCTTAGTGAGAGGTAACCTAGAATTAATGAGTCTGTGTGCCATATGATGTTCTAAGTATTAAGATTGCTTATGAGCTTCATAAGCCATAATATGCCTTGTTTCCTATTAAGGGGTGATAAGAGGTGATATGAACTTTGTGAACTATGTGTAATGCTTAGTGTAGCAAGAATTATAATGTCCTTCGTCAGATGACCTGAAGGTATGAAGTTACCCAATAAGTGGTAACAAGTGCTCTATGATGAGATAAGAGTTCAAATACCCAGATTATATAATCATGATGATGAACTTGTTAAGAAGTGGAAATGTACTTCATGAGTTGAGGGATTAAGATTCCAATACTTTGTGAAAAGAGTATGGCTACAGGCCATGACTCCACAATGATAATGCCAGGCATTAGATATATGATCTAAGACTGATGAGAATTAATGTTGAGGTGATGATTCTGTAGTGAATAAATGTTTACATGTTCTTCACATTCTTTAATAGATAAGTGACACATTGCTCTCTCAAGTTATAGCTTCAATTCTTTAATGATAATAATGTTCTAATCTGTTAGACATTGAATTAACTTCTGTCAAACAAATATGATTCCTCTATTCATATTTATCTTCTTAAGCTGTAATAAGAATGTTACTGGCGGAGAGTTATATCTCTCGTTGGGGCAATTTACAATTGTCTCACCCCCGTGGGAACTACACTTTTAGGTGGACGCAGACGAGGAGGCAGGAATCCTTCAGTAGGAGAAGGACAGCAGCAGCAGCAACAGGGATAGCAGTGAAGTCTCAGGTGGAGACACTGGATATTATGCCTTGTATAGATGTATATAGAGTCCTATGTGTCGTCTCTGTACTCTCAGGTCCTCGTAATAGTAGTTAGTGCTTTTGAGATATTGGCTCAGTGCCTCGAGATTTTCATACTTCCTGTGTTTGGTTTGCCAGAGCAGTTGATGCTTGTAATTCTCAGAAAGAAAGGATACAAAACTTGTACCTTTAAACTAGAATGTAAATGTGTTACTTTGGTTCTATGTGAGAAAGTTTTCCTTTGATGGATCTCTCAGTAAAAAGGTTTTAATTTTTAGTGATTTTTGGTAATCTGTTACTTAGTGAACGCTTCCGCATTAGTTAATTATGTTTTTATGAGTTGTATGCCACAGGAAGAGCCGGACTCCTAAGATCTTCTCTGTCCCTGGTTAGTACGGGTCCGCCACAGTGACACATAAGGTCAAGATGCTATAGCCTAGTTTGTCCTTCGCACAAGTCACGACACTAGTGAAAGGAGATGGGCACGCGTACCCTACCATCCGAGGTACAACTACAGTTGTCCTCAATCACATCAGATGTATGAGGCATGACCATAGCCATCCTCCACAACCTACATTGTGGATGACAAGGATATATCCTCAACTTGCCACTGCCACATACTCAATAGTATGTGCTCTGATTTTCCCTCCTTTTCACAATATTATAGGGTATCAACCCTTATCAACACAAGAGAATTACACCTCATTCAGGGCTCAAAAATGCCCAAAGGTCATTAAGACCATCATACCATCACATGATATAAATAATTTTCACAATATCACAGGGTATCAACCCTTATCAACACAAGAGGTTTTACACTGCATTCATGGGCTCAACCATGCCCAAAGTTCATTAAGACCATCATACTATTCCCTGCAAGATCATCATTATCTTTGCATGCCTTATAACAAGGCTCAACAACATCACTTACATATAATGCACCGGATCAACACAATCTTGCATTAATGAGCTAGGAGATATTCATAAACAATCATAGAATGGTTATACTAACATTAAGAACATTCCTTTGTTACATTAACATGCAAGGAATCGAGATATGATTAACCCTCATCATATTCCTCATGCACATTTTTAGCAAAAGAAAGTATCAACCATGTGTCTATGATAACCACCGATTAACATATTAAGTTTATAATCATATTAAGGAGCTTATTTCACCATCATTCCATCATATAAGAATGTTAAATATGAATACTTATCTTTATCTATTTGCATTAGAGTTAGGTTCAACAAGATAAATTATATTAATGTTACTAATCAGCAATCATACCCAAACCATAACTCACGACATCCATTGGATCATGGATGCATAAGGTGAAGCATCACCATCACATTCCATACTATTCTCAAGTATGAATCCACATATAAATCAAGGTGCAACACGATCAGGTTATAGCGTACTAAGGTTTCAGCAACAGTAACATATTACTCTATGATTGTATTAGTTATTCAAGGACTATTCATACCCAATTATCATCATTTAGTTATATTAAAGCTAGGTATAACAAGATATACCTCATTAGGGATACCCATTAATTCATTATGGGCAAGGGTAAGACTACATGTTTAATTCATTGAACCATCAAATTCTCATCATTAGAATCATAACATTACACTACATACTTCACCCAAAACAATGGGAATATTCAGGCATCAACTTCTAACCATGAAATATTGAAAAGGTAAAACCATTGGTCATTTACATAAGTAAACATGTTGAACAAACCACCTATGAAGTCATTGAGTTGTTCTCTAGAAAGAGTCACCATCTAACCTTAGACAACCCTTCATTAACAACATAAAAAGTTCCATTAAGAGTAGGGTATAACCCACAAGCGATTGTTTATTTAAAATAAGTCGTTAGTAAATGATCTTCTTAAGTTGATCTTATACAGGAAACCATTTAAATCACTTTATTAGGACCAACATGTTATATTTAGGCATCATTCCAATTTATTGGATGAAGAAACATTAGATCTTAACCATTAGGTCAAGTTCATATATTAAAACCATCAATTGGAGTATAGGTCTGATCATTGCATCAAATGACCCAAGAAACCATTGGTTTAAGGATTAATTGATGTTACAACTACATGATTAACTCACCATAGGTTGTGGAGACATGATCCACCATTAGTAGTGACCATTAAGTCACCATAGGTTGTTATATCAGCACTATATTCATTTATCACCATCAAATATCAAACTAATATCACCATTGATTGATAGCATCATTAGGGAACTTAGTTATTAATCACTAGGCTCCTAATTAGGCCAACACCTGACCTAAGGGGTGAACGTCAGTTGTAACCCTTGGTCACCATTATCAGTTTTCATGAAGGCAACACCATTGGTTGTTGCAATGGGACCACCATCGAGTCATGGGTTTATAGAATAAATCAGCTTTAAACCCTAAAGTTGACCATTGGTGGTTAGGTGATTAGCACCATAGGTTGTCAAAACAACCTGATCCAATTCATATTATACCTTAGGAATAATGTACACATGATCACAGGTTCATCTAGAACTAAAATAAGAATAGGGAACATTATAAAAATTGAAATCCAAGTCAAGCATAGCTTCATAGTGCATGGATCATCATTTAAAAGCAAAAACATGAGCTAGTAAGCTTATGGTAAGAAATAAACGTGGAGAAAGTTATAAAAATTGCCTCTAATTAGAAGATAAACTCCCAAACAAAAGAAAACATGAGCAGGAAGGGTAGAAAATCCAAGCATAAGTTGTGAACTCGTCCATGTAGCACCTTTCTTCATCAAATGAGCAAACCCTAAGCATAAGGAGCAAGAAAGTAGGGTTTTAGAGATTTAGAGCAATTTCTCCCATGGAAAAACAAGGATCCGACCTGGAGAAAGGTAGGAGGAAGGATAAAAAAGAAATAAATAGAGGAAAGAAGGGGATTCTTACTCTTTTAGGTCAAGATCACTAGAAGTAAGCTTTTTAAACCCTAAAAGGAAGTCAATTGCAACCCTAGATTCTTTTTCCAAGAAGATCCCCTCTTTCTTCTTCCTTGGATAGGGAATTGCAAAAGCATAGAGGGAGGATGAGGCTTGTACAAGGAGGGAAGTGGTGGAGACAAAATGGCTCGTTTGTGTGCTTAGGGATAAGTGTATGAAACTTTAAGATAAAGAAAAAGAAAAAGTTGAAGTTCTAGTGTTACACCCCGATCTCACAATTTCCACTAATTATGAGATTAGGACATAAATTGAGGATTTAAAGTAATACAAAGATCACCCTTAACTTTTTCCTCTCTTTCAAAACTCTTTGTTTTCTCACATTGAACCACATAAACCAACTTTACAAGGGAATCTAAACATTGATTTCTCTAATCTGATTTCAATAGTAAAAATGCATGTATGAACATTCATTATGTTCCTCATACTTTTAATCACATAAGACTTGCTGATTCGTACATATTGCTAAAAGAGGAATAATGTTATACATCATCATTTACAACTCTCTCTTATTTCTTTACAAGGACCTAGAGTGACAAGGACCAACTGAACTTAACTATACTCAGACTTAACTCTTTTGGCAGATCTACTCTGATGCAATGATATCTTCTTCAAGTCCATGTGATTTCCCTAAAAATTATGAGTAGAAGGGTGAGCCTACTCGCTCAGTGAACGAGTACTTCAAAGAAATAGTCTAAAGCACTAATATAATTACAGATATACTTTTGAGCAATTGATATCAATTATAACAGTAGTAAGCTTTAAAGAGTCTAATATTTGACAATCATAAATATGGCAGGATACTCTAAATATCTATAAGAGTGAATCAATATGCAAAATGCTTGATTTATCATAAAGAGAACTAATAATTCAGAAACATACAAAGAATAATTGAATAACTGTACACACTTGTGTGACCTCTCATTCATTTTATTATGCCCTGATCATATGCAGTGTACTCTACATATGAAGACTCGTAGTGTACTACGATCACACCATACAAGACTTAGCAGACACACCCGAGAAATGCTAAGTCTGACTACTCTCCTGGTCTGCAATAGGGAAATGACTCTCTGGCCTAAACCAAACTCCTCTAACCTGAGCACACAAGCGGAGAGTCAAGCCACCTCTTGGATTTTCTGTAGTCTAGTGCCACCAGGACTTCTAGTTGATGTTGGACATTGCAAACTATAATTTAAGGAGACTTCCACTAGGGATTTGTCCCCTGTGCCACCTGATAGCATGTTCCGACCCCCGTATACTAGACGTTTCCAGGGTTAGGTCATTTCACCCCTAAGGCGCAAACCTCACATAGGGGTTCTACGGTGTTCAGGGCTCCTAAGTCTATTATTTTATTATTCCTAGAAAGCTCTTTTCTACAGTGTACCCTTCTCTTACTTATACTTGACTCTGGTATCTCTATGGTGTCACGTCTACTTATTTGAAGTTATAATACAACATATATATCATTCTAAACTTAGCAGAGCAGTGTATTCAAAAACTCTAATATACTGAGTAATCAACATACTATACATGCAGGTAGACTAAAATTCTTAAATAAACAGATTACATGTCCACTTGGCACATACACACTAGAATCATGCAATTTATCATCTTATTATACTGATAAGAGTTAATTACTTGGCATATGAGTAATCGTCAATAGCACCTACAACTTATTTGAAATTTCTCAAAGAATGTGCATATTAACCCAAATCTTGAGTTGTGCATCTCATCACTCAATTAAGAGTTAATTACTTATCATGACAAGAATTATTAATACTAACTGAGAACATTCATATCACAATACTTGATTCATTGAACACCTTACCCTTAGGATTTCATTTAATCACAACAAATGCTACAAAGAAAGGTGTAATACATCTATCACGTACTTTTCAAATCTGTACAACACATGATACCTGGGATCTCAATCCCTTATCACATTACTAGGAATTCTCATCCCTTCACATCATTATCATAATTACTGAATCTGGGTATTCAAACCCTTAGATCATCACATAGCATTGTTACCTATGTAATAGGTAACCATTACCTCTAGGTCCTTAGACCAAGGTATACATTTCACTGGTTGTACAAGTATTCTCATGGCTCACAAGGCCATCACACATCTTTTCACCTCTTACTAGGTAACAACTTATTCCCATGGCTCCCATAAAGATTTCGTGCAACATAAACATCCACTGAATAAAGACTACTATCAACAAATCATATAAAATCAATATATATATATGAAACTTTAGAACTGAGCTGGATTTGGGTCCCCAAGCCGTTCATTGGGATATCATGCATCAATAATAACATTGAATAAATAAAGTCTATCATGTCAAGAAAATCCCTTCAAATGGATTTCACAATATCTATTCACAAATATCCAACTTTCCTCGCATCTAGGGTTTCACCCTCTTCACTGAGATACCAAACAAATACTACTCACATTAAATGAAATACAATATAGTATCAGACATATATGTACTATGAATTTAGATAAACAATCATTCAAAACCAAGGGGATCTAGATAAGCAACTTTCTCTATTTACTTATACAACAAATTTCAGTCATAGAAAAATTCCCTATATTTCAGTTTACTCTTATAACCTCTGTGAATACTTAGGAAATTCTCATTAGAATGCATTGTATACATTTCTTATATGATTTTATCATCTAAAATTCATTCAAACAAAGGGAGAATCCATTTCATATCTTTTTGCAACAACTTAGAACAAATAGACAATTTAGGGTCTGTAGTCGCATACTAAGTAATTAAAGATTATGGTTGATAATTTTCGTGCAATATACTATTTAAAGGAAGTTCTCACTCACCCTAAGGTGTGAAAACACCTTAAAAACATATCCTGTATCTGAAAATCTCAAATTCGTATCAAATCTCTAGCAATTCACCCAACTCTTCTTCCTTTCAACTCGGAAACCCTAAAAATGAGGGATTATGAAGAAAGAGTGATAAAAGGGAAAGTTTTGATACCATTTTGGATCTAATCAGAGGAGGGACGGAATTTTTAAGTGTGAGAGAAGATTCACCCTAAAACTATATCCAAAGAAGCTAAACTTACATGATTTCATCATTCCTCATACCGCAAAACCCTAGGTCAACATCTCCATCAATTTCTCCTCTCAAACCCTAACTCTCTCTCTCTCTCTAGGATTTCATTTCTCTAGATTGAATCATGAATTATGAGATCTCCTTGTTTTTTAGGTTGACCATATAGAGCAATTGAGTTGTTTGGGTTAATGGCACATTGACCCCTCACTAAACGTTTTCTTATTTTAGTAGAATTTTCTGTCATAAAAAGGTTTCTGTGAATTCGTGTATTTTAGAGATAAAACCTCCTCCAAAAATTATGAGAATTATAATTTTGTTTATAATTTAGTTAAAAATCTTTAGTTAAAATTGATATCATTCCAAGCTTCCATTAAATAATTAAAAATCAAATAGTGCACTACTATCCAGAATTCTATTGAAATATCAGTTATTGTAATTTGCCTACTGATAAGGTCTAAACGCATCCAAAAATTATGAGAATTTTACAATTTATTTATTATTGAGTGTAAAATCTTCAGTTAAAATTTAAGATCATTTGTAGTTACCAATAAATAAATAAAAATAAAACACTACACTGTTGAAAAGCACTCTGTCAGCATTTTGGTCGAAGTATAGTTCGACCGAGAACCACATTCATAGAACACTCAAATATTCTAAAATTTTTATATAATATTCATGATTGAGTTATCCATATCATATAAAAAATTACATTAAATATAAAATTTGTAGAAAATATGAAAAATCATTTACCACACTGCTATCCTGATCAAATTCCATACTCATGTACCATCAAAACCCTAATTTCAGCCAACTAGGGTTTATATTTCTCAAACCCTAATTTCTCAAACAATAGAACACTTAACATTCTTACTAGGTTTAAAAAATCATAATTGAATTATCATCATTAATTATATTTAAGCAATGATCAATCCAATTAAGCATATAATCATCCAGGTAAACCCTAGTTTACTAATTAAGCTCAGATGTGATCATAACATCTAGTATCTTTCCAAGTGTCCATGGCCTTAAACTATTAAGAATATACAAGAACACACACAATAAGCTGCCCCACCATCCATATAGACCTTCTTAGATTTCCTTTTACGAATTTCCAAGCCAATCAAATAATTCATTAGTTGATAGCTACTAAAGGTAGCTCATCCATGAAAGGGTAAACCCTAAAATACCCTTGAAGAAAACACCTTCAAAACAAGGTTTAAATAGGCACCCCATGGATCAAAAAGCTCAAGAATGATGATAAAATATCCTAGGAACATTTTCAAGTGATAAATAGCAAAGAAAACCTCACAATTGGGTAAATTGTAGAAAATTCCAAAATATGCATAAAATTGCATAACTTGCTCAAACAATGTCCAAATTGGACCAAATTTGAAACATAAGCTTGTATTATGATTTCAACGCATATATAAAGGTTAAATTAGGGCTATAAGAATTCAATTATGATAATTAAGCTTATTCAACTCATTAAGCAAGTTTAGGGGCCTTACAACTATAAACCCCTAACAAGGATTTCGCCCCGGAAATCCAAGGTAAACAAAGATGGGTACTTCCTTTGCACCTCATACTATTACCTTCACATGGTTACATGCATATCATGGTGATGTCACATCATTCATACATATCTCATCTTGGGTCAGTACAAAAAAACCTCACATAAGAAGACATTTGCAAATATGGAACATAGAAATTTGTTGTGCCACCTGTACAACTCTAGTAGTAATGTTCAACTTTAAATTCTAGCTATCATCCTAAAATTATATCTATTGTATCAACACATTACTCAAAAGTCATACTTGTTAGCTTTTTACCAATCATGGCATGTATCCCATACCATTCCTTGAAGCATAAAAAAGAGGTGATGTATCCATCCTTTTTTCTTCTAGATACACTGACACTGGAACACTTGTCAGTTCTTTTTTAGCATCAAAAGAAATGTTGATGCTGGCACCTATCATTCCATACAAGGAAACATCATTCCTAGTCAACCTTGTCAAGGGTGAAATAACAACACTATCTTCACCTTACTAGGATTTACACAACCTACTTAGAAGACATATCATGATCCCATGAAGACATTTAATCAACCCCATCTCACTCTTGTTCAACTTGTCTCATAGCTATTGCTGCTTCGGAAACCCTAAGGTTTTTGAAGAAATATTGATCATATTTTTGACCATATTTGAAATACTTTGACATGTCATCATTCAAAGCTTGATATAACTTGTATGACATGACTTGAACACTCTATTTCTCCTATTCATAAATTATATTTGTACATTGGTTAGTCTAAAGGACATAACTCTAAACTCATCATGGTCATGTGAATTATGTCATCTAATATAAATCTTATGCATTGATATTTGATGATAGGTTTGTCTTAAAGGAACACGATATCACATATATATTGACCAGCAAACTATATATCCTTGATAGTGGTCTTGCCCAGCTATCACTGAACCATACACAACATTACAGAATAACTTTTTTTTTCAAACAACATTTATAGGGTCATCATCAACTCTCTCTCTCTCTCTCTAAGGGAGAGGAACACTTGGAATGTTCATTTAATAAAAATCTCCAACCTTCACATACTTCTCATACTATTTATACATCTTGGATACTAGGATTCATTACCTTGGTATCCACCTCACATGTTATAAGGAACTCACATCATTATCTCATCCACTTTTACCAATGTAACAAATATCCAGACATATAAGAGGAGTCTTCATAATTATTGGAAGGCTCAAAAGCAAAAACATCACAAACTTTATGATCTTGGAACCATACTCCAAACAACCTTATACTATAATAAGCTATCCACCCTCATGTTTACAATGAATCCACACATACCAAGTGGAAATGATCCACTTGAAAGTTGTGCCCTGGAAAGGAAATACACAAAGGAAAACACACTTCCCACATCATAACAACATTGTTCAAGGGTCACTAGCAAAAAGGTAACTAATTCTATTTTTGTTATGCATGTTACAACTTCTTATGTATCATTTTACCCCTTTCACTTTGGGTTCCTTTCCATTAACATAGGAATAATCATGATTAACATATCTCATTACCCCTTCCTTGATGACTATTTATCACACTTGGGTATGTTCTCTTATTTAATTATGTGTTTCAACCACTTATCAACAGGTAAATCGTCATATTCCACATTTTCTTCATTAAACATGGATCATCTACCTTAATTTCTTTCAAACACCATGCTTATTTGACATTAAGACTTTCTTACACACATAGGTTGGTATGAGATTAACTCAGGTTCCACCTTATTCCTTTGTCATTTTTCTCATTTATCTTCTCATTTTATACTTATCATTGGAGTTCTCTCCATCCTATGTGGATTTCATATCTTGAATCATCTTATAAGCATAGACTTATCTGTCGTTTACTTTATTATCTTCTTGAATCACATCTTCACGAACTCCTCTTTTCCTTATTTGTATTCAGTTTTAGATTTCATGGTGTTGTATCTTTCTCTTATAGTTACTAAACATTCAAGTTTTGAAAGATTATGATGCAATTCTGATCTTCTTTAAGGTAGGATTGAGGTATCCATACCATGATTTCTTATTCATTATGCTCTTTAGATTGTCTCAAAATGACTACTTGATCAGAGTAATAAGAAAGATAACAATCTAAGAGTTCCATGAAATCAATTTTAATTTACCCATATTTTTGGGTATGTGTTTAATTGGTGATTGATTGTGTTTTATGTTTTGAGTAATCTTGTTTAGTGTAACAGGTTCTCACAAGTTGGTATCAGAGCTTTAGGTTCACTGAGTCTACATGGACACTAGGACTTAAAGACTAGGATGATGTCTAAGTTAGGAACATGACATAAAAATATGGTGCATATTGCCTAATCTCAGTATTTGGGTTCCATGTCCAGGTATTCAATTATTGAAGAAACACCATTTTATGATTTCTTTATATCTAGTTGACGAGGTATGCCCAATTTGTCATAAGGCTTGCGTAGGTGCTTTTGTAGACATGCAGTTCACTATAGAGAGCTCCCTGGTTTCAAGTACAAACATAATTTTATTAGAGATGTTCTCTATGATGTACTCGACATGCAGATCTTGCTGCAAAGAAAGAAGCACATGTGAACTTTTTTACGGATCCACTTTAGGGGAGATCAAACACTTACACCAACTGATGTCTTGATTTTTAGATGGGTTGGCGGGAAATATGCATGTGTTGCTCTGACTAGAGTTTCTCCATTGGTGGGCTTGTCTGAGTCAAAGTGGCACAACATGAGAAAGCGTTCATTGACAATCAACACGTATTTATACTTTTTGCATTTGATAATTTTGGTTTCTTAGCACCAGATGCTTTAGAAACTTCTCAAAAGGTTATGGATACTAATGTTATGATTCCAAAGACTATAGATGTAGTTTTCCATAGAATTGAGTTTGTCATTAAGAAAGGAGTGGTAGTGCAGTTTGTTGCCCGCCTACCTTCCTAGTTGAAAATACTAGTATTGTAAAGAATCGATTATATTAAAAAAAAATAGGGGTGTTAACAAAATAAGAATTAAGTTGTCTTGGACCAAGATAAGGATCGATGTAATAATGGGTCGATGTGATATCCCAAATAGGCATACCGATTACGAGCACTCGGATGGATCTTTGACTGGACATCAACAATGTAATTCGCATAAATAACAATACATGTTTTATTTTTTTATTTCCAAACCGGGCCGAGGTTTAGGCACTATTTGAGTAGCTATATATGAATGTATTTGGTACAAGTAACGGTAGATAATATTGTAATTAGTATTTTTCTTTGGTAGTATTTATTCTCTCTTTTTCAGTCACTCCCATTTATGAAACTTCCTTGAAGAAAATATATCATACAATAAAATTATTTTCAAAGATTCCTCAATAAATATACTTCTCTCCAAACAAAAAAAGAGTTTATGCTGAGTTTGATTTAATCGTAACATCCTAGATTTGATTTTGTTCCAAAATGTCGAAGCACCTATTCCTTACGAACTGAATAATTGATATCCATTTATTTACGAAAATCCTATGTTGACGCGGCTAGGCCCTGACGCGTCCCGGACGCGGCAGTATTCCCGGTGGTTTTGAGTTGAGCGGGTGGTATTGGAGTGGTAGGTGAAGCTGCAATTAATGCACTATAGCAGGCTGGTAGGTGAAGCTACAATTAATGCACCGCTGCAATTAATGTACCGTGCCAACAATTTACAATGTGGAATGGGTGGAAATGGAGGGACAAAACGGAGGGAACTATTGGGCAGAGAATGAAAGTTTTGGAGAATGAAATTTTTGGAGGGAATTTTGTAGAGAACGAAAGTTTTGGAGAATGAAAGTCTTCATCCTACATCATTAACTTCTCCAACTAACAGCACGTTCTCTTCAAGCTTTCCTCCCAGCTACATCATTAACTACTTGAACTACTGCTGTATTTATTGCTTAAGTTCATTAATTTGGCATGGAGTTCGACGATGGTAGGACTTCCATGCATTTATTTCTAAAGTTCCCAAGTTCATTTATTTGTAGTTTGAGAGATATTACTTGTACGTTTTTAACCCTATGTTCCCTCATTCTCGTTAGATCTTGATGTTGAATTCAGAAGTGATTACGAGTTAACATACTCTGGTGATGAAGAAGAAGAAGAAGAAGAAGAGGTTGAAACTGATTTCGCAGAACTTGAGCATGGAAGTCATTGCGAAGAAATTACTGAAGATGTAGATAACCATGGTAGCGAGCAACATGGTAATGCATTTGATCTAAATGTTCCAGTATACCAGGACGGAGATGTGCAAGAAGTACCCCCTAATGATCAAGGTAAAAGATTTAACTGTTTTGTAATTCCCAGAACCTTGTTCCGCGTAGTATTTTCAAATATTATTGAGAATGCGCCTACTTAAGACGTCAATGTGCCTACTTTAGATGTACATGCGCCTACTATTGACCTATTTGCGCCTACTTTATACGAATGCACCTATTTCAGATGCTAATGATCCTACATAAGACGTCTATGCGCCTACATAAGATGTCTATGCGCATACTTTAGAAGAACACACTTACTTTACATGTTAGTGCGCCTACTTTATACGTATATGCGCCTACTTTAGACTAATGCGCCTTATTGATCGACGTCTATGCGCCTAGTTTAGACGTCTATGCGCCTAGTTTAGACGTCTATGCGCCTACATAAGACGTAGATGCACATACTTTAGATGAACGCTCGTAGTGTGCCTACTTTAGACGAATGCACCTACTTTAGGCGTCTATGCGCCTACATAAAACGTCTATGCGCCTACATAAGACGTAGATGCGCATACTTTAGATGAACGTGCGTAATGCGCCTACTTTACACCTATATGCGCCTACTTTAGACGAATGCGCCTAGTTTAGACGTCTATGCACCTAGTTTAGACGTCTATGCACCTACATAAGATGTAGATGTGCATACTTTAGATGAACGCTCGTAGTGTGCCTACTTTATACGAATGCACCTACTTTAGGCATCTATGCACCTACTTTAGGCGTCTATGCGCCTATATAAAACGTCTATGCGCCTACATAAGACGTAGATGTGCATACTTTAGATGAACGCGCGTAATGCGCATACTTTACACATATATGCGCCTACTAGGTGCATAGACGTCTAAACTAGGTGCATAGACGTCTAAAGTAGGCGCATTCGTCTAAAGTAGGCGGATATAGGTGTAAAGTAGGCGCATTACGCGCGTTCATCTAAAGTATGCGCATCTACGTCTTATGTAGGCGCATAGACGTTTTATGTAGGCGCATAGACGCCTAAAGTAGGCGCATTCGTCTAAAGTAGGCACACTACGAGCGTAATGCGCCTACATAAGACGTCTTATGTATGCGCGGCGCAGCGTTGGAAGTGGGCGCAGCGGAAGTCGCCGGGGGAGGTGGGCGCAGCGTAAGTTAGCGGAAGTCGCCGGGCGCCGGGCTGGTTTTGGGGGGAAATAACGGGGGGAGAATTCCGTTCGAATCTCGGGAGGAAATATCGTGGCCCGGTTCGTTTGGGGTAGGTTAGACCGGCTGGTTCGATTGGGGTAGTTGGCCCGGTTCAGCTGATCTGACAAAGGCTGCAGTGGTAGGTGGCCAGCTGGGACGCGTGCGGGCGGTTTACCGCCGCGTCTAGGACGCGTGAAACAGCCACGAAGTTTCCAAAACTAAGTCCATTTATTTATTACTTATGCTAATAACAAATACCGACAAGTTGTATTGTAGCAAGTAGCAACCAGCGAAGTGCATGAACGCCGTGCAACATCCACACCTTCGTCAACCCGTGACATCTATCTATCCGACTATACGACGCGCAACCTTCGCAAAACGCCGTTTGTGTGTTTTCCACCGCCTCTGAGAGACGCGAGAGAATCCGTGCCCCTCGCCCTACCTGCTGGGCCAAATCTGTCCGTGTCTGGGCAAGTTGGAGCGTACTCCCTCACTTCCGCCGCACGGAAACTGTTTGCCAGGCAGGCAGCAGGCCCAGAGACGGAGGAGTGGGTGGTGGCATATGGGGCTTTAAACGAGGAGAGGGAAAGACATGCACTGCAGACCGGTGCACGTCTCAGTGGGTGGGTCCCGCCACAGGCGTACAAACAAATTAGAAAGAATATGACAAGGATAATTGGATCTAAATCTGTCTGTCTGTTAGTTAATGCAGTATCCTATCTATCGTTCTAAAGGATTTCCCAGCAGCTAGCTATTTAATACAAAAACAGAAAGAGATATATTACACTGAGATGGAAGTGGTCAATTCTTTATGTATGACAAAGTTGATTTTTTTTTTTAAATACTATAACTAGTATGGACTTCCATTGTAATGTATCATTTTTTTTCAATGTAATCTCAGACGAGAGCCAAACTAAAAGCAACAACGTCCAAAAACAAGAATTTATCTCAATCCAAGTGGATTTGAGCCATCAATCATATTTAGTCAATCTGGATACTAGAATATCATTTTTGGCCAAAATAGGGGATGAGCTGTTGCTTAGGAAAGGGATCAGTTTGGGTTAAATCTCCTTTGTGTCACGATGTAAGCAGACAATGTCCGGATTTTTGAAGCGTGCCCTCTTTGGTAAAATTGGACTAAACGGGGCTTAAGCGCATTTCGATTAACGAAAACCCAAGTAGGATTTTGTCTCATCTTATTGATCAGGTATTAGATCGTAATTTTGTTTTTGTGCCAACCAGTGTGTCACGTGTGATTAAGTCCAATGTACATCAGTACATCTGATCTTTGTTCTAAATTTTGGCATATGGACGGCGTTGAACCAACTTAATAATATGGATATCCCCACCATTGATTATTCTAGGCCATTGTTTGGCATAAGATGAAACTCAGGATATGGATCTGCATTTTGTTGATAAATTCAATGACATGACTGGTTGAGACATTTGGCAGCGTAAAGGGTTGAAACTAGATTAACGGACGGGCATATTAGTTAGAAAAGTCTCTGTCTGAATCTTAAAATTCCGGTATGAAAGCGGAGTATGCTCTCAAACAACAATTTAATCTCTACAACTAGAGTTGACCTATCAATCGCACTAAATCTATCCGCTTTCTAAAACATCCGACGATGGCTAATGGAAGGCCTTGCAATGACTCTCCTTCAAAATAAAGGTTCGGGTGAAACTTGGAGATGCAAATTTAGGTAAGAAAACAGTAACTCAAAAATAAAACTAGTGAGAATGATTACAGAGTTACATGCACACTCAGCTAGCTGGTCGGGCTCTGCCGTCTCCCCGACGACTATACAGTACACTATAGTATTCCCTCCCGACAAGGACGTCCTATTGCCACTGTCATCCATCCTCCCTGTGCCCATCTGTCTATCCGTCCGTCCCTCTCTCCGCCCGCTGTTAACCAGCCTTCCTGCCAGCCCAACAAAGATACCTGAACACGCCGCCGCCGGGAGACTATCACACCCAACCTAGCAGCACGAGTACGAGGGCCACCGCTGGGAGGAAAGAGGGCAACCCGGCGGCGGACGACGCGCTTTCATCGCCGTCCAGCTCCGCGGACCCAACGGCAAGCGGGAAGGAGTCCGAGCATGAGGTGGGCGGGGAGGAACCTGGGCCGGAGGGGGAGAACATCAGGGTACGGAGCACGCGGGTGACGATCGGAAGGTACCGTGTCCGGTTGGATGCCAGGAGCCACGTCAGGCCCATCAACTCGCAGTCGCCAATGCCGCCGCTGGTGACGCCGGAGATTGGGTGGTGGGTGCCGGTTTTCCCACCGCTGCTGGTGTTGTTGCCGGCCGTCGTTCTGTTCAGCTGGTAATTGAGACATCAGCACCTCTATTCAGATAACTCTCCAAACCAAAATTGGGGCAGAACATGACCGGAAACAAACTAAGGCATTTACCTGGTACAGGCTCTGTAGGCACCTGGAGCACCCGTCAACACCACTCCCACCGCACTCCTTCTCAACCATCTTCGCCCCCTCATCCGCCGCGACCCACCCACCTCCACCACTACCTCCCAGCACCTTCTCCACCCGGATCCCGCCAGGGCAGCTCAACGGCCGGAGCCGGATCCCGCAGTAGCAGTAAACCGCCCCACAGCTCTCGTTCGCCCTCCCCAGCGCCACGCCGCGCAGCCTCAGCGCCTTCTCCGCTGTCTCCGCGCATGCCTCCGAGTCGTCGGGGAGAACGGGGAGGTCGGCGGCTGAAGATGGAGTCGAGGTGTTGGTTGTTGGGATGAAGTGAGTGGACTGGAGCGCAGCGGAGGAGTGAGCCGTGTAGAGGTAGGCGGCGAGTGCGGGGCAGCACCGGAGCCGGGCGGTGGGTGACGAGGGAGGAGTGAAGGTAGATGATGACGGCGGAGGTAATATCAGGTCCGAACAGGCGTGGGAAATGCCGGTGAACAGGTCGTCTGGGAGGTCCAGAGGGCAAGGGCCTGAGATATCCGACTGTTCGGGAAATGCCGGGATGACGGTGGAGGATGGAGTGGACGGGAACACGAACGGCTGCACGGCGTAGGAACCACCACCTCCTCCTGCTGCTGATGCAGAAAACAGCATGGAGAAGAACAAGGCCGGGAAAAGCACTTGCCGCATTTCTTCTTCCTTCTCTCTTCTTCTTCTTCTTCCTTTCTCCTACCTCCACAAGGCAATGCTGGCAGCTACAACTCCGTCCTGCAGATGATTATTTTACTTCTCTCTGCCTCACGCGCCATTCCCTCCTCACCCCCCACTGCCTTTGTCTTTGTTTACTCGTCCAAGGAACCAACTGGGATTCCATGGACATCCATCCCTAGGTGGGTCAGCCTCTCTCTCCTCTCTCCTTATTGCCTCCCACTCTAATAGTCCCCAGTTATAATTAGGCACTCGCACATTATTACCATCATTTCCTGGTCTGTCATTCCTTGGGGACTGGATCATATAGCAATCATTACTTGGGCGGAGAGCACAACTATTATGGGATGCACCAATAAACGAATCAAATGTGTAGCAAGTGTTCTACCCGGTCTTCGGGATTGAATTCCTGCTGCACCAAATGTGCATGTCAGCAATAATTAAATCAATAAAGAATGAGGGAAGTAGAAGAGAGAAAATATTTTTGTCCATAACTTTCAATCTAGAACATATTTTGAAATAAAATAAATTGCATTAGAATCTTTGTAAAAAATACTTTTCAATGAGACTAGTGTTGACATATTTTGAAATAATAATAATACGCGAGAAACATACTACCATATATTAGGATATCATACACATGTTCTGGATACAGACGTACAGTACTCGTGAGTACTAGACTTTTGATTTATGTTTGATATATAATTTGTTAGGTACTGTACTTATGCGTAAGTAACTGAGTTGAAATTAGCATGTGGGTACAATACTTATGGTTGCATTTTATATGTGATTTTTGACCTGATTTGCATTGTACTTTTGAGATCATTAACAAGTAGGTACTCAACTTATGTCTGCATTATGTAAAAAAAATTGTCCAGATGACTAATGTTGCTATGTGATTCCGAAGATACTGTACTTATACTTCTACATCATTTATACGATTATGCTTGGTTTTATAATTTGGTAAGTACTGTACTTATGTTTGAGTATTAACAAGTGGTTGCAGTACTTATGAATCCATAAGTACAGTACTCACGAGTATTGTTGATCCTCCTTCATTCAAAAGTACAGTATTCACGAGTATTGTATGTCTGTACCCAGAATATGTATATGGTATCCTAATATATGGTAATATATTTTTCGCGTAATATCATTATTTCAAAATATGTCAACACTAGTCTCGTTGGAAAGTATTTTATACAAGGATTCTAATGCAATTTATTTCGTCGAAAAATACGTTTCGGATTAAAAGTTATGTACAAAACTATTTTCTCTCTCTTCTCCTTCTCTCGCCCTTTATTGCTTTAATCGATGTTAAATACCATTACAGTTGGCCAGCAACCACTCCCGAGGACCGGGTTTGCCAGCGGGTGGCTGGCCGGTTGTGTGTAGCGTAGCTCTTTTTATTTTTCTGTGTGGATATTAGAATGAAGCTATGGTCTCTGATAGCTAGAACGATTGAAACCATTAAGAAAGAAAAGAAAATGTAATTGAATTAGGAATCTAATAGCAGCTTTTGTCCAACCCGTCAATGATATTAAAAATCTGGTTGAAGTTAGAGTTTATGTAATTTCTCTCTTAATTTAGACATATAAAAGTAGACATAAAGTAAAATTACAACACAACATTAGCATATATTTCACAATTAACATATACTTTTTGAAACTAATTTTTAGTGTTCTAAGTCTAAAAATACGATATTTATTTTTATATCTTTGAAGAAGTTGATAATTGAGACATTTATAATGCTCCGACAATATATCTATCAAAGTGAACAAACATTATTTTATTAGTACATTTTCATGGAGATAAATATTTCTGATACTTTAAATTGGATACAGAGTTCAAAATAGTCAAAGCGAGATGATATATGTACATTATAAATGAATACAAAATGTCAAATTTAGAGAGGAAGAAACCTGATGACGTACTCGAAAATATAGTAACATAAATCCCCCGAAAGATGTGGCTCCTAATTATAAATCGATGATGTGATAAAAGAATATTGGTTAATATATAGATGGTAATTTTGTTGGAGCCTTTTGAATGAACTAATCAATGGTTAATATCAAAAATGAAAAGGGGCGTATGGTGTGTGGGGGAATCATAGGAATGGGAGGAGAAGATATTTCTCTTCTTATTTGAATTAGAAAAATGAAGAGAATGGAGGGGCATAGAAAGGAATAAATGGTAAAGACTATTTTTAATTTTATGCCACATCTTTTCTTATCAAACTAGAGTTGATACAATTAGAAAGAGGATCTTATGGCAAGAAATGACATAAATTAAATGGAAAACATGATGCAGAACATGGAGGGATGGTTGTGAGTGAAAATTATCAATATATTTAAAACATTTTGAATATGTTGGAAAAAAAATTGACATAAATAAAAACCATGAATAAAATTTATATCAATTTTAGAAGAAAATTTTGACTCGAAACATGCCAAAAAATGAAGACAAGTACCTAAGTCTCTACTTAATTTTGACAAGAAAAAAATTCAAATACAGATGAAACATAGATACTTAGATAAGAACTAACAAATAAACATATTGAGATACAAAGTAAAATGTTTGTGTCTCTCAAAACCAATAAAAATAGAAATATAGTTTACATATAACACAATTTAAATATATTTATGACATCTTGAACTTTCTCTCATCATATAAATTAAAAATACTGAAATAAGTTCGCCACCTCATTTTATTAGTATTCCTAGGAAAAATATCTTAGATGATGAAAATTTGGTATAGAATAATTTAGAGAACTGAAAACTAGGTAGATGTATATAAGATTTACTAAAACCCTGACGAGTTTATGAGGAAAAAGAAATAACTAGACCCACGGGTGTTGCGTCTTTATTAGTCACTTATTTGGTTGACTTGGTATTCAAAAGTTGTCCTTGAGAGTGATTCACAGACTATCATATGATTTCTACCATCCACTCTTAACACACCAATAATGGTGTGGTCTTTTTGTCTAAAGTAGCTACAATGGTGGCAACATGATCATCTTCCTTCGACACTAGTCAACATGATTGTGGAAAAAAAGATAGAGTGGGGAAATCCACTTGTGTAGGTTTTTCTTATTGATAGAAGGACATCCCTCCTTTCCTATATATAGGATCAGGGAGAAGCATACAGACACAAGACAGACCCTAATGGGCCAATACAAAATTGGGCCCATATTACAAATAGACTAAACAACCTAAGCAAATAGATTAAACCACTTAAGTAAATAGACTCTCTAACACTCTCCCTCAAGTTGGATCTCTAGAGAATCTCAAGTCAACTTGTAAAATAGATAGACATACTAAATAGAATAAAAAGATAACCAAGCCCATATAAGAATTTCTCCTCCTCATTGTTACAATAAATCATTAATTCACTCAAATACTCCCCTCTAGCAGATAATCCAAAAGTAGGTAGAAAGAACTTCTTGATTAGTGTGAAGTAGCATCTGGAGTAGGTTAAACATCAACAGATAGGCATGTTGGTTTTCATCACAGTCGCTATCATCAACAAATAGACCAGAGAGTGTTTAAACACAAGAAGTACAAGATAACGTGCATACAAGGCATGGACAAGAAAGAAGTCAACATGCATAAGGAAAGAATAAGCCAGAGAGTGTTGGAACACAATAACAGAAAACAGATGACGTAGCCACATAAAAGACCATTATGCCTAAAAGTAGAAAGTAGAAAAAAGACTCCAAGGTGTATATTAGTAGCAGTAAAGCATGAAGCTCCATCATAATCATGTAAGACACCAAAGATACCATCATCATATTATCACATAATTTCCATCCTAGTAGTAGACGCCACAATCTAGAAAGTGTTGGGTCACAATTTTCAGAGAGTGTTGGGTCACAACAGCAACAATAGTAGACATGTACAAGCCATACACAAAGGACCAATATGCAAATAGAGCACGGAAAATAGATAGTGCAAAAGCACAAAGAAGAAAGTAAATGTGCTAATCATGGAACAAGTAGCAAGAATAACATCATCAGATAGAAAAACAACCAATAAATAAGATCCGTGAAGTAGACAGCTTCATAGTAGCAGTTGAGATGAGATGAATAAGGAATAATAACAACAGAAAGATCCACACAACAGAAAAAGAAGCAAGAAAACTAGCATGAGTCCTCTACATAGCAATGGAAAGATCCACATAGAAGCAAAAAGAACATCACATATTAGCAGAAGGATCCATGTAGCAAATGTAGCATGAAGATCAATAGAACAACAAAACCGAAGTCTTATTCTTCTCCTCTCCTCCTCTTCCCTCTACTCAACATCCTCTATTCTCCCCCACACCAACCATGAAAAGAGTTAAGAGAGTGGTTGGGGTGGAGAGTAAAAAATAATGGTAGAGGTAGTTATGTAACCAAATATGTGTAAGAGGTAAATGATAACTCAAGCCAAGGTGCAACATGATTTGATTACATAGACTTGGATAGAAAATAAATGGATCTTATGGTATATGGGGGGTAGAACAAGTATGGAGGAGGTAGACAAAAGGGATATAGGGATGAGAAGGGTAGGGGTGATATAGGAAAAAATAAATAAAAGTGCTTGAAAAGGAAAGATAACTGTTGTTGGTAAGGATAAAGAAGGGACTTTCCATATATAGATACATCAGCCATGTAACATAATCATTGTAGATGGTGAAGCATGCCAAGTAATAGCAGCAACAGTAGTTGACACGACATGTTGGTGAAGAGACACATCGTGTCGCACATTAGTAGATGAACACCTGTAAAAGGCAGTGTCGGCAAGAAGCAAGAGACATGTCGTGTCGTACGGTGACACGCCATGTTAGTTGACATGATTCGAGATAGTAATAAGTAGTAGTAGGTGACACACTATCTCGATAAAGAAACACATTGTGTCTGATACCACAACCTCATAAGTCAGCACCGGAAGGAAGCAAGTGACACACCATCTCATACTATGACATGTTGTGTCAGTTGATAGGATCTCAGGATAGAATGCAAGTGACACACCGTATCATTAGGCAACATACCATGTCATAGTATAGGAAACACGCCATGTCAAAAAGTGACATGTCGTGTTGTCACACGACAAATGAAGTCGCTAACAAAGAAGAACGCTGCCTACACGTTGTGTCTAGAAGCAACACGTTGTGTTAGCGGCAAACATTAGCAAAAAAACCTAGATTTAGTAGAAAAAATAGATTTTTCCTTCTGAATCTTTACCATAATAATATAGGGATCATGTCTCCCCAATATCAGCAGAAAAGAGAGACCTTTATGCAATATTTTGGATAAGATCTCAAAGATGGTGACATGGATTAGATTGGTCACGGAGTAGATAATGGAAGTGTAGATCTATAATGATGGCAACAATGTAGATCAGTGGTGGTGTAGATGAAGGAGGCAAGTAGGGTAGATATGGCAGCTCCAAAGGCAACAAATCATGGTGGTGGCATGGCGGTCCAAGTAGAACTGGTACCATCAAATTTAAAGGATTTTTGGAAGATGGAGACGGATCAAAGGAGACAACTCCAAGAAGAAGCAAGGATGGGAGATCTATGTGGGCAACCATCAGAAGTGCCTAGCAGCGATTGCCTCTTGCAAGGAGAAGAAACTCTCATGTGTTCTCTCTCTCTCTATGAGTATTTGGGATAGCACATGCATACTCTGAGGCCATGCAGAAAATAAGATAGAGTACGGAAATCCCCTTTTGTAGATCTTTCTTATTGATAGAAGGGAAGCCCCCCTTTCCTATAAATGGGATCAGGGGGGAGAAGCATACATACACAAGACAATTCATAATGGACCAATACACAATTGGGCCCATATTACAAATTGACTAAACAACTTAAGTAAATAGACTAAACCACTTAAGTAAATAGACTCTATAAAAATGATCTCAATGAATGTTATATTAAACATGAAAGTTGGATATTATGAAACTCATGACATGGATTTTGAATGATGCTAAGTCCATATGTATAGTCTACTTATATATCAAGGAACTTGAATTGAATGTTCTGACGATGAAAAGTCCATTCCTCTAGCTCAATCTAGATATGTATTAAAAAATGATTACACGACATGAAAGTTGCTCGTTTGTGGCTTAGTCATGTATAAATAATCCTACTACTTTGGTAGCATTGATGTCTTGCTAGACGTCATTCCTTCTTATGAATTATAATATCAATTTTTAGTGCAAAGTTATGTAGTCTGGCACGTTTAGGATCATACACATAAGGGCATCTTAGAATGTGACACCTAATCTCATAAGGGAGATATTACTCAAAAACCAAAGCCCAAACTTAAAACTGAAGTACATCATCACACAACTAAGCCACATACATGTCTCAATATATTTTTATAAGACACATAGATATCACAAAATATTTTTTTTATCAAACATCACAATCCACTTTTGATTCCATATTTTGGTTTAAAGGGGGATACATGATATGATGCATCATCATCTTAGGTTATAAGCCTTTAATTAGCAACAAAGCTCAACTTCACACCCACAAAATATCAACAAAATACAACTATTTCCAAACTTTACCGGTGTGACATTACTATAGCATACGTGTGACATACACAACATTCATAACTTCAGTTCTAGAATCTTTGCATGTATATACAGGATCTAAGGTGGACAAAGTGTATAGAGAAAACATAACTCACTAGGATTTGAGAATATAGGGGCAACTATGACCCTATCCATATATGATTTATCTCTAGAAGAGGTCACAAAAATGTCACCTCACTTTGGAATACCTTCACACAAACATCACCAACCTTTTGATCTTAAAGCCTTCTCCCTCCTTGTTGATCCCCTCTGGCACTATCAAGATAGTTGGGTCACTCATCTAAAAGTGTGAAAACCCATTAGGGTGAGACCCCTGACTCGCTAAAACTGTACGTGTAAAATGCAAGTGAACACATCATGTAATGCATCCTATGAGGTTCGAGTGTTGACCTTAGGGAAACGTTCACCAAAGACTACTACTAACTGAAACGTAATCAGCTAGGCCTAGGAAAATGGTTAATTGGTCATTTTATAACTAAGAACTAGGAATTAGATCTAAATTTTATGATTGAGATTAAGAATGGATGGATTTCTTAGGATTATGGTTTCACCACGACATGCATTGCATTCTAATTCAATATCATTAATAATTATTAACCCTTCACTTTTTGTACAACAAAACCCACAGATCTAAAAATAAAATCAAAAGAAGATGATGATGGAAACATCATATTCCTATTGGTGATATGTTGAATGCTAAACCCACAAATCTTAACTTTTTGTACATCAAAACCCTTAACTTTGGATTAAAAACATGTAGCAAGTATTACCCACTGCCACATCGTAATACACTGCCTGAACCAAAAGAAACCCCCCTCTCGTAGTGATTTATGAGTTAGCTAGGTGAATTATTAAAATTTATAGGTTGTTATTTCACAGTTGTAAGCCCTCTCTCGAGGGGCGATATAGGTTGTGTGAATCTATGATTTGTCTAATCCCTAATCCCTCTCCTGAAGAAATTAACAGTCTATTACTTTAATTATGGTGATCAAACATAAACAAATAGATAGGAGACTGCAAATTCACTTCCACAATAAAGGAAATAGATTATCATTTCATAGAATTCATATATAAAGAAATACAAAGATACTCTCATGTCTCAAGGAATATGGGGTTTAGCCCTACATGATTGATATCATCATATAAAGAGAGGAAGAGGGAGAAACTAGGTTAAACATTAAAAAGACAATGTAATAATCCCTGGAGAAGTAGTCTCAATGATCCCCTCTGCTGAACACCTAGATATGCAATGTTTTGGCCACAAATTTGCACTCCATAAGTATCCAAAGTGTTCGGTCTGTGGCTATCTCCTTCATCTCCTTCTCTCCCAACTTTGTGCTCTATTGCAACATGATAGATATAACGCTCTCCCCCTTTACAGTCACACTTCCGTTAGGTCATAAGTGGGGATTTGGTTGTCATTAAGTTGCAATCATTAGATCTGACTTAATCTCAGATGTACATTGATCATAAAGAGTCTGTACTCCTAACAGGGTGTCGATGGCACTAAGTTGTCAGCTAACTTGTAACCCTCATACTATTTTGGTACCACTGGCAAGGGTGTCGATAGTACTGAGTTGCTTTTTATTGAGTTATGGATGTACTGGAATGTTGAAGTCAATACCACTGACAAGATAGTTGGTAAAACACCAAGACAATTAAGCTCGACTTCTAACACTCCCTAGATGGTGATTTTGGTAGTAATGACTTGTAGATTTTGTGGAATACTCCTTACTTGGTAGCACCAAGTGTGATATCGACAACACTAAGATTTCTTGATTTCTCTTTTGAAATTTCGTGTCATGTCGGTACCAATGATAGATAGCAGGTGGCACCAAGCTATCATATAAGTAATCAATTTACCTGAAACAAGGAAAAAATAACATATGTCCAAATTATAAATGACAATTTAACATGATTTGGTAAAAATACTTAATAATTGATGAAACAATGATTCACATGATAACAATGAGAAACAATGCATAAACATATCTCAAAATGAATTATGCACTTACTACACAAAAATTAGCATGTGAAAAGTGACTAAAAATCAATGCATCAAAATACCCTAAGCTTGAATGTTGCTTGCCCTCGAGAAACACTACCTTTGGGTCTATTTGAAATAATCAACAAAAGTGAAAATCCTATGAACTATATTTCTTGATTACCCCCACCTAACAAGTCCTGAACCAACCATTACACACCACTGAATAAACAACTACTTTAAGTGACCAAAAAAGTTCATTAAAGTATCTACACTAGGTAAGTGAAACACTATTAATAAAGAGAGGTTAACATCATAATCAATAGGGCATACAATTATGTGCAATGTGATTCCCTATCGACAATGCTTTGATATAGCTACACAACTATGTTGGAAGTAGTACTCTGTATAGAAATGAAATGAGGGGATTAATCGTATATGTGACGTACCATACAGAGAAAGGGGTGGAAATGAATTGGGTGTCTATGAACAAGAATTACAAGGAACATACAAACTATTTATGCATAAATAAAATATGATACAAAACAAAAGGAATGAAAATGGATGAAAATCAATGGCAACCATTATGGTAGGATGATAGAATGCACTGAAAGTCTTATCCTAATGATGAGTGTGGGTGAAAGGATGCATACATGTAAACTATTTTCACCTTCTCCTCGAAGAATATTAATATTGAACTCAATGCATCATTTTCTCCCTTTTTATTTATTTCTCTTTTTCTCTCTTGGTTTATCTTGATTCATGATTAAAGCTCATGATTTCTTCACCATTTCTTTCTTTTGATGCTTTTTTCCATTGGTAGGGATACATATGTAGATGTTTTCACTCTTTAATTGTGGAAAAAGAATAATGCAATCTACATGAAATTTGTTATGCAACTAGAGTTTCTCAACTTAATCAAATTATATACACATCTTTATATTTTTTTCTTTTTCGAATTCACTTGCCAAGAAACTAACTATTATGCTACTTATTAAGCTATGTAATGAATTCAGGAGTAAATAATTTGTATTACTTGATCATGTTGTGGTGGTGAATGAAATATCATGCAAATTAGAAGGAATGACATGAATAAGGGACAATACCTTTCTTAACTATGATATATTCCTCTCCTATCAACCTATGTACATGGTGACCTTAGAATTTCTTTCTAAAAATCTCATTTTAGATCTTGTTACTTGTTTGGTTTGTTTGGGATCAAACTTCATCATCATACACAAGTTTTGGATAACTTAAGATTTTCATCCATATAAATTGTACTCAAGTTGAATGACCCAAACACTTCCTCCGGTTGCTATTGTCTTAGACTTTGCAAATAAGCTTGTAAAGATTTGATCTTTTTAGATTTATTGTAGGAGCAAGAAACACATTATTTTTATTGATATATGCAATTATGATCAACTAAGCTCCACGATTACACTAGATAGATTGTGGACCATATTACTTGTAAATGAGAAAAATTAAACAAGATAGAATTAAAGTAAGATAAAGTCATTCCATCACCCCCCTAAGTTTGAACTTGTCGATGTACACATAGTCAAAACTAAACATTAGGTTGAAACAAGGGTACCAGATGCTTAGTGTGGTGGTGGTGGGTGGAAAGTTCCCGGTGACATCTGTGGATCACATTCTGTTGGTGTGTCTATCTGTCTGTGTCAGTGCCATCAACATGTGTATTGGTGGTGTGGAGCTATGCTCTCCTTTGTCCTTATATCTAGATGTGGAAGTACCATCAAGAAGCCTCTTGGTGTGTCGATAATCAATTTTCTGTAGCACTACTGATAATCCTATTATTATTCGGTTCCATCGACCTGCATATCAATAGTAGCTAAGTTTGTTGAATTCCCTATTAAAAAATTAGAACAGGTTGGTGCCACTGGTATTGTTGTCAGTGGTAATGACATTGACTTCCTGCACACCACATAAAAGCATCAAGACACCTTTATTATATAAATTTAATGTGACACCCCGCCATCACACAGACAACGAGATGACACGCAAAAACGTGCGGAACCACCTATTACCAAAAACATATGTTAATTAAAACTGATTGCGGAAAGTATACATGAGAGAACTTTTGCATGCAGTTCCTGTAGAGAAACATATTATATAAAAATTCACAAGCCTTGTTATAGATCCACAACTTATCGGAACCAATTGTATTGTCAGCACCAGAGCTCAACGATTGTTTATACATACATAACGACCACGTACGTCCAGTAGCAGGATATACCAAAATTATAATAGCTAGTCATTGTGAAACGTCGTCAAACACCTCCGAGGACCTGAGTGTATAGGGATGACTCTAGGACGCTACTACAAAACTACCAAAATAGCAGCATGTCCATCTCTTGCCTTCTACTTCTCTTCTTGCTGCTCGGCCGCAACCTCACGACCACCACTACGCCTAGAGCAGTCACCTAAAAAGGGTGTAAACCAAGGGGGTGAGACACACAGTCCCAACGAGATACATAACTCCCCGTCAAAACTATAAAACCACAAAAGGTTAAAGCAGATAACTGATAAAGTGTATAATAAGAGAAGCATACTGAGCAAAGCTATTATTACCATCGAGCTTACCAAGATATCCGGGAGGCATATAACCAAGTATTTCTTTATGGAACATGATTGACAAGATAAGATTTATAAGAACTTATCACAAGATATAAGGATCGTACGCACAACTGCATAGCACAACTAAAATGGCTATATAAGAAAGGCCTTAATCAATGTTCCGTATTTTTCTCTAAGTAAGATATATTTATTCGGCTGGATTACGTTTTATTATGCCCTGAGGAAGCGAGCCTTCCCTACTCAAATCCAACCATTGGCTGTGAAGCCCAATCTAGTTCCATACAAGGTCTAAGGAGATCCGGACTCCATGACCTCACCTTCTCGTGATCAGTACACGAATCATCAAGCAAGACCACAATCTTATGCTTATATGGCCTCAGCCTCTGGGTCAGCTCTGCAAGCTACCCATATCTTTAGCTCACCTCATCATAGGTGCAAGTGCATACATCCGAGCCATGAACGCATCATGCTCATCATCACATATCCTGAGCCATGGGTCTGTTCACCATGCTCCATACATCCTGAGTTTGCAACCACAACTGCACTCAAACCCTCCTATTTTAGGCTAGGGGAAACCTCGCATATTCAACAATATGCACTCTAGGTAATCCCACAGGATAAATGTGACGCCCGGGTCTACTGCCAAAGGCTCTAGTAGAGTTTCAGGAATGACGACTGGCCTCACAGACCACCACTAGCCTTAACAAGGCACTTTTTCCTCACTCACGCACAAGCCAAGATCAACTTCCCGACTGGTCACCCATCCTAGTACTACTCCAAGCTGAGCACACTTAACTATGGAGTTCTTTAGTGATGGGCTTCCTGAAAAGGAGGTGCACCTTGGTGATATGGGTAGTCCGATCATTCCTTTTAAGAGTGTTTTATCCAAGGCCTCAAATCCTGGGATGTTACAATCTCCCCCACTTAGACTCTTGACGTCCTCGTCAAGGATCAACTATAAGGCCTCATAATCTGACCCCATTTTAGTGCGGACCCATAATGGCCCATGGACACCCAACTCCCGATCATGGAATACCAGCGCAAGGGTGGCTACGTCAACCATGGACATCCCTTTCCTACATGCCTGGACCGCACGGCTCAAGACTGGCATGTCACATGCCCATGCGAGTCCCACTTACTGGAGGGGTTATGGCTCTGATACCATTTGTGACGCTCGGGTCTACTGCCAAAGGCTCTAGTAGAGTTTCAGGAATGATGACTGGCCTCACAGACCACCACTAGCCTTAACAAGGCGCTTTTTCCTCACTCACGCGCAATCCAAGATCAACTTCCTGACTGGTCACCCATCCTAGTACTACTCCAAGCTGAGCACGCTTAACTATGGAGTTCTTTAGTGATGGGATCCCTGAAAAGGAGGTGCACCTTGGTGATATGGGTAGTCCGATCATTCCTTTTAAGAGTGTTTTATCTGAGGCCTCAAATCCTGGGATGTTACAATAAACCTGTTTCACCATCACCAAATACTGACTATGATGGATCTATGGCCAGGGCAAACTACATGATATGTTCATCTATAATTGATTAGTATATTTTAAGCCAATTGCTGAGGCAATCAAAGTATAACATAGCCTTATATAATTACATCATTATTGCCATCATCATACTGTCCTGGGACCTCAATCCCTCATTAAATCAACCACTGCCTCTCAAGGCATCATAATCATGTATCAGCATTCTGGGAACGCATCCCTTATCTCATCATAAGAGGATAACACCTCAACTAGGTGCTCATCCTTATATCAGGTCCTCAGACCTATCAACTTGTTGCCTCATTACCACCTGGTGCCATTCCAGCACATACATATCATAGCTCTTACCAGGCTATGAATCCAGATAGTATACCTGCATGGTTAGTATTCACATCCCTAGAGATAACTGAAACCATCATGGATTAACAGGATTATCATGCTATCAAATATAAAGTAACATTCATGAGTATATTACACATAAGCTGTAGAAGTCATAGTTTTATCGTTAGTCATAAACATATATCATGCCCCATACTTGTGATCATAGGCATGTGTCACACCATCATGTGGAGCAACATCACATGCTTCCAAGCTTCCTGGTTCACAACCTATCATTTTAACACATCATCATATATATAGGATTTAAGGTGATTACACCATATAACTTGTGTTATCATTATAAACCATATACATTCCAAGTTATCAGAACCCTCACCAAAACTCCTGTAACCCTCACTATAGGTATGGCAAGCAGTGCCAACCCTCACCAAATGGTGTATCAGTTAGAGTTCCAACCCCTAGAGCACTTGTGCCATCATCAGCAGGGGCTGTCGACCAAGAGCCTATCGTGCACATGAGCTAGGGTTAGGGTTACATGTCGGGAAACCACCAACCTCATAACGCTCAAGGCCAAAATGATCAAGGTCAAAACGATCAAGGTCATGACGCCCAAGCAGCCTATCACCCAAACACCAAACCATGTCGTCTAGAGGACCCTCATGATGGCCAAGACGTCGTGTGGTCTATGGGAAAGATGACCACTAATGTATCGTCTAGGGTTTTGTGTACAACCATCATATCGGGCACTACTCCATAACGCTCAACACCTCATATTGGCCAAAGCACATCCAAGACATGGATCATCTCGGCCAAGGTATATCATGAAACTAGAGAACATGGTGCTAACATGCAACCTTGTCGTGCATACTAGGTGCACAAGGTGTATCGTGCAACCAGCTCAAAAGGTATAACGGCTAGAACCCTACCGGCCAGCTAGGGTTAGGGTTGAACTGGGAACCTACTCTCACCACTATATCGGCCGAGATCATGGAGCCCCAAGACAACACTGTGTCGCCCAACATGTTCAAAAGCACCTCAAGGAAGCCTATCGGTCAATAGGGTAGCACTACATACCAGCCTCTAACAAAGCAACAACTAGGGCTCCCACCTAACCCATATCGGGCATCACCACAACTAAACCATATCACCCAACACAAGGATGGCCTACAAGGCTCCATCTCAGTCAAAGCATAACGGTCATCAAGCCAACCATCTCATCTCCATATTAGATCAGTCAAAGATCAACACAAGATAGGGGTATCAGGCAACCCTTATTCAAGATGTATCGTTCAGAGCACATGATATAATATGTGTTGCCTAAGCTCTATCTCAAGCCAAGAGGACCATATTGGGCATCAAACCAACCATCTCAACTAGGTGTAACGGTCAAGGGTACAACCCAAGACAAGGCTATCGGGAAGCACTACTCCAAGGTCATATCGTGCAAGGAACAACCCCACAAGGTCATATTCAACCTCAAGCACAAGGACATCAAACCCTAATTGATCAAGAAGATCAACTCACCTCTCAGCAACTAAGAGAGAGGGGTTTTGCACAACCTCTATCACAAATCGGGCAACCACAAGGATCCATCTCAACATAGGTCATCATCTAATCGAAAGATCACCTCTTAAATCCATGGTGAGAGGAGGGTTGTAACGACCCAGCCTCCCGGTAACCCCCAATTAAGGGAGACCCGAAGGTCAGAGCTGTTATTCAATTAACATGATCAAAGGTTCGGCAAATAATCAATAACAATTAATAAACTTTACTAACTAAACTGAAAACTGGTATAAAATAAAACTTTTCTTACCTTGGAAAAACTGGGATTTCTAAACTTCTATCCATGAAGATGCTAAATTAACTAATCCTCCTATGCACGTTATTTCTCAATTAATTCTACATATGTAACTTTACTATTTGTTCTTTTCATTTGTACCTAAAACACCGACAAACAAAACGTCGGTCAGTAAGAAGCTGGCATGTGAGGGAAACAATAATCATGCAAATATGTTAACAACGTAATCATTCAATTAATCATTTAACAACCAAGATTACGTTTTAAGCTATACTACTCAATCCTTACCTATCCCCTAACTCTGTGCTATCCCTTGTATGCTACCTCTCTTTAGGTAGCTTCTTACCCCCATGGACCTACCTTACAGGTAGCCAATACCTAGGGTAATAGAGTCGCATGGCACTACCCGTAGGTAGCCCAATATCTAACTCATGATGACTTGATGGTCCTACCCCATTGGTAGCCATTTACTATGTCATCTAATGACCTGATGGACCTACTCCATTGGTAGGCATTTACTAGGTCAATTATTAAGCCACAGAGGGGACCATGATCTGAGCTAGTAGGCATATTTATTATGTGATAGTCATATTCACATTATACTTTGCATGAATTAAATACATCCAATAGTTTAATTCAAGCCACGATGGAAACATCGATAAAATCCCAGAAAACTAATTCGGGTAGTCATAAGCGTAACCACATACCTGTACATGTAGATTCAGGTGCAGGAATAATCCAAACAACAATGAGCAAGCAAGCATTCAATATGATCCTGAAACAATTATACAATCTCCTTTTATTACTCATGTCATTAAGATTTATTAAATCTAGTTCACTTCTTAGGGTTTCTAGTCCACTTTTAGGGTTTCCATTGCAATTAGGGTTTCCCTTCATCTTTTACTATTTTAAACCCTAATTCAACGCAATCGATCACAAACCCTAAGTATTTCCACATCTAATTATCAATTCCGGATTAAAGGCATAATTAACCATTAATTAAGCTCATTAAGCCTCTTTTATTAAAGCTACTATTTTTATCCTTTTAATCCACGACAAGATCATTATACACATTTATCATTAATTCATAGTTCATTACGATCCAAATCACATATGAATTTGATTTGCAATTAATTCCACCTTTTATTCATGAGAAAACCCTAATTATTACATTTAGGGTATTTATCCACAAGTTAGGAACTTTAATGCTCGAAATAGCTTAGATTCAACATATTCCAACTTTAATCATGAAATTAATCAATTAAATCCATTGATAGTCAAATTAATCAACATTAGGGTTTCAAGGCCCATTAAAGTATATTCATGCATATGAAACTCTAAATTAACTAATTATATACAAAGTTCATCCTTTTTCTTCCTAATGTTCCCTTTTATGATTAACATGCTAATATCAACTTTAATCATCCTACTAATCACTTTAATCATACCAAAATAGGGTTCTTTAAACATTACTACATTAAAGTTGATATCTTGCATTACTTTTTGAATTGCATAAGGAATCGGGCTTCAAATATATTTTAATGGATTCCCCTCATTTTTCTAAGAAAAATTTATGTATAAACTTTTGTCATCCGAGCTACAGATCATTAGTTATGAAATTAGTAAGAATACTCACTTTGGGCCAACCAGAAGCTGCCACGTCGTCTGATTCTCATGCTATGCGATCAGTTTTGGAAACATAATCAAAAGACGATATTGCCCTCCTTTAGTTCGTCCGTTGCTTCAACCCACGAAGGGTACAATGGTCCAAGGCCCTGGGCCTCCATCTTCCTCCGCGCGACGCTGCTGGGCGCATCGTCCTGTAGCCCTAGCCACGATGGGCGGCTTCTCCCCTCCTTCCTACAGCGCGATTCTTGCCGCCAACCCTTGCCCTGGCTCCGCCGTGCCTCGGCGCACGCGGGGAGCCCTCTGGTCGCGGTTGAAGTGGTAGTGTCAGGCCTGCTAAACTCCGCCACTTGTGGCCGACCTACAGCCATGCGCAGGTTGGTTCTTCCTGCCTTGGTCGTGCTCCTCGTCGGGAAACCTTTCCCTAACTCCGACGCGACCTCGCGCACGTGGGGCGCCACCCACAACGCGTTCAACACATCTAGTTTGGGGCTGCACAGATCCGCAACCCATGGAAGGAGTTGCAGTCATATAGCCGCTTGCTGCATCTGGTTCAGAGCGCGGTCATGGTGGCAAAGCTCCTCCCTGGTACCACGAAGTATCAAACTACCAGTGCAACTCTCTTTTTCTGCCTCGTGGCTTCAGGTTCTTGTTGTTCCTCTTAGTTAGGGTTTGGCGTGTAGGAAACAAGAAGGAGAGAGAGAGAGCTGTGCGTGGGGTTTCTTTGGACTTGGCCCTAGGCCTTACCCCTTATATAGGGATGGGGTATCCACGTCCAAAGATGTTCATCCAAGAGAAGCCGAGTCCAACCCTTTAAAGGAAACCTATTCCTTCAAGGAGAAGAAATCTTCTCTCTCCTAACCTATTCCTTTAGTAACCATATTTCATGGTTAATTAGGAAATTCGAAAATCCTTTCTCTTAGACTTTTTTATGCTTGCCTTTTACTCCATAAACACGAAATCATATTTTCCTTTATTAGAAAATACGTTCTTTTTAGCAATATCACAAAATTCCTTAATAATGTATCACATTATATTCTTATTTTGCAAATTTGGTATTTTCTCTTTCTTTCCTCTTTATTGGGGGATCCTTGGACCCCAAGAAACTTTGAGATTTCGAAATTCCTTTTAAGGATACTCATTATCCTTCTAGATGCATCTAAATGCATTATTCTTCATTATTTCTCATTATCTTGTTTATTTCTTATTAAAATAGTTCTTTTTGAGGATTTCTCTTTATTTCTATTTTATTTTCCTCATTGGTATTCCTTTTATCATTAGAAATCCTTGGGATACGAAATTCCCCTAAGGATAACTCAGTTATACCTTTTTCCACTTATTTCCAACATTTTAACATTAATTTCAATTTCGTTCTTACTAAAGAAATACTTAATTAACCTTTTCTTTTCTTATTGCATTCTCTATGCAACTTTGGACTCCTTGGGACCCAAGGAATCCAAGAGGCACAAAATCCACCTTTGGATTACATTCTTTTGCCTTCTAGAGGTTTCCACATCTTTCTTTCTTGAATTCTCAATTATTCCTTTATTAATTGAATTTCCTCGTTATTTGGGCCCAATAGCCAATAAAGCCCACAATAAAACCATCAAGGCTATTGTAAACGAAGATCATTTATTCAAAACAAATTATATCATTATTTGTTCCACTATCTTTAATGTGAGAAATTACATTTCTCACCGAAGGACAAAATTCGGGGTTGTAACATCCTTCCTCTCTTATAAGAATTTTGCCCTCAAAATTCCATCAAGCAAGCAAACAAATAGGATAAGCCTTTCATATGTCCATCATGGCTCCCATGTGGTTCCACCCTTTCCATGGTGCTTCCTAAGAACCTTTATTATCTCATATTCTTCCATCTGAGTTCTTTCTTACCTTGGTATATCGTACCCTCATAGGTGACTCAGGACATTTCAGCCTCTCAAAAGCTGAATAGGTTCAGGGCTCAACACATGGCCTGGGTATCTCACATAGTGCTCTATATTGGACTCATGGAACACATTTATTCATCAAGTTATCTTGAGGGGTAAGGCTAAACACAACCATCTCCGCCAATCCATCTCAAATGGACCCATATATCGGGGACTCAGCTTTCTCAGCTGAAGCTTAGAGGGGTCAGATTTTCACATCACATACTCTCCCACAGTGAACTGCATGTCAGTCTGCTTTGCATTAGCTCACGACTCATGTCACCACTGGGCTCTCTCTCAGCCATTGCACGATCAAAGCGACTTCATCTGCACACACTGTGGTTCTTTTCTGACCTTTACGAGGCCTCCTTCACCAACATCATCTTAATGAAGTGGTGACCGACACAACCTCCTTCTAGAACTTCTTTCATCCCGATAAAGGCTATGGTGGTTAACATCACATCTGAAGATGTCTCTATATATCACCCTGAACAAGCGCACTTGCTCTCATCAGACCCTCTAGTCTGGACCATACCAACCATTAGTTAGGGGTGATAAACTATGCTAACATTGAGTTCTTCATGTATCTTTTTCCACCTTATGGAAGCGAACCTTGGTCATACCCAAGAACTTTTGAACTCGCATCATGGTGTAGTTGAACCATATCTCTCTTATAAGTAGTTCAACCGAATATGTCCCGTGACAGTACTCTTTCTATCTCATGTCATCTAGGTAAGGCGTTCTACCATAACCCATATTGCATCTTGACCTTCCTTGGTCGAGGGGAGACTTACCACAACTTCCATAACAATGAACTCCCATTCCCTCTCCAAAACTCTTTTATCCTCTATATCGATACACTGGGTTACTAGTGTTCGTCCTTCACCTCCTAGCTTGCATGGCCACATGCTACATGCAACTTTGTTTTAAGCATCCAGAGTGCTACCATCACTTCTATCTTTTGTGGTACCAAGGTATATCATAACCTCCTATATTGTTATGATTCCTCAAGCTTGATACCTCAGAAACCCTAAACCACTCTCAAAGGGTTTTATTGTCTTCCTATCCAAAGAAGTGTATCTGAGGTTCTATCACCATCCTTCTACTACATCAAGGAATAAACTGGCTAACCAAACAACCATGAACTTGTTCGACATATCTTGTTACATCTGTGTGTTAGTCAAAACACATCCTCTTTCCAAACATAGGGTTAGCCGAGCAACCTCAACCTCTTTTAGCCTAGGCAGCTATATCTCAGCCAGAGCATTCATTACCACTTCACCTCCCTAGGTGTTAAGTAATGTTGAAGACATACACCTCCACATATTCCACTTATCATCTCATCTCAAACTCTAAGTTTGTCTTCATCAAGAAACTTTGAGCTCATCCTCATAGTGATCAAACTCAACCTTGTATGACTCATATCTCATGATAAAAACATCTTCATAAGGTGACTACTTCATCCCTCTTAGTGTTTGTAATCCATCCATGTATCATTCGCTCCACTAGGGTATGTTATAATCTCTGTCCTCATACCTCATAGCAACGTTCCAACGCACATCATCTTTATCCTTGGTGTATGGCATGCGTACTGTCCTATCTCTCATTCCCATAACAAGAAGGAATAAGCATTTGGCGGCCGTCCAAATACATAGTTCTTCCCATTCGAGGAGTAGAGATGGTACATCCCACCTTGCTAGTACACCTTTAAAACTAAGTTGAAACGTGCAACTTATGTCTCTACTTCTCAGTCATCTTGATATCAAAGTTAGTTTCATGGAAAACTGGTCTCGAACCTACTTGGGTCACCACACAAACCTTGGTCATCTCCTCTAGGTCTATAGGGTGCCGACACTTTTGGGGTCATCCCTTTTCCCTTATGCATCCTGAGAGTGCCCTACTCATCTGCCCTTTGGGTCCCATGAGTTCATGAAGGTGATAAGTCTCCTAACCCATGGCCCTCGGACAATGATAGATGTTACCTCCCGACCCTATGGTCATGTGCAACTAGGGAATTATGCAACTCCTTCTTCCATCGGTCTTATCCCTACCTGACCCTAGGATAGACTTAGGATTCTTTTATAGTACATGTCCAACCTATAACCTTACCCAATCCTTCATCATCATTCTTGGGTTGTTTTTTATCCTTTCTCAAGGATCATGGCGACCTGCCTACCTTGGTCAGGCCCCATACCGGTTACCTCCATGGTAACACATCCACATGCACTTTTAGAGATGGCTATATATGGGTCTACAGGTTCATTCTCATGCCATGTACTCTTCACTTAGCTTCTCAAGATCCTATGAAACCTCCTTAGGTTACCTCAAAACCAACCAACTGGTAAACTCCCTACCAAAGGGTCCCTCTCCCAGGATGGGAGGAAACTATACCTTGATAACAACAATCACAAACGTTCTTATGTTTAGGGTATACATCCACATGAGCATGCTTAACCCATCAGCTACTAAGGCACAAGCATATCACCTATTAAACCATGCTAGGTCACACTTGTTCTCCTCCTCAACATTCGACCCACTTAGTTGTGAGGGGTTCATAAAACCTACCTTCAACTTAAGGGATTTCCTTTTTCCTCTATACATGAAGAGTACCATACTCGAAACTATAGAGACTCAATTCCCATCATGAGCATTAGGTACACCACTTCCCCTCTTCATACAGGAACCCTAGGTTCACCTTTAGATATCCAACTACATGCTCAACCTCTTAACCACGAATCCAGCATGTCCAAGGTATGCCATGTACTCCCATGATCCTTTTATATGAGCAACACCTCAGAGTTGAGTCCTCCTCCAAGACATTCAACTAGGTATAAAACCTCACAACAGGGTACTTAATCCTCCTCAGGGTCTAAGGCACTCTTTATCTCATCCAGCAGGTAACCACTTATACCCTGGGAACTAGAAACATCATCCTCTCTCTAGGGTTGGGTTCCTCTAAAGGCAACCAAGATGTCATCAGCCTCCAGGAATCAAGCATAAGGCAACCACTATCATCCACGTCGGTCGCATCATCCTCAACTCCCCACTATTCCTCAAGTTTCGGGGTTTTAGGCTTCCAACCTCCTTGTTGGGGTTCTTCTTCCTCTCTCTAGAGCTAATTACACCTCCAACCATACTTACTAGAGGTCCCTTCTCCATGAAGGCTCATGCTCACAAGCATACGCCTATGTGGTTGAAGCCTATGCTCAACTCATGTTTGGCTCAAGAGCATCCATACCCCTTTCATAAGCCATCCATCATAATCTCTTAACCAGGATTTCATCAAGCTATACCCTACTTTCCTAAGCCCATAGGGTAACTATAGGTTCTCCTCTAACCTCATCCACGAAGGAGCTATCCTTTTCTATGGCATGCATGACCCTCTCCAGGGTTAGGTCGCCAAAGGTACTAGGTCATCTACCCTCTTATGGCATCCCAAAGGCATGACCAACCAAACACTCGGTCAACCATGACATCTAACTCGTCATGTCATCTCTCTCTCTAACCTTCACTTAGGGTTAGGGTTACCATCATCCTCAAGGGATGTGCTAGGTCTCTACCCTTAATGGAGGTCTCTACCTCCCAGACTAACCTTCTCTACTCATCCTCCTAACAAGAGATCTATCCTCAGGCCTCTCCTGAGGGCGATTACAACTTGTATCATACGACCTAAGCATGTATCTGTTCTTTAGTTTGCGCTTAATCTATTAAGCTTATGTCCATGACATCTTATTTACATGCTTTTGATTAATTTGGTGGAGGATTCCTTAGACCTTATTAACTTTACCCATACCTCAAGAGGGTGACGAAAAGAGAGAAAACCCTAATCCTTAAGGTCCTTAATAGAATTTGAGTTGAGAAGGGATGAACAAGATGAGAGAGTCCTAAAGGTATCTTATTTCGAGTCATACCCTAAGACATCGGCCAGGCAGTCACACAATCTGGGAGTCCTCGTATTCCGACTAGCGGTGCGGAGGAAAATATTGCCATCCCTCAGATGTGATCCTTTTCTAGACACCTCAGTCTTTCAGACAATCCTCTAATAACTCCCTTGGTTTCTATAGAATTTGTAAAATTTAATAATTATTAAAGATTAATTGAGGAACCTATGCTCTAATACGAATTTTAACGACCCAGCCTCCCGGTAACCCCCAATTAAGGGAGACCCGAAGGTCAGAGCCGTTATTCAATTAACAGGATCAAAGGTTCGACAAATAATCAATAACAATTAATAAACTTTACTAACTAAACTGAAAACTGGTATAAAATAAAACTTTTCTTACCTTGGAAAAACTGGGATTTTAAACTTCTATCCATGAAGATGCTAAACTAACTAATCCACCTATGCATGTTATTTCTCAATTAATTCTACATCTGTCACTTTACTGTTTGTTCTTTTCATTTGTACCTAAAACGCCGACAAACAAAACGTCGGTCAGCAAGAAGCTGGCATGTGGGAAAACAATAATCATGCAAATATGTTAACAACGTAATCATTCAATTAATCATTTAACAACCAAGATTACGTTTTAAGTTATACTACTCAATCCTTACCTATCCCCTAACTCTGTGCTATCCATTGTATGCTACCTCTCTTTAGGTAGCTTCTTACCCCCATGGACCTACCTTACAGGTAGCCAATACCTAGGGTAATAGAGTCGCATGGCACTACCCGCAGGTAGCCCAATATCTAACTCATGATGACTTGATGGTCCTACCCCATTGGTAGCCATTTACTAAGTCATCTAATGACCTTATGGACCTACTCCATTGGTAGCCATTTACTGGGTCAATTATTAAGCCACAGAGGGGACCAGGATCTGAGCTAGTAGGCATATTTCTTATGTGATAGTCATATTCACATTATACTTTGCATGAATTAAATACATCCAGTAGTTTAATTCAAGCCACAATGGAAACATCGATAAAATCCTGGAAAACTAATTCGGGTAGTCATAAGCGTAACCACATACCTGTACATGTAGATTTAGGTGCAGGAATAATCCAAACAACAACGAGTAAGCAAGCATTCAATAAGATCCTGAAACAATTATACAATCTCCTTTTATTACTCATGTCATTAAGATCTATTAAATCTAGTTCGCTTCTTAGGGTTTCTAGTGCACTTTTAGGGTGTCCATTGAAATTAGGGTTTCCCTTCATCTTGTACTATTTTAAACCCTAATTTAACGCAATTGATCACAAACCCTAAGTATTTCCACATCTAATTATCAATTCCGGATTAAAGGCATAATTAACCATTAATTAATCTCATTAAGCCTCTTTTATTAAAGCTACTATTTTTATCCTTTTAATCCATGACAAGATCATTATAAACATTTATCATTAATTCATAGTTCATTATGATCCAAATCACATATGAACTTGATTTGCAATTAATTCCACCTTTTATTCATGAGAAAACCCTAATTATTACATTTAGGGTATTTATCCACAAGTTAGGAACTTTAATGCTCGAAATAGCTTAGATTCAACATATTCCAACTTTAATCATGAAATTAATCAATTAAATCCATTGATAGTCAAATTAATCAAAATTAGGGTTTCAAGGCCCATTAAAGTATATTCATGCATATGAAACTCTAAATTAACTAATTATATACAAAGTTCATCCTTTTTCTTGCTAACATTCCCTTTTATGATTAACAGACTAATATCAACTTTAATCATCCTACGAATCACTTTAATCATACCAAAATAGGGTTCTTTAAACATTACTACATTAAAGTTGATATCTTGCATTACTTTTCAAATTGCACAAGGAATCGGGCTTCAAATATATTTTTAACGGATTCCCCTCATTTTTCTAAGCAAAATTCATGTATAAACTTTTGTCATCCGAGCTACAGATCATTAGTTATGAAATTAATAAGAATGCTCACTTTGGGCCAACCAGAAGCCGCCACGTCGTCTGATTCTCATGCTATGCGATTAGTTTTGGAAACATAATCAAAATACGATATTGCCCTCCTTTAGTTCGGCCGTTGCTTCAGCCCGCGAAGGGCACAATGGTCCAAGGCCCTGGGCCTCCATCTTCCTCCGCGCGACGCTGCTGGGTGCGTCGTCCTGTAGCCCTAGCCACGATGGGCGACTTCTCCCCTCCTTGCTACAACGTGATTCTTGCCGCCAACCCTTGCCCTGGCTCCATCGTGCCTCGGCGCACGTGGGGAGCCCTCTGGTCGCGGTTGAGGTGGTAGTGTCAGGCCTGCTAAACTCCGCCACTTGTGGCCGACCTGCAGCCATGCGCGGGTTGGTTCTTCCTCCCTTGGCCGTGCTCCTCGCCGGGAAACCTTTCCCTAACTCCGACGCGACCTTGCGCACGTGGGGCGCCACCCACAACGCGTTCAACACAGTTGGTTTGGGGATGCACAGATCCACAACCCATGGACGGAGTTGCAGTCAAACAACCGCTTGCTGCACCTGGTTCAGTGCGCGGTCATGGTGGCAAAGCTCCTCCCTGGTACCACGAAGTATCAAACTACCAGTGCAACTCTCTTTTTCTGCCTCGTGGCTTCAGGTTCTCGTTGTTCCTCTTAGTTAGGGTTTGGCGTGTAGGAAACAAGAAGAAGAGAGAGAGATGTGTGTGGGGTTTCCCCGGACTTGGCCCTAGGCCTTACCCCTTATATAGGGAGGGGGTATCCACGTCCAAAGATGTTCATCCAAGAGAAGCTGAGTCCCACCCTTTAAAGGAAACCTATTCCTTCAAGGAGAAGAAATCTTCTCTCTCCTAACATATTCCTTTAGTAATCATATTTCATGGTTAATTAGGAAATTCGAAAATCCTTTCTCTTAGACTCTTTTATGCTTGCCTTTTACTCCATAAAAACGAAATCCTATTTTCCTTTATTAGAAAATACTTTCTTTTTAGCAATATCACAAAATTCCTTAATAATGTATCACATTATATTCTTATTTTGCAAATTTGGTATTTTTTCTTTCTTTCCTCTTTATTGGGGGATCCTTGGACCCCAAGAAACTTTGAGATTTCGAAATTCCTTTTAAGGATACTCATTATCCTTCTAGATGCATCTAAATGCATTATTCTTCATTATTTCTCATTATCTTGTTTATTTCTTATTAAAATAGTTCTTTTTGAGGATTTCTCTTTATTTCTCTTTTATTTTCCTCATTGGTATTCCTTTTATCATTAGAAATCCTTGGGATACGAAATTCCCCTAAGGATAACTCAGTTATACCTTTTTCCACTTATTTCCAACATTTTAACATTAATTTCAATTTCTTTCTTACTAAAGAAATACTTAATTAACCTTTTCTTTTCTTATTGCATTCTCTATGCAACTTTGGACTCCTTGGGACCCAAGGAATCCAAGAGGCACGAAATCCACCTTTGTATTACATTCGTTTGCCTTATAGAGGTTTCCACATCTTTCTTTCTTGAATTCTCAATTATTCCTTTGTTAATTGAATTTCCTCGTTATTTGGGCCCAATAGCCAATAAAGCCCACAATAAAACCATCAAGGCTATTGTAAACGAAGATTATTTATTCAAAACAAATTATATCATTATTTGTTCCACTATCTTTAATGTGAGAAATTACATTTCTCACCGAAGGAACCCAAAATTCGGGGTTGTAACAAGGGTGTTGCCCAAGCAACTAGAATATAAGCTCACCTCTCAACTTAAATGAGAGAGGGGTATTGCCTACATCACTAGAGCTCAAACTCACTTCTCTAGACCAAGGAGAGAAAAGGGGTATTTCTCAACAAGGAAACCCTAAACCATGGTTCGTCCAACTAGGTGTAAAGGCATATAAACCATCAAAAACATCATCAACATCATGCTCATTATGTCCATAAGATCAAAAACATGTACTAGAGCAAGAAACATAGCATGCAATGGCCGATCATCAACATATATGAAACATGCAACATAGATAAGGTAGTATATCTAGGGTTATAAGTTATGTAACCCACCTTAAGCAAACTCCTCAAGCTCCAAAGCTCCAAGCTTCAAGATCCTAGCTCCAAGCTCACCACTTTCGGTCACCTCAAGAAAAGGAACAAGGATCATAACCACCATGGCCGAAGGGTAGGCAAGATGGAGAAGAAGATGCTAAGGAGAGATGGAAGATGCTTACCAAAGAATAAGACCCTCCTAAGGTTCGGCCACCAAGCTAGAGGAAGAAGAAGAGATCTCCACCAAGGGGAAAGGATCGGCCACCAAGCTCTCCAAGGAAGGTGTATCGTGCACACAAGGAGGGGAGAACAACAAAAGAGATAAAGGGTTCCCATGGAAGAGAAAGGCAAGGCATATATAGATGAGGGTCAAGGTTAAACCAAGGCAAGGTGTCACCTTACCAAGGGGCACTTGTCCACACATTTTACCACCTTGCAAAACACATGCACATGCCATGACACCACTCAACCAAGGTTCATCCACATGTCCAAGCTAGGGTGACACATCCAAAGCAAGGAGGTCAAACAAGGTCAAAGGCCGACACGCCACCTCCCATGGTCGACACACCACCATGGGCGACACAAAGCAAGGCTGACACAAGCATCCTTGCCCGATACATGGTTCAACCAAGCAAGGCAAGGCCCAAACAAGGGAAAACAAGGCCCAAAAGAGATCAACCAAGCCCAATACAACTCAAGGCACGACCCTAAACCTTCCTCTCAACCCTGGAGGAAGCAAAGAGAGAGAAAGACATCTCTCAAGGTGACAAACTTGCTCTCCAACCCTATCTTAAGTTATTTTGCATGTAGCACCTCCATCTCTCAACTAAGCACAAGCAAACCCTAATCGCCACTAAAGATGATTAGCAAGCAACCAAGCATAAGGTTTAGACAAAACAAACAGGGTAAGCCCAAAATGAAGGCCAGGGTCCTTACAAGCCATAAGCCTCTACAAAGGGATTTCGTCCCCGAAATCCAAAGAGAAAAGCGAGGGATACTTTCGCCTCATCTCTTCCTCAAGCTCCCACATAGCTTCCTCAACACCACGATGATGCCAAAGAACCTTCACAAGAACCAGGTCCTTCCTCTTCAACTTCTTTACTCTTCTGTCAAGGATCACTACCGAACCCTCCTCATAGGTCACGTCTTCATCAAGATCAACCTCAACTGGCTGTATCACTGTCCTTGTGTCTGGATGACTTTTCTTCAGCATACTGACATGGAACACTGGATGCAACCTGTGCAACTCTGGCAGCAGCTCCAACTTGTAAGCTACCTTGCCAACACGTGCTATTACCGGGTATGGCCCCATATACACGGGTTCCAGTTTGCCTTTCTGGCCAAACCTTAGCATGCCTTTCCAAGGTGAGACCTTGAGATACACTTTGTCTCCCACTTGGAACTCTAAAGGTCATCGACGATTGTCTGCATAAGACTTTTGTCTGTCATGTGTCGCGTTCAACTGTTGTCGTATCACTCTGATCTTTTCTGTCGTATGTTGTACTAACTCTGGACCCAAAAGCTGATACTCACCAGACTCATACTAGCATAAAGGGGATCTGCACTTCCTTCCATATAGAGCCTCATAAGGAGCCATGTCAATGCTCTGCTGGTAACTGTTATTGTAAGAAAATTCTATCAAACTGAGATGCTCATCCCAACTGCCTAGGAACTGCAAAACACATGCTCGGAGAAGATCCTCCAAAGTCTGAATAGTCCTTTCAGACTATCCATCCGTATGGGGGAGGAAAGCGGTACTAAACCTCAACTGTGTTCCCAACTCTTTGTGCAACTGTTCCCAGAATCAACTTGTGAATTGAGGACTTCTATCGGAAACTATCGTTGCTGGTACACCGTGCAAATGCACTATCTCATCTACATACACCTGAGCAAGCTTCTCTGTTGTATACGTCGTCTTTACCAGTATGAAATGAGCAGATTTTGTCAACCTATCCACTATTACCCAAATGGAATGATGATTCCTAGCTGTCTTTGGTAGACCAACTACAAAGTCCATGGTTATAAGATCCCATTTCCATTGTGGTATCGACATGGGTTGCAACGTACCTGCCAGCTTCTGATGCTCAACTTTAACTTGCTGACATACTACGCACTTAGCCACAAACTCAGCTACATCCTTTGTCAAGCCAGACCACCAATACATGTCCTTCATATTATGATACATTTTGGTGACTCCTAGATGCATAACATAAATTGATGTCTGTTCTTCCTCGAGCACTAGCTTTCTTAGATTATCAACATCGGGGACCACCATTCTACCATGATAGCAAACTAGTCCATCCTCAGACTCATGGAACCCATCACGCTTTTTGCTGCCAAACTCTGACCTGATCAACTACATTGTATCATCTTCTTGTTGTGCATCTTTGATCTGTTGTCTTAGCGTAGGCTTGACTTGCATCTGTGTCAACAATCCTGCCAACAAGGAAACTTCCAACTGTACATTCATCTGCCGCAAGGAGACAAACATATCTTACCTATGACATACCAAGGAACTCATCTATGCCTTCTTCGTGGAGAGAGAAGAAGACTTTCTGCTAAGCGCATCAGCTACCACATTTGCCTTACCAAGATGATACTCAATGGTGCAATCATAATCATTGATTAGCTCCATCCAATGACATTTCAGCTCACTCTGCGAAAAGATATACTTCAAGTTCTTGTGATCTGTAAAGATCTGACACACCTCCCCATAAAGACAATGTCTCCAAATATTTAATGCACGGACCACCGCTGCCAACTCCAAATCATGTGTCGGATAGTTCTCCTCATGTTTCTTAAGCCGTCGCGAAGCAAAAGAAACCACATGATCCTCCTGCATCAACACACAACCTAAGCCTTTCTTATAAGCATCGCAAAAAACAACATAGCCCCCAGTCTCTGGCAACACTAGCACTGGAGCAGTAGTCAATTTCTCCTTCAAACTTTGGAAAGCTTGCTGACAATGATCATCCCAGATAAAAGGTACATCCTTCCTGGTCAACTTTGTCATCGACAACGCGATCACACTAAAGTCCTTTATAAACCTCCGGTAATATCCTGCCAAACCCAGAAAACTATGAACTTCTGTCGGCGTCATTGGTTTCTCCCAGTCTGCAACTGACTCCACCTTCTTAGGGTCCACTCTGACTCCTTCTGCAGATATCACGTGACCCAATAATGTCACTTCCTTCAACCAGAACTCACATTTGCTGAACTTGGCATACAACTGATGTTGGCGAAGAAGAGTCAATGCTTGTCGAAGATGCTGTTCATGCTCTTGACTATCCCGACTGTAGATCAAGATGTCATCTATAAAAATACAACAAACTGATCTAGAAACAGACATAACACCCTATTCATCAAATCCATGAAAGCAGCAGGTGCATTGGTTAGCCTAAACGGCATAACCACAAACTCAAAGTAACCATACTTCATCCTAAACACCGACTTTGGTATGTCGTCCACCTTAATCCTCAACTGATGATATCCAGACCGTAGATTGATCTTTGAGAACACTGTAGCGCCACACAATTGATCGAACATATCGTCTATCCTCGGCAACGGGTATTTATTCTTGATCGTGACTTTGTTCAACTGTCGGTAATCTATACATAACCGCATCGACTCGTCCTTCTTCTTAACGAACAACACTAGAGCACCCCAAGACGACGTGCTCGGTCAGATGAAACCTGTGGGGTTCGATCTATAAATCACGAGGTCAACGAATGCAGAAGTGTTCGATTAGCAGCGGAATATCAAAAATCACTAAAATTTAAAACTTTTTGGAAAGAGATCTTTAAAACATAAAACTCTTTTATAAGAAATGAGATAAACTGTTTACATCATGTTTTGACATTACATCTCTATTAAATCACCTCTCGACTGATTACATACATCCATTGCCCTGTTATCTGCACAAGGCAAGATACAACAAAATTCTCGAGGCTAAAAGCCAAAAACCTCAGACCTACTGACTCCTAGGACCTGAGAGTACAGATACGACATAAGAAAATCTATCTACAGGACTTGACAATCAGTATCTCCACTTGAGATTCACTACTGCCCCTGGTGTTGCTGCTGCTGATACTGTTCACCCTCAGATTGGTTCCTCCGTCCTCGACGTCCACCTAAAAAGGTCGAAACCTACGAGGGTGAGACAATTTGAATAATTGTCCCAGCGAGAGTTATAACTCTCTGCCAGAAGCTTTTTTATAGCAATTAAAGAATAATCATAAGCAAAGTAACTTAAATCATTCAACAACATGTTTGATAATAAGTAAAGCAACATTTTCTTAAACAATCATTTTGATAATGAATACTAAGAACATGTATACTAGTTACTTGACTAGCACATATATAAACATTATAACATCAATCATTGTTTCTCGTAGGTCAACCTAAGTAGATATGCTACGCGGTTAATTATGTTTTACAAACATTATTATGCCCTGCGGAGATGAGGTATACCGCTCATACTCCAACCGATCACTACTAAGTCGCATCGGTATCATACATAGGTCATCAAAAGAGCCGGATTCTTATGACCTCATCTTCCTCAGTCAGTGTGAGGATCAACATGCAGGACAACTCGTGTCTCTGCTACAATAGCTTACTAGGGTATTCTAGCAACTTCGCTATTAGAGTGACAGTGGCATTCTGTACTCTCTTCGCCATCAAAAGATCTCTTGTTTATCTCTCATCGATGCGACATTAAAGATTCCCTCGGGAGATTAGTGAAACATCACCCCGACATAAACATATAGTGAAGGGTTGATGGATTAAAGTACATCTTACATCAATTCCTACACTAAGACGTAAGGATATTTGCGTCCATTATCCCCCACATACTCAAAAGTATGTGATCCAAGAGTTCCCTTAGGAAAACCTGTTTCACCATCATTTGGCTTCTGACAATGATGGATCTATAATCAGGGCTCTACATGGTATGATTATACTTGATTATTTAGGTACATTTCAGTATTCTTTTAGCATCAAGCATGTTTCCAAGCATTTAACTATTAAAACACTGCTATAAAAGAAGAATACTAAATGTATCAAGTTTAACTCACATCAGTTATCATATGGATATCAATTCTTAACCATTTCATTACTATGATTCAAGAATAGGGGTGTTCAAACCCTTAAATCATCATAAGTCATCTAATCAACATGACCTTGATGTTGCTCATGGCTCTTACAGCCCATTAATCTCATATGTTGCCACTTAAACTTAGGCAACATGGCATATATCACTATTCATAAAGCCTATAGTATGCTTTCAGTGAATATGATATCATAACCCTAACCTGGCTATGATCATTTCTTTATATGAACTTGCATGGTCAATTCAATTGATAATAATAAACAATTAATCTCCAAATCAGTAATTTATAAAGCAGGAATAACCTTTCAATTCAAGGGTTGTACCTTCATGTCTTCACTAAAGCTAGGTTCTCATTATTTAAATCAATTAGGGTTGTTCAATCCCTTTCATTATGATTAGGAATAAGATTCCTCATCTCATACTGTAATCATGAAGATTCATGCTTAAAAGCATAACCTGGAATTAGGGTTTATTGTATATTTCATCACATCACCCTCAATTAGGGTTTACTATTCATATTACATGTTATTAATCTAGAATTAGGGTTTACTATTCACTTCATAGTGAATTGAGCTCATAGCATCATCATGTATGAAGATTATTATCATTAATACCCTCAATTAGATTAAGATTCATCAATTATTATAATTAGGGTTTCTATGATCTCACTATGAAGGATCATACCCTAATCATGTGCATTCATTCATATAGAAGGTATTTTACTTGATTCTCATTTATATTAGGAGTCTTATCTCTCTCTTACTATTAGATGATGTTTACATCACTCTAGATAAGGTTAGGTCAAGTCAACTTTGATTAACATAAGTCAAGTCATCACCTTTATGGTCATTAGGGTTTGCTTGATCAAGGGGTATTGATTGTTTAAACCTTTCAAGGGTACTTTAGTAATGTTCACCATTGATCATAACATACATCAACCAACCCATCACTTGTTCCCTTAATGTCTTTAGGTATCATTAGGGTTTAGTTTAAACAACCATTGAACCATCTAAGCCCTTAAAGCATTAAGCATTCTTGACCTTAAAAGACCCCAAACAGTTTTGAACTTTCAACCTCCAAACGGTTTTGAAACCGCATGGAAGGGTTGACTGTTTGGTATCATTGACTTTCAAGACCGCATGGACAAGCTCACACTCAAGACTGTTTTCCCCTAAATGGTCTTGAAACTGTTTGGTCACGTTGACTGTTTAGCCAAGTTTGACTTTGAAACCGTTTGAGCAAATCAGCCTTGAAACTGCATAAATCCAAACGGTTTGGAAACCGCATGAATCCAAACGGTTTTGAAACCCTTTGGTCCCAAAAGGTCTTGAGACTGTTTGGATTCAAACGGTCTTGAGACCGTTTGGTCCAAACATCTCAAAACCGCATGGACCTAAAAAGTGTATCAACACTTGCAATTGATTAGGGTTTTCAATGTTGAACCCTTCAATCGATCTCATACTTGTTAGCCACTTATCAATTAAGGTAATTAGGTTAAACCTTAACCAATTTTACACTCAATTGATCCTCAATTGGTCACCAATTAGGGTTAGGACCAATTGGATTAGGGTTTGAAATCGATCAGCCTTCAACATTCATCAACATGAGTCTAATTGAAGTTGAAACCATTGAACCATCACCCAATTGGGCCATGACCTGACCCCAAACGGTCTTGGGATCGTTTGGACATCCTCCAAACGGTCTTGAGACTGTTTTCCCAAATTCTCATAAAAAACTAAGTCTATTTGTTAAGGGTTGAACCCTAATTAGGTCACAAAATCAGCATTTTGATTATTTCAACAACCTATTATGATTGAGCCTTCAATTAATCAAATTCTCTTAACCCTAGACCTCCAAACAGTCTTGGGTGATCACCAAACGGTCTTGAGACCGTTTGGGTGATCCAAAAATGGTTTTGAAACCGTTTGTGCCATTCAACCCAAACTTCAACATGATTGGTCCATTGAAATCAGCAATAAACCCGATTAGGGTTTAGGTGATTAAAGTGCCTTCAACTTAAGATTTACTTACAATTAGTTAATGATTCCTTGTAGATGATTAATTCATAATGTGTCTAGAAGACCCTCAAATGGTCAACTCTTGGTCAACCCCTCCAAACGGTCTTGGAGACCGTTTGAATCTAAACGGTCTTACAAACCGCATGAATCCAAACAGTTTTGAAACCGTTTGGTTCCAAACGGTTTTGCAAACCGTTTAGACCAAGGGTGGGAGACCATTTGCTAAAGTTACATTGGTATTCATGCCCATCATCTTATACCTCAAGACTAATGTTTGTTCTTCACGGTTTTGCTTGGAAGAGTGCAAGGAAGGATGGGGGAAAGAAGAACAAGCTACTTTTGCAAGAAAGAAAGATGCATAACAAAGTTTAAGGGTTTAGAGTTATAAAAACCACCTTAAAGTAGGTCCTAGAGCTCCAAGGTTCCAAGATTTAATGGTGTCTTGAGCTCCATAGGTCGTCCAAGGTTGTTTCTCCAAGAATTGGTTGGAAGGGATGGCTAGAAAGAAGAACTAAGTAAGAAAGACCATAGAACCAACCTTGCAACATGACTTCCTCAATGGATCCGAGCAAGATGATGATCAAACCTTACCTAAAACTGGTTGGCCGTTCTCCTCTTCTCCATAGATCTATCCTTAGTTGGTCCAAGCAAGGGGATAAGTGAGGAGAAAGGGGAAACGATCCTTTGGTTGTAAAAGATTAGTGTATATATACTTTGGGGGTATTTCCAAGATAAAGACAACTTATTTCTCCTTTTCTCAACTAGGTCCTTCCCTTCTTCTAAGACACGTTTCTCCCTTCCATACTTAAGCAAAACTCATCTTAAAACCAAGGTCTAAAGGTAAAGAAAGCCAACTTCTTACTAAGTTGCACATATAGAAGGGTCTTTTTGCATACAACTTGATTATTGTATTTTCAAGAATTATCCTTCTTATCTGATTATTCAAATGAAGTGTTCTTCTCATCCTTTTACTCTATATGATGTTAAGAGTCATAAAAGATACTCTAGAAGATATATTTTACATGTTGTATCCTTGGTTTTGGGTAAATTGCGCTTTACACCAAAATTAGGGTTTTAAGCACAAGGATTGCTCCACAAGCTACATCTTGATGCCCAAGCTTGGAGAATCCATCACACTTCATCATGTTCACTCTTATGATGTATCAACACCAAAGGAACATCCAAACATGTACAGTTTGCAAGTTAACCCCTCTAATTGGGTAATTTGCACATAGGTCCCTGTATTACAAAACATTGTTCAAAAAGGGCAGAAATAGAATTATATGTTCCTCAGAAGCTTTAATTACATATCAAAAGATAATCACAAGCATCTAGTTACATATTTAAGCAAAACACCTAGGGTTAGCTCATAACCCAGGTCAGGGATGTTACAAATTATCCACCCCTTACAAGGATTTCGTCCCCGAAATCAACAAAACATATTAAGAGAAAAGAGCAGGGTATTTCCTTCTCATCTCTTCCTCTAGTTCCCAAGTGGCTTCTTCAACACCACAATGATTCCAGAGGACTTTCACAAGACTTATATCTTTCTTTTTCAGCTTTTTAATTCTATTATCAAGGATTTACACTAGTCCTTCCTCATAAGATATATCATCATCCAATTCTACCTCCATAGGTTGTAGAACTGACTCTGTATCAGGGTGACATTTCCTCAGCATAGAAATTTGAAACACAGGGTGTAACCTTTGTAACTCTGGTGGCAACTCTAGTTTATAGGCTACCTTTCCAATCCGTTCAATTATTGGATAATGCCCCATAAATCTAGGAGCTAACTTTCCTTTCCTTCCAAATCTCAGAACTCCCTTCCAAGGCGAGACCTTGAGATACACTCTGTCTCCAACCTAGAATTCTAAGGGTCTATGACGTCTATCAGCATAAGACTTCTGCCTATCCTGTGCAGTCTTAATCTGTTGTTGTATCACTTTGATCTTCTCTGTGGTCTGCTGCACAAGATCAGGACCTAACAGTTGATATTCACCGGTTTCATACCAACATAAGGGTGATCTACAACATCTTCCATACAAAGCTTGATATGGTGCCATATCAATGCTATGTTGATAGCTATTGTTATAGGCAAACTCTATCAAGCTTAGGTGCAAATCCCAACTCCCTGTAAACTGAAGAACGCATGCTCTCAGCAAGTCTTCCAAGGTCTGTATAGTCCTTTCCGACTGTCCATCAGTCTGTGGATGAATGGCTGTACTAAACCTTAACTGTGTGCCTAAAGCTTTATGAAGTCGCTCCCAAAAATGATTTGTAAACTGGGGACCTCTGTCTGAAACTATAGTGATTGGAACTCCGTGCAGTTGCACTATCTCCTGAACATACAACTGTGCTAGCCTCTCAGCAGAATAGGTTGTTTTGACTGGCAAGAAATGCACTGTCTTTGTCAACCTATCAACTATTACCCAAATGAAATCATGTCCTTTGCTTGTCCTGGGTAGGCCAACAACAAAGTCCATGGTTACATGGTCCCACTTCCACTGTGGTATGGGTAAAGGTTGCATCGTTCCTGCAGGTTTCTGGTGTTCAGCTTTAACCTGCTGACACACAGGACACCTCAGAACAAACTCAGCAACGTCCTTCTTCATCCCAGGCCACCAATACATATCTTTCAAATTTTGATACATCTTGGTGCTTCCTGGATGCATAGCATACATCGAAGAATGAGCTTCTTCCAGGACTAACTTTCTCAAGTTATCCACATCCGACACTATCATCCTTCCATGATAACAGGCTACTTGATCATCAGAGTCATGGAAACCATCTCGTTTCTCATCACCGTACTCCGACCTGATCTGTTGAACTGCATCATCAACTTGCTGTGCCTCCTTGATCTGCTCTCTTAGAGTAGGTTTTATATGCATCTTAGCCAACAACCCGGCTAACAATGACACCTTCAACTATACATTGTCTTTCCTTAAGGAGATAAGCATATCTCTCCTAGAGCATACTAAAGAGTTTAGTTGTGCTCTATCTACTACTGGCATTGCTGATTTCCTACTCAGAGCATCTACAACCACATTAGCTTTCCCTGGATGGTAATCAATTGTACAATCGTAGTCCTTGATTAACTCCATCCAGCGGCATTGCCTCATGTTAAGTTCATGCTGAGAGAAGATGTACTTAAGGTTCTTATGATCAGTAAAAATCTAGAATGTCTCTCCGTAGAGATAGTGTCTCCAGATCTTCAAGGCATGAATCACAACAGCTAACTCCAAATCGTGTGTCGGATAATTCTCCTCGTGTTTCTTAAGCTGTCGAGAAGAAAAAGAAATCACTTGCTTTTCCTGCATCAACACACATCCGAGTCCATTCTTGGAGGCATCACAGAAAACCACATATTCTTTGCCTTGCTCAGGTAACACAAGTACAGGTGCACTTGTCAACCTCACCTTCAACAACTGGAAAGATTGTTGACACTTATCACTCCAAACAAAAGGAACATCCTTCCGGGTCAACTTAGTCAAGGGTAAGGCTATGGAACTGAAGTTCTTAATGAACCTTCGGTAATAACCAACCAACCCTAAGAAACTACGAATCTCCATCGGTGTCTTCGGCTGTTCCCATTGTAGAATAGATTCTACCTTTTTAGGATCAACACGAATACCCGAGGCAGATATCACGTGTCCAAGGAAAGATACTTCCGGTAACCAGAACTCACACTTGCTAAACTTAGCGTATAGCTTATGTTCTCTTACCAAAGTTAGAGCCTGACGAAGATGTTGTTCATGCTACTGTGCATCTCTACTATAGATCAGAATGTCATCTATAAAGACAACAACACACTGATCAAGGAAAGGTCGGAAGATTCTATTCATGAGTTCCATAAATGCAGCTGGTGGATTAGTTAGTCCAAATGACATAACTATGAACTCATAGTGACCATACCTTGTCCTAAAAGCAGACTTAGGCGTGTCACTATCCTTAATACGGAGTTGATGATATCCTGACCTCAAATCTATCTTTAAGAAAACGGTTGCACCACACAACTGGTCAAAGAGATCATCAATCCTCAGCAGAGGGTACTTGTTCTTTATTGTTACTTTGTTTAGTTGTCTGTAATCAATGCACAACCACATTGATCCGTCTTTCTTTTTAAAGAAAAGGACTGGAGCACCCCAGGGTGAAGTACTCGGTCAGATGAAACCCTTCTCAAGCGACTATTGAAGCTGCTTCCTGAGTTCTGCCATCTCGGCAGGCGCCATCCTATACGGTGTTTGTGCTATAGGTTGTGTATCTGGGATCAAATTGATTTCAAAATCAATTTCCCGAGGCGGTGGCACACCTGGAAGTTCTTCAGGAAATACATCTTCAAATTCCCTGACTACATGAACTTCAGTAGGGTTAGGACTCTCCATGGTAGTATCTACCACATGGGCCAAGAATGTATAACATCCTTGCCTCATCAGCTTCTCAGCAACCATAGCTGACACAAGACAGGTAGGTAGAATCTTTCTCTCTCCTTGAAAGATCCATGTGTCGCTTTCATCAGCAAACACAGCTTACTTGGATTCACAATCCAAGACAACCCTATACCTTTCCAAGGTATCCATCCCAAGGATTATATCAAATCCTTGAATTTCAAGTGGTATAAGATCCACTTGAATGCGATGATTAGAAAAGAAGAGGATGTAGGGAGAGCATACCTCCTGTAACACGACAGACCCTCTCAACGGAGTCTCAAGCAACAGGCTATCGGCTCTATGACTGATTGTCATATTGCAGTTACGAATCACTCTTCGAGTGATAAAGGAGTGCGTAGCACCCGGATCAATCAAAACAGATACAACACAAGATGTAGACATATCAGAATATAACAACTCCATATGACCTGCCACAACCCGACGGTTGATCACTGCATCAAGTGGGTTCATCACATAGAACCTTGCTGTCGCCTTTGGTTGATTCGGTGCTGACGATCCAGCTTGGGACGCTTGTCCACGTCCTCTAGCTGCTCCTGAAAACTGCCTCCTCTGGGGTCCTTGCTGACTCTGCCTCTGTGGTTGTGTCACACTTGCTGGTCTAGCTCTGCAGTCTTTCATCAGATGCCCCATCTTCCCACATATGTAGCAACTTCTGTCTCGTTGCTGTGGTCTGGGTGGTCCTGTGACCAACATAGATGCTGAACTGCAAGCCCCTTGTAGTGGTAGGCTTCGTCCTCTACCTCTACTCGGTGTCCACTGTGTCTGAGCACTAGGTCTAGGTGGTGGTGGTGTAGGCGCAGAAAACCTAGGCTTCTTGAAGTCTCTGGATGAAGATCCCTAGAACTTAGGATATCTTTTATGGGTTTGCCTCTTCTCTGTTACGAACCTTTCTATCCTTCTAACAGACTCCACGAAGGTAGCGAACCTCTCTCGGTTCTCTAGGGCAGACACGGGAGTAGTCAACTCAGCGTCCAGCCCTTTCTCAAACTGCCTAATCCTTTCTTCCTCGGTAGCAGCCATGTGCGGATAGAACCACAACAACTCCATGAACTTAGCTTCGTACTCGCTAATGTTCATCAGAGCTTGCCTTAACCTCTCGAACTGGGAGATTTTCTCATCTAGAAACGTATTAGGGAAATATCTATTGACAAATTCCCATTAGAAGACTTCCCATGTAGCCTCCACACCAGGCCTCTTCTGCTCTTCCATGGTCCACCAGTGACCAACACTTCCCTTGAGAAGATAGACAGCGTGTCTAACCTTCTCAGCTTCTGGGATGTTTAGGATTCTAAAAGCCTTCTCGAGCTCGGTTAACCATAGGTCGGCGTCTACAGGATCAGCTGTTCTGAAGTACTCGATCGCTCTGACTCGACGAAGTCGTTCGAATGTCTTGCCGATTCCTTGTCCTTCAGACTGGGCAGGTGCCCTAGGTGCTGGCATGGGTATCCTATCTGTGATGTGTGTCATGGTTGTCATAAACTGCCCGAACATAGTCTGAACAGTTGGGTTCCCCATGTCAGCTGGGTTAAACTGGGGTGTCTCAGGTACAAGTTGCTCTATCTCCGGGTTCCTTGCACCTTCTCGGGGTGCAGCAACACTACTCTCTGCCACATACTCCTCATGTGGTCCAGACATCCTTACTTATCTTCTTCTCCTGAGGAGCAGAAGACACTATTAGATATACTGGAAGACACTAAGAATAGACTCGACATCCTAAGTCCTATGTCTCTGTAGTCTCAGCGAACCTAGAGCTCTGATACCACTTAATTGTGGGGTTCGATCTATAAATCACGAGGTCAACAAATGCGGAAGCGTTCGATTAGCAGCGGAATATGAAAAATCACTTAAATTAAAACTTTTTGGAAAGAGATCTTTAAAACATAAAACTCTTTTATAAGAAACGAGATAAACTGTTTACATCTTGTTTTGACATTACATCTCTATTAAATCACCTCTTGAGTGATTACATACATCCATTGCCCTGTTATCTGCACAAGGCAAGATACAACAAAATTCTCGAGGCTAAAAGCCAAAAACCTCAGACCTACTGACTCCTAGGACCTGAGAGTACAAAGACGACATAAGACAAGCTATCTACAGGACTTGACAGTCAGTATCTCCACCTGAGATTCACTGCTGCCCCTGGTGTTGCTGCTACTGATACTGTTCACCCTCGGATTGGTTCCTCTGTCCTCGACGTCCACCTAAAAAGGTCGAAACCTACGGGGGTGAGACAATTTGAATAATTGTCCCAACGACAGTTATAACTCTCCGCCAGAAGCTTTGTTCTAGCAATTAAAGAATAATCATAAGCAAAGTAACTTAAATCATTCAACAATAGGTTTGATAATAAGTAAAGCAACATTTTCTTAAACCATCATTTTGATAATGAATACTAAGAACATGTATACTAGTTACTTGACTAGAACATATATAAACAATATAACATCAATCATTGTTTCTCGTAGTTCAACCTAAGTAGATATGCTACACGGTTGATTATGTTTTACAAACATTATTATGCCCTGCGGAGATGAGGTATACCGCTCATACTCCAACCGATCACTACTAAGTCGCATCAATATCATACATAGGTCATCAAAAGAGCCAGATTCTTATGACCTCATCTTCCTCAGTCAGTGTGAGGATCAACATGCAGGACATCTCGTGTCTCTGCTACAATAGCTTACCAGGGTATTCTGGCAACTTCTCTATTAGAGTGATAGTGGCATTCTGTACTCTCTTCGCCATCGAAAGATCTCTTGTTTATCTCTCATCGATGCGGCATTAAAGATTCCCTCGGGAGATTAGTGAAACATCACCCCGACATAAACATATATTGAAGGGTTGATGGATTAAAGTACATCTTACATCAATTCCTACACTAGGACGTAAGAATATTCACATCCATAATCCCCCACATACTCAAAAGTATGTGATCCAGGAGTTCCCTTAGGAAAACCTGTTTCACCATCATTTGGCTTCTGACAATGATGGATCTATGATCAGGGCTCTACATGGTATGATTATACTTGATTATTTAGGTACATTTCAGTATTCTTTTAGCATCAAGCATGTTTCCAAGCATTTAACTATTAAAACATTGCTATAAAAGAAGAATACTAAATGTATCAAGTTTAACTCACATCAGTTATCATATGGATATCAATTCTTAACCATTTCATTACTATGATTCAAGAATAGGGGTGTTTAAACCCTTAAATCATCATAAGTCATCTAATCAGCATGACCTTGATGTTTCTCATGGCTCTTACAGCCCATTAATCTCATATGTTGCCACTTAAACTTAGGCAACATGGCATATATAACTATTCATAAAGCCTATAGTATGCTTTCAGTGAATATGATATCATAACCCTTACCTGGCTATGATCATTTCTTTATAAGAACCTGCATGGTCAATTCAATTGATAATAATAAACAATTAATCTCCAAATCAGTAATTTATAAAGCAGGAATAACCTTTCAATTCAAGGGTTGTACCTTCATGTCTTCACTAAAGCCAGGTTCCCATTATTTAAATCAATTAGGGTTGTTCAATCCCTTTCATTATGATTAGGAATAAGATTCCTCATCTCATACTGTAATCATGAAGATTCATGCTTAAAAGCATAACTTGGAATTAGGGTTTATTGTATATTTCATCACATCACCCTCAATTAGGGTTTACTATTCACATTACATGTTATTACCCTAGAATTAGGGTTTACTATTCATTTCATAGTGAATTGAGCTCATAGCATCATCATGTATGGAGATTATTATCATTAATACCCTCAATTAGATTAAGATTCATCAATTATTATAATTAGGGTTTCTATGATCTCACTATGAAGGATCATACCCTAATCATGTGCATTCATTCATATAGAAGGTATTTTACTTGATTCTCATTTATATTAGGAGTCTTCTCTCTCTCTCTTACTATTAGATGATGTTTACATCACTCTAGATAAGGTTAGGTCAAGTCAACTTTGATTAACATAAGTCAAGTCATCACCTTTATGGTCATTAGGGTTTGCTTGATCAAGGGGTATTGATTGTTTAAACCTTTCAAGGGTACTTTAGTAATGTTCACCATTGATAATAACATAAATCAACCAACCCATAACTTGTTACCTTAATGTCTTTAGGTATCATTAGGGTTTAGTTTAAAAAACCATTGAACCATCTAAGCCCTTAAAGCATTAAGCATTCTTGACCTTAAAAGACCCCAAACGGTTTTGAAATTTCAACCTCCAAATGGTTTTGAAACCGCATGGAAGGGTTGACCGTTTGGTACCTTTGACTTTCAAGACCGCATGGACAAGCTCACACTCAAGACCGTTTGCCCCTAAATGGTCTTGAAACCGTTTGGTCACGTTGACCGTTTAGCCAAGTTTGACTTTGAAACCGTTTGAGCAAATCAGCCTTGAAACCGCATAAATCCAAACGGTTTGGAAACCGCATGAATCCAAACGGTTTTGAAACCCTTTGGTCCCAAACGTTCTTGAGACCGCTTGGTCCCAAACGGTCTTGAGACCGTTTGGATTCAAACGGTCTTGAGACCCTTTGGTCCAAACTTCTCAAAACCGCATGGACCTAAAAAGTGTATCAACACTTGCAATTGATTAGGGTTTTCAATGTTGAACCCTTCAATCGATCTCACACTTGTTAGCCACTTATCAATTAAGGTAATTAGGTTAATCCTTAACCAATTTGACACTCAATTGATCCTCAATTGGTCACCAATTAGGGTTAGGACCAATTGGATTAGGGTTTGAAATCGATCAGCCTTCAACATTCATCAACATGAGTATAATTGAAGTTAAACCCATTGAACCATCACCCAATTGGGCCATGACCTGACCCCAAATGGTCTTGGGATCATTTTTACATCCTCCAAATGGTCTTGAGACCGTTTTCCCAAAGTCTCATAAAAAACTAAGTCAATTTGTTAAGGGTTGAACCCTAATTAGGTCACAAAATCAACATTTTGATTATTTCAACAACCTATTATGATTGGGCCTTCAATTGATCAAATTCTCTTAACCCTAGACCTCCAAACGGTCTTGGGTGATCACCAAACGGTCTTGAGACCGTTTGGGTGATCCCCAAATGGTTTTGAAACCGTTTGGGCCATTCAACCCAAACTTCAACATGATTGGTCCATTGAAATCAGCAATAAACCCGATTAGGGTTTAGGTGATTAAAGTGCCTTCAACTTAAGATTTACTTGCAATTAGTTAATGATTCTTTGTAGATGATTAATTCATAATGTGTCGAGCAGACCCTCAAATGGTAAACACTTGGTCAACCCCTCGGAACGGTCTTGGAGACCGTTTGAATCTAAACGGTCTTGCAAACCACATGAATCCAAACAGTTTTGAAACCGTTTGGTTCCAAACGGTTTTGCAAACCGTTTAGACCAAGGGTGGGAGACCGTTTGCTAAAGTTACATTGGTATTCATGCCCATCGTCTTCTACCTCAAGACTAAAGTCTGTTCTTCATGGTTTTTCTTGCAAGAGTGCAAGGAAGGATGGGGGAAAGAAGAACAAGCTACTTTTGCAAGAAAGAAAGATGCATAACAAAGTTTAAGGGTTTAGAGTTATAAAACCCGCCTTAAAGTCAGTCCTAGAGCTCCAAGATTCCAAGCTTTAATGGAATCTTGAGCTCCACAGGTCGTCCAAGGTTGTTTCTCCAAGAATTGGTTGGAAGGGATGGCTAGAAAGAAGAACTAAGTAAGAAAGACCATAGAACCAACCTTGCAACATGACTTCCTCCATGAATCCGAGCAAGATGATGATCAAACCTTACCTAAAACTGGTTGGCCGTTCTCCTCTGCTCTAGAGCTTTGTACTTAGTCGGTCCAAGCAAGGGGATAAGTGAGGAGAAAGGGGAAACGATCCTTTGGTTGTAAAAGATTAGTGTATATATACTTTGGGGGTATTTCTAAGATAAAGACAACTTATTTCTCCTTTTCTCAACTAGGTCCTTCTCTTCTTCTAAGCCACGTTTCTCCCTTCCATACTTAAGAAAAACTCATCTTAAACCCAAGGTCTAAAGGTAAAGAAAGCCAACTTCTTACTAAGTTGCACATATAGAAGGGTCTTTTTGCATACAACTTGATTATTGTATTTTCAAGAATTATCCTTCTTATCTGATTATTCAAATGAAGTGTTCTTCTCATCCTTTTACTCTATATGATGTTAAGAGTCATAAAAGATACTATAGAAGATATATTTTACATGTTGTATCCTTGGTTTTGGGTAAATTGTGCTTTACACCAAAATTAGGGTTTTAAGCACAAGGATTGCTCCACAAGCTGCATCTTGATGCCCAAGCTTGGAGAATCCATCACACTTCATCATGTTCACTCTTATGATGTCTCAAAACCAAAGGAACATCCAAACAAGTACAATTTGCAAGTTAACCCCTCTAATTGGGTAATTTGCACATAGGTCCCTATATTACAAAACATTGTTCAAAAATGGCAGAAATAGAATTATATGTTCCTCAGAAGCTTTAATTACATATCAAAAGATAATCACAAGCATATAATTACATATTTAAGCAAAACACCTAGGGTTAGCTCATAACCCAAGTCAGAGATGTTACAAAACCTTTCTCCAACAACTCCTGTAACTGCTTCTTCAACTCTGCCATCTCTGCTGGAGCCATCCTATACATCGTCTATGCAACTGGCTGTGTTCCTAGTACCAGATTGATCTCAAAATCAATCTCTTGAGGTGGGGGAACACCGGAGAACTCATCAGGAAACACATCTGCAAACTCTCGGACAACTGTCACCTCCTCAAGGATAGGACCTTTCGCCTTGGTATCCACGACGTGAGCTAAGAATGCCTTACAACCTTGCCGCAGTAACTTTTCTGCCACCATTACTGACACTAGACATGTCAGAAGAATCTTCCTATATCCTTGGAAGATCCACTTTTCTCCACCGTCATCAAACACTTCCTTCTTGGAACCACAGTCCAACACAACCTTATACTTTTCTAAGGTATCCATCCCAAGGATCACATCGAACCCATGCATATTAAGTGGTATAAGATCCACTTGTATACTGTGTCCCGAGAAGACAGAACACAAGATAGACACTCTTCTAGAAGTATCGAAGAACCATTGAGAGGGGTTTCTAACAACAGACTATCTTTCTTACAACTAACAGGTAAAGGACAACTATCTAGCAGGCTATGTGCAATAAAAGAGTGCGTAGCACCGGGGTCAACCAAAATAGATATACAACAAGAAGAAGACAAATTAGAATGAAATAACTCCATCTGACCTCTCACCACTCGCGGGTTGACTATCGCCTCCGGCTGACTCATAGCATAGAATCGAGTCGTTGCTTGTTGTCCACGTCCTCTGCTTCCTTGAGCAGACGATCCCTCTTACGATGCTTGACCGCATCCTCACCCTCTGCTACCACTGGGCTGTTGTCTTTCTGACCCTTGTTGACTCTGTCTCAACTATTGTGTTACTTCAACATCTTTTCTTGGGCAGTTTGACCTCAAGTGCCCAGTCTGTCCACAGTGATAACATGATCTGCCTTCTGTCTGCGACCTATATGGATTTGTCACTGCCATAGAAGTTGTACTATGCACCTTTGATGGCAAAGAAACATACCTCTTCCCTTACTCGGAGACCACTGAGATGGTGTACAAGAACTCTACATTACGGAAGGTACTAAAAACCTGGGCTTCTTGAAGCCAACAAATCTCTATCCCTAGAACTGAACAAGCCTTTTCCTGGTCATAGACTCCCTTTTCTCCCTAACAGACCGTTCAATCCTGTGGACGGACTCCACAAACATGGCAAACCGCTCCCGATTTTCTAAAGCAACAGCAGGCGTCGACAGCTCAGCACTCGAACCTTTCTCAAACTGTCTGATCCACTCATCATCTGTCGCCACCATGTGAGGACAAAACCTCAACAAGTCCATGAACTTAGCTTCGTACTCGATGATGCTCATCAAACCTTGGCGTAGATGCTCAAACTGGTTGATCTTCTCGTCCAGATACATCTTCGGAAAGTATCTGCTGACGAACTCTCGCCGGAAAACCTCCCAACTGATCTCCTCACCGGGTCGCTTCTCCTCCTTGATGGCCCACCAGTGGCCAGCACTACCCTTCAGAAGGTAGACAGTGTGCTTGAATTTGTCTTCTTCAGGGATGTCGAGGATCCGGAAGGCCTTCTTAAGACCTGTCAGCCATAGATCAACATCCGCCAGATCAGCTGTTCCAGCATAATCTAAAGCTCCGACTCGGTGAAGCCACTCAAAGGTCTTCCCAATACCCGATGCTTCACCATGGGGAGCCTGTTCTCTTGGCTGAGGCACTAGCACTCGTTCTTGTAACATCCTGATCTCCTTCTTAAGTTAAAACTCCTTATTTAGAGCTATTCATAAAAACAAGCTTCTTTAAGGATTTTTTTGTAAAATCAATTTTAATATTAAAATAATTCATTTTGATTAATATAAAAGCTTTTATATATTGAAAATATAATTGCGGTACTTTTACCAAATTTTGGAAAAAGATATATTTTAGTGGGTAAGCACACAAGCAAGTAGCTGGGTGGCAAGCAAGTTGCTTATAGAGGCAAGCATGTAGCTTGGCAGCAAGTAGGTAGCTTAAGCAAACACACTACTTGGTAAAGCAAGAAGCTTAGTGTCATGTTCCTCTTTCAAACACCTAGCACATCCTAATGTTTGACACCTATCCCACCATGTGTCAACTAATCCTTGAGAGATATCTTCAAATGACACATATGCTTCCATGTGTCATCTAGCAATTCTTGAGATGACACCTAACCATCACTAGTAAACATCCACCTAAAGATGACACCTTGCACCCATGTGTCATCCACACACTTTTTTCTATTAGGACCATGCTACCCTTCACCATTCCTATATAAAGAGCCCCCATCCACCCCACCATAAGCACAAGTTCTCTCCTCTTCATCCCAAAGCAAAGGTGAACGTCCCTTCTCCCTCCTTTCCCATCTCCTTCACCATAAACCTCCAATCTATGTCTAGATTAGCAAACAACTCTCTCTTCCTCTATGTTAGTGAATGGAACCACTTCCCAACAAACCCTATGTATATAGAAACCTACTACCTCCCTCCTCCATTGTAGTAAGATAATTCAAATACTATATCTTCCATATATGTCATGATGCTTTAAGCCATCTCTCTTCTACTCTAGTGAGAGAAACCCTAGAAGTTGTTCTAGTTTGGGATGAGGATCGAGGTGATGGCAAAATGCAACGTAATGCTGCCCAAATATATCAAGATTGGATACATTTAATGATGCTATGGTATTCTTGTGGAAACATGTATTAAGGACATATAAAGGTATGGTTCCCACATTTTATCATCCAAAAAGTATAGTTTATTATTGTTTAATATGATATTCAATTCCTAGTGTAATCTATTATATCAACATCAATAAAAGGTATGGTATAGAATGGTATGGTATTATATGCAGTAAGAGTATAGTATACTTCATATACTTTCCTAAAGAATGTATAAGTGATCAACTATACACAACCTCTTTATTAATAAGCTAGGTATGACTTCCATATATTCGTCCATATTATCCTTTAAAATTGAATTTAAAGGATTTAGATGATAATCAAGCATTTCTTTGGATTCTAGTCATATTGTCTTTTGGTTCCCTTTTCCTTTATTTCTCACTATTAATTGTGTCATGTGATATTGTTGGAAAGTGGAATTTTATCAGACACTTCTAAGGTGACTAGGATCCTATTTCACTGATGTTTGTAGCCAGTAAAGAGGAAAGGTTATTTAATTGGTTCCGTGTTCGCACGGGGGGACTCCCTAACCTCTTGCACGCTCCTGGCCATAGACTTGTCTGATTCAATTCCACAATCCCACAAGTTTACATTTTAGGTGTCATAGTGGAATACTTAATTAATGATTCATGTATACCTTTTGACCTCATTAACTTTGTCTAGCCATCATATTGAGTTGTATATCTTTGATGATGTCCCTTTAATTCTAAACCTTATATTGGGAGATGTGTTGGTAACAGAGTTGGCATGTCTTGGCCGGGGATTGATACATTTGGGATCCAGATCTAAGTCCTTTGGAGTCAGGGATGGATGAGTATAATGCTCTACCATACTCAGGCCCACACTTGGGTTGGTCATGTAGAGTCAGGCATGATCAAGTTAGTAATGGGGAATAATCTCCTGCAAGGATTAAGCATGCTAGCTAATGATTATCCAAGTGGCATTTTGTTCAAGGAGCACCCTCTTCTGGTCTTGGAAGGCGACCAGTGGCTGCATGTGGTAATCTGATTCATTGAATAGAGCATGTAGTGTGCACGAGTGGCTGGGGGTGTGCCAGGGTACTTACAGGTTTTTTGGTGACCCTAATGGACTAAAGTCTTGGCTAAGCAAGTTTTTGTGGTTGCAGGCCAGTTGCCCAAGGTGAATTGACACCTTCTCTGAGAGTTGTAGTTAAAATCGTTTATGGAATAAGGTCTCCCTTTTTGTTATCATTATACAAATAATCCTGATTATGCTGCACAGTATCAGTCTAACATTTTGATAGAGTTGTCTGATAAATGCTTTATGAATATATGTACATACACATTCCTTATGCTTCATGCTAGTAGATGGTCAATAATTTTGGTTTGGACTTTTGTTACTTTAGTTATCTGAGTAATACATTAAGAATATAGTTATATTAATAGTGTCTTGCTGCTTATCTCTATTTGTCCATACTTAGACAATTGTCTAACCCATACTATCCCACTTGGGCTGCAACATATTCTTCCATGTTGCAGATTATATTATTTGTAGGACCTTTCCTTGTGGAAGACTCATCTTGAAAAGATCCTGAAGGGTGTCAAGAATCAAAGGTGGATCAAGCTTAATTTTAAACTCATGTATCATTTCTTTATTGATATAGGAGATAGTGTAAAAATACCTTTTGTAAGGGTGTAATATTTGAAATGAAATATTACTTATCTCACACTTGTTCTTTGATTCTTGGTGCCATATTAACGACTCAGATTTAGCCACTTGATTTTCGAAGGAAGAAAATCAGGTGGTTGAATCAGGGACGTTATAGAGATGGTATCAGAGCAACAAGATGAGACCTTACCCAAGGAAAATCATAGAAGTATAAACTTAAAACTAGATTCAGATAACCTTAAGTAGAATAGACTAAAATAAGTCATAACCTAAATCTTATAATTTTTTAGGACAAACATTCTTTGAAGGGGTGGTATATGTAACATCCTGATCTCCTGCTTCAGTTAAAACTCCTTATTTAGAGCTATTCATAAAAACAAGCTTCTTTGAGGATTTTTTTGTAAAATCAATTTTAATATTAAAATAATCCATTTTGATTAATTTAAAAGCTTTTATATATTGAAAATATAATTGCGGTACTTTTGCCAAATTTTGGAAAAAATATATTTTGGTGGGTAAGCACACAAGCAGGTAGCTGGGTGGCAAGCAAGTTGCTTATAGAGGCAAGCATGTAGCTGGGTAGCAAGTAGGTAGCTTAAGCAAACACACTACTTGGTAAAGCAAGAAGCTTAGTGTCATGCTCCTCTTTCAAACACCTAGCACATCCTAATGTTTGACACATATCCCACCATGTGTCAACTAATCCTTGATAAATATCTTCAAATGACACATATGCTTCCATGTGTCATCTAGCAATTCTTGAGATGACACCTAACCATCCATGTGTAACCTAACTAGTAAACATCCACATAAAGATGACACCTTGCACCCATGTGTCATCCACACACTTTTTGCTATTAGGACCATGCTACCCTTCACCATTCCTATATAAAGAGCCCCCATCCACCCCACCATAAGCACAAGTTCTCTCCTCTTCATCCCAAAGAAAAGGTGAACGTCCCTTCTCCCTCCTTTCCCATCTCCTTCACCATAAACCTCCAATCTATGTCTAGATTAGCAAACAACTCTCTCTTCCTCTATGTTAGTGAATGGAACCACTTCCCAACAAACCCTATGTATATAGAAACCTACTACCTCCCTCCTCCATTATAGTAAGATAATCCAAATACTATATCTTCCACATATGTCATGATGCTTTAAGCCATCTCTCTTCTACTCTAGTGAGAGAAACCCTAGAAGTTGTTCTAGTTTGGGATGAGGATCGAGGTGATGGAAAAATGCAACGTAATGCTGCCCAAATATATCAAGATTGGATATATTTAATGATGCTATGGTCTTCTTGTGGAACATGTATTAAGGACATATAAAGGTATGGTTCCCACATTTTATCATCCAAAAAGTATAGTTTAATATTGTTTAATATGATATTCAATTCCTATTGTAATCTATTATATCAACATCAATAAAAGGTATGGTATAGAATGGTTTGGTATTATATGCAGTAAGAGTATATTATACTTCATATAGTTTCCTAAAGAATGAATAAGTGATCAACTATACACAATCTCTTTATTAATAAGCTAGGTATGACTTCCATATATTCGTCCATATTATCCTTTAAAATTGAGTTTAAAGGATTTAGATGATAATCATGCATTTCTTTGGATTCTAGTCCTATTGTCTTTTGGTTCCCTTTTCCTTTATTTCTCTCTATTAATTGTGTCATGTGATATTATTGGAAAGTGGAATTCTATTAGACACTTCTAAGGTGACTAGGAGCCTGTTTCACTGATGTTTGTAGCTAGTAAAGAGGAAAGGTTATTTAATTGGTTCCGTGTTCGCACGGGGGGACTCCCTAACCTCTTGCACGCTCCTGGTCATAGACTTGTCTGATTCAATTCCACAATCCCACAAGTTTACATTTTAGGTGTCATAGTGGAATACTTAATTAATGATTCATGGATACCTTTTGACCTCATTAACTTTGTCTATCCATCATATTGAGTTGTATATCTTTGATTATGTCCCTTTAATTCTAAACCTTATATTGGGAGATGTGTTGGTAACAGAGTCGACATGTCTTGGCCGGGGATTGATACATTTGGGATCCGGATCTAAGTCCTTTGGAGTCAGGGATGGATGAGTATAATGCTCTACCATACTCAGGCCCACACTTGGGTTGGTCATGTAGAGTCAGGCATGATCAAGTTAGTAATGGGGAATAATCTCCTGCAAGGATTAAGCATGCTAGCTAATGATTATCCAAGTGGCATTTTGTGCAAGGAGCACCCTCTTCTGGTCTTGGAAAGGCGACCAGTGGCTGCATGTGGTAATCTGATTCATTGAATAGAGCATGTAGTGTGCACGAGTGGCTGGGGGTGTGCCAGGGTACTTACAGGTATTTTGGTGAACCTAATGGACTAAAGTCTTGGCTAAGCAAGTTTTTGTGGTTGCAGGCCAATTGCCCAAGGTGAATTGACACCTTCTCTGAGAGTTTTAGTTAAACTCGTTTATGGAATAAGCTCTCCCTTTTTGTTATCATTATACCAATAATCCTGATTATGCTGCACAGTATCGGTCTAACATTTTGATAGAGTTGTCTGATAAATGCTTTATGAATATATGTACATACACATTCCTTATGCTTCATGCTAGTAGATGGTCAATAATTTTGGTTTGGACTTTTGTTACTTTAGTTATCTGAGTAATACATTAAGAATACATTTATATTAATAGTGTCTTGCTGCTTATCTCTATTTGTCCATACTTAGACAATTGTCTAACCTATACTCTCCCACTTGGGCTGCAACATATTCTTCCATGTTGTAGATTATATTATTTGTAGGACCTTTCCTTGTGGAAGACTCATCTTGAAAAGATCCTGAAGGGTGTCAAGAATCAAAGGTGGATCAAGCTTAATTTTAAACTCATGTATCATTTCTTTATTGATATAGGAGATAGTGTAAAAATACCTTTTGTAAGGGTCTAATATTTGAAATGAAATATTACTTATCTCACACTTCTTCTTTGATTCTTGGTGCCATATTAACGACTAAGATTTAGCCACTTGATTTTCGAAGGAAGAAAATCAGGTGGTTGAATCGGGGACGTTACAGTTCTACCATGTGATTCATCATAGCCATCAACTTCCCCATAAGCTATTGGTAGGAAGGATTTTCGAGAATGGATGGGTCGAGTTGGGGGACCTCAGGCACCCAATCTTCATGTGCCTGCCCTCCTGCTCCATCAACTGATGCAGCATCGCTACTCTCGGCAGCATATTCTTCATGGTTTCCAGACATCTTTAAGCTTTATCTTCCGATGAGGGAAGAAGGTTATTTGTAAGAAAATCTGGATAACTCACAAGAAAAGATGCAAACCTAGTCCTAGATCCCTGTAGACTCAGTGAACCTAGAGCTCTTATACCAAACCAACTGTGACACCCCGCCATCACATAGACAATGAGATGACACGTGAAAACGTGCAGAACCTCCTATTACCGAAAACACGAGTTAATTAAAACCGATTGATGAAAGTATACATGAGAGAACTTTTGCATCCAAATCCTATAGAGAAACATATTATATAAACATTAACAAGCCTTATTATAGATCCACAGCTTATCGGAACCAATTGTACTGTCAGCACCAGAGTTCAACACATGTTTATACATACATAACGACCACATACAGACAACAACATGATATACCAAAATTACAACATAGAGTCATTGTGAAACATCATCAAACACCTCCGAGGACCTAAGTGTACAGGGATGACTCTAGGACGCTACTACAAAACCACCAAAACAGCAGCATGTCCATCTCTTGCCTTCTACTACTCTTCTTGCTGCTCAGTCGCAACCTCACGACCACCACCACGCCTAGAGCGGTCACCTAAAAAGGGTGTAAACCAGCGTGGTGAGACACAAAGTCCCAGCGAGATACATAACTCCCCACCGAAACTATAAAACCACAAAAGGTTAAAGCAGATAACATCAGATAACTGATAAAGTGTATAACAAGAGCAACATACTGAGCAAAGCTATTATTACCATCGAGCTTACCAAGATATCTGGGAGGCATATAACCAAGTATTTCTTTATGGAACAAGATTGACAAGATAAGCTTTACAAGAACTTATCACAAGATATAAGGATCGTACACACAACTGCATAGCACAACTAAAATGGCTATAAAAGCAAGGCCTCAATCAATGTTCCATATTTTTCTCTAAACAAGATATATTTATTCGACTGGATTACATTTTATTATGCCCTGAGGAAGTGATCCTTCCCTACTCAAATCCAACCATTGGTTATGAAGCCCAATCCGGTGCCATATAAGGTATAAGGAGATACATACTCTATGACCTCACCTTCTCGTGATCAGTACACGAATCATCAAGCAAGACCACAATCTTATGCTTATAGGGTCTCAGCCTCTGGGTTAGCTCTGTAAGCTACCCATATCTTTAGCTCACCTCATCATAGGTGCAAGTGCATACATCCGATCCATGAACGCATCATGCTCATCATCACATATCCTGAGCCATAGGTCTGTTCACCATGCTCCATACATCCTGAGTCTACAACCACAGCTGCACTCAAACCCTCCTATTTTAGGCTAGGGGAAACCTCGCATATTCAACAATATGCGCTCCAGGTAATCCCGCAGTATAAACCTATTTCACCATCACCAAATACTAATGATGATGGATCTATGTCCAGGGCAAACTACATAATATGTTCATTTATAATTTATTAGTATATTTTAAGCAAATTGCTGAGGCAATCAAAGTATAACATAGCCTTATAGAATTACATCATTATTTCCATCATCATTATGTCCTGGGACCTCAATACCTCATTATATCAACCACTGCCTGTCAAGGCATCATAATCATGTATTAGCATTCTGGGAACACATCTCTGATCTCATCATCAGAGGATAACACCTCAACTAGGCGCTCAGCCTTATATCAGGTCCTCAAACCTATCAACTTGTTGCCTCATTACCACCTGGTGCCATTCCAGCACATACATCTCATAGCTCTTACCAGGCTATGAATCCATATAGTATACATGCATGGTTAGTATTCACATCCCTAGAGATAGCTGAAGCCATAATGGATTAACATGATTATCATGCTATCAAATATAAAGCAACATCCATGAGTATATTACACATAAGCTGTAGAAGCCATAGTTTTATCATTAGTCATAAACATATATCATGCCCCTACTTGTGATCATAGGCATGTGTCACACCATCATGTGAAGCAACATCACATGCTTCCAAGCTTCATGGTTCACAACATATCATTTTAACTCATCATCATATATACAAGATTCAAGGTGATTACACCATATCACTTGTGTTATCATTATAAGCCATATACATTCCGAGTTATCTGAACCCTCACCAAAACTACTATAACCCTCACTATAGGTATGGCGAGCAGTGCCAACCCTCACCAAAGGGTGTATCGGTTAGAGTTCCAACCCCTAGAGCACTTATGCCATCATCAGCAGGGGCTGTCGGCCAAGGGCCTATCGTGCACATGAGCTAGGGTTAGGGTTACATGTCGGGCAACCACCAACCTCATAATGCTCAAGGCCAAAACGATCAAGGTCATGAAGCCCAAGGAGACTATCACCCAAACACCAAACCATGTCATCTAGAGGACCCTCATGACGGCCAAGACGTCGTGTGGTCCATGGGCAAGATAACTACTAAGGTATCGTCTAGGGTTTTGTGTACAACCAGCATATCGGGCACTACTCCATAACGCTCAACACCTCATATTAGCCAAAGCACATCCAAGACATGGATCATCTCGGCCAAGGTATATCATGCAACTAGAGAACATGGTGTTAACATGCAACCTTGTCATGCATACTAGGTGCACAAGGTGTATCGTGCAGCCAACTCAAAAGGTATAAAGGCTAGAACCCTACCGGCCAGCTAGGTTTAGGGTTGAACTGGGCTCCCACTCTCACCACTATATCAGCTGAGATCATGGCACCCCAAGCAAACACTGTGTCACCCAACTTGTTCAAAGGCACCTCAAGGAAGCCTATCGGTCAATAGGGCAACACTACATACTGGCCTCTAACAAAGCAACAACTAGGGTTCCCACCTAACCCATATCGAGCATCACCACAACTAAACCATATTTCCCAACACAAGGATGGCCTACAAGGCTCCATCTCAGTCAAAGCATAACGGTCATCAAGCCAACCATCTCATCTCCATATTAGATCGGTCAAAGATCAACACAAGGTAGGGGTATTGGGCAACCCTTCTTCAAGATGTATCGTTCAGAGCACATGATATAAGATGTGTCGCCCAAGCTCTATCTCAAGCCAAGAGGACCATATTGGGCGTCAAACCAACCATCTCAACTAGGTGTAACGGTCAAGGGTACAACCCAAGACAAGGCTATCGGGTAGCTCTACTCCAAGCTCATATCGTGCAAGGCACAACCCCACAAGGTCATCTACAACCTCAAGCACAAGGGCACCAAACCCTAATTGATCAAGAAGATCGACTCACCTCTCAACAACCAAGAGAGAGGGGTTTTGCACAACCTCTATCACAAATTGGGCAACCACAAGGATCCACCTCAACATAGGTCATCATCTAATCGAAAGCTCACCTCTCAAATCCATGGTGAGAGGAGGGTGTTGCCCAAGCAACTAGAATATAAGCTCACCTCTCAACATAAACGAGAGAGGGGTATTTCCCACATCACTAGAGCTCAAACTCACTTCTCTAGACCAAGGAGAGAAAATGGGTATTGTTCAACAAGGAAACCCCAAACCATGGTTCGGTCAACTAGGTGTAAAGGCATATAAACCATCAACAACATCATCAACATCGTGCTCATTATGTCCATAAGATCAACAACATGTACTAGAGAAGAAACATAGCATGCAATGGCCGATCATCAACATATATGAAATATGCAACATAGAGAAGGTAGTATAACTAGGGTTAGAAGTTATGTAACCTGCCTTAAGCAAACTCCTCAAGCTCCAAAGCTCCAAGCTTCAAGCTCCTAGCTCCAAGCTCACCACTTTCGGCCACCTAAGAAAAGGAACAAGGATCATTACCACCATGGCCGAAGGGTAGGCAAGATGGAGAAGAAGATGATAAGGAGAGAGGGAAGATGCTTACCAAAGAACAAGACCCTCCTAAGGATCAGCCACCAAGCTAGAGGAAGAAGAAGAGATCTCCACAAAGGGAAAAGGACCGGCCACCAAGCTCTCCAAGGAAGGTGTGTTGTGCACACAAGGAGGGGAGAGCAACAAAAGAGCTAAAGGGTTCCCATGGAAGAGAAAGGCAAGGCATATATAGATAACAGTCAAGGTTAAACCAAGGCAAGGTGTCACCTTACCAAGGGGCACTTGTCCACACGTTTTACCACCTTGCAAAACACATGCACATGCCATGCCACCACTCAACCAAGGTTCGACCACATGTCCAAGCTAGGGTGACACAACCAAAGCAAGGAGGTCAAACAAGGTCAAAGGCCGACACACCAACTGCCATGGCTGACACACCACCATGGGCGACACAAAGCAAGGCCGACACAAGCATCCTTGCCCGATACAGGGTTCAACCAAGCAAGGCAAGGCCCAAACAAGGGAAAACAAGGCCCAAAAGAGCTCAACCAAGCCCAAGACAACTCAAGACACGAGCCCAAACCTTCCTCTCAACCCTAGAGGAAGTAAAGAGAGAGAAAGACATCTATCAAGGTGACAAACTTGCTCTCCAACCCTATCTTAAGTTATTTTGCAAGTAGAACCTCCATATCTCAACTAAGCACAAGCAAACCCTAATCACCACTAAAGATGATTAGCAAGCAACCAAGCATAAGGTTTAGGCAAAACAAACAGGGTAAGCCCAAAACGAAGGTCAGGGGCCTTACAGAGAGTCTAAAAGGACTATTCAGACTTTGGAGGATCTTCTCCGAGCATGTGTTTTGCAGTTCCTAAGCAGTTGGGATGAGCATCTCAGTTGGATAGAATTCGCTTACAATAACAGTTACCAGCAGAGCATTGACATGGCTCCTTATGAGGCTCTATATGGAAGGAAGTGCAGATCCCCTTTATGCTGGTATGAGTCTGGTGAGTATCAGCTTTTGGGTCCGGAGTTAGTACAATAGATGACAGAAAAGATCAGAGTGATACACCAACATTTGAAGGCGGCACAGGATAGACAAAAGTCTTATGCAGACAATCGCCGAAGACCTTTAGACTTCCAAGTGGGAGACAAAGTGTATCTCAAGGTCTCACCTTGAAAAGGCATGCTAAGGTTTGGACGGAAAGGCAAACTGGAACACAGGTATATGGGGCCATACCCGGTAATAGCACGTGTTGGCAAGGTAGCTTACAAGTTGGAGCTGCGGCCAGAGTTGCACAGGTTGCATCCACTATTCCATGTCAGTATGCTAAAGAAAAGTCATCCATACATAGGGATAGTGATACAGCTAGTTGATGTTGAGCTTGATGAAGACGTGACCTATGAGGAGGGTCTGGTGGCGATCCTTGATAGAAGAGGAAAGAAGCTAAAGAGGAAGGACCTTGTTATTGTGAAGGTTCTTTGGCATCATCTTGGTGTTGAGGAAGTCACGTGGGAGCTTGAGGAAGAGATGAGGTGGAAGTATCCCTCTCTTTTTTCTTCAGATTTCGGGGATGAAATCCCTTTGTAGAGGTTTACAGCTTGTAAGGACCCTGACCTTCATTTTGGGCTTACCCTATTTGTTTTGCCTAAACCTTGTGCTTGGTTGCTTGCTAATCATCTTTAGTGGTGATTAGGGTTTGTTTGTTCTTAGTTGAGAGCTGGAGGTGCTACTTGCAAAATAACCTAAGATAGGGTTGGAGAGCAAGTTTTTCACCTTGAGAGATGTCTCTCTCTCTTTGCTTCCTCTAGGGTTGAGAGGAAGGTTTGGGCTCGTGCCTTGAGTTGTATTGGGCTTGGTTGATCTCTTTTGGGCCTTGTTTTCCCTTGTTTGGGCCTTGCCTTGCTTGGTTGAACCCTGTATCAAGCAAGGATGCTCGTGTCAGCCTTGCTTTGTGTCGCCCATGGTGGTGTGTCGACCATGGGAGGTGGTGTGTCGACCTTTGACCTTGTTTGACCTCCTTGCTTTGGTTGTGTCACCCTAGCTTGGACATGTGGCCGAACCTTGGTTGAGTGGTGGCATGGCATGTGTATGTGTTTTGCAAGGTGGTAAAACGTGTGGACAAGTGCCCCTTGGTAAGGTGACACCTTGCCTTGGTTTAACCTTGACCCTCATCTATATATGGCTTGCCTTTCTCTTCCATGGGAACCCTTTAGCTCTTTTGTTGCTTCCCCTCCTTGTGTGCACGACACACCTTCCTTGGAGATCTTGGTGGCTGATTCTTTCCCCTTGGTGGAGATCTCTTCTTCTTCCTCCATCTTGGTGGATAAACCTTAGGAGGGTCTTGTTCTTTGGTGGCCGAAAGTGGTGAGCTTGGAGCTAGGAACTTGAAGCTTGGAGCTTTGGAGCTTGAGGAGTTTGCTTAAGGTGGGTTACATAACTTCTAACCCTAGCTATACTACCTTCTCTATGTTGCATGTTTCATATATGTTGATGATCGGCCATTGCATGCTATGTTTCTTTCTCTAGTACATGTTGTTGATCTTATGGACATAATGAGCATGATGTTGATGATGTTGTTGATGGTTTATATGCCTTTACACCTAGTTGGCCGAACCATGGTTTGGAGTTTCCTTATTGAGCAATACCCCTTTTCTCTCCTTGGTCTAGAGAAGTGAGTTTGAGCTCTAGTGATGTAGGCAATACCCCTCTCTCGTTTAAGTTGAGAGGTGAGCTTATATTCTAGTTGCTTGGGCAACACCCTCCTCTCACCATGTATTTGAGAGGTGAGCTTTCAATTAGATGATGACCTATGTTGAGGTGGATCCTTGTGGTTGCCCTATTTGTGATAGAGGTTGTGCAAAAACTCTCTCTCTTGGTTGTTGAGAGGTGAGCCGATCTTCTTGATCAATTAGTGTTTGGTGCCCTTGTGCTTGACATTGAAGATGACCTTGTGGGGTTGTGCCTTGCACGATATGACCTTGGAGTAGTGCTGCCCGATAGCCTTGTCTTGGGTTGTACCCTTGACCATTACACCTAGTTGAGATGGTTGGTTTGACGCCCAATATGGTCCTCTTGGCTTGAGGTAGAGCTTGGGCGACACATCTTATATCATGTGCTCTGAATGATACATCTTGAAGAAGGGTTGCCCGATACCCCTACCTTGTGTTGATCTTTGACCGATCTAATATGGAGATGAGATGGTTGACTTGATGACCGTTATGCTTTGACTGAGATGGAGCCTTGTAGGCCATCCTTGTGTTGGGCGATATGGTTTAGTTGTGGTAATGCCCGATATGGGTTAGGTGGGAACCCTAGTTGTTGCTTTGTTAGAGGCCGGTATGTAGTGCTGCCCTATTGACCGATAGGCTTCCTTGAGGTGCCTTGGAACATGTTCGGCGACCCAGTGTTGGATTGGGGTGCCATGATCTCAGCCGATATAGTGGTGAGAGTGGGTGCCCAGTTCAACCCTAACCCTAGCTGGCCGGTAGGGTTCTAGCCGTTATACCTTTCGAGCTGGTTGCACGATACACCTTGTGCACCTGGTATGCATGACAAGGTTGCATGTTAACACCATGTTCTCTAGTTGCATGATATACCTTGGCCGAGATGATCCATGTCTTGGATGTGCTTTGGCTAATATGAGGTGTTGAGCATTATGGAGTAGTGCCCGATATGATGGTTGTACACAGAACCCTAGACGATACCTTAGTGGTCATCTTGCCCATAGACCACACGACGTCTTGGCCGTCATGAGGGTCCTCTAGACGACATGGTTTGGTGTTTGGGCGATAGGCTCCTTGGGCATCATGACCTTGATCATTTTGACCTTGATCGTTTTGTCCTTGAGCGTTATGAGGTTGGTGGTTGCTCGACATGTAACCCTAACCCTAGCTCATGTGCACAATAGGACCTTTTCCGATAGCCCCTGCTGCTGATGACACAAGTGCTCTAGGGGTTGGAACTCTAACCGATACACCCTTTGGTGAGGGTTGGTGCTGCTCGCCATACCTATAGTGAGGGTTATAGGAGTTTTGGTGAGGGTTCTGATAACTCAAAATGTATATGGCTTATAATGATAACACTAGTGATATGGTGTAATCACCTTGAATCCTGTATATATGATGATGAGTTAAAATGATAGGTTGTGAACCATGAAGCTTGGAAGCATGTGATGTTGCTTCACATGATGGTGTGACACATGCCTATGATCACAAGTATGGGGCATGAAATATGTTTATGACTAATGATAAAACTATGACTTCTATAGCTTATGTGTAATATACTCATGGATGTTGCTTTATATTTGATAGCATGATAATCATGTTAATCCATGATGGCTTCAGTTATCTCTAGGGATGTGAATACTAACCATGCAGGTATACTATCTGGATTCATAGCCTGGTAAGAGCTATGAGATGGTAATGAGGCAACAAGTTGATAGGTCTAAGGACCTGATATAAGGCCGAGCGCCTAGTTGAGGTGTTATCATCTGATGATGAGATAAGAGATGCGTTCCTAGAATGCTGATACATGATTATGATGCCATGATAGGCAATGGTTGATATAATGAGAGATTGAGGTCCCGTGACAGAATGATGATGGAAATAATGATATAATTCTACAAGGCTATGTTATACTTTGATTGCCTCAGCAATTGGCTTAAAATATACTAATGAATTATAGATGAACATATCATGTAGTTTTCCCTGGAAATAGATCCATCATCGTCAGTATTTGGTGATGGTGAAACTGGTTTATCCTGCGGGATTACCTAGAGCGCATATTATTGAATATGTGAGGTTTTAGTGCAGCTGTGGTTGTAGACTCAGGATGTATGGAGCATGGTGAACAGAACCATGGCTCAGGATATGTGATGATGAGCATGATGCGTTCATGGATCAGATGTATGCACTTGCACCTATGATGAGGTGAGCTAAAGATATGGGTAGCTTGTAGAGATGACCCAGAGGCTGAGGCCCTATAAGCATAAGATTGCGGTCTTGCTTGATGATTCATGTACTGATCATGAGAAGGTGAGGTCATGGAGTCCGGATCTCCTTAGACCTTGTATAGCATCGGATTGGGCTTCATAGCCAATGGTTGGATTTGAGTAGGGAAGGCTCATTACCTCAGGGCATAATAAAATGTAATCCAGCCGAATAAATATATCTTACTTAGAGCAAAATACGGAACATTGATTGAGGCCTTGCTTATATAGCCGTTTTAGTTGTGCTATGCAGTTGTGTGTACGATCCTTATATCTTGTGATAAGTTCTTATAAAGCTTATCTTGTCAATCATGTTCCATAAAGAAATACTTGGTTATATGCCTCCCGGATATCTTGGTAAGCTCGATGGTAATAATAGCTTTGCTTAGTATGCTGCTCTTGTTATACGCTTTATCAATTATATGTTGTTATCTGCTTTAACCTTTTGCGGTTTTATAGTTTTGGCAGGGAGTTATGTATCTCGCTGGGACTGTGTGTCTCACCCCGCTGGTTTACACCCTTTTCAGGTGACCGCTCTAGGTGTGGTGGTGGTTGTGAGGTTGCGTATGAGCAACAAGAAGAGCAGTAGAAGGCAAGAGATGGACATGCTACTATTTTGGTAGTTTTGTAGTAGCGTCCTAGAGTCACCCATGTACACTCAAGTCCTCGGAGGTGTTTGACGATGTTTCACGATGACTAGCTGTTGTAATTTTGGTATATCCTGCTACTGGCCGTACATGGCCGTTATGTATGTATAAATAGGTGTTGAACTCTAGTGCTGACAGTACAACTGGTTCCGATAAGCTACAAATCTATAACAAGGCTTGTGAATGTTTATATAATATGTTTCTCTATAGGATCTGGATGCAAAAGTTCTCTCATGTATACTTTCCGTAATTGGTTTTAATTAACCCGTGTTTTTGGTAGTAGGAGGTTCCGCACATTTTCGCGTGTCATCTCGTTGTCTGTGTGATGGCAGGGTGTCACAGACATATTCACATTAAGGATCTTCTCCTCTAAGCTTGCATCAACACCACCCCCAGGATAAAATTTGGCATGTCTCCTGTGGATGGAGTGACCTATGGCTACCCCTTCTCAATTTTGGGTGATTCCTTGTTGACTATGACTACTCCATTACATTGTATAAATTTTACATGTTCTTATTGTACATGCTCCACCTTTTTTGGAACCGCGAGTGTGGACATAGAAATGGTGGAACCTTGAAGTTCCTTCACCTACAAATCTAGTGTAGATGGGGGTGTCCTTGTTTCTTTTTGTAGACACTATATTTACTGAGGAGTATGTGTGTGAACAATGCACTGGTGTTCTAGATCCCCTTGGTCTTTTATATAGGGTACTTAGAAACAAAACTTTTGGCACATACATTGATGCCAACCTTGAAGTGTGTTGACTTAGTCCCTTAGTAACATGATCTATACCCTTGAAGGTAGAGACATAATTTACTTGGTGATGTTGATGAGATTTCTCTATGTTTTTAAGAAATTAATGTTAAATATTCTTCTTTATGGATGCCACCTATGCTTTTGATTGAGAGATTTTCTTCCAATAATGTGAATCTGGGACCCTTGGTTCAACTTCTCCCTTTTGGAATACTCTAGTAAGGCCTCGTTCTGACTCACAATTCTACCCAACATGTCTTCAATCGTGTTCATCTTAGTAGGAACTCTATCATGTTGATATTGCTGTGAAAGGTCTCCTTGTTGCTGTTGTGATGAGTCCTTTTGGAAATTTTTTGGATAGATATAAGAGAATTTAGGATCTGGGCTCCCTGAGTATTCATTGCTGCCCCTATTGTTCTGCTGCCATAAGTACATGCACTTCTCCTCTAGACCTCCACATAGGTTCCAAATTTATGATCAAACTTCCTTGTGAGCCTCTCGGTTGGAGCCTTAAATTTTGTGATCTCTCTTGATTCCATAATAGTCTTATTGTACTGTTGGTGCTTCTCTTTCCTCTCCCTAAGATTAGTTCTTTGCCATATTCTTCAATATCTCATGATATCTTATAGCCTTATTGTTTAGAAAAAATCTTTCCCTACACTATCAAGAGTAGTTATCTCCTCTTTGTGTAGTCTGTAATAGAATGTCTTCACTTTCCCATATAGACTAATCCCATGATGATGGTCTTTCCTGAGCATGTTTTGAAATCTCTCTCATGCTTCTAAATATGACTCTTCAATGTACTGCTTGAAGTTTTGGATATTTTCAACCAATTAATTTATCTTCTGGGGTGGAAAGTATCTCTTAAAGAAGGCATCAATATCTCATCCCCAGTTTTGATTAACTCTGGAGGTAGGATAAGAAACCACACCTTGGCTTTATCTGATAGTGAATACAAGAACAACTTCAAATATATCACTGTGGCTGGAAACTTATCCAACTTCAACATGTCACAACTCTCCACAAAGATGTTTATATGTTCCATAGGATCCTCTAAGTTGTTCCCATGGAATGATTGAATTTGATGAGATCCTCCAGTCCAAGATCTATCTTGAATCTATTGACATTAACTAGTTAATGTTTTATTGGCCCTAACTGAGCTATGGCTAACAATGCCTTATCTTATCCCAGACTATATGTTATTTGGGCACATTTCTGCATGATTCTCACTATTTGGATTCATAGTTGTTATTTACTCTTGCTCTGGATACATGATGTGTCTTGTTGTACATGCAACAATCACTAGGACAAGCCCTAGAGTTCAACCATCTAACCAGGTTATCACTTTGCTACAAACAACAAGTCAACGAAGTATATATAGGTATCAATCCAAGGGACGGAAAGAGGAGCAGTTGAAATCCAAATATGAATGCTGAACAAGAAATTAAATTATGATTTTGGAAGGTTTTTTTCAAACTAAGAACAAGAATAAAAGTTCGGAAATAAATATTAACTACTTAAGAAATAAAGAAACATATTGAATCGGAAGAAAGAGATATCGAGGCTATGGGTTTTGGCACCACAGCCGGTGTGAAACAAGATTCATAGAGTCTATACAATAAAACAAGATAGAAGAGGGAATGTAAAATCATTCATAAATGTGTCTACACAAGACAATCTCATTGTGGACCCAATGGCCCTATCTTTCACAATTCCTAGCCCAAACATCTCAATAAGGATCTTTTTGTGGTCACATCCAGATCCTTATGAATTTGGTTAGGTTGTTCTGAGTCCTTAAATCTATGGTCACATCCTACAAGATGAACGTACGGTAAAAATGAGAGATCAAATTGTTGAATTGGTGATTATCCAAGCCAAAAACCTTATACTGAATAGAATCATATAGAGAACCGATCTATGCTACAACATCATTGTGGGGTTACTCCCCACGCCTCGAAATGAGAACTACTCACTAGACATAACAAAATAAGGAGAAGCAAGGGAAAGAAGGAAAAAGCCATAGAATAGATAAAGAAGAATCTCTAAGGAGATATTATTGGTGACAATAAAACGGCTTGCTCCCTTAATTCCCCACTCTAAAGGAAAGAACGAGAAAAGAAGAACAAAATCCAAAAATCAAGAGATGAAGAACTAAGTTTATTACAAAAGAATAGAGTAAACAACTAATTATTAAAATAAGAATTCTCAAAAAATAATTGTAAGTAAAAAAAGTTGGATGACAAACTAAGACTCAGTTTACCACTAAGACTCGATTTATGACTAAGACTCAATTTACAATTAAGACTACATGCTTTTTCTTGTGGAGTCTCCCTCCTTTTATAGGGGAAGGAGGGGTAGAAACCCTAAATACAAGACTCTCTAGAAAAATCTTGTCCGATGGCTAAAAACTTTTTATATTTGGTCAATAGAGAAAACGTTTGATTGCCTTTAATTATGTTGACCATTCACATTCTTTTTACCATAGATTCCTGCAACAGCAATTTCGAGTGGATTTCTCTCCCATCAAAGGATCAAAAGGGGCCCAAATAATAGTATTTTGTTTTAGGAAATTAAATTTTCTTTCCAATGAATACGTGCACACTCAGTTTGGAGTTTGCACGCAGATGTTATGATACTTTTGGCGTCAGGTATATATTAATTTTAGGCACGACAAGAATTATGCAAAACATCTTTGAAGAAAAATTAATTATTAGAGCGATTAGACCATTTTCCTACAAAAACCAACCAAATATAATTAAAACTCCAAATAAATATAAAAAATCTAAACAAATACAATAATAATAAAACTATGAAAATAAACAACAAAACAATCATAAAAAGATATCTAAAAGATGCAAATAAAAAGGATAACTACACATTTATCAAAATACCCCAGACTTGAATCTTTGCTTGTCCTCAAGTAAATAAAATCACAAATAATCCAATTTATACTAGAAATATGTTTATCCTCACCCTCTTAGTATCACTTTATTCCTTACCCCCAAATTTGGCCAAACAACCCAATCTTCTAGAAACACGTAACACAAAATTCTATTTTTCCTATCAAAATAAATTTCATATCTTGTTTCTAAATGAAGATTTTGTAGAAAATAGGCTTTTCTTCTATCTTGATACACCTTTTTTTTCTTCGTTTTTTGAGTTTTTTCACATGATCATGATGAAGAAAGTGCAGAAAACAATTATCGCTCCTCTATTTGACTCAAGATATATTTATTCATGGACTTGTGGTTACATTGAGTACAATTTTTTTGTGAGCTCTTTGACATCTTTTGATGGTACACCCCTTTTGAAGGGTATGAAAAATTGAGGTGGGAGCATTCCACCTTGGATTAGATTTTTTTTAGAGGTGATTCTTTACTTTTTCTTTGAGAGAAAAGGTGGGGGAATTATTCATATACTTATAAACTTCACTTTTTTTTGTGGAGTGTCATTATATCAGATAGATTTTTCCTGTCAATCACATTATACAAGATTTATGACAACTTAATTCATAGTTAAAAATAGAGAAAAATTATGTTTGATTCTTATCGATTCCATATGAATTGCCAACATCTCCAAGGAGTGATATTAGGTTGAGATCATAGGTGACATGGTGAGTTCTAATCATGAAAATTTGTAATTTTTTTTTCAAAGAAGATTTATTAAATTCCAAGGAAAGGGTATATTGATACAAAATGTTTTATTCATCCAGCCAACTAGATAAAGGCGAAAAGGAAAATTTTTGAATTTTTTTATCTAAGCTATATAACAAAATGGAAATTGCAAAAGGTGTATAACTTAAATCTAGGATGGAGGGATGAGAAGTTCGAGGATCACTAGGGGGACCTAGTAGCTCAAAGAATGTCCAGTAGAATGGAATATGTATGAGGGCTGGGACCTTGATAGCTGGAGCTTCATAGTGTACTCAATGATAAGGTAGTTGTGAAAGCTCAATGGGGCATTCATATTGCTTTTCACCTCACAGTTCCTCTAACAAGATTCACATATCTTCCTTTGGCATAAAGGAAATGTCAAAAATGGATGTGGATTGGGGGAGATTGGTGGGTTCCGAACTGGTAACACATGTAGTGGAAGATGTGGAAGATCAGGCAAAGGATCTAGCTCTAGTTTTCCTCCATCATATTGATCTACATATGGGAGAATTGATATTTATTAAAGGAACAAACAGATAAAAATCAGCATCACAAATATTTTTATTCTCCTCAAACATCATGCAATCAACATCGAGATTAGTAGGTTTCATTGTTGACATAGCATGTAACTCAAGTTCTTCTATGCAGGGGGTCCCAAGGATTCAAGAGGGATAAAGATGGGGACATATTCCTTGCAAACAATGAAAGGGGGTGTATGGAATTCTTCCAAGGGTGGTGTCTACCCTTCTAGATTAGCTGTGTGTGGAATGGGAATTGGCTGTGACCACATGTGAGGATTTGTTTCATCATTGGGGGTTGGGTTCTCATTATCCAAAATAGATTCAACCACAGGAGATTGGTCAATGATAACATTTGGATTTTTATCAATGATAGAAAAAGTTTTAGATCTTTAGAATGACTCTCCTGCTTTGATTTTTCATACTCAAGTAATAAAGCCTCTAGCGGAAGGGTCAGAATACCAACATGTTTATCACATAAAGAATACAACCCCATGGTATGTGCTATTTCTTCAGAATCCAACATATATGACATAAAAATGAGATCACGATCGTCATCTTCAGGAAGAACCATCTTGGGTTGTTCTAATTTCTCAAGGGGTTTCTTTTATTTGGCTTCTAGTAAAGTGGCCAATGGGCTTGTCCATTTTCTAAAGATTTTTGATGCTCTTCTAAAATCTCTTGTAGCTCTGTTGCGTGTCCCTCTTGGACTTTTATCCTCTCCTATTGAGGTGTATATTTATTTGCACAATAAGGTTCAAAACCTCCAAAAATTGGTTGGTTACCCTCAACATACCCCCCCCATAAGGATCTTGGTCATGTTACCCCTCATATTGACTGTGGAATTACTCCTTGTAATAGTCTTCAAGAGAGGTGGATTGAAATTTTCATTACGTCCACCTTGGTGGGAAGAATCAACATTAAAAGGAGTCATCATATCACGAGGGGACACATTTTGACAATCTAGATTCTTTGATTGGGCTTCAAGCAAAGCAACTATCAAAGCTTGGCTGGTTTCTTATTTTTCCTGTCCTTCAGTTTCCATCCTCTCTATGGCCCTAAGTGTCTCTTTTTGCTGAGGATTATATTGGATTTCATAAATACATTCATATTTCCCAAAGGTTTTTTTGGTCATACCCCCGTTAGAATATGGATAAATGTACCATGTCTCCTGATAATGGCCTTTGGGAATTTTTGGGTTAGAGTTAACATCATACCCACTAGGATAGGAAGGCTTGGGATCATAAAAGGTTCTACCATAATCAAGAGATACATTAGGCCAATGTGATGGGGCATGGTTGTAATAGCCATTCGATTAATATTTTGAACCATAATTTATCGTCCATTCGATTTGATATGATTCTGGAAAGATAAGTCAATGATTTAAAAAGAATTAAGGAGAACAAAAGTAAATTACAAAAATAAGCTAGGAAAGAAGTACTGCTGGAATGTAAACTGAGCAGGTAGAGGACTTGTACTCCAGGAATGGTGCTCGGAAGGCAGAAAAAATTACGAAAATCTAGGCAAGTAAATTATGGAACAAGATAGAAATTATTGAATAAGACTAAAAAATTACAAAAATAATAATTACAAGAAACTAAAATTACAAAATAAACTAGAAAGAAGTAAAGAAATTATGGAACAAGATTAAAAATTAAGGAACAAGATAAATAAATTCTAGAACAAGTCTAAAAATTATAAAATAAGATTAGAATATGAAACATGGTAAAAATTATTAAACAAAGCTAGAGATTATGAAAAGAAGAAATCCTAAATATTCATAAGAGATTGGATTTGAAAAATAACGTGTGTCATCCCCGATAACACCACCAAATTGATGTATCTTGTTGTACACACAACAATCACCAGGACAAGTCCTAGAGTTCAACCTTCTAACTAGGTTGTCAACTTGCTACGAACAACAAATCAACTAAGTATAGATAGGTATCGATCCAAAGGACAACGAGAGGAGCGGTAGAAATCCTAATCTAAATAATAAAATGAGAAAGTAAATTTTGATTTGGGAAGGTTTGTTTAAAACTAAGAACATGAATAAAAGTGCTAAAATAAAGATTAACCACCCAAAAAATAAAGAAACAGATTCAATTAGAATAAAGAGATATCTAGGCTATAATTTTACCACCACGACCATTGTGAAAAAAACATAGATGTAGTCTATATGATAAAATAAGATAGAAGAGGGCATGTAAACACATTTATAAATGTTTCTACAAAATACAAGCTCATTGTGAACCCATTGGTCCTGGCGTTCACAATTCCTAGCCCGAACAACCCAATAAGGATCTTCCTGCGGTCACATTCAGATCCTTATTAAATTTGGTTTGATTTTTCTAAGTCTTGGGATCCACATTCACATCCTCCAAGACAAACGTACGGTAAAAATGAGAGAGAAAATCATTAAACTGGCGATTATCCAAGTCAAAAACCGTCTATCAAATAAAATCATTTAGGGAATCAATCTATGTTACAACATAGTTGGGGGTACCCCCACACCTCGATATGATAACTACTCACTAGCCATAAAAAAATAAGGAGAGGCAAAAGAAAGAAGGAATAAAGCCACATACCAGACAAAGAAGAATCTCCAAGGAGATATAGCTAGTGACAATAAAATGGCTTGCTCCTTCAATTCCCAGATTAAAGGAAAGAACGAGAAAAGAAGAACAAGATCCAGAAATCCAGAGATGAATGACTAATTTTTATTGCAAAAAAAAGTATAGAACTAAGAATTTAAATAACAATGCTCAAAATATAATTGCAAGTACAAAAAGTTGGATGACAAACTAAGACTCGATTTACAACTTAGACTGGATGCTTTTTCTTGTGGAGGTCCCCATCCTTTTATAGGGTAAGGAGGGGTGAAAACCCTAGATACAAGAATCTCTAGAAAAATCCTGGCCGGCGGCTGAAAACTTTTTGGATCTGGTCAATAGAAAAAATGATTGATTGCTTTAATTATGTTGACTGTTTGCAATATTTTTATTCTAGATTCTTGAAACAACTATTTCAAGCGGATTTCTGTCCCATCAAAGGCTCAAAAGCGGTCTAAATAATAGGATTTTCTTTTAGGAAATTAAATTTCCTTTCCAACGAATACTTACACACTCAATTTGAAGTTCTCACACATGTTATGACATTTTTGGTGTCGTGTATATATTAATTTCAGACACTGTAGAAATTTTCCAAAATATCTACCAAGAGAAATTAATTATTGGAGTGATTAGGTCATTTTCCTACAAATAAACCAAATATAATTAAAACTTCAAATAAAGAGAGAAAATCTAAACTAATATAATCAATTACAAAACTAAGAAAATAAACAAAAAAATCCTAAAAAGATATCTAAAAGATGTAAACAAAAATGATAAATTCACATATATCACTACGATATTGGAGTTTGGATGAGCTTCTCAACTGAAGCCCCAAACTCTTAGTGTAACAACTGCCACCAAACCGAAAACCAAATCATTACTATTGATGCGGAATAATCATAAGCAGTGGATTAACAAAAATCACTAAAAATTAAGACCATTTTTGCAAAGAGATCCATTTCCAAGAAAAATGCTTAAAGGAAGAACCAAAACCTAATATTCATCATTGATCATATTGTACATACACTATACCATCTCTTCTCGAGGACAACATATAATAGTTGCTTTCTCAAAACATATACTTAAAGCAACATCAAACCTCGAGGCATACAAGCCAAAATCTCAGATTGTTCATAAAACAAACATGTACTAAATCTAAGGACCTGAGAGTACAGAGACGACACATAGGACTTCTATCTGCAAGACATGACAGACAATACACACAACCTGATCTGTCACTATTGTCCCTGCTGCTGATGTTCTCCTTCTGCTGTATGGTCTCAACCCCCTCATACACATCCACCTAAAATAAATGTGGATCCCACGGGGTGAGACAATTGTCCCAATGAGAGATATAACTCTCTGCCAACAATGTTATTATCACAGTTAAGCAGTATAAAACTGAGCAGAGATTCTTTTATATTAATAAGCAAGGTTAATCACTATGGATAAACAAATTAGAGCATTTCTCATCTTTTAAAACATTGTAACTGTCTAGGATAGAGCAGTAAATCATTTGTTCACTTTATAAGGAATATGAACAACATGCGTATCATTTACCCATCGTATTATATCAATGTTTCAAGCTTATCCTGTGATAATATTATCATGGTATGACACCCATGAATCATTCTCATTTTTATCTGTCCGCCTCAGCCAATCTACTAACCATGTATTAAATTGTTCCAATCATGTGAATATACATCATTATGTTCATCCAAATATTGGACCATACCAATCCTGAGATCATAGAGTTCAACCAGGTATTAGACTATACCAATCGTGAGATCGAGTTCAACCAGGCATTGGACTATACCAACCCTGAGATCAAGTTTAGCCAGGCATTGGACTATACCAATCCTGAGGTCACATCTAGGCATTGGACTATACCAATCCTGAGATCGAGTTCAGCCATGCATTGGACTATACCAATCCTGAGGTCACAGCCAAGCATTAGACTATACCAATCATGAGATCGAGTTCATCCAGGCATTGGACTATACCAATCCTGAGGTCATAGCCAGTCATTGGACTATACCAATCCTGAGATTGAGTTCATCCAGGCATTGGACTATACCAATCCTGAGGTCACTGCCAGGCATTGGACTATACTAATCCTGAGATCGAGTTCAGCCAAGCATCAGACTATACCAATCCTGAGGTCGAGTTCAGCTAGGTATTGGACTATACCAATCCTGAGGTCACAGCTAGGCATGGGACTATACCAATCCTGAGATCATAGTGTTTAGCCAGGCATTATACCCGGGGCAATCCATCATATCTATTCACATTCTTTATGTAATACAAGTATTCCTCTTATCTCATTTAAGCATATTCAAATCACTACAACCCTTATTTGGCTATAAGCATAAAACATGCATAACCAAGATTTGATTATTATTATAACCATTTATTATTATTATTATTATGTTACTGGGTTTCCATTTCCTGTAGTTTATTTTGAACATTACCATTTCTTACATGAGCTTTTATAAACATCTTGTCAACTCTCACTAGGAAACAACTATTCACATGGCTCACCAGGCCCATTAAACATATTTTCACCTCTTACTAGGCAACAACTATTCACATGGCTCACAAGGCCATTAAACATCTTGTCACCTCTCACTAGGCAATAACTATTTACATGGCTCATAAGGCCATTAGACATCTTGTCACCTCTCGCTAGGCAAAAACTATTCACATGGCTCACCAGACCCATTAAACATCTTGTCACCTCTCACTAGGCAACAACTATTCACATGGCTCACAAGGCCTTTAAACATCTTGTCACATCTTACTAGGCAACAACTATTCACATGGCTCAGAAGACCATTAAACATCTTGTCACCTCTCACGAGGAAACAACTATCTATATGTCCTAAGACCTAGATAATATGTTTTATTTGAAACATCATAGCTCATGCTTGGCTATGTTCATTATCTCATGCTATTAGCATGGTTTCAATATGGTTAGGGATTCCCCTTTATTAACGAATTGTAGTTTCAAATCACATCATTACACTTCATTAGGGTTAAGGTTTCCCTCTTTAAGCTAACTAGGGTTTTCAAGTACATTCATCAAGAATCACAACCCTAATTCAGATTCCACACATATTAGGAGTATCAATGTATGCTCATTTCATGATTATCACATAAGTATGAGTTTCTCTCTCATCCTCACTAGGATGTTGATTACTTCATACTTTATTAAGTTGGCTCAAACTTTACTTCAAGGTACATTAGCCTACGTAATCAATATTTATTAATATCCATACCACTTAATGTATGACTTCATATTAGACACTTCATGTGTTACTCCATCAAGTACATTGCATCTAAGGTGCTTTCCTTCATATGGGTTTTGAGGTGCTTCCACCATATCGGGTATGAGGTGTGTGCTTGCTACCCATATCACTTTAGCGGTGTATGTGTGCTTACCATCTCAGGTTTGAGGTGCATGCTTGCTTCCATATCACTTTAGAGGTGTAAGTGTGCTTACCATATCGGGCAAAGAGGTGTGTGTGTCCTTCACACCATATCGGGCAAAGAGGTGTGTGTGTACTTCACACCATATCGGACAAGGAGGTGTATGTGTGCTTCATACCATATCGGGCAAAGAGGTGTATGTGCTTCACACCATATTGGGCAAAGAGGTGTGTGTGTGCTTCACACTATATCGGGCAAAGAGGTGTGTGAATGCTTCACATCATATTGGGCAAAGAGGTGTGTGTATGCTTCACACCATATCGAGCAAAGAGGTGTGTGTATGCTTCACACCATATCGGGCAACTTCACACCATAACATGCCTAAGGGGTATTTTGACCTCATATCATGCAAGAGGTGTATATTACATCACCATATCGTGCAAGGAAGTATAAACTCATATCCATATCGTTTTAGTGGTGTAGGTACATCATTATATCGGGTTAGAGGTGCTTGCTTATGTGCTTGAACCCGATATCACTTTATAAGGTTATACCATCATCTTCAAGCTCTAGACCTTCATTCTACTTCTTCTAGTTCATGGATAACTGTCCTAAGTTACTACTAGAGCTCATGCATTCACTAATTAAGCAAGATAATTCATTTTGAAAGTAAATCATTTAACTAAGGCAAGATTGATGATAAATAATAACATATATGAGTTCAAGTTATATAACCCGCCTCAAGAGCAACTTCAAAGCTCCCAGATTCAAAGCTTCACATTCCCAAGGTTGAACGTGAGCTTCTCAAAGGTCCAAGACTTGAGATCCTCTGCCGTATGTACGATACCTCACCACTTGAGGCCGATATCCCTCACTTGGCCGATATCACTTTGCGATGGGTGATATCACTTTGCTATGGGTGATAACAAAGATTTGTGCATGATACTCCTTCACCCTTGCACGATATCTAGACTCTATGCAAGATATATAAGAGAAAGGGGGTGATAGATTTCGAAAAATTCCACTTATGGGTGAAAGGAAGGGTATATATACTTGAGGTTCATGAAAAAGTGTGTATATGAGGTGTCATCTTTTAAGCTACTAGGTTCCACATGTTAATGCATGGTTGAAACCTGTACTTTCATGCACTCATATTAATATTGACATGTAAAACACTTGAGGATAATCTAGAGATGATATTTCGACTGTTAGGTTTCTTGTTTGATAAGATATCTCATCTTTATCTCATAAATTAAGCAAACTGATACAACTCTTGCAAGGAGCTTCTAACTCGATATGGATCACCTCCTTGAGGTGCTTTTCTCATCATGGACAAGGACAAGAGTTCAAAAACCGATATGGGATCCCCTCTATGGCTCCTTGGCCGTTAGGCACTCCCATATGAACTCTACAACCTGATACAAGCTTAAATTAGGGTTTCACATACAACACTTTCTTGGTCTTTTCATCACCAAGAGTATCATACTCAAATATGATTTAAACATGGTGCCTCATTATTTATATCTCCTCTAAATTATACTAGGAGGTAGTAGAGACACTCTAGAGGTGGTAATTTTCATATCAATCCTATATTTTGGGTAAATTACAACTTGTACCAAAATTGATGCACAAGGCACTAACATTATTCAAACAAGTTCAAACTTGGAATTTAGGATTTCCACAAGACACCACCTTGCATCATTCTCTCTATTATGATGCTAAAATACTTAGGTCACATTCAACATGTGACAAATTGCAATATATCCCCTCATCTTGGGTAAATTGCATTTTGGTCCAAAATAAGAGAACATTGCTCAAACATTATTTAAACATGACCAAATTTGAAACATTAGTTTGTTACCTGATAGAAAAACACTTTAGAGGATTATATTAAAGTTCTAAGAAACTTACTTAGCCAAAACCAATAGGGTTACCTCATAACCCAGGTCAGGGTCATTACAAGTTATAAACCCCTAATAAGGATTTCGTCCCCGAAATCCCAGGTAAAGGGAGACATATATTATTCATTCATCATATCATAAAGTCTCCACATAACATCTTAATGTCTTGGAGATGCCATAGAACTTTGATCAACACAAAGTTCTTTCATACAGGGTTATCATAGAATCTGTCATACATGACACATACTCCACTTTCCTTTTCATTATTGACTGTGGAGTCAACTCTGTGTCAGGTAACATTTTTCTTAGTAGGAGAATCATTATACATACCTTATGTCAAACCTCACTGATTTGTCTTCTTTTCAACTTACATCTTTATGTAATAAGATCCTTGATCTTGGGAGTATTCCATACCCCTTACTTAGTTGTCATTTCTCTTTCAAGGAAAGACTAGAGTTACGTTCTATCAGCCACTTGGGGACTACAAGTCTTATCATGCATCTACTGTGCCACTCAAATCTGTTGACACAACACTAAACTTTCTTAAGACTCGTATCAATTATCCCCTTAGATATTTATTTTCTTGTCATAAGGAGAGGATACTTATTAAAGAAGAACTATCTCAGAGGTATCTCTAGATGTTATGTATAAGCTGCCTTAACAATCTAGATAAAGACATTCTAAGAAGTTATCTTTAGCTTGATCAACTTTTCCCAAAACAATTCTACAATTGTCCCTTCAACTCATACATCTTTTTTGATGTCATGTTTATGTGGGGCATAAACCCCTAACATATGGTATCCATACTACAATATGTAACTACACTAATCTCAAAGTTACCCTTTCTAGATAACCAAACATATTATAGGACCTTTCTTTCATCTTGGAACATTACTTAGCACACATACTTTGTCTTGGAACTAAAATCTAGGACTAGATGATATTTTTCAAAGTATCCGTCTAAAGATTACTTCTTATTCATGCATATCAAGTGTCACAAGACTTACTTGATTGTCATGTTCCTAAAAGGAAAGGTCACAAGGGAACATAATCCTTCTTATCACCCATCATTATTCAGGGTTGTTTATTAAAGAAAAGAGATTATCACCTTCTTTGAGTATTGCATGAACTTTTAATTGTTCATGTGTCATTCAATCTTATTTCCTCTTAGGCTCCTTGCCATTAGCATAGGAATTATAAAGATGATTACATGTCATCATCCTTTAGCATTATCATCATCATGATTACTAGATCTGGGTATTCAAACCCTTAGTTCATCACTAAACATTGTCACCTCTCATTAGGTGACTGTTACCTCAAGGTCCTCAGACCAAGGTATTCATTATACTAAACATTTCTTTTTGTTTGTAAATTGATCTATGATTAACTCAGATTCCTTCATATATCAATTAGGATGTGGTAGAATTGTTCGTGCCACATCTCCTACTTCATTAGGCTCTTTAGATTGTCTTAAAATGACTACTTGATCAAAGTAATAAAAAAGATAGCAATCTAAGAGTTCCATACTTACTGTGTCTTCAATAGATGAATACTTGGCTAGAGTATTCAAGAACTAAAATTAGGTAGTATGCATTTGTTTTATATTATGTTTCATCACTTTAAATTTTTACTACTTAGTGTCCCAAATTTTATCTGGTTTTTTCTTTTACATCTCTTCCCTTCCTTCATGAAGAGAGAAATTTCAAAACATATAAGAGAATATTAGACTGAATATAAGTTCGCATCCTTCTTATCTCTTCCTCGTGTCCTCATAGGACTAATTAAAAGAATCTCAACAACAACTTCCTTCTTATAATTATCAGATAAAATCTAGAGAAGACATATTAGAATGAGAAAGCTCTATCTGACTGTCACCCATCGCAGTCATCCACCACTTTAGGTTGACTCAAACATAGAGTCAAGCTGTTTCATGTTGTTACTTTTGCCTTTTTACACTTTGGAGCTGTAACTTTCGTAAGCAATACTGAATATGCCTCGGTTGTTGGGTCATTTCCTCCCTTCTTTTTGAACAAAGGGTTTAGTATGCTCAACATGTCCATATCTATGACATTTCTTGTCCTCGTACCCTAGTCTTATCAGTCTTATTACCAATGTAGAAGCTAAGTCAGGAGTTCTTATAGGTGGAAAGTTAGGACTTTTGCCTTTACTTAGTGACTACTACCCTGATGCACTAGGCATTTATTGCACTAGTGGTACCAAAACATTGGCTTTTTAGAATAACTAGGCAAATGTCTCAAGAATTATGGAGACCTTTCCTTCATTCTCAGCTTATTGCCCCTCCTTGGCATTGCCATCAAAGATGTACTATCTGTCTTTACTTATAATTTTCTTGCCATATGTTAATTCTTCCCACATTTTCCATAATTTTGATTTGGGAAGGTTTGTTTAAAACTAAGAACATGAATAAAAGTGCTAAAATAAAGATTAACCACCCAAAAAATAAAGAAACAGATTCAATTAGAATAAAGAGATATCTAGGCTATAATTTTACCACCACGACCATTGTGAAAAAAACATAGATGTTGTCTATATGATAAAATAAGATAGAAGAGGGCATGTAAACACATTTATAAATGTTTCTACAAAATACAAGCTCATTGTGAACCCATTGGTCCTGGCGTTCACAATTCCTAGCCCGAACAACCCAATAAGGATCTTTCTGCGGTCACATTCAGATCCTTATTAAATTTGGTTTGATTTTTCTAAGTCTTGGGATCCACATTCACATCCTCCAAGACAAACGTACGGTAAAAATGAGAGAGAAAATCATTCAACTGGCAATTATCCAAGTCAAAAACCGTCTATCAAATAAAATCATTTAGGGAATCAATCTATGTTACAACATAGTTGGGGGTACCCCCACACCTCGATATGATAACTACTCACTAGCCATAAAAAAATAAGGAGAGGCAAAAGAAAGAAGGAATAAAGCCACATACCAGACAAAGAAGAATCTCCAAGGAGATATAGCTAGTGACAATAAAATGGCTTGCTCCTTCAATTCCCAGATCTAAAGGAAAGAACGAGAAAAGAAGAACAAGATCCAGAAATCCAGAGATGAATGACTAATTTTTATTGCAAAAAAAAAGTATAGAACTAAGAATTTAAATAACAATGCTCAAAATATAATTGCAAGTACAAAAAGTTGGATGACAAACTAAGACTCGATTTACAACTTAGACTGGATGCTTTTTCTTGTGGAGGTCCCCATCCTTTCATAGGGTAAGGAGGGGTGAAAACCCTAGATACAAGAATCTCTAGAAAAATCCTGGTCGGCGGCTGAAAACTTTTTGGATCTGGTCAATAGAAAAAACGATTGATTGCTTTAATTATGTTGACTGTTTGCAATATTTTTATTCTAGATTCTTGAAACAACTATTTCAAGCGGATTTCTGTCCCATCAAAGGCTCAAAAGCGGTCTAAATAATAGGATTTTCTTTTAGGAAATTAAATTTCCTTTCCAACGAATACTTACACACTCAATTTGAAGTTCTGACACATGTTATGACATTTTTGGTGTCGTGTATATATTAATTTCAGGCACTGCAAAAATTTTCCAAAATATCTTCCAAGAGAAATTAATTATTGGAGTGATTAGGTCATTTTCCTACAAATAAACCAAATATAATTAAAACTTCAAATAAAGAGAGAAAATCTAAACTAATATAATCAATTACAAAACTAAGAAAATAAACAAAAAAATCCTAAAAAGATATCTAAAAGATGTAAACAAAAATGACAAATTCACATATATCACTATGATATTGGAGTTTGGATGAGCTTCTCAACTGAAGCCCCAAACTCTTAGTGTAACAACCGCCACCAAACCGAAAACCAAATCATTACTATTGATGCGGAATAATCATAAGCAGTGGATTAACAAAAATCACTAAAAATTAAGACCATTTTTGCAAAGAGATCCATTTCCAAGAAAAATACTTAAAGGAAGAACCAAAACCTGATATTCATAATTGATCATATTGTACATACACTATACCATCTCTTCTCGAGGACAACATATAATAGTTGCTTTCTCAAAACATATATTTAAAGCAACATCAAACCTCGAGGCATACAAGCCAAAATCTCAGATTGTTCATAAAACAAACATGTACTAAATCTAAGGACCTGAGAGTACAGAGACAACACATAGGACTTCTATCTGCAAGACATGACAGACAGTACACTCAACCTGATCTGTCACTATTGTCCATGCTGCTGATGTTCTCCTTCTGCTGTATGGTCTCAACCCCCTCATACACATCCACCTAAAATAAATGTGGATCCTACGGGGTGAGACAATTGTCCCAATGAGAGATATAACTCTCTGCCAACAATGTTATTATCATAGTTAAGCAGTATAAAACTGAGCAGAGATTCTTTTATATTAATAAGCAAGGTTAATCACTATGGATAAACAAATTAGAGCATTTCTCATCTTTTAAAACATTGTAACTGTCTAGGATAGAGCAGTAAATCATTTTTTCACTTTATAAGGAATATGTACAACATGCGTATCATTTACCCATCGTATTATATCAATGTTTCAAGCTTATCCTGTGATAATATTATCATGGTATGACACCCATGAATCATTCTCATTTTTATCTGTCCGCCTCAGCCAATCTACTAACCAGGTATTAAATTGTTCCAATCATGTGAATATACATCATTATGTTCATCCAAATATTGGACCATACCAATCCTGAGATCATAGAGTTCAACCAGGTATTGGACTATACCAATCGTGAGATCGAGTTCAACCAAGCATTGGACTATACCAACCCTGAGATCAAGTTTAGCCAGGCATTGGACTATACCAATCCTGAGGTCACATCTAGGCATTGGACTATACCAATCCTGAGATCGAGTTCAGCCATGCATTGGACTATACCAATCCTGAGGTCACAGCCAAGCATTAGACTATACCAATCATGAGATCGAGTTCATCCAGGCATTGGACTATACCAATCCTGAGGTCATAGCCAGTCATTGGACTATACCAATCCTGAGATTGAGTTCATCCAGGCATTGGACTATACCAATCCTGAGGTCACTGCCAGGCATTGGACTATACTAATCCTGAGATCGAGTTCAGCCAAGAATCGGACTATACCAATCCTGAGGTTGAGTTCAGCTAGGTATTGGACTATACCAATCCTGAGGTCACAGCCAGGCATGGGACTATACCAATCCTGAGATCATAGTGTTTTGCTAGGCATTATACCCTGTGGCAATCCATCATATCAATTCACATTCTTTATGTAATACAAGTATTCCTCTTATCTCATTTAAGAATATTCAAAACACTACAACCCTTATTTGGCTATAAGCATAAAACATGTATAACCAAGATTTGATTATTATTATAACCATTTATTATTATTATTATTATGTTACTGGGTTTCCATTTCCTCTAGTTTATTTTGAACATTACCATTTCTTACATGAGCTTTTATAAACATCTTGTCAACTCTCACTAGGAAACAACTATTCACATGGCTCACCAGGCCCATTAAACATATTGTCACCTCTTACTAGGCAACAACTATTCACATGGCTCACAAGGCCATTAAACATGTTGTCACCTCTCACTAGGCAACAACTATTTACATGGCTCACAGGGCCATTAGACATCTTGTCACCTCTCGCTAGGCAAAAACTATTCACATGGCTCACCAGACCCATTAAACATCTTGTCACCTCTCACTAGGCAACAACTATTCACATGGCTCACAAGACCTTTAAACATCTTGTCACCTCTTACTAGGCAACAACTATTCACATGGCTCACAAGACCATTAAACATCTTGTCACCTCTCACGAGGAAACAACTATCTATATGTCCTAATACCTAGATAATATGTTTTATTTGAAACATCATAGCTCATGCTTGGCTATGTTCATTATCTCATGCTATTAGCATGGTTTCAATATGGTTAGGGATTCCCCTTTATTAACCAATTGTAGTTTCAAATCACATCATTACACTTCATTAGGGTTAAGGTTTCCCTCTTTAAGCGAACTAGGGTTTTCAAGTACATTCATCAAGAATCACAACCCTAATTCAGATTCCACACATATTAGGAGTATCAATGTATGCTCATTTCATGATTATCACAGAAGTATGAGTTTCTCTCTCATCCTCACTAGGATGTTGATTACTTCATACTTTATTAAGTTGGCTCAAACTTTACTTCAAGGTACATTAGCCTACGTAATCAATATTTATTAATATCCATACCACTTAATGTATGACTTCATATTAGACACTTCATGTGTTACTCCATCAAGTACATTGCATCTAATGTGCTTTCCTTCATATGGGTTTTGAGGTGCTTCCACCATATCGGGTATGAGGTGTGTGCTTGCTACCCATATCACTTTAGCGGTGTATGTGTGCTTACCATATCAGGTTTGAGGTGCATGCTTGCTTCCATATCACTTTAGAGGTGTAAGTGTGCTTACCATATCGGGCAAAGAGGTGTGTGTGTCCTTCACACCATATCGGGCAAAGAGGTGTGTGTGTACTTCACACCATATCGGACAAGGAGGTGTATGTGTACTTCACACCATATCGGGCAAAGAGGTGTATGTGCTTCACACCATATTGGGCAAAGAGGTGTGTGTGTGCTTCACACTATATCGGGCAAAGAGGTGTGTGAATGTTTCACATCATATTGGGCAAAGAGGTGTGTGTATGCTTCACACCATATCGAGCAAAGAGGTGTGTGTATGCTTCACACCATATCGGGCAACTTCACACCATAACATGCCTAAGGGGTATTTTGACCTCATATCATGCAAGAGGTGTATATTAAATCACCATATCGTGCAAGGAAGTATAAACTCATATCCATATCGTTTTAGTGGTGTAGGTACATCATCATATCGGGTTAGAGGTGCTTGCTTATGTGCTTGAACCCGATATCACTTTATAAGGTTATACCATCATCTTCAAGCTCTAGACCTTCATTCTACTTCTTCTAGTTCATGTATAACTGTCCTAAGTTACTACTAGAGCTCATGCATTCACTAATTAAGCAAGAAAATTCATTTTGAAAGTAAATCATTTAACTAAGGCAAGATTGATGATAAATAATAACATATATGAGTTCAAGTTATATAACCCGCCTCAAGAGCAACTTCAAAGCTCCCAGATTCAAAGCTTCACATTCCCAAGGTTGAACGTGAGCTTCTCAAAGGTCCAAGACTTGAGATCCTCTATCGTATGTACGATACCTCACCACTTGAGGCCGATATCCCTCACTTGGCCGATATCACTTTGCAATGGGTGATATCACTTTGCTATGGGTGATACCAAAGATTTGTGCATGATACTCCTTCACCCTTGCACGATATCTAGACTCTATGCACGATATATAAGAGCAAGGGGGTGATAGATTTCGAAAAATTCCACTTATGGGTGAAAGGAAGGGTATATATACTTGAGGTTCATGAAAAAGTGTGTATATGAGGTGTCATCTTTTAAGCTACTAGGTTCCACATGTCAATGCATGGTTGAAACCTGTCCTTGCATGCACTCATATTAATCTTGACATGTAAAACACTTGAGGATAATATAGAGATGATATTTCGACTGTTAGGTTTCTTGTTTGATAAGATATCTCATCTTTATCTCATAAATTAAGCAAACTGATACAACTCTTGCAAGGAGCTTCTAACTCGATATGGATCACCTCCTTGAGGTGCTTTGCTCATCATGGACAAGGACAAGAGTTCAAAAACCGATATGGGATCCCCTCTATGGCTCCTTGGCCGTTAGGCACTCCCATATGAACTCTACAACCTGATACAAGCTTAAATTAGGGTTTCACATACAACACTTTCTTGGTCTTTTCATCACCAAGAGTATCATACTCAAATATGATTTAAACATGGTGCCTCATTATTTATATCTCCTCTAAATTATACTAGGAGGTAGTAGAGACACTCTAGAGGTGGTAATTTGCATATCAATCCTATATTTTGGGTAAATTACAACTTGTACCAAAATTGATGCACAAGGCACTAACATTATTCAAACAAGTTCAAACTTGGAATTTAGGATTTCCACAAGACACCACCTTGCATCATTCTCTCTATTATGATGCTAAAATACTTAGGTCACATTCAACATGTGACAAATTGCAATATATCCCCTCATCTTGGGTAAATTGCATTTTGGTCCAAAATAAGAGAACATTGCTCAAACATTATTTAAACATGACCAAATTTGAAACATAAGTTTGTTACCTGATAGAAAAACACTTTAGAGGATTATATTAAAGTTCTAAGAAACTTACTTAGCCAAAACCAATAGGGTTACCTCATAACCCAGGTCAGGGTCATTACAAGTTATAAACCCCTAATAAGGATTTCGTCCCCGAAATCCCAGGTAAAGGGAGACATATATTATTCATTCATCATATCATCAAGTCTCCACATAACATCTTAATGTCTTGGAGATGCCATAGAACTTTGATCAACACAAAGTTCTTTCATACAGGGTTATCATAAAATATGTCATACAGGACACATACTCCACTTTCCTTTTCATTATTGACTGTGGAGTCAACTCTGTGTCAGGTAACATTTTTCTTAGTAGGAGAATCATTATACATACCTTATGTCAAACCTCACTGATTTGTCTTCTTTTCAACTTACATCTTTATGTAATAAGATCCTTGATCTTGGGAGTATTCCATACCCCTTACTTAGTTGTCATTTCTATTTCAAGGAAAGACCAGAGTTACGTTCTATCAGCCACTTGGGGACTACAAGTCTTATCATGCATCTACTGTGCCACTCAAATCTGTTGACACAACACTAAACTTTCTTAAGACTTGTATCAATTATCCCCTTAGCTATTTATTTTCTTGTCATAAGGAGAGGATACTTATTAAAGAAGAACTATCTCAGAGGTATCTCTAGATGTTATGTATAAGCTGCCTTAACAATCTAGATAAAGACATTCTAAGAAGTTATCTTTAGCTTGATCAACTTTTCCCAAAACAATTCTACAATTGTCCCTTCAACTCATACATCTTTTTTGATGTCATGTTTATGTGGGGCATAAACCCCTAACATATGGTATCCATACTACAATATGTAACTACACTAATCTCAAAGTTACCCTTTCTAGATAACCAAACATATTATAGGACCTTTCTTTCATCTTGGAACATTACTTAGCACACATACTTTGTCTTGGAACTAAAATCTAGGACTAGATGATATTTTTCAAAGTATCCGTCTAAAGATTACTTCTTATTCATGCATATCAAGTGTCACAAGACTTACTTGATTGTCATGTTCCTAAAAGGAAAGGTCACAAGGGAACATAATCCTTCTTATCACCCATCATTATTCAGGGTTGTTTATTAAATAAAAGAGATTATCACCTTCTTTGAGTATTGCTTGAACTTTCAATTGTTCATGTGTCATTCAATCTTATTTCCTCTTAGGCTCCTTGCCATTAGCATAGGAATTATAAAGATGATTACATGTCATCATCCTTTAGCATTATCATCATCATGATTACTAGATCTAGGTATTCAAACCCTTAGTTCATCACTAAACATTGTCACCTCTCATTAGGTGACTGTTACCTCAAGGTCCTCAGACCAAGGTATTCATTATACTAAACATTTCTTTTTGTTTGTAAATTGATCTATGATTAACTCAGATTCCTTCATATATTAATTAGGATGTGGTAGAATTGTCCGTGCCACATCTCCTACTTCATTAGGCTCTTTAGATTGTCTTAAAATGACTACTTGATCAGAGTAATAAAAAAGATAGCAATCTAAGAGTTCCATACTTACCGTGTCTTCAATAGATGAATACTTGGCTAGAGTATTCAAGAACTAAAATTAGGTAGTATGCATTTGTTTTATATTATGTTTCATCACTTTAAATTTTTACTACTGAGTGTCCCAAATTTTATCTGGGTTTTTCTTTTACATCTCTTCCCTTCCTTCATGAAGAGAGAAATTTCAAAACATATAAGAGAATATTGGACTGAATATAAGTTCTCATCCTTCTTATCTCTTCCTCGTGTCCTCATAGGACTAATTAAAAGAATCTCAACAACAACTTCCTTCTTATAATTATCAGATGAAATCTAGAGAAGACATATTAGAATGAGAAAGCTCTATCTGACTGTCACCCATCGCAGTCATCCACCACTTTAGGTTGACTCAAACATAGAGTCAAGCTGTTTCATGTTGTTACTTTTGCATTTTTACACTTTGGAGCTGTAACTTTCATAAGCACTACTGAATATGCCTCGTTGTTGGGTCATTTCCTCCCTTCTTTTTGAACAAAGGGTTTAGTATGCTCAACATGTCCATATCTATGACATGTCTTGTCCTCGTACCCTAGTCTTATCAGTCTTATTACCAATGTAGAAGCTAAGTCAGGAGTTCTTATAGGTGGAAAGTTAGGACTTTTGCCTTTACTTAGTGACTACTACCCTAATGCACTAGGCATTTATTGCACTAGTGGTACCAAAACGTTGGCTTTTTAGAATAACTAGGCAAATGTCTCAAGAATTATGGAGACCTTTCCTTCATTCTCAGCTTATTGCCCCTCCTTGGCATTGCCATCAAAGATGTACTATCTGTCTTTACTTATAATTTTCTTGCCATATGTTAATTCTTCCCACATTTTCCATAATTTCAACATGACTATGTCATTCAGGAACCCTTTCGGAACCCAAAATTTCTACATTGAGGACTGGTAACCTAGGTTGTAATGCTAGTATCCAGTCTACTATATGCATCATTATTGTCCTAACCTACCCAACAAGAGCATAAAAAATAGGATTCTCTATCCTGATTGGGTCAAGATGGGAATTATCAAGCACTCGTTCTTTTCTTGCCTGATCCCTTGCACCATCTCATGGTGCAACAACATTACTCTTAGCAACATGTTCCTCGTATTCTCCAGTCATTTTTAAACTTCCCCCTTTCTTTTGCATAAGCAGAAGTCACTATAGGATATACTGGAGGATACTAGAACAGACTCAATACCTTAGTCCTATGTCTCTGTAGACTCAGTGAGCCTTAAGCTCTGATACCAAAACTTGTAATGACCGTCACCAAACTGACAGCCAAATTGTTACTATTGATGCGGAATAATCATAAGCAACGAATTAACAAAAATCACTAAAAATTAAAACCATTTTTGTAAAGAGATCCATTTCCAGTAAAAACTCTTAAAGGAAGAACCAAAACCTGATATTCATCATTGATCATATTATACATAAACTATACCATCACTTCTCGAGGATAACATATAATAGTTGCTTTCTCAAAACATAAACTTAAAGCAACATCAAACCTCGAGGCATACAAGCCAAAATCTTAGATTGTTCATAAAACAAACACGTACTAAATCCAAGGACCTGAGAGTATAGAGACGACACATAGGACTTCTATCTACAAGACACGACAGACAATACACTCAACCTGAGCTATCACTACTGTCCCTGCTACTGATGTTCTCCCTCTGTTGTATGGTCTCAACCCCCTCATGCACGTCCACCTAAAAAAATGTGGATCCCACAGGGTGAGATAATTGTCCCAGCGATAGATATAAATCTCCGCCAACAATGTTATTATCACAGTTAAGCAGTATAAAACTGAGCAGAGATTCTTTATATTAATGAGCAAGGTTAATCATTATGGATAAGCATATTAGAGCATTTCTCATCTTTTAAAGCATTGAAATCGTCTAGGATAGAGTAGTAAATCATCTGTTCACTTTGTAAGGAATATGAAAAACATGTGTATCATTTACCCATCATATTATATCAACATTTCAAGCTTATCCTGTGATAATATTATCATGGTATGACACCCATGAATCATTCTCATTTCTATCTATTGGCCTCAGCCAACCTGCTAACCAAGTATTAAATTGTACCAATCATGTGAATATAAACCATTATGTTTAGCCAAATATTGGACCATACCAATCCTGAGATCATAGAGTTCATCTTGGCATTGGACTATACCAATCCTGAGATCGAGTTAAGACAAGCATTGGACTATACCAATCCTAAGATCGAGTTCAACCAAGCATTGGACTATACCAATCCTAAGATCAAGTTCAGCCAGGCATTAGACTATACCAATCCTGAGGTCACAACCAGGCATTGGACTATACCAATCCTGAGATCGAGTTCAGCCAGGCATTGGACTATACCAATCCTGAGGTCACAGCTAGGCATTGGACTATACCAATCCTGAGATCAAGTTCAGCCATGCATTGGACTATACCAATCCTGAGGTCACAGCCAGGTATTGGACTATACCAATCCTGAGATTGAGTTCAGCCAGGCATTGGACTAAACTAATCCTGAGGTCACAACCAGGCATTGGACTATACCAATCCTGAGATTGAGTTCATCCAGGCATTGAACTATACCGATCCTGAGGTTGAGTTCAGCCAGGCATTGGACTATACCAATCCTGAGGTCATAGCCAGACATTGGATTATACCAATCCTGAAATCATAGAGTTTAGTCAGGCATTATACCCTAGGGCAAGCCATCATATCTATTCACATTCTTTATGTAATACAAGTATTCGTCTTATCTCATTTAAGCATATTCAAAACACTACAACCCTTATTTGTCTATAAGCATAAAGCATATATAACCAAGATTTCATTATTATTATAACGATTTATTATTATTATTATGATGTTACTGTGTTTCCATTTCCCCTAGTTTATTTTGAACATTACCATTTCTTACATGAGACTTTTATAAACATCTTATCACCTCTCACTAGGCAACAACTATTCACATGGCTCACCAGGCCCATTAAACATCTTGTCACCTCTTACTAGGAAACAACTATTCACATGGCCCACAATCCCATTAAACATCTTGTCACCTCTCACTAGGAAACAACTATTCACATGGCTCACAACGACTTTAAACATTTTGTCACCTATTACTAGGAAACAACTATTCACATGGCACACAAGGCCATTAAACATCTTGTCACCTCTCACTAGGCAACAACTATCTCTAGGTCCTAAGACCTAGATAATAGGTTTTATATGAAACATCATAGCTCATGCTTGGCTATGTTCATTATCTCATGATATCAACATGGTTTCAATATGGTTAGGTATTCCCCTTTATTAACCAATTGTAGTTTCAAATCACATCATAACACTTCATTAGGGTTAAGGTTTCCCTCTTTAAGCTAACTAGGGTTTTCAAGTACATTCATCAAGAATCACAGCCCTAATTCAGATTCCACACATATTAGGAGTATCAATGTATGCTCATTTCATGATTATCATAGAAGTATGAGTTTCTCTCTCATCCTCACTAGGATGTTGATTACTTCATACTTTATTAATTTGGCTCAACCTTTCCTTCAAGGTACATTAGCCTACTTAATCAATATTCATTAAACTCCATACCTCTCAATGTATGACTTGATATAAGACACTTCATGTGTTACTCCATCAAGTACATTGCATCTAAGGTTCTTTCCTTCATAAGGGTTTTGAGGTGCTTCCACCATATCGGGTATGATGTGTGTGCTTGCTACCCATATCACTTTAGAGGAGTATGTGTGCTTACCATCTCGGGTTTGAGTTGCATGCTTGCTTCCATATCACTTTAGAGGTGTATGTGTGCTTACCATATCGGGAAAAGAGGTGTGTGTATGCTTCACACCATATTAGGCAAGGAGGTGTATGTGTGCTTCACACCACATCGGGCAAAGAGGTGTATGTGTGCTTCACACCATATCGGGCAAAGAGGTGTGTGTGCTTCACACCATATCGGGAAAAGTGGTGTGTGTGTGCTTCACACCATATTGGGAAAAGAGGTGTCTGTATGCTTCACACCATATCATGCATAGAGGTGTGTGTATGCTTCACACCATATCGAGCAAAGAGGTGTGTGTATGCTTCACACCATATCGGGCAAAGAGGTGTGTGTATGCTTCACACCATATCGGGCAACTTCACACCATAACTTGCATAAGGGGTATTTTTGACCTCATATCATGCAAGGAAGTATAAACTCATATCCATATCGTTTTAGTGGTGTAGGTACATCACCATATCGGGTTAGAGGTGCTTGCTTATGTGCTTGAACCTGATATCACTTTATAAGGTGATACCATCATCTTCAAGCTCTAGACCTTCGTTCTACTTGTTCTAGTTCATGGATAACAGTCCTAAGTTACTACTAGAGCTCATGGATTCACCAATTAAGCAAGAAAATTCATTTTGAAAGTAAATCATCTAACTAAGGCAAGATTGATAAAAAATAATAACATAATTGAGTTCAAGTTATATAACCCGCCTCAAGAGAAACTTCAAAGCTCCAAGCTCCAAAGATTCACGTTACCATGGTTCAAGGTGGGATTCTCAAAGGTCCAAGACTTGATCTCCTCATCCCTATTCATGATACTTCACCACTTGAGGCCGATATCCCTCACTTATGGTCGATACCCCTCACTTGGCCGATATCACTTTGCAATGGGTGATATCACTTTGCTATGGGTGATATCAAAGCTCTATGCACGATACTCCTTCACCCTTTCACGATATCAAGACTCTATGCATGATATCGAAGAGCAAGGGGGTGATAGATTTCGAATAATTCCACTTATGAGTGAAAGGAAGGGTATATATACTTGAGGTTCATGAAAAAGTGTGTATATGAGGTGTCATCTTTTAAGCTACTAGGTTCCACGTGTCCATGCATGGTTGACACCTGTTCTTGCATGAAATAATATTTATATTGACATGCAAAACACTTGAGGATAATCTAGAGATGATATTTTGGCCATTAGTTATCTTGTTTGATAAGATATTTCATCTTTATCTCATAAATTAAGCAAAATTGATATAACTTTTGCAAGGAGCTTCTAACTCGACATGGATCACCTCCTTGAGGTGATTTGCTCGTCATGGACAAGGCCAAGAGTTTAAAAACCGATATGGGATCCCCTCTATGGCTCCTTGGCCAATTGGCACTACCATATGGACTCTACAACCCGATAGAAGCTCAAGTTAGGGTTTCACATACAACACTTTCTTGGTCTTTTCATCACCAAGAGTAGCATACTCAAATATGATTCAAACATTGTTCATCATTATTTCTCTCTCCTCTAAATGATACTAGGAGGGAGTAGGGACAATCTAGAGGTGGTAATTTGCATATCAACCCTATATTTTGGGTAAATTACAACTTGTACCAAAATTGATGCACAAGGCACTGACATTATTCAAACAAGTTCAAACTTGGAATTTAGGCTTTCCACAAGCCACCACCTTGCATAATTATCTCTATTATGATTCTAAAACACTTAGGGCACATTCAACATGTGACAAATTGCAATATATCCCCTCATCTTGGGTAAATTGCATATTGGTCCAAAACAAGAGAACATTGCTCAAACATTATTTAAACATGACCAAATTTGAAACATAAATTTGTTACCTGATAGCAACAAACTTTAGAGGATTATATTAAAGTTCTAAAAAACTTATTTAGCCAAAATAAATAGGGTTACCTCATAACCCAAGTCAGTGTCATTACACTTAGCCTAAGTTTGGCACGGGACTGAGATTCTGGAATCTGGACTGGGTTAGTCGGGGTTAGTCTGATAACCTGGGTTGGGGTAGTCAGGATGCATTCTAATTTTTTTTGTCAACCCAGTCTGATTCTGGTCAGCTTGTCAGTTTTGAGTCTGGTTTCAGACTGATTCTATTTGGATGCTAGTCAGCATTCAACCAAGTTCTGTTTGGCAATGTAGACATGATCTGCTTATTCTGTCCTATTCTTAGAGAGTTGTTTTAACAATAACAATGTAAGGACCCTGACCTTCGTTTTGGGCTTATCCTGTTTGCTTTTCCTAAACCTTGTGCTTAGTTTCTTGCTAATCATCTTTAGTGGTGATTAGGGTTTGCTTGTTCCTTGTTGAGGGTTCAAGGTGCTACTTGCAAATAACCTAAGTTTAAGGTTGATGAGCAAGTCTGTCACCTTGAGAGATGTTCTTCTCTCTCTTTGCTTCCTCGGGAGTTGAGAGGAAGGGTTGGGCTCGTTTCTTGAGTTGCCTTGGGCCTTGTAGAGCTCTTTTGGGCTTTGTTTCACCTTGTTTGGTCCTTGCCTTACCTTCATGAGCTTTGTATCAGGAAGGAGCACCTTGTGTCGGCCATGGGGGGGTTTCGCCCATGGGTGTGTCAGCCAAAGTGGTGGTGTGTGTGTCGGCCTTTGACCCCTTTGACCTCCTTGCTTTGGTTGTGTCACCATGCCTTGGACATGTGGCCGATCTCTTGATGAGTGGTGGCATACCATGTTGCATGTGGTTTGCAAGGTGGCAAGATGTTGGACAAGTGTTCCTAAGTAAGATGACACCTTGCCTTGGTTCACCTTTGATCCTTTCCTATATATATCTACCCTTTCACTTCTTTAGGATCCCTTTAGCTCTTTGTTGCTCTTCTCTTCTTTGGTGCACGACACACCTTTCTTTGGTGCTTGGTGGCCGATCCCCCTAGGTGGAGATCTCTTCTTCTTCCTCTAGCTTGGTGGACGAACCCTAGGTGGACCTTGCTTCCTTGGTAAGCGTCTACCCTCTCTCCTCAGCATCTTCTTCTCCATCTTACCTACTGTTCGGCCATAGTGGTTATGATATTTGTTCCTTTTCTTGAGGTGGCCGAAAGTGGTGTGCTTTGGAGCTAGAAGCTTAGAGCTTGGAGCTTAGGAGCTTGAAGATCTTGTTTAAGGCGGGTTACATAACTTCTCACTCTAACTATACTACCTTCCTCTTTGTTGTATGTTCATGTATGATCATATTCGACCATGCAACTTGTTGAATATACTTCTTGCTTAATTATACCTTTGATCTTATTGATATATGATCTTGTTTGCTCTTTTGGATATGATGTGGATGTACCTTTGGATCTAGTTGGCTGAACCAATAGTTGAGGGTTTCCTTTGGTGGAAATACCCCTTTCTCTCCTTGGTCATGAGAAGTGAGTTTGAGACCCAGTGTTATAGAAAACACCCCTCTCTCTTGGTTGTTGAGAGGTGAATCTATACTCTAGATGCTTAAGCAACACCATTCTCTCACCATGGATTTGATAGGTGAGCCTAGGCAGAGTGTTGACCTAGATGTGGTGGTGATCCATCTTGATGCCCGATTTGTGATAAAGGATTGTGTAAAACTGCTCTATCTTGGTTGTTGAGAGGTGAGCCAATTCCTTTGATCTTTTAGGGTTGTGAAGATGGTGATCTTGAGGTTGATGATGACCCTGTTGGGCTATGCTTCATGCTTTGCATGACATGCTCTTTAATAGTGTTTCTCGACACCTCTTTGTCTAGGGTTTAACCCTTGGCCGATACATCAAGTTGTGTTGTTGACTTAGTGCCCGATATGGCCCTCTTGACCTAGGTAGTGAGCTTGGGCGATACACCTTGGACCTAGTGCTCTGCACGATACCCTCTGGGGAGAGGTTTCCCGATACCTCCCCTTGCCTTGAGTTGGTCTTGGCCGATATGATGCTACCATGCTCATGGACGATATGGTTTGATGTTGTGGGCGATAGAGTGCCTTGATCATTGGAGGTTGTCCCTTGTGCATGCCACACTCCTCTAGTTCTAGCTGCATGATACACCTCTATGCTAGCTGCTCTCTAGTGCACGTTAGAGTGCAGTTTGGTTGGCCATCATGGTAACTTGTGCCTTAGGGTTTGAAACCCCAACCGTTTATCTTTTGGTGAGGGTATGACCTTGCTCGATACCACTGGTAGTGAGGGGCGCCCTACCTATCACACTTCTCGTGAGGGTAGCAGGCATCTTTGGTGAGGAATAGGTCTAACCCGGAAAACCTAGTTTATGGTTCTTATTCTTATAGTAACATCTTTGTTGATGATGTGAAATGGATAATGGTTTGTAAACCGATGACTTGTTGGATGCTTAAAAGTAATGTCAAATAAAGATAGTATGATGATAGTTTATTTATATGAAAGCATAAAGAGATGCCCACGTTTTGATAGTAAGAAATGTGATTGATATAATAGAACCTGATGACATGATGAACAGTGGAGTTGTATGCCTAGTGATTTTAAAGATGTCTCTTTTATACTAACCATGCAGGTTACAAGATGAAATTCATAGCCAAATAAGAGCTATGAGGCACACATGTTTGAATGACACTGTATCATGATGATAACTCTTGTTGATGAGATATATATATCACCAGTGTGGTAAAATAGGCATGAGGACCTGATAAAGGCTGAGTGCCTGGTGAGGTGTTATCCTCTTGTTGATGAGATAGGGATTCTTATCCCAAGTGGTGATGTAAGATGGTGATGATGCCTTGAGAGGCAGTGGCTTTCTATGATGAGGGATTGAGATCCCAGGATGATGTGATGATTGTAGTGATAATGTAACTCAATATTTGTATATTTTACAACTTGGTTGCCTTGACAATCCACTTAAAATATACTAAGTAATTACAGTGGAATATATCATGTAGTTTGCCCTGGCCATAGATCCATCATCGTAAGTAGCTGGTGATGGTGAAATGGGTTCTCCTATGGGTTAACCCAGAGCGTATATTGTTGAATATGCATCGTTTTGCCTAGCCGAAAATAGGAGAATTTGAGTGCAACTGCGGTTGTAGAATTAGGATATATAGAGCATGGTGAACAGACCCATGGCTCAAGATATGTGAAAGATAATGAATGCGTTCGTGGCTCAGAGCACGGTGAATAGGCCTGTGGCTCAAGATTTACTAGAGCCAAGACCTATACCAAGGTGGGCTAGAGCTATGGGTAGCTTGCAGAGCTGACCCTATGGCTGAGGCCACTTAAAGCATGAGATTGTGGTCCTACTTTGGTTCTCGTGCCCTGACCATGAGGTCGTGGAGTCCGTCTCTTCCATTGACCTTGTATGACACCGGCTTTGGGTTTCACAGCCGTCGGTTGGATGTGAGTGGTACGGCTCACTTCCTCAGGGCATAATAATAATAATAATATGTAATTCAGCCGAATAATGTTTATTTCTTAGTACAAATATGGAACATTGGTTGAGACCTTGCTTGTGTAGTTAATCTTGTTATACCCTGTAGTTACTTATACGTTCCTTATGTTTTGTGATAAGATCTTATAAATCTTATCTTGTCAATCATGTTCCATAAAGAAAAATCATGTTATATGCCTCCTGAAATCTTCGTAAGATGGATGATATAGTAAGTTCTGCTCAGTATGCTACTCATATAATTTGCTTATATCAGTTATCTTCTTTTCTTTCTTTAAGCTTTCTGGAGTTTTATAGTTTCGGTGGGGGGTTATGTTTCTCGCTAGGACTGTGGGTCTCACCCCGCTGGTTTACAACCTTTTTAGGTGATCATGCTAGACGTGGTGGTCACGAGGTTGTGGCTGAGCAGCAAGAAGAGGAGCAGTAGAAGGCAAGAGATGGACATTCTGCTTGTTTTGGTGTTTTGTAGTAGAGTTCTAGAATCATCCCTGTACTCTCAGGTCCTCGGAGGTATTTTGGCGATGTTTCATGATGTATAGCTGTTGTACGCTTGTTCGTCCTGCTGTTGGCCTTATGTGGCTTGTTATGTACATATAAACATGTGATGAACTCATATGTTGACATGACAACTGGTTTCTGAACAGCTGTGGACATATATCAGGCTTGTAATGTTTATATAACATGTTTCATTGCAGGACCTGGATGTAATAAGCTTTCCTCTATATATTTGTGCAATCTTTTATATGTCTCCACAATCAGTTTTAATTAATCCATTTTTTCAATAAGATGTGGTTTATGGAAGTCCCACACGTTTCCGTGTGTCACCTTGCTGTCTGTGTGAAGGTGGGGTGTCATAGTTAGTTTGGTATCCGAGCCCTAGGTTCACTGAGTCTACAAGGATCTAGGACTAGGTGGTGTCTATTTTTGTGAGTTTCCCATATTTTCTTGTAATGATCTTCTGCCCTCAGCGGAAGAAAACTTAAAGATGTCTGGGAACCATGAAGAACATGCTGCCGAGAGCAGCGAGGCTGCATCAGTTGATGGAGCTAGAGTTCAGGCACATGAAGATTGGGTGCCTGAGGTCCCCCAACTTGACCCAGCCATTCTTAACAATCCTATCTACCAACAACTTATGGGACATATGATGGCTATTATGAATCTCGTGGTAGAGAGATTGCCAGTGCCTCCGCCAAGAGCACAAACTCCCCATGGTGAAACATCAGGTATTGGGAAGACCTTTGAGCGGCTTCTCCGAGTAGGAGCTTTGGATTACGCTGGGACGGATGATCTGACAGATGATGATATGTGGCTCACAGGTCTTCAGAAGGCCTTCCATATCCTCGACATCCCCAAAGCAGACAAAGTCAAGCACGCTGTCTACCTTATGAAAGGTAGTGCTGGCCATTGGTGGGCCATCGAGGAGGAGAAGCGACCTAGTGAGGTGATCAGTTGGGAGGTTTTCCAACGAGAGTTCGTCAGATGATACTTCCCAAAGACGTATCTGGATGAGAAGATTAACCAGTTTGAGCATCTGCGCAGGGATCGATGAGTATCATTGAGTAAGAAGCCAAGTTTATGGACCTGCTGAGGTTCTATCCTCACATGGCGGTGACAGATGATGAGAAGATCAGACAGTTTGAGAAAGGTCTGAGTGCTGAGCTGACAACACCTGCTGCTACGTTGGAGAACTGGGAACGGTTTGCCACGTTTGTGGAGTCTATCCGAAGGATCGAATGACCAGTCAAGGAAAAGAGAGAGACCATGTCCAAGAAAAGGCCTGCCCAGTTCCAGAGGCAAAGGTTTGATGGCTTCAAGAAGCCAAGGTTTTCAACACCATCTGGGTTAAGAGGTTCCAATGCACCGTTGCAGTGGTCCTCGAGTAAGGGAAGAGGATATGGTTCTTCACCGTCGAAGGCACATAGTACATCTTTAGTGGTAGTGATAGGGCCATCTAGGCCGCAGTTTGAGGATAGGGCATGCTATATCTCTGGACAGACATGGCATTTCAAGTTAAATTGCCCAAAGAGAGATTTTAAACTGACACAGCAGCTGAGGCAGAATCAACAAGGGTCAGATAGACAACAACCCAGTAGTAGCAGAGGGTGAGGACGTGGTCAAGCATCACAAGAGGGATCATTTTCCCAAGGAGGACGAGGATGAGGACAACAACAATCAATGGATCGATTCTATGCTATGAGTCAGCTAGAGATGATAGTCAACCCGCGAGTGGTGACATGTCAGATGGAGTTATTTCATTCTGATTTGTCTTCTTCTTGCTTTATATCTGTTCTGGTTGACCCGGGTGCTATGTACTCTTTTATCGCACGAACTATGCTTGAAAATTGTCTTTTACCTATTAGCTGTAAGAAAGATAGCCTGTTGTTAGAAACCCCTCTTGATGGTTCCTCGATGCTTCGAGAAGAGTGACCATCTTGTGTCTTATATTTTTCGGGACACAGTATACAAGTGGATCTTATACCACTTGAGATGCGTGGATTCGATGTGATCCTTGGGATGGATGCCTTAGAGAAGTATAAGGTTGTGTTGGACTATGGTTCCAAGCAAGCAGTCTTTGATGATGGTGGAGAGAAGTGGATCTTCCAAGGAGATAGGAAGTTTCTCTCGACATTTTTGGTGTCAGCCATGGTGGAAGAAAAGATGTTGCGGCAAGGATGTAAGGCATTCCTAGCTCACATTGTGGATACCAAGACAAAAGATCCTAGCATTGAGGAGGTTCCTCTTGTCCAAGAATTTGCGGATGTATTTCCCGAGGAGTTTCCCGGTGTTCCCCCACCTCGAGAGATTGATTTTGAGATCAATTTGGTACCAGAAACACAGCCAGTTGCCCAAACACTATACAGGATGGCTCCATCTGAGATGGCAGAGTTGAAGAGGCAGTTACATGAGTTGTTGGATAAGGGTTTCATCAGGCCGAGCACATTGTCATGGGGTGCTCCGGTCCTATTCATAAAGAAGAAGGATGGATCGATGCGTTTGTGCATAGATTACTGACAGTTGAACAAAGTCACAATCAAGAACAAGTACCCATTGCTGAGGATAGATGATTTGTTTGATCAGTTGCGTAGTGCTACAGTGTTCCCAAAGATTGATCTACGGTATGGATATCATCAGTTGAGGATTAAGGCGGACGACATACCAAAGTCAGCGTTTAGGATGAGGTATGGTCACTTTGAGTTTGTGGTTATGCCGTTTGGGATAACCAATGCACCTGATGCTTTCATGGATCTGATGAATAGGTGTTCCGTCCGTTTCTAGATCAATTTGTTGTAGTCTTCATAGATGACATCTTGATCTATAGTTAGGATAGGCAAGAGCATGAACAACATCTTCGACGAGCATTGACTCTTCTTCGTCAACACCAGCTGTATGCCAAGTTCAATAAATGCGAGTTCTGGTTGAAGGAAGTGACATTCTTGGGACACGTGATATTTGCAGAAGGAGTCAGAGTGGACCCCAAGAAGGTGGAGTCAGTTGTAGAGTGGGAGCAACCAAAGACGCCGACAGAAGTTTGTAGTTTTTTGGGTCTAGAAGGATACTACACGAGGTTCATAGAGGACTTTAGTGTAATAGCGTTGCTGATGACAAAGTTAACCAGGAAGGATGTACCTTTTGTCTGGAATGATCGTTGTCAGCAAGCTTTCCAAAGTTGGAAGGAGTAGCTGACTAGTGCTCCAGTGTTGGTGTTGCCAGAGCCTGGGAAGGGCTATGTTGTTTTCTACAATGCTTCCAAGAAAGGCTTAGGATGCGTGTTGATGCAGGATGACCATGTGGTTTCTTTTGCTTCGCAATAGCTTAAGAAACATGAGGAGAACTACCTGAAACATGATTTGGAGTTGGCAGTGGTGGTCCATTCGTTAAAGATTTAGAGACACTATCTTTATGAGGAAGTGTGTTTGATCTTTACAGATCATAAGAACTTGAAGTACATCTTTTCACAGAATGATATGAACATGCGACAACGTCGTTGGATGGAGCTGATCAATGATTATGACTGCACCATCGAGTATTATTCTGGTAAGGCGAATGTGGTAGCTGATACGCTTAGCAGAAAGTCTCCTTCTTCTTGCTTGATAAAGAAAGCACAGTTGAGTTCTTTGGAATGCCATAGGCAGGATATGTTTGTTTCTTTATGATAGATGAATGTGTGGATGGAGGTTTCTTTGTTGGCATAGATGCAAGTCAAGCCTACGTTGAGGCAGCTGATCAAAGACACACAATAGACAGATGCTTCAGTTCAGTTGATCAGATCAGAGTTCGGAAACGAAAGGCGTGATGGGTTCCATGAGTCCGAAGATGGACGAGTTTGTTATCGTAATAGGATGGTGGTCCCTGATGATGATGATCTCAGAAAGCTAGTACTTGAGGAAGCACACACATCGAGGTACGCTATGCATCTAGGAGTCACCAAGATGTATCACAATCTGAAGGATCTGTATTGGTGGCCTGGTTTGAAGAAGGATGTAGCCGAGTTTGTAGCTAGGTGTGTGGTCTGCCAACAAGTTAAGGCTGAGCATCAGAAGCCGGCAGGTACGTTGCAGCCCATGCCGATACCACAGTGGAAATGGGATCATATAACCATTGATTTTGTAGTTGGTCTGCCAAGGACAGATAAGAATCATGATTCCATTTGGGTGATAGTGGACAGATTGACGAAGTCTTACCATTTCATACCTGTAAAAACAACATATACAATAGAGAAGATTGCTCAGGTGTATGTAGACGAGATAGTACGTTTACACAGTGTACCAGCTATGATAGTTTCTAACAGAGGTCCTCAGTTGATGAGTCGTTTTTGGGAACAGTTGCACAAAGCGTTGGGAACGTAGTTGAGGTTCAGTACTGCTTTCCACCCACAAACAGATGGGCAGTCTGAAAGGACTATTCAGACTTTAGAGGATCTTCTCTGAGCATGTGTTTTACAGTTTCTAGGCACTTGGAATGTGCATCTCAGTTTGATAGAGTTCGCCTACAACAACAATTACTAGCAAAGCATTGGCATGGCTCCTTATGAGGCTCTATATGATCAAAAGTGTAGATCTCCCCTATGTTGGTATGAGTCTAGTGAGTATGATCTTTTGGGTCCTTAGTTAGTGCAGCAGACAACGGAAAAGATCAGAGTAATACAACAACAATTGAAAGTGGCACAGGACAGACAAAAGTCTTATGCTGACAATCGCCGACAAACTTTAGAGTTCCAGGTGGGAGACAAAGTGGATCTCAAGATCTCACCTTGGAAAGGCGTGCTAAGGTTTGGCCGAAAAGGAAAACTAGCACCTCGGTATATGGGGCCATATCTGGTGATAGAACGTGTTGGCAAGGTAGCTTACAACTTAGAGCTGCCGCCAGAGTTGCATAGGTTACATCCGATGTTTCATGTCAGCATGCTGAAGAAAAGTCATCCAGACACGGGAACAATGATACAACTAGTTGAGGTTGAGCTCGATGAAGATGTGACCTATGAGGAAGGTCTAGTGATGATCCTTGATAGAAGATTTAAGAGGTTGAAGAGGAAAGACTTGGTTCTTGTGAAGGTTCTTTGGCATCATCATGGCATTGAGGAAGCCACGTGGGAGCTTGAGGAAGAGATTAGGAGGAAGTATCCCTTGTTTTTCTCTTTGAATTTCGGGGACAGAATCCCTTTGTAGAGGGTTATGGCTTGTAAGGACCCTGGCCTTCATTTTGGGCTTATCTTATTTGCTTTGCCTAAACCTTGTGCTTAGTTGCTTTCTAATCATCTTCAGTGGTGATTAGGGTTTGCTTATGCCTTATTGAGGGTTGAAGGTGCTACTTGAAAATAACCTAAGTTTAAGGTTGATGAGCAAGTTTTTCACCTTGAGAGATGCTCTTCTCTCTCTTTTCTTCCTCGAGAGTTGAGAGGAAGGGTTGGGCTCGTTTATTGAGTTTCCTTGGGCCTTGTAGAGCTCTTTTGGGCTTTGTTTCACCTTGTTTGGGCCTTACCTTGTCTTGATGAGCTTTGTATCGGGCAAGAGCACCTTGCGTCGACCATGGGGGGGTGTCACCCATGGGTGTGTCGGCCAAGGTGGTGGTGTGTGTGTCGGCCTTTGACCCCTTTGACCTGCTTGCTTTGGTTGTGTCACCATGCCATGGACATGTGGTCGATCTCTTGATGAGTGGTGGCATAACATGTCACATGTGGTTTGCAAGGTGGCAAGACATTGGACAAGTGTTCCTAAGTAAGATGACACCTTGCCTTGGTTCACCTTTGATCCTTTCCTATATATATCTTCCCTTTCACTTCTTTAGAATCCCTTTAACTCTTTGTTTCTCTTCTCTTCTTTGGTGTACGACACACCTTTCTTTGGTGCTTGGTGGTCGATCCCCCTTGGTGGAGATCTCTAGTTCTTCCTCTAGCTTGGTGGTCGAACCCTAGGGGGACCTTGCTTCCTTGGTAAGCATCTTCCCTCTCTCCTCATCATCTTCTTCTCCATCTTACCTACTCTTCAGCCCTAGTGGTTATGATCTTTGTTCCTTTTCTTGAGGTGGCCAAAAGTGGTGTGCTTTGGAGCTAGAAGCTTAGAGCTTGGAGCTTGAAGAGCTTGTTTAAGGCAGGTTACATAACTCCTCACCCTAACTATACTACCTTCCTCTTTGTTGTATGTTCATGTATGATCATATTCGGCCATGCAACTTGTTGAATATACTTCTTGCTTAATTATACCTTTGATCTTGTGGATATATGATCTTGTTTGCTCTTTTGGATATGATGTGGATGTACCTTTGGATCTAGTTGGCTGAACCCATAGTTGAGGGTTTCCTTTAGTGGAAATACCCCTTTCTCTCCTTGGTCATGAGAAGTGAGTTTGAGACCTAGTGTTATAGACAACACCCCTGTCTCTTGGTTGTTGAGAGGAGAGTTTATACTCTAGATGCTTAAGCAACACCCTTCTGTCACCATGGGTTTGATAGGTGAGCCTAGGCGGAGTGTTGACCTAGATGTGGTGGTGATCCATCTTGATGCCCGATTTGTGATAAAGGATTGTGTAAAACCCCTCTCTTGGTTGTTGAGAGGTGAGCCAATTCCTTTGATCTTTTAGGGTTGTGAAGATGGTGATCTTGAGGTTGATGATGACCCTATCGGGCTATGCTTCATGCTTTGCACGACATGCTCTTTAGTAGTGCTGCCCGACACCTCTTTGTCTAGGGTTTAACCCTTGGCCGATACATCAAGTTGTGTTGTTGACTTAGTGCCCAATATGACCCTCTTGACCTAGGTAGTGAGCTTGGGCGATACACCTTGGACGTAATGCTCTACACGATACCCTCTGGGGAGAGGTTGCCCGATACCCCCCTTGCCTTGAGTTGGTCTTGGATGATATGATGCTACCATGCTCATGGACGATATGGTTTGATGCTGTGGGCAATAGAGTGCCTTGATCGTTGGAGGTTGTCCCTTGTGCATGACACACTCCTCTAGTTCTAGCTGCATGTCACACCTCTGTGCTAGCTGCTCTCTAGTGCACGTTAGAGTGCAGTTTAGTTGTCCATCATGGTAACTTGTGCCTTAGGGTTTGAAACCCCAGCCGTTTATCTTTTGGTGACGGTATGACCTTGCCCGATACCACCTACAGTGAGGGGCGCCCTACCCGTCACACTTGTAGTGAGGGTAGCAGGCATCTTTGGTGAGGGATAGGTCTAACCCGGAAAATCTAGGTTTTGGTTCTTAATCTTATAGTAACATCTTTGTTGATGATGTGAAATGGATAATGGTTTGTAAACCAATGACTTGTTGGATGCTTAAAAGTAATGTCAAATAAAGATAGTATGATGATATTTTATTTATATGAAAGCATAAAGAGATGTCCATGTTTTGATAGTAAGTAATGTGATTGATATAATAGAACCTGATGACATGATGAACAGTGGAGCTGTATGCCTAGTGATTTTAAAGATGTCTCTTTTATACTAACCATGCAGGTTACAAGATGAAATTCATAGCCAGGTAAGAGCTATGAGGAACATGTGTTTGAATGACACTGTATCATGATGATAACTCTTGTTGATGAGATATATATATCACCAGTGTGGTAAGATAGGTCTGAGGACCTGATAAAGGCTGAGTGCCTGGTGAGGTGTTATCCTCTTATTGATGAGATAGGGATTCTTATCCCAAGTGGTGATGTAAGATGGTGATGATGCCTTGAGAGGTAGTGGCTTTCTGTGATGAGGGATTGAGATCCCAGGATGATGTGATGATTGTAGTGATAATGTAACTCAATATTTGTATGTTTTACAACTTGGCTGCCTCAACAATCCACTTAAAATATACTAAGTAATTACAGTGGAATATATCATGTAGTTTGCCCTGGCCATAGATCCATCATCGTCAGTAGCTGTTGATGGTGAAACGGGTTCTCTTGCGGGTTAACCTGGAGTGTATATTGTTGAATATGCGGGGTTTCTCCCAGCTAAAAATAGGAGGATTTGAGTGCAACCGCGGTTGCAGACTCAGGATATATAGAGCATGGTGAACATGCCCATGGCTCTGGATATGTGAAAGAGCATGAATGCGTTCATGGCTCAGAGCACAGTGAAGAGGCCCGTGGCTCAAGTTTTACTAGCGCCGAGACCTGTACCAAGGTGGGATAGAGCTATGGGTAGCTTGCAGAGTTGACCCTGTGGCTAACAACACTTAAAGCATGAGACTATGATCCTGCTTTGGTTCTCGTGCACTGACCACAAGGTGGTGAGGTCATGGAGTCCGACTCTTCCATTGACCTTGTATGGCAGTGGCTTTGGGTTTCGCATCCGTCGGTTGGATCTGAGTGGTATGGCTCACTTCCTCAGGGCATAATAATAATAATATGTAATTCAGTCGAATAATGTTTATTTCTTAGTACAAATATGGAACATTGGTTGAGACCTCGCTTGTGTAGTTAATCTTGTTATACCCTACAATTACTTATATGTTCCTTATGTTTTGTGATAAGATCTTATAAATATTATCTTGTCAATCATGTTCCATAAAGAAAAATCAGGTTATATGCCTCCCGAAATCTTGGTAAGATGGATGATATAGTAAGTTCTGCTCAGTACGCTGCTCATATAATCTACTTATATTGGTTATCTGATTTTCTTGCTTTAAACTTTTTAGAGTTTTATAGTTTTGGCTGGGGGTAGTTTCTCGGTGGGACTGTGTGTCTCACCCTGCCGGTTTACAACCTTTGTAGGTGATCGTGCTAGACGTGGTGGTTGTGAGGTTGTGGATGAGCAGCAAGAAGAGGAGTAGTGGAAGGCAAGAGATGGACATGCTGCTTGTTTTGGTGTTTTATAGTAGAGTTCTAGAGTCATCCCTGTACTCTCAGGTCCTTGGAGGTGTTTTGGCGACGTTTCACAATGTATAGCTGTTGTACGCTTGTTCATCCTGCTGTTGGCCTTATGTGGCTTTTTATGTACATATAAACAGGTGATGAACTATTATGTTGATAGGACAGCTAGTTTGTGAACAACTGTGGACATATATCAGGATTTTAATGTTTATATAACATGTTTCGTTGCAGGACCTGGATGTAATAAGCTTTCCTCCATATGTTTCCACAATCTTTTATATGTCTCCGCAATCGGTTTTAATTAACCCATGTTTTCGGTAAGATGTGGTTTATCGAAGTCCCGCGTGTTTTCGCATGTCACCTTACTGTCTGTGTGAAGGTAGGGTGTCACAAAAAGCGTATGTAAAGCTGTGACGCCACTACAATACAAGTATAAAATTAACATAATAAATGTAATTTGATACATATTGTGGGTGATATTGTTTGTTGTTTAGTGAAATAAATAGGACTTTGTTTATATTCTAAATAGGACAGTAACATGCAGTAGAGAGGTGACAACCATGGCGACTGGGGTGACCCGCTATTCCACTGAGCTCCTCCATGGATAGCGAGGCCCCATCAGTCTGCCTAGAGTATAGAGAAGGCTTGGAAACCCAAAGCTCCATATCGTGCGGTGGAGAAAGCATCAGATGTGGAGCACAGCTCGCCAGATCTAGATCCAGAGGATTATCCAAGGTGGATGGAGTTCACCAAGCTGGAGAATAGTATTGCTCTTAGCCGTGTTGATGTTACTTTGAACAAAGGGAGGCTTGTACACCCCAGTGCTGAGGCGAAGGAGAATGCTAGTAAGTGGAACAAGTTTTTAGTAGGCTACATTATTGATTTCAAGCCTCATATCCTGACTCTAAGCTGTTACTTGGAATGGCTGTGGGAACCAAAAGGGGGAGTGGAGATATTCAATAGAGGAGATGGTTTTTTCCTAGTCAAATTCACGGAGGAGGTGGATCTGTTGAAGGCTCTTAAGGGGAGCTGGTATGTGAAGAATAGACCTCTTCTATTGAGAAAATAGAAGCAAGGCCAGAAGGTTATGAAATTGAAGTTGAATGAGGTTCCAGTTTGGATTAGACTGTACGATCTTCCTATGGAGCTCTGGGATATCAAGATGATGGAGAGGATTGGGTCTTATTTTGGGATTCCTTTATGTGCGAATGAGCCTACTGGGACGTGCGCAAGACTTGAGTTTGCAAGGATTCTAGTCCTTGTGGACAACAACTTTTTATTTCCAGAAATTGTCTCTCTTGAGAGTGATGAAGGGGCTATCCATGACGTCCATGTTTCGTATGAATGGTATCCATGCAAGTGCAAGCACTATAAGTGGTTTGGGCATGATGAATTCTATTGTTATGCTGAGAAGGGGGATCCGTTTCTTACCAGAGAAAAACAAGTTTGGGCAAAAAAAGATGCTGATAAAATAATTCAGAAACCACAAACTGATCCTCCTCAAGTCGAGGCTGAAGATGCCAACTCTGAATGTAATATAGGTGAGGAACATGGTGCTACTTCTGGCTCAGCAGTGATGATAGAAGAAGGTGGAGAGAGTGTTGACACTGTACCTCTTAATCTTATTCTTGTAAATCATAATGCTAATCTGGTTAGAGAGAAAATTGAGAAGTTTAATAAGAAAAGATCAGACACACCTGCTCCTATCTTCTCCTCTAGTTTGAGTTCAAGAAGTGTTGTTGATGGACATGGTTTTAAGGAGGTAAGAAGTAAGAGAAGTAAGTCCCCTACTATGTCTGTTACTAGAAGTTGGGGTAGTGTACCTGAATGCCCTGTTGCTGGTAATTCGTTTTCTAGTTTGGAAACCATTTTTGAAGATAATGATGCTGAGGTTGATAGCTCAACAGCCAGAGTGATTAAATGATTCCTCCAATCTTAATCTCCTCTTGGAATGTTAGAGGGCTCAATAACAAGATCATCCATGTTCAAGAGGATATTAGAAGGATGAATGGCGATATTGTTATTCTTGTTGAAACAAAAGTTAGAAGAGAAAGATTAGATCACATAATGTCAAGATATTTTTCTGAGTATAGATATTTCACAAATCATAGTTCTCATTGCCTTGGTAGAATTTTTGTTTTGTATAGAAACTGTATAGTTGATGTTATTAAAGAATCTGATCAATATATCTTTAGCAAGGTGTCTGTTAATAGCTTTTCCTTTCTGTTAATGGTTGTTTATGGTCACAATGGTGATGCTGAAAGAACCAAGCTCTGGGAAGACATTAACGAGTTCAGTAAATCTATTGATGAACCTTGGCTTATCCTTGGAGATTTCAACATGGTTAGGTCTAAAGTGGAAAGGGTTAGTACTCAACCTCCCACGAATAAGTCGATGGATGAATTCAACAATTGCTTGCTTAATGTTGGTCTGTTTGATATGAACCTCAGAGGTCCCTTCTTTTCTTGGGACAACAAGTAAGATGGTGAACGTTTGATAACCTCTAAGATTGACCGTGTGCTTCATAATATTCAATTTATCTCAAGTGTCGAGGACTATTCTGGTGAGCTTGTCTCTAGCTCTGTTGGAGACCACTGAAGGATTGTTTTGAAGATAGGCAATCTTAGAAAGTTCAATTCCCCTTTTAGATTCATCAATGCTTGGGCTCGAAAGAAGGAGCTTATAGAGATTGTTAAAGAGGCTTGGAATATTGAAGTAGGGGGTTACAAAATGTTCATTATTTATAGAAAGTTTGAGTCTGTTAAGAAAGCTCTTTGAAAGTGGAATAAAGAAACTGTTGGGAATATTTTTGATAATTCTAGAACGTTCAGATTTAGAGCAAATGAGGCTCAGGCTTCTGCTGATCTTGATCCTTTGAATGAAGATAAGAGACAACTCACCAAAGCCTTAAGTTTGTAAGCTAGAGAAGTAGAGTTAGCTGAGGAGTCCTTGTTAAAGCAAAAGTCTAGAGTTCAATGGCTTAAAGAAGGTAATATGAACTCGAGTTTATTTTATTCTTCTCTTAAGACTAGAAGACATAGAAACTTCCTAAAGAGTCTTTTGATTAACAATGAAAACATAACTAACTATGATGATATTAAGAATGTTGTTAGGGATTTTTACTTGAAGCTTTTTTCTAATAGTGATTGTGAAGGAGATGTCTGGAAAGGAGAATGGGAAGGCAAATGTTTATCTAAAGAACAAGTTATTAATCTTATGGTTCCTATTACGAGGAAGGAGGTAAATGACATTGTCAAGAATCTCAATAATGACAACGCCTCTGGGCCTGATGGTTTTAATGGGTACTTCTTCAAAACTACTTGGGATCTTATTGGAGATGATACTTTTGAAGCTATTACTGAATTCTTCTCAAAAGGGATCATGCTCAAAGAAGACAATAAATCTTTTATAACCTTGATTCCTAAAGTGTTGGATACTTCTGTTATTTCTAATTAGAGGCCAATTGCTTTATGTAACACCTTTTACAAGATTATCTCCAAAATCTTGGTGAATAAATTAAAGGTTGTTCTGCCTTTTGTTATTGATTCAAATCAATGCGCCTTTGTTGAAGGTAGAAGTATGAAGGATGCTATCCTGTCGTCTAATGAACTTCTTAGTGATTTTAGAAAAGAATCAAATAATATGTGTGTGCAAGCAAAAATCTCGAAGGCTTATGATTCAGTTAGTAGGAAGTTCTTATTTTCTATATTCTTACAGAATTGGCTTTCCTTTGAGATGGATTCAGTGGGTGGAAACTCTGTTCTCATCAACTTCTTATCATATTTTAGTCAACATGGAGCCTAATGAACCTTTCTATCCAACTAATGGGATCAGTCAAGGGGATCTAATCGCTCCCTATTTGTTTGTCATAGTTATGCAGGGCTTCTCTGAGATTATGAAAAACGGGATTAAATTCAAAATGTTTCAACCTATCAAAGTTCCTAAGTGTGAAGCTATCTCACATCTTGTTTTTGCTGATGATCTCATGCTGTTTATGAAGGCTAGTACTGATAATGCTGAATTCAACAATGATTCTCTAAGGAGTTTTGGGAATGTCTGGTCTTAAGCTCAATAATAAGAAGAGTTGTGTGGTTTTCAGCAGAAAAGTCAATTCTGAAAAGATTCTTAAAGTTCTTGATATGCATGAAGGTAAGATGGAAGACTTGAAGTACTTGGGCATCCCCATATTTGTTGGTAAGCTTTCAAAAAGTCACTGTCATGTTTTGATTGATAAAATTAAGAAGAAACATGATTCCTGGAAAGCTAAGGTGCTAAGTCTAGCTGGAAGATTGGAGTTGATTAAATCCACTTTGTCCACTATTTATTTGCACTGGATTGCCTCTTTTCCTATTCCTTCATCTGTGTCTGATGCAATTAATAAAATCGTGAGAGACTTTTTATGGTGACAATCTGAAGGTAAGAACAATGTTCATTTGGTGGCTTGGGATAAAGTGGCCCTTCCTTTTGTTGAGGGAGGTCTTGGTATAAGAAAGTGTAGTGAAATGTCTCGAGCTTGTACTATCAAGAATATTTGGGATATAACTAGAGAAAAAGAAAGCCTATGGGTCAAGTTGATTAATGCTAAGTACCTAAGAAAAGACATTATTTGGTCAGTGGAAGCCTCCCCCAATTTTTCTTGACTGTTTAATAGATTAATTGTTGTTAGAAGTTCTTTATTGCCTTTGATCAATTTTCATATTGGTGCTGAGTCTCAATTTAAAGTTTGGAAAGTTCCTTGGTTGAAAGGAAAATTTATCTCAGAATGCGGTGAAATTTTGAATTCCTCCACGTCTGGTATTGGATCTGATGACAAGATTGGTAGTTTCATAAAAAAATGCTGATTTGTCTTTTCCGAATAATAGAGTTGCAATCCCTATTCTCAATTGTATTAGGAATACGAATATCAACATCAGTGGTAGTGACAAAATTTCCATTCTTGGCAAGAATGATGGAAGTTTGAAGGAGATATGGGATGCTAATAGGGTCAAAGGCAATACTGATGAGTTTCTATAGTGGCTTTGGAAGTGTAAAATCCCTAACAATTTTGATGTTCATGCTTGGAAGATTTACCTTAACAAATTGCCTACTTTGGATTATAGTAGAAGAATGGGGATCCATGTGGTATTCGTGTATATTTTATGTTTGAATGAATATGAAGATGGTGAGCATCTTTCCTTTCACTGCTCCTATGCTATAGAAGTCTGGAAGGCTTGTATTGAAGGTAGTCTTATTAATGTCAACCCAAAGAAGGTAACTGACATTCTTAACTGTAATGATAGAATGAGACATAGAACCTTCTTTGTGATTCTCTACTACTTATGGCAGGAAAGGAATAAACAAATTCATGAGAGTAAGGAAAGGAGTCCCGAGACACTGTCAAACCTAGTTAGAAGAACTGTTGAAGACTTGAGTTGAGGTTTCCTGGCTTGCTATTTTTATGATGGGCTTTCTGTTGTCTGGGATGTTCTTGGCTCGAGCCTAGTGATGGTTGAACTGTTGATGCTCCCCTCTCACTTGTTCCCCTTTTTTATGGTTCTCTTCTACTGGGAGATGTCCTTCTGATTTGCTCCTACCTTATTGCTCCCCTCTCACTATAGGGTAATGGTTTAGTTCTCAACTGGTGATCAAGTGTTACAAGTTTCCTTTTCTGAAGACGTGTTTTGTTCTGGATTTTGCTGCTGTTCCCAACCAGTGTTGGTCTTTTCAGGTTTTCTTGTGCTGATGGCATATAGGGCATATTTCTTCTCTATTTGATCTTCTTCTCCCCTCTCACTTCAGAGTGATGGTTGAATGTTTATTCTATTTCTTATTTGGTGACTTGGCTGGTTGTGCCTTTGCTCCTATGTGCTATGCTGTGAAGGTTTTGTATTGGGATCCCAGCTCCTTTTCAAAGTTGAAGCACAAGAGCTGCCACTTGCAGGAGTTTTTTAGAAGAATCCTCAATCCTCAGGAAGGATTGAGGCTTATTTGATGGTCCACCCTTGTTTTTTTCATGCTCATTCTTTCTGTACATATCCTCTTCTTTAACCTCAAGTCTTATATACATGTTCAGATGTAAAGATAGGATCTCCTTATTTTCAGTTGGTCCTCGTTTGAGTTCCAACAAGTACTGTATATACAAACAAACAAAAAAAAGAAAAAAAAGCAATAGAGTTTCAGCTGAAAAAAAAAAGAAATAAATAGTAATGAGTATGATCATTTTATGTGTTTAATTTAAATAAATTAAACTTTACAATTGTCTTGCATGACATGTTCATTTTGTATGTATGTATACATTTGTGCATATTCGATCTAGTAATTGGTAACTGACAAGATAATTGTAATTGGCATAATAGAACATAAATTATGCACAGGTAGACCAAACATCATTTGAATGATAGTTCTATTAAAATGGCCATAATTGTTCCATAATAAAATATATGACAGAGTAAAGATGATAACATTTGCATCAGAACTTAAACAACGCCAAAGAAAAGATGATAAGAGCATAATGTGGTCTAGGGTAAAAGTGTTATGAACCAAGGGAGAGCGGACAAAAAATAAGCAGATTGCCCGGGGCCTAGACCTACACACCCATACGCACAATCTAAGATAGTGTCCAACCACTGTGTTAGCTAGTTTTTGGGGTGGACAATGATTGGTCTTGTTCCCACGTAGGACCTTCCTAGTTGGCCCACATTAGGGCCTCCTCATACTCATCCCATGACACGGGAAAGTCCTTCTGCAATGGCTGAGGTTGTTGTTTGATGTCATATTTTGGCCAATCAAACAACAATGGCAGACGAGGAACATGTTTATTGACCCCAACCTTTTCTTCTTCATGTCTCTCAAATTTAGACCCCTGTTGTGCAGGCTCCCCCTGGTGTCCAGGGTCGCAACATTTTTTTTGTAGACTAACAACATTTTTTTTGCAGACTATGTATTCCTCAACAAATTGGTGTATCTTTGACGGGGACATCAATATCTTTTCAAACTTTGGTCATGACTTTAAACGCGATGTCAACATCTAATAAATTTTTAAAATAAATAAAAGTAAGATCAAATAATCATAATAACAAAGTACATATCACTACAGTTTGTACAAGTTAAAGTTGGCAAGCAAACTTAGATATGTAAGTTTGAACGCGATGTTAGACTTCCAAACAGAATAAGTAAGTACAACTTTGATGAAATGATGGTAAAAACAAAGTAATGATGGCCATAATTTTTACAAAAAAATGTTGCCAAGTAATCATAAACAAATACAAATTGGACCAACTATGTTACAATTTCATTCATCTGCTTAACCGCCTAAGGCTGTAGTTTTGTTGTTGGTCACTTCATCAGTGGTAAGGTATTCAAAATTTAACTGATTATATTATATTGGTTATACAACAAAAACTAACTTCAATATTATTAAATTTAGACTTACTTAAGTCGTGTGTAGTTTGTTTTTGTAATACAAACAAAAAGTACTGTAACCACTCTACTAATACTACAAGGGATGAATGAAAATGACATAATTATGAACATGCAGCGGTGTTGTTGTCCCAGAAAATAACTAAATAAGGGGGTTGATGTACCCCTAAACATGGATATAAGTAAAATAACTGGAAGAGAGAGACACTACTAGACTAGATACACAACTTAAACAACATCAACATGGTCCGAAATCAACAATTGTGAGGGCCCTTTCATTGTTTTGGTCTTCTCCTGAAGTTTTAACAGCAAAAAATAGGTATGAAGTTTGATTAATTTAAGATAGAAAGTGGAAAAACAAAATAAGACTGGAACAAACAATTTGTTGATTGGACCTACTTTGGTTTTTTTTGTTGATGTTGTTGTGTCACGGAGCTCATTGTCATCTTTAGATGAATCAAAACTGATTGTGATAGGGAAATAGGCGGTGCCAAAAGGAATAAAAGGGACTTCGTAGAAATCATCGAGTGTGTTCTCATCATTAGACTTGTTGTCATGTTTGCTATCCTCTATTGAAAACTCAAATCATTTGAGATGATCGGGCATCTCGTTGTTGATGTTGGTTATCCAAACCTTGATGGTATTATGGCCAACCAGACGAAGAAAAAGTTTTTCACTATGGCCCAATAGCATCTTCCTAACCCACTCGCGCCAACCAGACGTGGATACAAGATTTCCAAAAACATCGTACTTAACCTCGATAACAAATGTTGAATTTCCATAATTTAGGTACACTTCACCAGCCTTGTAGCGTCTTCTGTTTAGATAACGCCAATGTTTAGGTATAATGAGTTGTGCTAAGGAACAATCGTCTAGGATGATGTCCATGTGTTCTTCAATAGGGAATAGTAACATTAGGGTAGAGGCCCATGCCATGGTCCTAGGGTGTTGTGGTTGGAGAGAGTGCCAACAAATTTAGATGTTATGCCTACAACAATGTAAGATAATGTTGAGAAAAACTAATATAAATGTAAGTACTGACAACAAACAAGAACATGGGTTATTACAATAACATGTCTGATGTTTGAATAAAATTTAGTTATTATGCCTACAAAAATGTAAAATAATGTTGAGAATAAGCAATATAAATGCAAGTACTAACAACAGACAACAACATGGGTTATTTGATATTCATGATAGAGAAATAATTTTTTCAAATGAATAGATAACATATTTTCTGCGTAGTTAACTACAAACGAAGCAAACAATAGTCAATCAAATACAAACTGGCATTCATTTCACTAAGTTATTCATTTTCTACCAACATCCTCGGGTACTCTACATGTATCTTCTGTATGTATTGTGCAAGTAGGAGATGTGTCTTGATGGTGAACTAGATGTGGTCGTAGTCCTAGTGGATAAGTTCACGGGCTAATCCAGAAAGTTTTTGGAACTGCATCCATAATTTTTAAAATTTTCCATCTTGCCTTAAACACACCCATACTAATATCAGATTTTCCAGTTATCTCAATGAACTCCATTATGGAATCACGCCAACCCTGCCATGCAGAAGGCCCACGTAGTTTGCGCAAGTAATATTGTCAACCTAACACTATTCCTAGGGCTACATTACATTCTGCATCCCATACAAACTGATTCATTGTATATGATAAACTGAAAAATAAATATGTATTCGGTAAAGAAACATTCATGATGGAGATAATATAGAATGAGAAATTATATAGCATTTAAAATTAAGTACCGTGTGAATAATCTTAGTACATGTCCACCATTCAAGATGGTAGTAGGAAAAATACCTTCCAATTATACATTAGTTTATACTAAGTGTAGTACGTAGTGAAATAAACATGTGGTACATTGATAAAGAGAAATTCATCTAGACTAGTGTCGCAAGGGAATTAGATGACCCTATGGTGAGTGGTCATGCTTCAAGAGTTGTTGAGTTGTCCTAAAGAAGGCAACGTAAATAGCTGGTAGATAGAAGACTATATTTTTGTCAACAAGGAAATGAAGTTTGTTTTGGCATGGTATGATTTGTTCGGTTCAGTTTGGTCAAGCAATGAAAAACCTACACTTGTTACTAAATTCAGCTAGAATAGTCATAGGATGTAATCTGATTTAATTTGGCAACTGTAACAGTAGCCAAACCAAACCATACTGCATCCCGTGCCTATTCCATCTAAATTTTCAACCAGCAAAGGTGTTTCATTGAATGACCACTGTAAACCATACAACTCCTACCATGCTAATTGGACTCCACTTCTTTGTCGAAAAAAATGTAGTCTCTTTCTACAAGATGTATCAATTGCACTCTTTTGGCCAGCACAACATCCCATGGTGCATGACTACATCTGCACACCCAATTGTTCCCTTGTACAATGATTTTAAAAACATAACCCAAGTTGTCATCGATACAACATATATACTTTGACCAGTCAAGGGGTATCCCATCTACATCACAATCCATTTTTGACCAGTCTACTACAACTATCGTCGACTTATCCTTACACTTTGTGTAGCGTACGAACTTTGTATTGAATTTATTGTTGTGCGACATCTACAGGTTGTTCCAAAACAAATGGTAAAAAACACATAGCTAAGTCAGTATCACATTTTATTACTACGTCCAAATATATGTGTATGAAATGAGTATGCACAATTATGCATTCATTAAAATAGATTCAGACATGCAAAATATTGATCATAATGACAAATGTTCCCGAATCGAACATAATAACAAACGTTTTTAAATGCATATAAAACAAAATATTTGAACGTCCCTAAGGTGGTCAACAATTGTTCGCAACTTTATTCATTAATTTAAACACCTAATCCCACAATTGCATCATTATTGTTGTCAATATTTCTTATGTTTTCAGCAACTCCTGGGGGATCACATATTGCGCTAAGGGATGAGGAGGCAATAAATGTCCCAAAAGGAAACAATTTTGTCTGATAAATTGTTTCCCTATGTTCTTCCAATGGATTTTAAGCCTATTCAAATCAATGCTAAGCACCCCAGTTATGTTATGAAAGTCAAGCAATGTCTCCCTCCAAGACTCTGTAGTATATGTTCCATTGACACATCTCCCCAGGTGATACTGGTTTCTCATTGCATCAAGTAGGAATTTGTTACAACCCCAGTTTTTGGGTTCTTTTGGTGAGAAATGTAATTTCTCCTATTAAATATATTTGAACAAATAAGGATATAATTTGTTTTGAATAAATGGATTTTGTTTAAAATAGCCTTGTTGGTTGTCTTGTAGGCTTTATTGTCTATTGGGCCCAATAACAAGGAAATTCAATTAGTAAATAAATAATTGAGTTTTGGAGGAAAGGAAAATGTAGAAGCCTCTAGAAGGCAAGAGAATATAATACAAAGATGGATTTCGTGCCTCTTGGGTTCCAAGGAGTCCAAAGTTGCAAAGATAATGCAATAAGAAAAGAAAAGATCAATTAAATATTTCTTTATTAAGAAAGAAATTCAAAACAATCCACGAAATAAAGAATATTAAAGAGATATTTAGGAGAGAGAAGCTTTCTTCCTAATGAAGGAACTTGGGTTCCTATTGGGAAAAGAACTCTTTAACTCATAGATGGTCATCTTAGGACATGGATATCCATCCCTATATAAAGGGTAGAGCCCCTGGTTTGAAGGGAAGAGAGATCCCATGTAGCCATCTCTATTCTCCTTCTTCCTTGCATGCAAACCTTGACAAAGAGGGTGGTTTGACCCCTGGACGACGAGGAGCCATGGGATGGAGTCTGGTGGAAGCACGATGCTCCCACAACACCACATAGGAACACAACCATCTTCCCCGTGGTCTGGAGCTTACACAACAACCACTGTATGGATGCAAGTCGACCACGAGTTGCAGAACCAAGCCGCCTCACGAAAACCTAACCAAGCCGCTATAACCTTGGTTGGCGCGGATTCCCTTCCCCATCCCTGACCTCGATGGCCACCAGGGAGGTTTCCCCTACCTCCGCCGTGTCTCTACACATAGGGGGTGTCCTTGGGTCACAGCTAGGGTGGTTGTTTCGGGAAGAGAAGGTGGAGTTGGACTGTTCTTCCCCTCCACAGATTAAAGAAGAAATGACTTAAGTATGGACAAAAGAGTAATTTGGTTCTAATTCCCAAAGTAAGCGCGTTGCATGGAAAGAGGCGACGTGGCATCCTCTGAAGTGTCCAAGTAAGAATTTCTTACAAAAATCGTATCTCCTTAATAGTAGCTCAGATGAATACGCATAAAATATGAAAGTTGCTCAGAAAAATGAGGATAATCCAATAAAAATATATTTAGAAGATGATTCCTGTTGCAAATCGAAAAGTAATGGAAGTTATCAACTTTAAAGTATTAATGATTAAGAAACCCTATTTTGAGATGATTAATGTATTTAGTAGGGTTTAATGGGTATTAAAGTTGATATTAACCTGTTAATGGTAAAAAGGTACATTAAGAACAAAAAGGATGATCTTTGCACGTAATGGGTTTAATTTAGAATTTCATGTGCATAAATATGCTTTAATGGGCCTTGAAACCCTAATATTAGTAATGGTAACTCTTAATGACTTTAATTGTTCAATTTCATGATTAAAGTTGAGATATGATGGCTCTAATCTATTTTGAGTGTAAAGGTTCCTAATTGTTGATAAATACCCTTAATATGGAAATTAGGTTTTCTAATGGATAAAGGTGGAATTAATGATAAATAGAGTTCGTATGTGAATTAGATCATAATGAACTATGAGTTGTTAATCGGGTAGGAACCAAAGATGATAATTAGGCCTAATAATCTTGTCATGAATTAAAAAGGATAAAAATGGTAGTTTTAAGGTAAAAGAGGCATAATAGACTTAATGGACATTTAATTGTGCCTTTTATCTGAAATTAAGGAAATATGTTGTTAAAAGTTAACCTTAACATCTTTCATGATGAATAGATGAGATAACTATGGTTTGTGAGTAATTGTATAAAATTAAGGACTAAAAGAGTAAAATGAAGAGGAACCCTAATTGCAATGGAAACCCTAAAAGTGGACTAGAAACCCTAGAAAGTGATCCAGGTTTAATAGACCATGATGGCATGATTAATGATAAGAAAAATTGTATGCATATTTTAGGATCTCTTTGAGTGCTTGCTTTTCTATTGGATTTCTTGCATTGATTGGATTAACTATGTCTCAAATCAGCCTGACAGGTATTTGGTTAATTTTTTTTTTGGAGAAGTCAGAGGGTATTCTTATTCATCTCGCCCCTCTCGTGAAAGCTAAATCAACTGGGATACTACAATTAGACATACTAGGAACTGAAATAAAATTTGTAGTACTACTACCATTACAAGCATCTAAATTGACTAAATCAATAAGATGATTAGGTGGCCTCCTATAGTAATAAGAGCCACTGGTGTTTTTAATGTGAAACTTTGCCAGTTGGTCCACAACCTTGTTCCCCTCTCTTTTTGTATGTGACCAGGACCATTCTAGCTTTACCATTCTTTTTGAAGCTGTAACCCACCTGGCTAGTTTTAGAAAATCTGTCTCCTTTCCTTCCATGGCTTCCTTGGCAAGAAGAGAATCAGTTTCAATGGTAATTCTATTGCTGTTCAGTTGATTTCTGACCTCTAAAGCCAACTCGATCGCCTGAACCTCAGCTTCCAGGGCACTCTCTGCCTTAATGGTTCTCCCCCAATCCCATTTGGCTAACACTAACAAAGTTTGTTGAACAAGTTAGTAGGTATTTGGTTAGCCAGCCTAGGCCTTGATGCAAGAAAAGGATGATTGTAGAGCCTCAGATACACTTCACTAGAAAATAAGGCAATGAAACCCTCATTAGAGTGGTTTCGGGTTTTTGAGGAATCAATCTTGAGGAATCATGACATACAGGAGATCATGATTTTAAGATCACCATACACCATGGTACTACTAAGATAGTAAGTTGCATTAGTACATGGGATGCTTAAGATGAAGTTGCACGTGGTTTGTCGCCATGCAAATCAGGAAGTGAAGGACGAACACTAGTAACCCAAAGAGTTGATGTGGAGGATAAAGAGTCCCTGAGAGAGAATGGGAGTTCATCACTATGGATGTTGTGGTAAGTCTCCCCTAGACCAGGAAAGGTTAAGATGCAATATGGGTTATGGTAGATCGCCTTACCTAGATGACATGAGAAAGAAAGAATGCTGTCACGGGATGGATCTGGTTGAACTACATATGAGAGAAAGATAGTTCAACTACACCATGATGTGAGTTCAAAAGTTCTTTATAACCTAAAGATTCACTTCCATTAGGTGGAAGTAGACGAACTCGACGTTAGTACAGTTTATCACCCCTAACTAATGGTTAATATGATCCAGGCTAGAGGGTCTGATGAGAGCATGTGTGCTCCTTCAGGGTGATATCTAGAGACAGTTCTTGTCCTCTGTAAGATGTGATGATAACCACCATAGCCAATGTCAGGATATAGAGAATCTCTATAGGGGAGGTTGTGTCGGTCGCCACTTCATTACGATGGTGTTGGTGAAGGGACCTCGCGAAAGTCAGAAAAGAACCACAGTGTGTGCAGATGAAGTCACTTTGATCGTGCAATGGCTGAGAGAGAGATCCCAGGGGTGACATGATTTGTAAGATGATGCAAAATAGACTGACATGCAGTTCACTGTGAGAGAGTATGTAATGTGAAAATCTGACCCCTTTAAGCTACAACTGAGAAAGCTGAGTCGCCATATATGAGTCCATTTGATATTGATTGGTGGAGATGGTTGTGTTTAGCCTTACCCCTCAGGATAACATGATGTATAATGTGTTCCATAAGTCTGATCTAGAGCACTATGTGAGGTACCCAAGCCATGTGCTGAGCCCTGAACCTATTCAACTTTATGAGAAGCTGAAATGTCCTCAGTTACCTATGGGGGTACGATATACCAAGGTAAGAAAGAACTCAGATTGAAGAATATGAGATGATGAAGGTTCTTGGGAAGCACCATGGAAAGGGTGAAGCCACATTGGAGCAATGATGGACATAGGAAAGTCTTATCCTGTTTGTTTGTTTACTTGATGGAATTTTAAGGACAAAATTCTTATAAGAGGGGAAGGATGTTACAACCCCAATTTTTGGGTCCTTTTGGTGAGAAATGTAATTTCTCCTATTAAAGATATTTGAAAAAATAAGGATATAATTTGCTTTGAATAAATGGATTTCGTTTAGAATAGCCTTGTTGGTTGTTTTATGGGCTTTATTGGCTATTGGGCCCAATAACAAGGAAATTCAATTAGTAAATGAATAATTGAGTTTTGGAGGAAAGGAAAATGTAGAAACCTCTAGAAGGCAAGAGAATATAATCCAAAGGTGGATTTCGTGCCTATAGGGTTCCTTGGGTTCCAAGGAGTCCAAAGTTGCAAAGATAATGCAACAAGAAAAGAAAAGATCAATTAAATATTTCTTTATTAAGAAAGAAATTGAAAATAATGATAAATGTGGAAAATAAATGGAAAGAGGTATAATTGATTTATCCTTGGTGGATTTCTCATATCCAAAGGATTCCTAATGTTAAAAGGAATGACAGTGAGGAAAATAAACAAAAAGATGAAGCGAAATCCTTGAAAAGAGATATTTTAATAAAGAAATAAACAAGATAATGAGAAATAATGGACATAGATGCATATAGAAGGATAATGAGTATCCACTAAAAAGGATTTCGAAATATTAGAGGTTCTTGGGGTCCAAGGAGCCCCAATGGGGAAAAAGAAAGAGAAAAGGCAAATAATAACAAAATAAGAAGATAATGTGATACATTATTAATGACTTTTTGATGATATCAAAAAGAGATGTTATTTGCTTTAAGAAAATAGAATTTTGTGGCCAATAGACTAAAAGTCAAGGCTAGAGATAATGAAAGAGATAATTTTCATATTTCTAATTATCCATGAAATAAAGAATATTAAAGAGATAATTAGGAGAGAGAAGCTTGCTTCCTAATGAAGGAACTTGGGTTCCTATTGGGAAAAGAACTCTTTAACTCATAGATGGTCATCTAAGGGCGTGGATATCCACCCCTATATAAAGGGTAGATCCCTTGGTTCGAAGGGAAGAGAGATCCCATGTATCCCTCTCTATTCTCCTTCTTCCTTGTGTGCAAACCCTGACAAAGAGGGTGTTTGACCCCTGGACGATGAGGAGCCATGTGCTGGAGTCCGGTGGAAGCATGATGCTCCCACGACACGACAGAGGAGCACAACCATCTTCTCCGTGCTCTGGAGCTTGCGCAACAACCACTGTATGGCTGCAAGTCGGCCACGAGTTGCAGAACCAAGCCAGCCCGAAACAACCACCCTAGCTGCGACCCAAAGACACCCCCAGTGTGCAGAGACATGACGGAGGCATGGAAAACCTCCCTGGCGGCTGTCGAGGTCAGGGATGGGGAAGGGAAGCCTCGCCAACCAAGGTTATAGTGGCTTGGTTAGGTTTTCACGAGGTAGAAGAAGAGAAGGTGGAGTTGGACCATTCTGCCCCTCCACGGATTAAAGAAGCAACCACTTAAGTACGGGCATAAGAGTAATTTGGTTATAATTCCCAAAGCAAGCGCGTTGCATGGAAAGAGAAGATGTGGCATCCTCTGATTGGTCCAAGTAAGAATTTCTTACAAAAATCGTATCTCCTTGATAGTAGCTCGGATGAATACGCATAAGATATCAAAGTTGCTTAGAAAAATAAGGGGAATCCATTAAAAATATATTTAGAAGCTAGTTCCTCTTGCAATTCGAAAAGTAATGGAAGTTATCAACTTTAATGTATTAATGACTAAGAAACCCTATTTTGAGATGATTAATGTATTTAGTAGGGTTTAATGGATGATTATAGTTGATATTAACCTGTTAATGGTAAAAAGGTACATTAAGAACAAAAAGGATGGTATTTTTACGTAATGGGTTTAATTTAGAATTTCATGTGCATAAATATGCTTTAATGGGCCTTGAAACCCTAATATTAGTAATGGTAACTCTTAATGACTTTAATTGTTCAATTTCATGATTACAGTTGAGATATGATGGCTCTAAGCTATTTTGAATGTAAAGATTCCTAATTGTGGATAAATACCCTTAATATGGAAATAAGGATTTTCTAATGGATAAAGGTGGAATTAATGATAAATAGAGTTCGTATGTGAATTAGATCATAATGAACTATGAGTTGTTAATCCGGAAGGAACCAAAGATGATAATTAGGCCTTATAATCTTGCAATGAATTAAAAAGGATAAAAATGGTAGTTTTAAGGTAAATAGGCATAATAGACTTAATGGACATTTAATTGTGCCTTTTATCTGAAATTAAGGTAATATGTTGTTAAAAGGTAACCTTAACATCTTTCGTGAAGAATAGATGAGATAACTAGGGTTTGCGAGTAACTGTATAAAATTTAGGACTAAAAGAGTAAAAATGAAGAGGAACCCTAATTGAAATGGAAACCCTAAAAGTGGACTAGAAACCCTAGAACGCGAGCTAGGTTTAATAGACCATGATGGCATGATTAATGATAAGAAAAATTGTATGCATATTTTAGGATCTCTTTGAGTGCTTGCTTTTCTATTGGATTTCTTGCATTGATTGGATTAGCTCTGTCTCAAATCAGCCTAACAGGTATGTGGTTAATTATTGTTAATCACATTAGTATCCCAAAGAGTTTCCCGGATGATTCATCGCATTGAATGCGACCTATTAGTTTGGTTGTTCATACTTGAAAATCATAAAGTCACTATGATTATTACAATAATAATAGAAGTGTGTATTCTCACACCTACATGCCACCCTAATGGATGATGCCAAAAGGTCAAGACCAGGAGGGAAGAACAATGGGCACCATGAGTGGTGACCCCATACACCAAGCTCGGGATTCAGAAGGTGGTCTTTATAGATTGACTAATGGGCACCATGAGAGGTGACCCCAGGCACCAAGCTCAGGAATGAGAAGGTGGCCTTAAGTCATTGGAAAAAGAGAAACCCTAAGGAGGGTATGCCAGGGTTAGGGTAAAAGCGGTGGAGAATGTCACATGGAAAATGTAAATTGGTTTATTAATTAACTTGATTGTTATATTTAGATTGTTAGCCATATTTGTGAAATTTTGGTTGTCCCCACATACCGGCATATTTCGATATGCTGACCGACGTTTTGTTTGTCGGAAATTTAGGTGCAAGATTGAAAAGGACAAACAGTAAAGCAGCATATGTGGAATTAAATAAGAATTAAAGTACAAGGAGGATTAGTTAAAATAGACTCCAGATGTGGATAGAAGTAGATATCCATGTTTTTGAAAAGGTATGCAGTGTTTTATTTTCTACAAGTTTTCAGTTTATTTGGTAGAATTTGATAATTGTTATTGATCATTTGTCAAACCTTTGATCCTATTAATTGGGATACTGGCTCTGACCTCTTGGTCTCCCTTAATTGGGGGTTACCGGGAGGCAGGGTCGTTACAGATTTAGTCATGCTCCACACACCATATTAGACGACAAGCCATAGAACAAATTCTATATGTAAGATGTTGAAATAGCATAAGGGCTTCTTTCATAATGGTGGATGTAATGTTATAATTCAAATATTATGATTTTGTATGCAAATAACATAGGGCATTCAATCTTATAGATCCATAAGCATGCAACAAAATGACAAAAACCTATGAAGCTTGTGATGTAAGTGTAACCATAGTTTTATGGAGTCATTGAAGGTGAAGGAGTATCTAAAAGAAGAGTACAACTCTCCTCCAACTTATGAACAAAAGTTTGTAGAACTTCATAGTCGATCTTTCTGCAGGTGTAAACATGTTTGGAGTTGTGATGGATTTCAACAAAGTCCTTCATGTTCATCGCTTGGCCCCACACTGACTTTCACTCACAAGTTAGTAACATAATCTCAGCCTTCAACGAATTAGTTGTTGGGGGGAGATCGACTACCCAATGAAAGTATTTGCATCGATCTTTTCCCTAATCCCCCCCCAAATTCTAGTTAATAACAACGAATACACGATGTACTTAGCAAGTTCAACTGATTATTTTTGGTTTTAGTAGTGCACATGACTAGAAGAACATATCTAATACATTTCTCCTGACCTTTTGCTAAGAATGCCAAAGTCATATAACCCTGCATCCTCTGTGTTTAGCCGCAATGCTACAACCAGACCACAATCACACACTGGAACTTCAGCTGGATTCATTGACATGTAGAACAAGATTGATGGTTAGTAACATAAACTCGGGTTCAAAATATAGATTTCTATGAAATATAGTTGGAGAGTATTTCGATATGACAAGTTGATTGTTCTAACATACAAGTGAAGCTTAGTTGGATAGATCAAAATATACTACGTACTACACATATGATGTATTGTATCCATCTTCCTCTATTGAAGAGTCATTATCACTCGGTAGGTGAAGCCATTCGTGAAGATATAGGTGCCTCTTCCGCAAACTTTCAATTTGTTCTATTAACCTATCAGTGTTTGCTCTTATGGAGAAAACAAAGTCACATTGTTCTGACCATTTCTTGCATTCATTGCATGCATATACAACTTGTGTTACCAACGTATCCCTAATTGCAGTAAGCATGGCCACTGTAGGTTGTACTCGCTGCGTGGGCGACATCATACGACATCTAGTTAGAACAAGATTGTCCATTTGTTGCATCTGTGGCATCAATGTACACTCGTATAGTGCACTAGAGAGCACATGGACATGACGGCATTCCATTATCCATTTCAAGACAGACAACCTAATGATACATAATGTGACATTTTTTAGAAGTATGCAAAGTTGTAGTCAACAATAGACTTTGAGAACAAATGTTTGACTGTTAAGTTACTAAATGAAATTTGAAAAAGGAATAAGTGAAACATGTTGTAGAACATGTTTCAATGTCTGGAAGTTATACAAAATATGAAAATCACTAATTTCCCCACATAGAATTGGCAAGTCTTTTGTGCAAAGCATCTCCCTCCCTAGCATCAGCCTGGCTTGTTTGTTGGAGAGAACTCAAATCATTCAAGATGTCAAGGGTATTATAAGGGTCATCCAAGTTTTTGTACATCAAAGGATCACCATCATTTTGGCGTCAGATAAAATTATGGACGATACAATAAGCCATTACAATGTGAGACTGCGAATGCACAGGAAAAGTCGCTCCTTTTCGAAAGTAGGAAAACCTATTCTTCAACACACCAAAGGCTCTTTCAACAACATTATGTAGTTGAGCATGTCGGTGGTTGAACATCTCCTTTTTTATAGTGTATGAGTTTCTATTACCTCGATACTCTACTATATGGTAAGCTACGTTTCGGTATGGTGCAAGAAATTGTCAGGTGTTGGCATACCCTGCATCAACAAGATAATACTTTCCAGGGGGTACTTTGAAACTGCCTGTGGTTGTATCTGTGTGTAGTACCCTTTGGTCAGCCGCAGAGCCCTCCCAACCAGTCATGATATATGTAAACTCTAGTGAGAAGTCTACTACAACCATGACATTCATGGAAACATTCCCTATTCTATTTCTATATCAGTTCTTCTTATCGCGCTTCACCAAAACGAGGATGTGTGTCCCGTCAATTGCCCCAATGGCATCCTATGACAAGTATATACGAAATTCAGTGATGACAAAAGTGGTTATACTAATAACAGAATCCACATGGTCAACAAAGTGATGGTTACACCTTAAAGTAAGGGTAAAATCTTGAACTCTCCAGTATGCGCCGGTGCGGAGTTGTGGATGTAGTTGGCACAACATATTCATTGCATAAAGCACACACTACACCCAATACCTCATTAAAATTCCTACTTATGGTCTCACCACTGTGAATGTAGTCCTCAGCCTGAACACAGTTAGTATGGCCATGTCCAACCATTTGAAGGAAGTAGCAAGCTGCCTCCACTGATGACACACCTCTGGTACTTTTCAACAGACCACGGTCCTCAAGTTTGTCCAAAAAGGCTAAAACCGTGTTGGGTAGCATACAGTACAGATCATAAACCCATCTTTCATGGCCAGTTATTATTTCTAAAACCTTTTAATGGCCTCTCCTAATACTAACCAATCTTGATATTGGTTGTTGTGTGGCTGCGTTGATTGAATTGTCCATGATATTATGTGATATTTGGTCTGCTATTTGGTAGCCTATCGCGTTAGCAACATCATTAGTTGGATCAGACATAAGATCCAAAAGTTGTACAATTTCATCATTTGTTTCTGGATGTTCAATATTGGCCATGAAGTCTATAATTAAAAGTGATTTCCCGCATAAGAAATATATAGAGAGATTGCAAAAATGAAATGACCATGATAGCGACCAAATAGCGAATGACATGATAAAAAATTACAGAGTAGCATAATTCAAAAATTGTTCCCAAAAGAATCAAATATTACAACATCAAATTTGAAATAGTTCTTAAATTAAAGCCATGCTATTGATACAATTCTTAAATTAGACAACCTCAGAAGAACGACTACAGGGCAAGACCTCTGTTGTATCCACTCGTGCTACTAAACGACGACAGTGGCGATTGTGAATATGGTGGTGTGAAGGGTGTTTGTGATCTAGAAACTCCATAAGCTATGTTCTTCATTTCCCAAAGGTCTTGCAACCAAATGGTAATTTTGTGTGGGGTATCAAGAAGGCTTAGGTAAATGTTACGGTTTGCTAACTCCTTTATGGCATGCACAAGAGTGGTAAACATAGGGATAGAGGAGTCATGGTAGGTTGCATGAAAATGGTACAAAATGGTTTGATACTCATATTTGTCATTAGATCTATCAGCAGTACTATTTCCCATCTCATGTACCTTAGAAAACACCTTTGTGAATTCAGAAATGACATCATTAGACAGGCATGTCCTGTGCGGTTGAGGCTCGTTTCCTACGTCTATGCGTGGTAGGAGTCCTTGCACCAACACCTTGGTTGTTTGTTCCATCATTGTTGTCCTCACTTGGCGTCCCAGAATAACCCACATCTTCAATAAGACTAGTTGGATCAGTTGGTTCTGGGCTGACAAATGAATCAGATGCATCTAGGTCGACAACACCATCATCTTCAGATGCAACATCAGAAGGAAGTTGTCTATCCATTAAAGACATTGCATGATGCCCCTAGCTATGTTCCTCCCCCCATCATCTTGACGTCGTACTAGTGGTAGAATGGTCTGGTGATCAATCTCGCTAGTTCCTTGTTTTCCTTAAATGGTCAAGCACTACTGATTAGGTCAATGTTAATAACTTTAAGTTAATGTTTAATACTCGAGGGACTATATATCATTGGAAATACCGCAAGCGCCTCCCTCCACTCTGGGGTGTCAAGTAGTATTGTCCTGTGCCTGCTCTCATCCCATCCAACACCACTTTTGTTGGTCACCAATTTTATCTTTGCAAAGTCTCTCCGGAGGCTCTTCCACTGCGTTTTTTATTGCTCCATTGAACCCTCATTCCTCCCCCTCCTATTATGGCAATCACGTAGCGTCTCCCTCCATGCATCCCTAGTAAAAATTCCATCGACGCACCTACCCAGCTCATTTTGTCTCCTCAATGCCGCAACCAGAGCCTCATCCAACTCTTTTGTTCATACAATACAGATCTCCAGTTCTGGTGCAAACATAGTAGCAATGACACTTCAATAGATCACTTTAGTCAGGGTCTTTAAATGAAACCTTTATACGAACCTAGTTTAGGTCTGTGTAGTTGAAAATGATAACTTGTATTAAAGTAGTCTATTGTAAGGTCGATGTTTTCTGATCGAATGGTGAGAGCTTAGGGTTAACAAGCATTGATATTACAGCTCTAGGTGGTGTTTAATTGTTTTCTATAATAGATGTAGGTGGTGTATTGATATAAGATGATTAACAACAACAAAATTTAGGTGTTGTTTAACATAACAGACCTAACTGAAGGGGTCAGACCTCATTAAGGGGATCATATATATGTTCCAACTTAAATAAAAACAATACATAATATATTTTAAACTAAACAAATAATGACCTATTAAGTTGATTGGTACTGAATCAAGCTAAAGCATGATTTCAGACCTCATTGTAGGACTCAGAGCACACTTAAGGGGGATCAGATATATTTTAAATTTTGGTTCATCATAATAGACCTAATTGTAGGGCATTGAAATGCAACCAAGTAAACTGTTGGACATGAAATGCAATAGAAATTATTCATTACACAATCGTAAAATCATTCTAATTTATTTGGTATGATTGTATAATGGTTCAATAATGAGATAATTTTTTTGGCTATAAATGAAACTCAAGTGCAAATTCAGACCTCAATGTAGGGCTTAGAGCACACTTAAGAGGATCAGATAGTTGTTCCAATTTAAATAAAAACAATACATAATAGATTTTAAAATGAACATATAATGACCTATTAAATTGATTGGTACTGAATCAAGCTAAAGCAAAAATTCATACCTCATTGTAGGACTCAGAGCACACTTAAGGGGATTAGATATATGTCAAATTTTGGTCCATCGTAATAGACCTAATTGCAGGGCATTGACATGCAACCAAGTAAATTGTTGGAGATGAAATGCAACATAAATTATTCATTACACAATCGTAAAATCATTCTAATTTATTTGGTATGATTGTATAATGGTTCAATAATGAGATAACTTTTTTTTACTTATGTTCTAAATGAAGCTCAAGCACAAAGTCACACCTCAATGTAGGGTTTAGAGCACACTTAAGGGGATCAGATAGTTGTTCCACCTTAAATAAAAACAATACATAATAGATTGTAAACTAAACAAATAATGATCTATTAAATTGATTGGTACTGAATGAAGCTCAAGAACGAATTCAGACCTCAATGTTGGGCTTAGAGCACACTTAAGGGGATCATATATATGTTCCAAATTAAATAAAAATAATACATAATAGGTGGATTCCAATTTTGGACCATCATAGTAGACCTAGCTCAAGGGGTTAGACCTTAATCAAGGGTTGTGGACAAGGTGCCAAATTAAATTCAACATAAAACAAAGTAGGTGGACTAGGAAAATATGCCCCTGTTTATGAACACATAAAATATTCAATACACAATAGTAATCCACATTAGGCTCTGTTGGATAGAAAATAGTCAACCAAGCATCAATGAGGGTAAATCATTTAGATGTATTTTGAATTATGTGGTATGTGGGTTTTAGTGGTTAAATAGTAGACCTATTAAACTGATTGCTACTAAATGAAGCTCAAGCACAAATTCAGACCTCATTCTAGGGCTTAGAGCACATTAAAATAAACAAAAATAGGTATTGTGGTCAATCAGTGTAGTTGATCGGACTATGTTTATGTTCATAGAGAATGTACACTACACAATAATAGATTCCAAATTAAATAAAAATAATACATAATAGGTGGATTCCAATTTTGGACCATCGGGTCAGACCTAGATCAACGGGTCAGACCTCAGTCAAGGGTTGTGGACAAGGTGCCAAATTAAATTCAACATAAAACAAAGTAGGTGGACTAGGGAAATATGTCCCTGTTTATGAGCACACAAAATATTCTGTACACAATAGGAATGCACATCAGGCTTTGTTGTACAGAAAATACTCAACCAACTATTGAGGGTAAACCATTCAGATTTATTCTGAATTATATGGTATGTGGGTTTTAGTGGTTAAATAGTAGACCTATTAAACTGTTGCTACTGAATGAAGCTCAAGCATGAATTCAGACCTCATTCGAGGGCTCATGGCACAGTAACCTGAACAATAATAGGTACTGTGGTCAATTAGTACAGTTGATCAGGCTATGTTTATGAGCATATAGAATGTACACTACATAATAATAGGTTCCAAATTAAATAAAAATAATACATAATAGGTGGATTCCAATTTTGGACAATCATAGTAGACCTAGGTCAACGAGTCAGACCTTAGTCAAGGGTTGTGGACAAGGTGCCAAATTAAATTCAACATAAAACAAAGTAGGCGGACTAGGTAAATATGCCCCTATTTATGAACACATAAAATATTCAGTACATAATAGTAATGTACATCAGGCTCTGTTGGACAGAAAATATTCAGCCAACCATTGAGGGTAAATCATTCATATTTATTATGAATTATGTGGTATGTGGGTTTTAGTGTTTAAATAGTAGACCTATTAAACTGATTGCTACTGAATGAAGCTCAAGCATGATTTCAGACTGTATTCTAGGGCTCAAGGCACATTAAATTGAATAATAATAGGTACTGTGGTCAATCAGTACAGTTGATTGGGCTATGTTTATGAGCATAGAGAATGTACACTACACAATAATAGGTTCCAAATTAAATAAAAATAATACATAATAGGTGGATTCCAATTTTGGACCATCATAGTAGACCTAGGTCAATTGGTCGGACCTTAGTCAAGGGTTGTGGACAAGGTGCCAAATTAAATTCAACATAAAATAAAGTATGTGGAACAGGGAAATATGCCCTTGTTTATGAACACATAAAATATTCCGTACACAATAGTAATGCACATCAGGCTCTGTTGGACAAAAAATATTCAACCAACCATTCAGGGTTAATCATTTAGATTTATTCTGAATATGTGGTATGTGGGTTTTAGTGGTTAAATAGTAGGCCTATTAAACTTATTTCTATGGAATGAAGCTCAAGCACGAATTTAGACCTCATTCTAGGGCTCAGGGCACATTAAACTGAAAAATAGTAGGCACTGTGGTCAATCAATATAGTTGATCGGGTTATGTTTATGAGCATAGAGAATGTACACTACACAATAATAGGTTCCAACATAAATAAAAATAATACGTAGTAGGTGGATTCCAATTTCGGACCATCATAGTAGACCTACGTTAAGGGATCAGACCTCAGTCAAGGGTTGTGGACAAGGTACCAAATTAAATTCAACATAAAACAAAGTAGGTGTACTAGGGAAATATGCCCCTATTTATGAACACATAAAATATTCAGTACACAATAGTAATGCACATCAGGCTCTGTTGGATAGAAAATAGTCAACTAACCATTGAGGGTAAATCATTCAGATTTATTCTAAATTATGTGGTATGAGGGTTTAGTGGTTAAACAGTAGACCTTAAATAATGACATATTAATTTGATTGATATTCAATGAAGGTCAACCACGAATTCAGAGCCCATTCTAGGGACCAGAGTACATTAAACTGAACAAATATACATAATTTGGTCAATCATTATAGTTGAACATACTATGTTTATGAGTAGAGAAAATATACACTACACAATAATAGATTCCAACTTAAATAAACATAATGCATAATAGGTGGAGTCAAATTTTGGTCCAAATAATAGATCTAGTTCAAGGGTTCAGACCTCATTCAAGGGATCAGACAAGGTTCCAACTTAAATATACATAATACATAATAGGTGACTAGGTAAATATTAACCTGTTTATGAACATAGAAAATATTCAATACATAAATCCTAATGTTGAATAGGCTATGTTGGTCATGAAATTCAACCAATCTTAGGGTATGTCATTTTAAATTATTTGGTATGATGGTATAATGGTTAAATAATGACATATTAGTTTGACTGCTACTCAATGAAGCTCAACCACAAATTAAGAGCACATTAAACTGAACGGATATACATATTTTGGTCAATCATTATTGTTGAACATGTAATGTTAATGAGCAGAGAAAATATACACTACACAATAATAGGTTCCAACATAAATAAAGATAATCCATAATAGGCGGAGTTGAAATTTGGTCCAACATAATAGACCTAGTTTGTAACATCCCTGACCTGGGTTATGAACTAACCCTAGGTTTTTTACTTATATATGTGATTAGATGCTTGCGGTTACCTTTTGATATGTAATTAAAGCTTCTGAGGAACATATATCTCCTTTCTGTCTTTTTTAAACAATGTTGTAATATTGTTTTGTTGAATATGGACTTATGTGCAAATTACCCATTTATAGGGGTTAGATTGCAAATTGCACATGTTTAGATGTTCCTCTGGTGTTGACACATCATAAGAATTAATATGATGTAGTGATATGGATTCTCTAAGCTTGGGCACCAAGATATAACTTGTAGAGCAATCCTTGTGCTTTAAAACCTAGTTTTGGTGTAAAGTGCAATTTACCCAAAATATAGGGTGCAACATTTAAAATACACTCTCAAGAGTATCTTTCATGACTCTTGGCATCAACTAGAGCAAAGATGATGAGGAGGGCGCCTCATTTGAATGATAAAATAAGAAGGATAATGTTTATAATTAAATAATCAAGATGTATGCAAAATGACCCCTTTTATGTATACAATTTAGTAAGATGTTTTGCTTCTTTTCCTATAAACCTTGTATAAGGAGGAGTTTTGCTTAAGTGAAGAAAGGAGAGACGTGACTAAGAAGAGGAGAAGGACCTATATGAGAAATAAGGAAATGGTTGTCTTTATCTTGAAAATATACCCAAAGTACATAGGCACATCTCTTTTACAAGGCAAGGGATCATTTCCATTCATCCCTTCACTTATCTCTTTGATTTGGCTGACTAAGAGGGAGCTCAGTAGCAAAGGAGGACGACCAAGATGAATTGGGTTAGTTTTGATCACCATCTAGCTCGGATTCATGGAGGAAATCTTGCTACAAGGTTGGTTTGTCAATCTTTCTTACACAAATCTTCTTTCTAGCCATCTTCTGCATCCAATTCTTGAGGAACGTACCTTAGACGACCTATGGAGATCAAGCCACCATTAAAGCTATGAATCTTGGAGCTCTAGATCAGATTCTAAGGTGGGTTTTATAACTCTAAACCTTAAAGCTTTGATTATGCATCTTCTTCCTATGAAAACGTTGCTTGTTTCCCTTTCTTTGACACTTCTAAGTGTTCTTGCTACCAAATCCGTGAAGAACAGTTCATGTTCTTGAGGTAGAAGAAGGTGGCGTTAATTTCAAAGTTCACCCTGATCCTACTTTAGCAAACGGTCCTCCACCTCTTGCCCAAATGGTTTGCAAAACCGTTTGGAAGCAAACGGTTTCAAAACTATTTGAGAGTAAACGATCTCAACCAAGAACGTTTGGAGCAAACAGTCTCAAGACCATTTGGTTGAGTTGACCAAGCGTTGACCATTTGGGTATCTTCTGTACACATTATGGACTAATAACCCACTAAAATTCATCACCTAATTCCAAGTAAATCACCAATTGAAGACACTTTACTCACCTAAACCCTAATAGGGTTTATTGCTGATTTCAATGGTGCAATTATGTTGAAGTTTGGGTTGAGTGACCCAAACGGTTTCAAAACCATTTGGGGATCACCCAAACGGTCTCAAGACCATTTAGTGATCACCCAATACTGTTTGGAGGTCTAGGGTCAAGTGGGGTTGATCCATTGAGGGTCCAATCACATCAAGTTGTTGAATAATTAAAGTGTTGATTTTGTGACCTAATTAGGGTTCAACCCTTAAGTGAATGACTTGGTTTTTGATGGAATTATGGGAAAACGGTCTCAAGACCATTTGGAGGATGACCAAACAATCCCAAGACCGTTTGGGGTCAGGTCCTGACCCAATTGAGTGATGGTTCAATGGGTTCAACATCAATTAGGCTTATGTTGATGCATGTTGAAGGGTGATCGATTCCTAACCCTAATCCAATCAATCTAAACCCTAATTGCTGACCAATTGAGGTTCAATTGAGGGTCAAATCAGTAGGGATTGACCTAATGGACTCAATTGATGAGTGGGTAACCTTTGCATGAACAATTGAGGGGTTCAACCTTGGAAATCCTAATTCAATTGGATGGGTTGAGGCACTTTTTGGTCCATGCGGTTTTGAGGGTGTTTGGACCAAACGGTCTCAAGACCGTTTGGGTCAAGCGGTCTGAAGACCGTTTGGGACCAAACGATCCCAAGACCGTTTGGTGGTAATGTGGTTTCAAGATCAAGTTGGTCATGCGGTTTTCAAGATCGATTTGTCCATGCGGTTTCAAAGTCAAAGTTGGCCCAAACGGTCAACGAGACCAAACGGGCTTCAAATCCCTTAGGGCAAACGGTCTTGATGGTGTACTTTGCCATGCGGTCTTGAAAGTCAATGGGACCAAATGGTCAACAACTCCATGCGGTTTCAAAACCGTTTGGAGGTTGAAAGTGCAAAACCGTTTGGGATCTTTTAAGGTCAAGATCGTTTGATGCCTTAGTGGCCAAGATGGTTTAGTAGTTGATTAACCTAAACCTTAAAGATACCCAAAGTGATTAAGGGAACAAGTAATCAGTTGGTTGAGGCATGTTATGGTCTATGGTGAACATTACCAAAGTACCCTTAGTGAGTTAGTGTGACTAGTATCCCTTGATCAAGCAAACCCTAATGACCATAGTATTGATGACTTGACTTATGTTAATCAAAGGTTGATTTAACCTAATCTAATCTTGAGAGATGTAAACATCATCTACTAGTAAGAGGAGAGAGAAGACTCCTAATATGAATGAGAATTAAGTATAATACCTCCAATATGTATGAATACACATAATTAGGGTATGATCCTTCATAGTGAGATCATGGAAACCCTAATTATGATGACTAATGAATCTTAACCTAATTTGAAGGCATTAATGGAAGTAATTCTCATACATGATGATGATATGATCTCAATTCACTAAAAGATGAATAGCAAACCCTAATTCTAGGGTAATATCGTGAAATGTGAATAGTAAACCCTAATCCAGGGTGATATGATGAAATGAACAGTAAACCCTAATTTTGGGTCATACTTGTAAGCATGAAACTTCACTACTGAAGTATGGAATAAGGAATCACTATTCCTAATTATGATAAAGGGGTTGAATAACCCTAATTGAATTGAATAGGGAAAACCTAGCCTTATTGAAGGCATGATGGTACATCCCTTGAATTGAAAGATTATCTTTGTTTTCTAAAATGCTTATATAGAGATAAATTGCCTTTTGTCAAATATATTGACCATGCATGTTATTATGAAGAAGTGATCATAGCCAGGTAAGGGTTATGATGTCATATTCATTGAAAGCATGTTATAAGCTTTATGAATAATGATTTTCTATGTTGCCTGGTTTAAGAGGTAACATATGAGATTGACAGGCTGTAAGAGTCGTGAGCAATATTTACATTGTTACAATCAAGGTCATGCTGTTAGATAACTTATGATGATCTAAGGGTTTGAACACCCCTGTTCTCAAATCATAGTGATGGGATGGTTAAGAAATGATAACCATATGATAACTGATATGAGTTAAACTTGTTACATTTAGTATTCTTCCTTTATAGCAGTTGTCTTAATGGTATATGTTTGAAAACATGCCTGATGCTAAAAGAATGCTATAATGTACTTAAATAAGCTAGTATAATCATATCATGTAGAGCCCTGATCATAGATCCTACATTGTCAGTAGTTTAATGATGGTGAAATATGTTTTCCTAAGGGAACTCCTGGAGAACATACTTTTGAGTATGTTGGGGTTATAGACGCAAATATCCTTACATCCTAATGTAGGAATTGATGTAATATGTACCTTTATTCCATCAATCCTTCATTATATGTTGATGCCGGGATGATGTATCACTAATCTCCCGATGATGTTGTTAATGATGCATCGATGTGAGATAAACAAGAAATCTCTCGATGGCGAAGAGAGTACAAAATGCCACTGTAGCTCTAATAGAGAAGTTTCCAGAATACCCTGGAAAGCTATTATAGTAGAGACACGAGATGTCCTGCATGTTGATCCTCATACTGACTAAGGAAGATGAGGTCATAAGAATACGGCTCTTTTGATGACCTATGTATGGTACCGATGCGATTTCATAATGGTCGGTTGGAGTATGAGCGGTATACCTCATCTCCACAGGGCATAATAATGTTTGAAAAACATAATCAGCCGCGTAGCATAACTGCTTAGGTTGAATTACGAGAAACAATGATTGATGTTACATTGTTTATAATGTTCTAGTTAAATAACTAGTATACATGTCCTTCATATTCTTTATTGAGATATGCTTTGATATCCAATTAAGTTATAATTGAAAGGTTGCTTTACTTGACATTAAACCTGCTGTTGAATATTTATAATTATACTGCTTATTGTTATTCCTTTATTGCAATAACAAAGCTTCTGGCGGATAGTTATAACTCTCACTGGGACAATTATTCAATTGTCTCACCTCCGTGGGATTCGACTTTTTAGGTGGACGTCGAGGACGGAGGAACCCATCTGAGGGTGAGCATTATCAGCAACATCAACAACAACATTAGGGACAACAGTGAATCTCAGGTGGAGATACTGTCTGTCAAGTCTTGTAGATAGTATGTCCTATGTGTCGTCTCTGTACTCTCAGGTCCTAGGAGTCAATAGATCTGAGGTTTTTGGCTTAATGCCTCGAGATTTTTGTATCTTGCCTTGTACAGATAATAGGGCAATGGATGTATATAATCACTCGAGAGGTGATTTCACAGAGATGTAATGACGAACCATGTTGTAAACAATTTATCTTGTTACTTTATAAAAGAGTTTTTGGTTTAAAGATCTCTTTCCAAAAAGTTTGAATTTTTAGTAATTTTTAATAATTCCGATGCTAGTTAATCGCTTCCGCTGAGTTTACCTCGTGATTTATAAGTCGGACCCCACAAATAAGTGGTATCAGAGCTCTAGGTTCACTGAGTCTATAGAGACATAGGACTTAGGATGTTGAGTCTGTTCTAGTGTTTTCCAGTATATCTAATAGTGTCTTATGCTCCTCAGGAGAAGAAGATAAAACTAAATATGTCTAGACCTCACGAAGAACACATGGCGGAGAGTAGTGTTGCTGCACCAAGGAGAGGTGCAAGAGAACCAGATAGAGAAGAACCTATACCTGAACCACACTAGTTCAATCCAGTTGACATGGGGAACCCAGCTGTCCAAACCATGTTTGGTAAGTTTATGACTGCCATGACACACATAACTGATAGGATGCCTATGCCTGCACCTAGAGCACCTACCCCTCCCGAAGGACAAGGAATTGACAAGACATTTGAACGACTTCGCTGAGTTGGAGCCACAGAGTATGTTGGAAAAGCTGACCCAGCAGATGCTGACTTGTGGTTAACTGAATTAGAGAAGGCCTTTAGAATCCTGAACATCCCTGAAGCTGAGAAGGTTAGACATGCTATGTATCTTCTCAAGGGGAGTGCTGGTCATTGGTGGACCATGGAAGAACAGAAGAGGCCTAGTGTAGAGATTGCTTGGGAAGACTTCTGACAGGAATTTATCAATAGATATTTCCTTAAGATGTTTATGGATGAGAAAATCTCTCAGTTCGAGAGGTTAAGGCAAGGTCCGATGAACATTAGCGAGTATGAGGCTAAGTTCATGGAGTTGTTGCGGTTCTGTCCGCACATGGAAGCTACAAATGAAGAAAGGATTCAGCATTTTGAGAAAAGATTAAACGCTGAGTTGACTACTCCCGTGTCTGCCCTAGAGAACAGAGAAAGGTTTGCTACCTTCATAGAGTCTGTCAGAAGGATAGAGAGGTCTGCAGTAGAAAAGAGACAGACCCAGAACAAGAGGATGTATCCCCAGTTCCAAGGATCTTCATCCAGAGATTTCAAGAAAACTAGGTTTTCTACGCCTACACCGCCACCTAGACCCAGTACTCAGACACAATGGACGTCGAATAGGAGTAGAGGACGAAGCCTACCACTAGAAGAAACTCGCAATTCAGCATCTATGTCAGTTACAAGACCACCCAGACCACAACAACAAGACAAAAGTTGTTACATATGTGGGAAGATGGGACATCTGATGAAAGACTGTAGAGCCAGAGCAGTGAGTGTAACTCAACCACAGAGGCAGAGTCTGCAAGGATCGCAGAGGAGACAGTTTCCAGGAGGAGCTAGAGGATGTGGACAAGCGTCCCAAGCTGGATCGTCGGTACCGAATCAACCACAAGCAACAACAAGATTTTATGCAATGAATCCACCTAATGCAGTGATCAACGCTCGGGTTGTGGCAGGTCAGATGGAATTGTTATATTCTGATATGTCTACATCCTGCGTTGTATCTATTTTGATTGATCTGGGTGCTACACACTCCTTTATCACTCAAAGGGTGATTCATAACTGCAATATGACAGTCGGTCATAGAGCAGATAGTTTGTTGCTAGAAACTCTATTGAGAGGGTCTACTATGTTGCAGGAGGTATGCTCTCCCTGCATTCTCTTCTTTTCTGATCACCACATTCAAGTGGATCTTATACCGCTTGAGATGCAGGGATTTGATATAATCCTTGGGATGGATACCTTGGAAAGGTATAAGGTTGTTTTGGATTGTGAATCCAAGCAAGTTGTGTTTGCTGATGATAGTGACACATGGATCTTTCAAGGTGAGATAAAGATTCTACCTACCTGTCTTGTGTCAGCCATGGTTGCTGAGAAGCTGATGAGGCAAGGATGTTATGCATTCTTGGCCCATGTGGTAGATACTACCATGGGTAGTCCTAACCCTGCCGAAGTTCCTGTAGTCAGGGAATTTGAAGATGTATTTCTTGAAGAACTTCCAGGTGTGCCACTGCCTCGGGAAATTGATTTTGAAATCAATTTGATCCCAGACACACAACCTATAGCACAAACACCATATAGGATGGTGCCTTCTGAGATGGCAGAAGAGTTGCTTGAGAAGGGCTTTATCCGACCAAGTACTTCACTCTGGGGTTCTCCGATACTCTTTGTTAAGAAGAAAGATGGATCAATGCGGTTGTGCATTGATTATAAACAATTAAATAAAGTAACAATAAAGAAAAAGTATCCTCTGCCGAGGATTGATGATCTCTTCGATCAGTTGCATGGTGCAATCGTCTTCTCAAAGATAGATTTGAGATCGGGATATCATCAACTCCGTATTAAGGATAGTGACATACCTAAGTCTGCCTTCAGGACAAGGTATGGTCACTATGAGTTCACAGTTATGTCGTTTGGACTAACGAATGCACCAGCCGCATTTATGGAACTCATGAACAGAATCTTCCGACCTTTTCTCGATCAGTGTGTTGTTGTCTTTATAGATGACATTCTGATCTATAGTAGAAATGCTCAGCATCATGAATAGCATCTTCATCAGACTCTAACTCTGCTAAGAGAACACAAGCTATATGCTAAGTTTAGCAAGTGTGAGTTCTGGTTACCGGAAGTATCTTTCCTTGGACATGTGATATCTACCTCGGGTATTCGTGTTGACCCTAAAAAGGTAGAATCTTTTCTACAATGGGAGCAGCCGAAGACACCGACGGAGATCTGTAGTTTCTTAGGGTTGGCTGGCTATTACCGAAGGTTCATTAAGAACTTTAGTTCCATAGCCTTACCCTTGACTAAGTTGACCCGGAAGGATGTTCCTTTTGTCTGGAGTGATAAGTGTCGGCAATCTTTCCAGCTGCTGAAGGAGAGGTTGACAAAGACACCACATTTCTTGTCTGTCAAAATGACCTATTCTGTTGAGAAGTTAGCGTAGTTGTATGTTGAAGAGATAGTACAACTGCATGGAGTCCCAGTCACCATTGTTTCCGACAGAGGTCCCCAGTTTACGAGTCATTTTTGGGAGCGACTTCACAAAGCTTTAGGCACTCAGTTAAGGTTTAGTACAACCTTTCATCCTCAGACTGATGGACAGTCAGAAAGGACTATACAAACCTTGGAAGACTTGCTTAGAGCATGTGTTCTTCAGTTTACAGGAAGTTGGGATCTACACCTAAGCTTAATAGAGTTTGTCTACAACAATAGCTATCAACATAGCATTGACATGACACCTTATGAAGATTTGTATGGTAGACATTGTAGATCACCCTTATGTTGGAATGAAACCGGTGAATACCAACTGTTAGGTCCTGATCTTGTGCAGCAAACCACAGAGAAGATCAAAGTAATACAACAAAATATTACAACTGCATAGGATAGGCAGAAGTCATATGCTGATAAATGTCGTAGACCTTTAGAATTCCAGGTTGGAGACAGAGTATATCTCAAAGTCTCACCTTGGAAGGGAGAAATGAGGTTTGGAAGGAAAGGGAAGTTAGCTCCTAGGTTTATGGGGCCTTATCCAATCATTGAACAGATTGGAAGGGTAGCCTATAAACTAGAGTTGCCATCAGAGTTACAGAGGTTACACCCTGTGTTTCACATTTCTATGCTAAGGAAATGTCACCCTAATACAGAATCAGTTCTACAACCTATGGAAGTAGAATTGAACGATGATATATCTTATGCGGAAGGACCAGTGTCAATCCTTGATAATAGAATTAAAAAGTTGAAAACGAAAGACATAAGTATTGTGAAAGTCCTCTGGAATCATCATGGTGTTGAAGAAGCCACATGGGAACTAGAGGAAGAGATGAGAAGGAAATACCCTGCTCTTTTCTCTTAATATGTTTTGTTGATTTCGGGGACGAAATCCTTGTAAGGGGTGGATAATTTGTAACATCCCTGACCTAGGTTATGAACTAACCCTAGGTGTTTTACTTAAATATGTGATTAGATGCTTGTGGTTATCTTTTGATATATAATTAAAGCTTCTAAGGAACATATATCTCCTTTCTGTCCTTTTTAAACAATGTTGTAATATTGTTTTGTTGAATATGGACTTATGTGAAAATTACCCATTTAGAGGGGCTATCTTGCAAATTGCACATGTTTAGATGTTCCTCTGTTGTTGAGACATCATAAGAATGAATATTATGTAGTGATATGGATTCTCTAATCTTGGGCACTAAGATATAGCTTGTAGAGCAATCCTTGTGCTTTAAAACCTAGTTTTGGTGTAAAGTGCAATTTACCCAAAATATAGGGTGCAACATGTAAAATACACTCTCAAGAGTATCGTTCATGACTCTTGGCATCAACTAGAGCAAAGATGATGAGGAGGGCACCTCATTTGAATGATCAAATAAGAAGGATAACCTTTATAATTAAATAATCAAGATGTATGCAAAATGACCCCTTTTATGTATACAATTTAGTAAGATGTTTTGCTTCTTTTCCTCTAAACCTTGGATAAGGAGGAGTTTTGCTTAAGTGAAGAAGGGAGAGATGTACCTAAGAAGAGGAGAAGGACCTATATGAGAAATAAGGAAATAGTTGTCCTTATCTTGAAAATATACCCAGAGTACATAGGCACATCTCTTTTACAAGGCAAGGGATCATTTCCCTTCATCCCTTCACTTATCTCTTTGCTTTGGCCGACTAAGAGGGAGCTCAGTAGCAGAGGAGGACGACCAAGATGAATTGGGTAAGTTTTGATCACCATCTAGCTTGGATTCATGGAGGAAATCTTGCTACAAGGTTGGTTTGTCAATCTTTCTTACACAAATCTTCTTTCTAGCCATCTTCTCCATCCAATTCTTGAGGAACGGACCTTGGACGACCTGTGGACCTCAAGCCACCATTAAAGCTATGAAGCTTGGAGCTCTAGATCAGATTCTAAGGTGGGTTTTATAACTCTAAACCTTAAAGCTTGGATTATGCATCTTCTTCCTATGAAAACGTTGCTTGTTTCGCTTTCTTTGACACTTCTAAGTGTTCTGGCTACCATATCCGTGAAGAACAGTTCATGTTCTTGAGGTAGAAGAAGGTGGCGATAATTTCAAAGTTCACCCTGATCCTACTTTAGCAAAAGGTACTCCACCACTTGCCCAAATGGTTTGCAAAACCGTTTGGAAGCAAACGGTTTCAAAACCGTTTGAGAGTAAACGATCTCAACCAAGAATGTTTGGAGGAAACAGTCTCAAGACCGTTTGGTTGAGTTGACCAAGTGGTGACCGTTTGGGGATCTTATGTACACATTATGGACTAATCACCCACTAAAATTCATCACCTAATTCCAAGTAAATCACCAATTGAAGGCACTTTACTCACCTAAAACCTAATCGGGTTTATTGCTGATTTCAATGGTGCAGTATGTTGAAGTTTGAGTTGAGTGACCCAAACGGTTTCAAAACCATTTGGGGATCACCCAAACGGTCTCAAGACCATTTGGTGATCACCCAAGACCATTTCTAGGTCTAGGGTAAAGTGGGGTTGATCAATTGAGGGTCCAATCACATCAAGTTGTTGAATAATTAAAGTGCTGATTTTGTGACCTAATTAGGGTTCAACCCTTAAGTGAATGACTTGGTTTTTGATGGAATTATGGGCAAACGGTCTCAAGACCATTTGGAGGATGTTAAAATGATCCCAAGACCGTTTGGGGTCAGGTCATGACCCAATTGAGTGATGGTTCAATGGGTTCAACATCAATTAGGCTTATGTTGATGCATGTTGAAGGGTGATCGATTCCTAACCCTAATACAATCAATCTAAACCCTAATTGGTGACCAATTGAGGTTCAATTGAGGGTCAAATAAGTAGGGATTGACCTAATTGACTCAATTGATGTGTGGGTAACCTTTGCATGAAAAATTGAGGGGTTCAACCTTGGAAACCCTAATTCAATTAGATGGGTTGAGGCACTTTTTGGTCCATGCGGTTTTGAGGGTGTTTGGGCCAAACGATCTCAAGACCGTTTGGGGCCAAACTGTCTCAATACCGTTTGGGTCAAATGGTCTCAAGACCGTTTGGGACCAAACGATTCCAAGACCGTTTGGGACCAAACGATTCCAAGACCGTTTGGTGGTTATGCGGTTTCAAGATCAAGTTGGTCATGCGGTTTTCAAGATCAATTTGTCCATGCGGTTTCAAAGTCAAAGTTGGCCCAAACGGTCAAAAGGATCAAACGGTCTTCACCTCCCTTAGGGCAAACGATCTTGATGGTGTACTTTGCCATGCGGTCTTGAAAGTCAAAGGGACCAAACGGTCAACAACTCCATGCGGTTTCAAAACCGTTTGGAGGTTGAAAGCGCAAAACTGTTTGGGATCTTTTAAGGTCAAGATTGTTTGATGCCTTAGTGGCTAAGATGGTTTAGTAGTTGATTAACCTAAACCTTAAAGATACCCACAGTGATTAAGGGAACAAGTAATCATTTGGTTGAGGCATGTTATTGTGGGCTCTGATCTCCAAAACCATGATATAAACTTAGAGGAAGCGATTTGATTAACAGCGGAAGATAAAAAGCCCGGGAAATTAAACTTTTTGAGATAAGAGCTTGAATCTATAAAAAATTCTTTCATAAAAGGAGATAAACTGTTTACATCTCAGATAATTACTTCTTGAGTAATTATATACAACATGATACAAAATCTCAAGAACTCAAAACCAAAATCTCAGACTAAAAGACTCCAAGGACCTGAGAGTACAGAGAACACATAGGACTGACTATCTAACTATACAACTCAGCAGTCTGAATCTCCACCTGAGATTTACTGCTGCTCCTAATGCTGCTGCTGCTGATATTGATCTCCTGAAGATTGATTCCTTCGCCCTCAACGGCCACCTAAAAAGTTGAAATCTACGGGGTGAGACAATTTTAAATAATTGTCCCAGCGAGAGTTATAACTCTTCTCCAGAAGCTTTATTATAGCAACCAAGAATAACATAGGCAATAAAAGCTTTAAGGTAATCAGCAGCAGATTGTTATCAATTAGAACAACAACATTTAAGGAATATGAAGGACATGTATACTATGTAAAGTATCTTCAACCAATGTATCTCGTAGTTCAACCTAAGCAGATATACTACGCGGTTGATTATGTTTTACAAACATCATTATGTCCTGCGGAGATGAGGTATACCGCTCATACTCCAACCGATCACTATTAAGTCGCATCGGTATCATACATAGGTGGTCAAAAAAACCGGATTCTTATGACCTCATCTTCCTCAGTCAGTAAGAGGATCAACATGCAGGACATCTAATGTCTCTACTACTATAGCTTACCAGGGTATTCTGGTACTTCGCTATTAGAGTCACAGTGACATTCTGTACTCTCTTCGCTACCGAAAGATTTCTTGTTTATCTCTCATCGATGCGGTATAAAAGATTTCCTCGGGAGATTAGTGTTACATCACCCCGGCATAAAACATAGTGAAGGATTGATAGATTAAGATACATCTACATCAATTCCTACACTAGGATGTAAGGAAATTCACATCCATATTACCCCACATATTCAAAATTATGTGTTCCAGGAATCCCCTTAGGAAAACCTGTTTCACCATCATTTAACTCCTGACAATGATGGATCTATGATCAGGGCTCTACATGGTATGATTATACTTGATTAGTTAGGTACATTTCAGTATTCTTTTATCATCATACATGTTTTCAAACATTAATCATTAGCATAGCAGCTATGAAGGAAGAATACTAAATGTAACAAGCCTAACTCTTATCAATTATCATTTCTCAATATTCTCATCACAAGTCATCTCTTAAAGCATGACCTTGATGGTATTCATGGCTCTCACACCCTATCAATCTCATAAGATGCTATTAACAAGGTATCAGGATATATCACTATTCATAAAGCTAACAACATGCTTTCAATGAATATAGTATCATCATCCATACCTGGATATGATCATCCTCATAAAGGAACCTGCATGGTTAAATCAACTAATAACAGTAAATAACTCATTTAAAGAAGTTGTATCTCCCTACTCATACAAGAGCTAGGTTTCCCTGGTTTTCATCAATTAGGGTTTACTATTCTCATTACATATCATCACCCTAGAATTAGGGTTTACTATTCACCTCATGGTGAAATGATCTCATAACATACTCATGTATGAGAAACATCATCATTAAAGACCTCAGATAAGATTAAGATTCATCAATTATCATCATTAGGGTTTCCATGATCTCACATAAGTGGATCATACCTAAACTTGCACATTCATGTATATTGAAGGTATTTTACTTGAGTTTCCATTATAATTGGTACTTTCTCTCTCCTCTAACTAGTAGATAGTGATTAAACCACTCTAGATTAGGTTGGGTTAAGTCCTCATTGATTAACACCAGTCAACTCATCACTATCATGTGATTAGGGTTTGATTAAAACAAGGTATCACTCCATTGAACCTTTCAGGGGCATTTTGGTAATTTACCCATTGACTATCATCATGGGTCAATTCATTATCCACTTAGTCCCTTAACATCTTAGGTTACCATTAGGGTTTAGATTAGATCATCATTGAACCATTTACACCTTCAAGTGATTAAGTATAAATAACCTTGAAGGTCTCCAATTGGTTTAGGGTTTAACCTTCAACCTTCAACCCATTTGATTCTTAAACGACCTTGAACTTGTTTAATCTCAAATGACCTTGAATCCATTTGAACCTTAAACGAGTGTGGACCCACTTAATCTTAAATGGGTGTGGACCCATTTAAGTCCAAACGAGTGTGGACCCGTTTGAGCCTAAACGAGTGTGAACCCGTTTGAACTTAAACGGGTGTGAACCCGTTTGGACTCAAACGAGTGTGAACCCGTTTGGACTCAAACGAGTGTGGACTCGTTTGGACTCAAACGAGTGTGAACTCGTTTGGGCTTAAACGGGTGGGAACTCGTTTGGTCTAAAACGATTGTGGGTCTACTTGGGTTCAAACTGCATGAACATAAAAGGTGACTCAAAGATTATGCTCGAAAAGGATTTCTTATGTTGAAGCTTTCAATTGGCCCAATCCATGTTAACCATATACAAATTGAGTCAATTAGGATGAGCCTCAACCAATTGGACACCAAATTGACCCTCAATTGAAAGCCAATTAGGGTTAAATCTAACTCAATTAGGGTTTCCAATCGGCTAATCATCAATGTTCAACAATATGATTCGAATCAGAGTTCAACCTATCAATTGACTTCCAATTGGGCCCAAACTTGGCTCAAACGGTCTTGAGGTCGTTTTTATGACCTCCAAACGATCTTGAGACCGTTTGCCCAAAGTTTTACCAAAAACCAAAATGATTTGATAAGGGTTGAGCGCTAATTAAATTAAAAATCAGCACTTTTCATCAATTTATTAACATCTTGTAATTGGACCCTCAAACCATCAAATTTCTTTAACCCTAGACATCCAAACGATCTTAGGGTGTCACTAAACGAGTGTGAGATCGTTTGGATGAACCCCCAAATGGGTTGGAACCCGTTTGGGTCCTTCAACCCAAAACTCAACAAGATCTATATTGAAATCAGCAACTTTCACCCGATTAGGGTTAGGTTATTGAAGTGTCTTCAACTCTTAATTGGTTAGGAATTAGATTACAATTATTTTTAGGAATGAAATTCAATATATTATGAACAGGTATCCCAAATGGTCAACGCTTGGTCAACTCACTCAAATGGGTTGGAACCCGTTTGTCCAAAAGTTCAAGTTAATTAGTTTGGAAATCAGTACTTAATTCAATTCTATTACCTAATTGATTGGCCTTCAACCTACGATTCCTTTGGAGGTAACCCCTCACATTTGGTGGGTCATTAGCCTACATAATTGTGAACAGAAAACCCAAACAGTCCACGCTTGGTCAACCCTATGAAACGGTCTTGGGGTCGTTTTGATCCAAACGATGTTGCAGGATCGTTTGAGATCAAACGGGTTGAACCCGTTTGACCTTAAACGAGTTGCACCCATTTGGACCAAAAGGGTTCAAGGTCGTTTCATAAAGTGACATAGGAATCCACGCCCATCATCCTCAACCTCTGATCAGGTCGGTTCCTATACCGTTTTGCTTGCAAAAGAGCAAGGAAGAAGGGAGGTAGAAGAAGAACTAATCATAGAAAACAAGAACAAAGATATGCATAACAAAGCTAAGAGTTAGAGTTATAAAACCCGCCTTAAGGTCGTTCCTTGAGCTCCAAGCTTCCAAGCTTCAAGTCTTTAATGGTGTCTTGAGCTCCACAGGTCGGCCAAGGTCAATTCTCCAAAGAAAGGTTGGGAAAAGATGGCTAGAACGAGAAAGCTAAGTGAGAAAACTAGCAATCCATCCTTTTAACATGATTTCCTCCATGAATCCAAGCTAGAAGGTGGTGTTCTCTTACCTTATAACAGGTTGGTCGTTTCCCTGAGCTCCAGAGCTTGGCCTTGGTCGGTTGAGAAAAATGAGAAGTGAGGAAGTGAAGGAAAACGTTTGCTTGATTTGGAAAGAAAGGTGCTTATATAGTTTAGGCTATTTACACCATAAAGACCTCTAGAACTTTGAAATTCTCATCCAAGTCCTTTCTTATTTAAGGGAACGTCCAATCTCATCTAAAATTATGCAAAGATCATGAAATCTCAAGGTCTAGGGGTAAAGAAAGCCAACTTTCAACTAGGGTACATACATGAAAGGTTTCCTTACTCAAACTTAGTGAATTTTATGTACAAAGGTCATTTTTCTTATCTGAATATTCATTGATGTGTCCCTTTCACCATTTATACTCTAAATGATGACAAGAGTCATAAAAGATGTTCTAGATGGTGTATTTTACAAGTTGCACCCCTCAAATTGGGTAAACTGCATTTTACTCCAAATTAGGGTTTTTAAGCATAAGGATTATTCCACAAGCTGCATCTAGATGCCCAAGCTTGGGAAATCCATCATGTCTCATCATATTCACTCATATGATGTCTCATTATCAAAAGAACATCTTAACATGTGCAATTGCAAGTTAACCCCTTAACTGGGTAATTTGCACATAAGCCCCTGCATTACCAAAATAATACTACAACTTTGATTAAAAAGGACAAAATTGAAAGTATATGTTCCTGAGAAACTTAATTACATGTCAAAAGATAATCATCAGGGTTTAATTACATATTTAGGCAAAACACCTAGGGTTAGTTTATAACCCAGGTCAGGGATGTTATAGTTATGGTCTATGGTGAACATTACCAAAGTACCCTTAGTGAGTTAGTGTGACTAGTATCCCTTGATCAAGCAAACCCTAATTACCATAGTAGTGATGACTTGAATTATGTTAATCAAAGGTTGATTTAACCTAATCTAATCCTGAGAGATGTAAACATCATCTACTAGTAAGAGGAGATATAAGACTCCTAATATGAATGAGTATTAAGTATAATACCTCTAATATGTATGAATACACACAATTAGGGTATGATCCTTCATAGTGAGATCATGGAAACCCTAATTATGATGACTAATGAATCTTGACCTAATTTGAAGGCATTAATGGAAGTAATTCTCATACATGATGATGATATGATCTCAATTCACTGAAATGTGAATAGTAAACCCTAATTCTAGGGTAATATCGTGAAATGTGAATAGTAAACCCTAATCCAGGGTGATATGATGAAATGAACAGTAAACCCTAATTTTGGGTCATACTTGTAAGCATGAAACTTCACTACTGAAGTATGGAATAAGGAATCACTATTCCTAATTATGATAAAGGGGTTGAATAACCCTAATTGAATTGAATAGGGAAAACCTAGCCTTATTGAAGGCATGATGGTACATCCCTTGAATTGAAAGATTATCTTTGTTTTATAAAATGCTTATATAGAGATAAATTGCCTTTTGTCAAATATATTGACCATGCATGTTATTATGAAGAAGTGATCATAGCCAGGTAAGGGTTATGATGTCATATTCATTGAAAGCATGTTATAAGCTTTATGAATAATGATTTTCTATGTTGCCTGGTTTAAGAAGTAACATATGAGATTGACAGGCTGTAAGAGTCATGAGGAATATTTACATTGTTACAATGAAGGTCATGTTGTTAGATGACTTATGATGATCTAAGGGTTTGAACACCCCTGTTCTCAAATCATAGTGATGAGATCGCTAAGAAATGATAACCATATGATAACTGATATGAGTTAAACTTGTTACATTTAGTATTCTTCCTTTATAGCAGTTGTCTTAATGGTATATGTTTGAAAACATGTCTGATGCTAAAAGAATGCTATAATGTACTTAAATAAGCAAGTATAATCATATCATGTAGAGCCCTGATCATAGATCCATCATTGTCAGTAGTTTAATGATGGTGAAACAGGTTTTCCTAAGGGAACTCCTGGATAACATACTTTTGAGTATGTTGGGGTTATGGACGCGAATATCCTTACATCCTAATGTAGGAATTGATGTAAGATGTACCTTTAATCCATCAATCCTTCATTATATGTTGATGCCGGGATGATGTATCACTAATCTCCCGATGATATTGTTAATGCCGCATCGGTGTGAGATAAACAAGAAATCCCTCGATGGTGAAGAGAGTACAGAATGCCACTGTATCTCTAATAGCAAAGTTGCCAGAATACCCTGGAAAGCTATTATAGCAGAGACACGAGATGTCCTGCATGTTGATCCTCATACTGATTAAGGAAGATGAGGTCATAAGAATCCGACTCTTTTGATGACCTATGTAATGTACCGATGCGATTTCGTAATGGTCGGTTGGAGTATGAGCGGTATACCTCATCTCCACAGGGCATAATAATGTTTGAAAAACATAATCAGTCGCGTAGCATAATTGCTTAGGTTGAATTACGAGAAACAATGATTGATGTTACATTGTTTATACTATTCTAGTTAAATAACTAGTATACATGTCCTTTATATTCTTTATTGAGATATGCTTTGATATCCAATTATGTTATAATTGAAAGGTTGCTTTACTTGACATTAAACCGACTATTGAATGTTTATAATTATATTGCTTATTGTTATTCCTTTATTGCAATAACAAAGCTTCTGGCGGAGAGTTATAACTCTCACTGGGACAATTATTCAATTGTCTCACCCCCGTGGGATTCAACTTTTTACGTGGACACCGAGGACGGAGGAACCCATCTGAGGGTGACATTATCAGCAGCAGCAGCAACAACATCATGGACAACAATGAATCTCAGGTGGAGATACTGTCTGTCAAGTTTTGTAGATAGTATGTCCTATGTGTTGTATCTTTACTCTCAGGTCCTAGGAGTCAATGGATCTGAGGTTTTGGCTTAATGCCTCGAGATTTTTATATCTTGCCTTGTACAGATAACAGGGCAATGGATGTATATAATCGCTTGAGAGGTGATTTCACAGAGATGTAATGATGAACCATGTTGTAAACAATTTATCTTGTTACTTTATAAAAGAGTTTTGTGGTTTAAAGATCTCTTTCCAAAAAGTTTTAATTTTTAGTATTTTTTAATAATTCCACTGCTAGTTAATCACTTCCGCCGAGTTTACCTCGTGATTTATAAGTCGGACCCCACATAGTTCAAGGGGCCAGATCTCATTCAAGGGATCAGATAAGGTTCTGACTTAAATAAACATAAAACATAATAGGTGGACTAGGTAAATATTTGCCTATTTATGAACACAGAAAATATTCAATACACAATCGTAATTCTGAACAGGCTATGTTGGACATGAAATTCAACCAATCATTCAGGGTAAATTATTTTAATTTATTTGGTATGATGGTACATTTGTTAAATAATGACATATTAATTTGATTGCTACTCAATGAAGCTCAACCACGCATTCAGACCACATGCAAGGGATCATAGAACATTAAAATGAACAAATATACATATTTTGGTCAATCATTATAGGTATGATTGTAGATGAGTTAAAGAATGACATATTTATTTATTTGGTAATCAATGAAGCTCAATGAAGCATTAAGATCTCATTCAAGGGATCAGAACAAGATCAAGTGAACAAATATACATATTTGGGTCCATCACAGAGAATTAATCATGACCTAATCATTCATTACATTTTAAAATGTGTCCTATTATGAAATACTTGACACACAAGGTTCCAACTTAAATAAACATAATACACAATAGGTGTAATGACTATATATAATGACCTATTTATTAACAGATAGAAATATTCACTACACAATCCTAATGCAAAACAAGCTTTGTTGGACATGAAATTCAACCAAGTTTTCAAGTTAAATATTGGCATATTTATTTTTTTGGTACTGAATGAAGCTGACGAAGCATTCAGACCTCATTCAAGGGATCACTTCCCGTTCAAGTGAAAAAATGTACATATTTGGGTCCATCACAAAGAATTAATCATGACCTAATAATTCATTACATATTAAAACATGTCCTATTATGAAATACTTGACACACAAGGTTCCAACTTAAATAAACGTAATACATAATAGGTGGAGTAGTTATATATAATGACCTATTTATTAACAGACAAAAATATTCACTACACAATCATAATGCAAAACAAGATTTGTTGGACATCAAATTCAACCAAGCATTCAAGGTAAATCATTCTGATTTATTTGGTATAAAGGTAGATGAGTTAAATAGTGACATTTATTTTTTTTGGTACTGAATGAAGTTGAACAAAGCATTCAGACCTCATTCAAGGGATTAGACCATATAATATTAGGTTTTTATCAAATAGATCATACATCCCTGGAACCAAGCACATTTATATGAGGTTACACATCAATATTGTTCATTACAACAAAAATTACATCATTATCAAGCATTCAACATGGCTATGCTTATAGAAAAAATTACTGAAAATAGTTTCGTATTGCTCAGGAGATATACCTGGTAAGCCGAAATCCAGATAGAAGTGGGGATCACGGGCAGTCACAGTGGAATGGTTGGTACATACATGAAAACAAGGTAATGGGAATACATATTAGCCTACTGAAAGAAACTCTCAGTACATACATGAAGCAGCTACTACACCCCCTACTAAAACAAAAGGATGGGCGGCCAACAAATACCTCTCAAGCTGCTGGGTGACTTCAGACTATAGGGGCTCGACAATGGAGGCTTCAAAGAAGACTTTGTGGAGGATGCACAATTGAACATGCAGGATATCGACGAACACATGTAACACTATATAGTAGCTACGGCAGGCGTTGCCCTCTCTAAGGTTAAGTCAATGCCTTGTACAGAGTGAAAAAGGGGTACTCAAGGGGCTTTAGTGGGAGATGACAAGTCAGAATGCCTAACCTTGATTCTCACTGTCTAGCCTGACTTCGTAGCTCAGTGATGCCAGACGAACGAGCACACCTCCAAAATGAATCCTTCACCTTGATTGATTGTATGTTCACCCTATGACCCTATCCTGCTATTGATCCGGCGATGTGGCGGTAGCTTTAACTCACGGAGGCAATAGTAGATGGGAGGACGTTGAGGTCTAACGCATCTGTTAGGAGAGCATAAGAGGGAGAGGGGAAAGGGGATGGGTGTCGAGAGGTGGGCAAGGGGGGTATCGGGGGTCGGGCGAGGCAAAAATGGGGGTACTCACGTTCTGAGCGGAAACTGGGTTACGAATCGGAATGCCGACTGTCGCGTGACTGGTCTGGGTCGGTTTTTGGTGTTCTGTAATCCCGAAATGGGGCCAAAACCGGTTTACCAACCAAACAGAACCCAGTCCCAATCGGTCAGCTGTTTGACGGGGTTGGCACTAGACAATAAGCCTAAATCTGGTTTCAGTCCCATACCAAACGTTGGCTTACACCTTATGAAAAATCTCCTCCTAAGCTACCATAGTTGGAGTAGACTCTCTGTTTGCAGAAGTATCTGAAACTATGTGGCAATGTAAGACACAAAATACTAGTGATATTATATTATTTGAAAGAAAAGACATAAAGTAAATAAAAGAACGAAAGAATGGCCTAGAGTGGTTGGTCGCAACACTCATAGTGCTGGTGTTGCCGTTTTGACAGGAACGGTGCCAAAAACTTGACATGCTAAAAATGTGCATGTAAAATGCAAATGCATGCGTCATGTAATACATGCCTATGAGGTACGAATGTCGAACTCAGAGTTCATCAAAGATTGATACTAACTAAAACCTAATCATATACCTAGGAAAATGGTTTATTGGTTGTTTTATAACTAAGAACAAGGAATTACATCTACATTAAGCAACTATGATCAAGAATGAATGAATTCTAGGACTATAGTTTCACCACCTCATGCATTTCATCCAGATTCCATATCATTAATAGTTATGAACCCTTAACTCTAGAATAAAGACCTATAACAAGTATTATTCAATCTTGCAATGTAATGTAGTACCTAAGCTAAAACAAACCCACTCCCAAAGTGATTTAGGAATTATTTAGGTGCATTACCAAAATCTATAGGTTGTTCTTTCATATTAGTAAGCCCTCTCCCAAGGCGTATAGGATGTGTGAATCTACAATTTTTACAACCCCTTACCCTCTCCTAAAGAAATTAACACTCTATTACTTTGATTACGGTGATCAAGCATAAAAAAATCAATTGGAGATTGTAAATTCACATCCAAAAAAAGGAAATATATTATCAATTCATAGAAATCAAATAGAAAGCAATATCAGGATACTCCCGGGTACTAAAAAATATGGGTTTTAGCCCTACATGATTGCTATCATCGTATAAAGAGAGGAAGAGGGATAAACATGTTGAACATTAGAAAACCAATGTATGAGCCCCTAGAGAAGTCGTCTTAGTGATCCCATCTGGTGAACACCTTGATCTACAACGTTCGAACTACAAATCTACCATCTAGTGGTTCATAGAGTGTCAGGTCCATAACTATCTCTTTTATCTCTTTCTCTCCCAACTTCGTGCCTTGTTTCAACATGATAGAATGTTCTTCCCCTATTCAGACACACTCCCTTTAGGTCATAAGTGGGGCTTTGGCCATCATTAAGTCACAACCGTTGGATCTAACTTAATCTCAGATCTACAATGATGAAGAGTTGGTACCATTGACAGGGTGTCGATGGCATTGAGTTGCCTCAAACTATGTCTATACTACTGAAAAAGGTGTCGATAGCACCAGGTTGCTTATTGTTGTGTTATAGATGTACTAGAATGATGAAGTTGGTACCACCAAAAAGACAGTGGGTGGCACCAAGAAAATTAAACTCAAATTCAAATGCTCCTTGGATGGTGAGTCAGTAACACCGAATAGTAGCTCCAATAGCATCCACTTCTTACTCACTAGCACCGAGCATGATCTTGGTAGCACCACGATTTCTTGATTTCCCTGTGGAAACTTTCTCTCATGTTTCTACCATAAAAGATAGCTCAGTGGAAGCGAGCTATCATGTAAGTACTCAATTTACCTAAAAAATGGGAAAAATAACAAGTTTGAATTCAAAATGGCAATTTAACATGATTCGATAAAAATACTCAATAATTGATGCAATAACTATTCACATGCTAATAATTAGAAACAATGCATAAACATATCTCAAAACAAATAAATGTGCAATTAATGCACAAAAAATATCCTGCAAAAAGTGACTGAAAATTAATAACAATATGATATAACACTTGAAAAATTTTACTTTGTAGGGAAACTATCTCAAGGTAAGTAGGTAAAGTACCAACAAAAAGATTATCAATACACTCAAGGGTACACTCTTACCCATCTCACTAGTGTTCCAAATCCCTGTAAAATTGTTAGAAACCACATGTATAATCTTTATATGAAAACTTTAACATCTCAGGTTCAACCATGTTTATCGTCAATTAAACCTAAATTGTTACACTACAAAATTGCTGTATGTTTTAATGCCTTGGGTTGTGTGAGGCATACCATCTTGAAAGCTAACTAGATGTTATCAAGTGAACTTATCCATACCTCTATGATCTAATGAGAAACTACATTAATTATGATTATAGGGATCTCTAGAGCAAAGAAAATGAGGAAAGTTCATCCCACCTAGCCAAAGGGATGGAAAACATTTGTTCTTGGTACTTAAAAGCATCTTAGCCATGTTAGGAGAAGAGGAGTTGGTGTGTATTGAAATATTATTTTGGCTCCTTTGATTTGGTGCCTAGATCTAATCGAATAGGCAATATGTTATAAGGGAAATATAAGATTTGGTACAACAAAAAGTACACAAAGCAATGATATGATTTCAGTTACATCAACATCCTAAAAATGGATGGTATGTCACTTTGACAACATGGTACAAGAATGTACTGAGCATGAAAGGTTGTGGGAGTACTTCCAATGACCCACCAAGCCCGCCCAATATATGTTTGATAGTAGTATATCACCGTGTTAATATATAAGTTGTGTTATTGATATAACACAATTTACATAAAAAATGTGTACAATATTCAAAATTGTAGTTGTAGATCCTAAATTTAATGTTGTGACAATGGTCAAGGTATATCATTATAACATACCATGATTTGAGGCCTTCAATAAAATGATATTAAAAGGAATGATTGGATTACCATATCACCAAGGTGCACCTCCTTTTCACGGAGCACGTCACTAAAGAACTCTATGGTTAAGCATGCTCATCCCAGAGTAGTACTAGGATGGGTGACCACTTGGGAAGTTTATCCTCACTTGCATGTTAGTGAGGACAAAACATGTACTTAAGGATAGTGGTGGTCTCTAGGTGTGGTCATCATTCCTGAAACTCTAATAGAGCCATGGGTAGTGGGCCCTAGTCTTATAAATGGTTTCAGAGACATAACCCTTCTAGTAGGTGGGCCCCACATGGGCATGTGGCATGCTAGTCTTGAAATGCGTAGTCCAGGCATGTCAGGAAGGGTTGTCCATGGTGATGTAGCCACCCTTGCATTGGTATTCCATGATCAGGAGTTGGGTGTCCATGGGCCATTCTGGGTCTACACCGAAATGGAGAAATATTATGAGGCCACATGGTTCATCCTTGGCAAGGACGTCCATCTAAGTGGGGGAGATTGTAACGTCCTAAGATTTGAGGTCTCAGATTAAATGATCTTAAAAGGAATGATTGGACTACCTATATCGCCAAGGTTCACCTCCTTTTCAGGGAGCCCATCACTAAAGAACTCTGTGGTTAAGCATGCTCAACACATAGTAGTACTAGTAATGGTGACCAGTCATGAAGTTTATCTTGGCTTGTGCGTAAGTGAGGACAAAGTGCGTAGTTTATGATAGTGGTGGTCTATGGTCTAGTCATCATTCTTGAAACTCAACTAGATCCTTTGGAAGTGGGCTCGGGTCTTACGATCATCTTAGTGGTACATTGCATTCCTATTCCATTTGATATAGTATATTTATATAACATACTTGTGTTTGAGGTGTATATAAACCACTATTGATACCTTATAGTAAAATACAATATAGTAGCATAAGAATAAGGCAGTTGTATGGTCTGGTGGCTTAAAGACTTTGTTATCTATACAAAATCTCTCAAATTCCTATTACATTCTCTATTTGTCTATATATGAATTTGTTTGACATGAGGAAGTTTTAACAATCTAGAAATCTAAAAGATAGAAGCCACCTACTGGTCTTCCTCTAAAGCCTAAACCTTCTGTGATTTCAGAACTCATAGTTGATGGATTGGGAAATTTAAATGTTTATGTCAATACTTGGCTAATTAAAAACCATGGTCTAATATGGTGATCAATCTGATTGGGCATCGTAGGCCAATAATTTGAACTTTTTTTCTACCTTCAAGGTATTCTAGAATTATTCAATTATCTAGCTAAAGAAATCCATAATAAAAGTATGGATACTATATGAGTTTATTAGTGTAGCAAGTGTTGGTTGTAATTCCTAATAGCCATCATGTACAGATTGGAATAGGGATACTTTGTACTTCATTTGATTTTAATAAAAAGGAATTACACTTATTATGTTTGTTTCAGTATTGAGACAATGAATAAACTTAATAATGTTCTAATAATGATATGACTATATGACATATGGTTTGAGTTGAGGACCTGAACATGAGATCATATTCATAATAAGAGTACTCATTCTTGTTATGTTTCTAGTCCGTTGTTATTGTGGATACCATTGGACAATAATAATATACAAGAATAACATGTTTAGTGCGTGATAAATATATCTCTTTAGTCATGATATTGGATATCAACTTAGATGCATGGGTACTTGTTAGAGAACAAGGTGTATTGAAAAACCCACCTTGAGATTGATGCATGGCAGTCATGTGGTGACATGTCAGAGTTGTATCTCAATGTGATAGTGGTGACTATGATTCTTAGACCTGAAGTCACTATAGTAATCACAAGTCATTTTCTGTGATTTGACCACTCGCCCAACATGTCCTAAAGTACGAGTTACCAAAAAGGTAGTCATTGAGTGCACTGCAACACTTGGGGATGATTGGGAGTGATGTACATGGGATTTTCTCCATGAGGAGTGATATCCTAGCCACTTGATAAGAGAGACTATGAAATGCATGCACATGCTCATGTTGGTCAATTTATGATATTAAGCTCATAATATCTTGAATAGTCTTCTTGAGTTGAAAGAGCATAGATTGTGAGCTAAGAGGATGACATTTCATGCCCCTATTTCAATTTGCATATCTGTGATAGAAATTATACGGTCATGTAAACATTGTATCTTTTATAGGTTGTACTTGTTTTGCAACTCACTCCTTTTACTTGGGTGGAAATGATGTGTGTCTAGACACCTCTCTTTGTTTGTATTGTTTTGAACATCAATACCAACATAATTAGGAAGCTACAAGGTCACATACATAAGGATGCATAAGGGAATTGAAATTTGCAGTCAAACATTTGGTTATAATGATTTCAAATCATGAACTTATTAGTCATCTGATTAGGAGAACCAAATGTCTGATTGGGTGATTGGAATAGTTTAGACAATCCATCAATTGATTGTCAAGTGGCCAACTAAGTTTTCCATAGTATAGATATGATCAATTGATCAGGCCAATAGATTCAACAATCATAGTGTTACAGGAAAGAATGAAATTGGAAAACAAGTCAGATCAATATGAAATCTTATGATTGGACGATCACAAGACGTGATTGGGTGATCATAAATCATGTCTAAGGTTTTCTACAATGTAACCTTTCGGGACCACAAATAGGAAATAGATTGGAATTAGGTTTTTCAAAACCCATGACTCTCCTATATAAAGGGGGAACATCCGAAAGGGTGGGATAGATCTTTGAAAGACAATTGTGAGACAAGTTGTCCATCCTCTTTCTCTCTCCAAGAGAAAGAGAAACCCCAAGATGCCACCCAATAGAAGTGAACAAAGGTAATTCCTGGATGACTAGCACATCCAAAACTTGTGTTTTTCTTCAACATGGTGACCAAGGCGATGCACTACATCCTCCCTCATCTGCATGGCTGAAGTAGAGTCCAAGGAACAATGTGTGAGGCATGACATCTTGTAGGGAAATATGGTGATAGAGATTTCTGTGGTAACAAAACATTTTGTTTCCATAATCCCCATAACCAGTGGATCATGTCCATAACTATGAAATAGGATGAAAAAATTCCTTGCAGAGGTGTGCTTCCTTTGCAAGTAGCACACAGATGGTTGTCAATGGCGTCATCCTGATTTTATGACCACAGACAGTAGTTGACGGTGTCCTCCTTGAATGGGAAGAAAATTACTAGCATCAATTTCCTTTCCCCTTGGTGTCTCTCCCTTTCTCTAGAAAAACTGCTCAGGCTCTCCCATTACCAAAACATTGAGAAAAGGTGTATTTAGAGCCTTACACACCCCTCCTTTTATATGAGTTGATGGTCTAGGGTTTCCAAAAACCTAGGGGATACAAAAGGCTAGATCTCATGTCTAGGTGGCTACTGTGCATGCACCGTTGGTTGACTAGAGACTTCAATCAATCAATTGACATGCGGTCAGTGATGCAATTACATTGACTTTTTATGCGATGATTAATGTGTATATTCAATCATTTAACCTAGTCAAAACTAGTTTTTTTTGCATCCAATCGGTTGACTTGACATTCAATTTGATCAACTAGCACACCTGTTGCTCAGTAAGATATCCCAATCGATCAAATCAAAGTCAATGTTGCTAAATTTGATTACCTAGACTCTTTAAGTAACCAAGTTTAATCTTATCCATGAGTAAACTCCTTTTCCATGTGCATCTTATGCATGCGGCCTTCTAGGTCCCAAATTACATTGACAGTGAATGTCCATAACCTGATTATGAAATCACAAGCAATGAGTGGTATTTAGAAACACATCATTACTACCTAAGTAATTGGAAAGTCAGAGAACAACTTCAACCTACAATTTGTGATATGCGTTACCATGATTGCATAGTTCCTTTGTCTTAGATATCTAGATTGAATGTAAGGCATGGAATTGTCATCCTCTTAATACTCAATCTATGTTTCTTGAACTAGAGAAAATTGTTGAGATATATATGAGCTCACATTTACATATTGACTCACATGAGCATGGCCATGCATTTCTCAATCTCTGTTATCAGCTGGCTTGGATATCAACTCTGGTAGGAGGTAAAAATCCTATCTACTCACTTAGAGTCAATCCCCATGTGCCACAATATACCCAAGCACCACCTTGATGGAAATCCTTATTCAAGGTCATGTTGGATGGTGTCAAATTTCATCGAACAACATGTATTGAGTGTAGTGACTTTAGGTATAAGAACCATAATCATCACTATCACTTCGAGAGCTGATTTTGACTACCATCTGGTAGTTCCATGCATCACTCTCAAGGTGAGTCTGTGTGGTACACTATTATTTAATAAGTAACTATGTGCTTGACTTGATATCCAGTATCATGACTAATGAGACTATCATATGTCAACATAAAATCTAATCTTATGTATTATTGCTGTATATTTTGTTTCCACAATAATATCTGAATAAGTACATAACTAGGAATGAGCCTATGGTTACCATAGATATGATCTCATTGTTCCTATCCTAAATCTGAAGACATATGTCATCAAGTAACATCATTCTTTAGACATATATCGTGTTATATCATTATCTCATACCTTAATAGAACATAAAAGATAGAATTTCCTTTAGAATTATCAAATCAATCACACTATGTTACATTACAATCATCATATGACTGGCTCTCTAGGCATTCATACCAATAGAATCCCACTTGTACTTAGATCCAGTCACTCACGATCTAGTTCTAAGTGATCTAACATGACCATCATGCTTTTTCTGCAGAAGTGCTTTTGTTAGTGGGTCAACAATATTACTTTCAGTCGTTACTCTATAAATCTTCACATCTCCTCATTGTACAATCTCTCATGTGAGATGGAAGTGGTGAAGTATATGATTGGAATGCTGATGTGATCTAGCTTCCTTTATCTTGTGCAATATCCGATTTACACAAAAATGTATACCATCTAAATTGGTTAAAAAGACACCATATGAGATATGACATGGGAAATGACTGATGTTTCTTATATGAAGATTTGGGGTTGTGAAGATTATGTGAGAAAATAGTTTCCTAAAAAAGCTTGGACCCAAATCAGATAAATTTTGTTTTATTGGATATCCCAAGGAAACTAAGGGATACTACTTTTACAATCCATCTAACAACAAAGTGTTTGTTGCTTGATTGTTGTTTTCCTAGAAAAGGAATTTATTTCCAAGGGAATTAGTGGGAGACAAGTAGAACTCGAAGAGGTTTGAGACCAACAAGAAAACATTAAACTTGTAGAGTTATAAAAGGAACAAGGTCAATCCCAAATTGTTGTGGAATCTCAAGTTCCTCATGTAACACAGGAACCTCATAGATCTAGTGGGAAATTCCTTGAACCCGAAAGATTCAGGTATCTTGTAACTCAAGAAGGCAATGAGTTGGTCATAGATGATGGACCAAAAACCTACCTAGAAGTTATTGAGAGACCAGAGTATTAGAAATTGCTCGAGGACATGAGATCTGAGATGGAATCCATGTACAACAACAATGCATAGACCTTGGTGGATCCACCTGAAGGGTACAACCATAGGGTGCAAGTGGGTCTTCAAGAAGAAAGTCAACAAGGAAAGTAAGTGTACAAATACTTTAAGGGCAGATTGATTGTAAAGGATTTTAGACAAGTTCAAGGTGTTGAGTACAATGAAACCTTTTCACCAGTTGCCATGGTTAAGTCCATCAGGATCATGCTTACCATTCCATCTTAGTATGATGATGAGAATTTATAGATGGGTTATAAAACCACTTTCATCAGAAAAAAATAATCTTGAGGATGTGTACATGACACAACCCAAGGGTTCTATGAATCCAAATAATGCAAATAAAGTATGTAAGTTGTGAAGGTCAATTTATGGATTGAAGCAAGCATCTCAGAGTTTCAATCTTCAATTTGACAAGGCAATCAAAGTGTTTTGGCTTTAGTCACAATGAAGATGAACCTTGTGTTTACAAGAATGTTAGTGGGAGCATAGTTGTATTCCTCATATTGTACGTAGATAGTGTACTATTGATGGGAAATGAAATCCCTACCCTAGAAATGGTAAAGAACTGGTTGGCAAGTACCTTCTATATGGAGAATTTAGGAAAAAAATCCTATATATTAGCAATTAAGATCTATAGAGATAGATCTAGAAGGCTTCTTGGCCTAAGCCAGAGCACATACATTGATAAGGTGTTCAAAAGGTCAACATGCAGGTGCCAAAGAGAGGAAATTTGCCGATGTCCCATGGAGTTAGCCTCTTTAAAACCCAGTGTCCCAGTTCTTGTGAAGAATAGGAACACATAAGTAATATGCCATATGTGTTCACAATTGGATTTATAATGTATGCAAAGTTATGCAATCATCCTAGTGTCTCGTACGCTTTAAGAATGACAACTAGATATTAATCAGATCTTGTTGAAGGTCAATGGACTATCATAAAGAACATCCTTAAGTACTTGAGAAGGACCAGAGTAGTTCCTTATTTATGGCGATGAGTAAGAGTTGGATGTAAATGTTACAACGGTGCAAGCTAACAAACTGAGAAAGATGATTACTGATTGCAATTAGCATTTGTGTTTTTCCTTAAGAATAGAGGTGTGAGTTGGAAAAGTTCCAAGTAAGAGACAGTTCCTAATTCTATAAGGAATTCAATTACGTTGTTTCTTTGAGTGTGAAAAAGGAAGTTGTTAGGATCAAGAAGTTCATCAATGAACTTGAAGTGCTTCCAAGCATTAGTAATGCAGTAAAGTTGTATTGTAACAACAATGGTTTGCAGAACATGTTTCCAAAAGGAACTTGGGAGATCGAAAAATCTCATCTTGATTGTACCATGTCCAACAAGGTGTGAGTCCTTCTTTCAAATACACCATTATGCTATGGTGTACCAGGTGGAATCCATTGTGACACAATACCATGGTTTTGTAGAAGGATCTCAAACTCTTGGCTTAAGTATTCTCCACCTTAATCAGATCAAAGTGCTTTAATACTTTTATTAAGCTAGTTTTGTACTTCATTCATGATTTCCTTGGACCATTCAAGGACAGTTGACTTTTTTTCATCAAGTACACAAATCTAAACCTACTTAGGTCATCAATGAAGGTAATGAAGTATTGTTAACTGCCTCTAGCATTTGTTCTAAAAGGGCCACATACATCAATATGTTCGAGTACTAATAGATCACTCTCTATCTCATTAATACTAGTGAAAGATGCTTTTTTTCATCTTTCCCAAAAAACAAGATTCACATGTCTCTATTGGTTCAAAACCTAAATAGTTCAAATAACCATCTTTATGGAGTCTAGAAATGTGTTTGTCATTTATGTTTCCTAGACGACAATGGAAAATGTGTGTATTGTTTGAGTTGTCGAGTTTTAGCATTTTTGTATATACAATATATACACTTGTCTCTAGATCTAATAAGAATAGACCATAGGATGCTGGGGAACGCCATAAAAGATCTCATATTTACTAATAGAACATCGACCATTCTTTATTAGAAATTTGAATCCATTTTTGTTCAAACAAGATATGTATATGATGTTTCTATTAATGATATGTACATAAGAGTAGTTCTCTAACTCTATTACAACCCCTTGGCAGAGATAATTCATAGGTTCCAACTACACTGGTAGCAACTCTTGCTCCATTAGCAAGGGACATCTCAACCTCACTATTCTTTAAAAAACTTATTCTCTTCAGATTATGCACATTTGATCAAATGTGGGATCTGCATATGGTATCCAATACCCGTGATGAAGAAGTGGAAAAGTTAATCTCGATAATGTATATACCTGAAGTAGATTTCTCTATCCCTTTCTTCATATTCCTTTATTACTTTAAGATAAAAGGACATATTCCTTTTTCACTTACCTTTCTCCTTATCTTTAGTGTAGAAAACTTGGGCTCCAACTTAGCCACATAACTTTTCTTGGTGATGCCTTTACCTTGGAATCCCCTTCTTAGATCACCATCATGAGTTTGTCCCTCTTCATTCATGCTTCAATATTTATCATCATGCCAAGCAATTCAGACAATAGTTTAGACAAGTTACTCAAGTAATAACTCTCTATAAACTGCCAATATGGTTGTTGCACCCACATTCCACGATTACCACTAATCATTAGATTAGGACATAAGCTTAAGGATTCACTCCCAACTTTTTTTTTGATTTCAAACTCTTTGTTTTCTCACATTCAATCACATAAGCAAACTTTACAAGGAAAATTAAGAGTTGATTACTCTAATCTTATGTCAACAATAAAGATACATATCTAAACATTCATTTATTTCTCAACCTTCCATGCTCATATGACATGATAATTAAATACATTCTCTCTTGTTAAGGAAAGAAAATTACACATTATCATTTACAACTCTCTCTCAAGTCTATATAAGGACCTAGAGTGATAGGGACATAGTAAAATTGACTAGTTTATTACTTGACTTAGGTGGAAGATCTACTCTGGCATTGATATCCTTCAGATCCACATGATTATCCCTAAAAATGGTGAGTAGAGGGGTGAGCCTACTAGCTCAGTGAATGTGTACCTCAAAGAAACAATTTTAAGCACATAAATAATTACATATAAACTATTGAGAAACTGATATCAATTAGAATAACAACAAGATTTAAAAGGACTAATCATTCACAAACATAAATATGGCATGCGACTCTAGATATCTACAAGAGTGAATCAATATCTGAACATGCTTGATTAAACACAAGAGAACTACTAATTCAGAAACATACACGAATAATTAAATAACTACACACACTTGATTAACCTCTCAGTCATCTTATTATGCATCACTAGAAATATACAAATATCTAAACATTTTCCTCATTATACTCTTTGTAATCTTTCATTAATTTTGACTTGAAATGACTACTGAATTGACTACTAATGTAACATACCAAATTTTGGAAATTTTTCTGTGGACCCTATTTCCCATCTTTTCCTTTCATTTCTATCCTTATTGGCCTTCCTATTTAATTAGTGGAATTTATAGTGGTTTAGTAAACATTTATTCACTAATTGTACCAATATAAGGGTTTATGCACAAATACCTCAGTGAAGGCTTAATTACCATAATTAATGCTCTAAAACTTAATATAAATTTTTTATATGATTTGAAAACATAAAATGAGGCTAAGTTTCAAATTTGGTTCGATTTGGATGTTGTTTGTGCAAGTTATGCAATTTTAGGTACATTCTGGACTTTTATGCAATTTACCCAATTGGGAGGATTTCTTTGCAAATTATCACCTGAATTTTAATCCTTAAATATTCACTTACCATTAACGAGATTTTAAACCATTGGAGAACCTAGTTTCACCTTGTTTTGATGGTATTGCTTTCCAAGGGCATTATAGGGATTACCCTCTTTATAAAGATGCTTATCCTTAAAAGCTATCAACCAATGAGGTTATTTCTTTCTTGAAAACGGTGGGGATGGCATAGAAGGATCTATGGGCTCTTAAGACTGACTTTTGATATGCATGAAGCCTGTATGAGCTGTCCTCTTGCATGGCCATCAAGCCCTAGGCTAAAGACACATGGAAAGTCCCTCAGACACCTCATGCTTCACCTCTTTCTTTATATAGCCATGTATACCCCTTCCCAACTCACAATTCGAAAACTCTTGCTCTCCTTTTCTTTCCTCTAGCTTAAAGAATATTTCCTTTTGTATTTGTCTACGAAATTTCTGTCCCAAGGTAATAGAGGGAGCCTAGCTTGGTGAAGAAGGTTCCTAGGGTTTCCAAATTGCTCTATTAGGGTTTCTAAAGCTCCTCCTTGGTGAATTCGACCAAAACTAGTAAGTTGCCTCCCTTCCTTTCCTATTTTCATACTTTTAGTCTTCCTTACACCCTATTACAGGTCGTAACCATGGAATTCCATGGTGAAACCCCACCTAGAACCCTAAAACACCTCATCTCTATGCTCTTTTGCTAGGGTTTATCACCTCTAAGTTGAGAAGGTGATCTTTGTCCAAGAAAGGAGCTAGGCTTGGAGCAACTAGACCTTCTAAGCTCAGATCCTTGTTGTTTGGACCTTATTATCTTCCCTAGAGGTGAGTTTCATAACCCACTTCTCATATATTGCTTTCTACATGCTTAAAATTCATGCATCTATGTTTAAAATCGTTGATTTCCATCTCTATTTACCATGTTCATCTAGGGTTTTGGTTTCTTACCGGTTTACCTTCTCTAGAAGATATAGTTTGGAGAACTATTAATCTAAAACCATGATATTAGGTCGAACGGTGTTTTCCCTCCCTCTCTCTCTCTCTCTTTGCTTATCTTGTTTGGTTTAATGATGTGTCGGTTTCTGATTGGCCAAATTTGAATAATTCATATCTTTTGATTCCTTTGTCCAAAAACTAAAGTAAAATACGTCCTAAACTCATAAAAACATTTTATTTTCAATAATAATATTTCCAAATATTGGTTTTGAGTTTGGTCGATGGTGGTTTTCTAGAAAATGATTTAATCACTTAAAAATCACCAAAAATACACTCTAATCATCGTAACTCCAAAATATGCAAAATTATATGTTTCCTTAATCAGAAGAACCTAACTAAGTCTATGGTGATGTTTTCATAGTCTAAATCAAGGTTTTTCTATAAAAAGTAAAAATATGGGTTTTCTCTACCTTAATGTATATATATCATTCTAATACATGTATACAAATTGAAAATAGGAAAAATTGATCATGGACTCAATCAAGTGATGAAAGTGGGTAATATGAATCATAATGAAATGTATGTGCTATGTATGTGAAATCCCTATTTATGTATGTGCATTTACACCTTAAGTTGGGAATGATTGTTCCTTAACCTAGTTTTCTATAATGAGGCTTTATTAAACCCTATTTCATATACTCTTGAATCTTTTGCTATACTTGCCTCATAAATCAGTGTTAGAACATTATTCTTGGGTCGTGGAACCCCACCACTAAGTTGTAATTATATGATGATTTATCTTGCCACTTTACTATTTCTTGAGCATGATGGTTTATTTGGCTATTTAACTATAGTAGTGGTACTTATGTACAACCACCCACAGAGGGCATGTAAATAATTGCCCTGGGGAATGTCTTATTCTCTCCTGGGGAATGTGTTATTCCTCCCCTATAAAATTTGATAGGTGACTGGGAATGTATGAATTCTCCCCTCACCTATAGGTTGAGGTCCGGTAGGTACCTCAACCCTACTTAGTTAATGTAGTCCAATTAATATCATGCATGCTAATTCTTATATGTTTTGTAATGGTAAGAATCTATTGTATTATGTGCCTCATTCTCTTGGCCCTCTCATCTTATGATGATTCAATATATTTATGTTTCATATGATTTCCTTTTCTCTTGTACTAATTCATTATTTGACGCATACTATGTTTTCCTCTCCCTTTTGCTGGGTACTTCCCCAACCACCCAGGTGATGAGCAATGTGGCAACACATCCCACTATCACACATACAGTGAGGTGTTACGCAAAAACGTGCGGAAATCACCATAACCACAGATTACCAAAAACACGGGTTAATTAAAACCGATTGCGGAAAGCAGATAAACTGAGAAACTATTACATTTAGATCCTCATCCTGCAAGGAAACAAATTATATAAACATTTACAAGCCTTGATGCGTGTCCACAGCTTAGAGGAACAACTGTCTAGTCATCACATAAGTTCATCACCTGTTATATGTACATAACGACCCACATCTGGCCAGCAGCAGGGTATACAAAACATCAGCAACTATACATCATGAAACAACGTCAAAACACCTCCAAGGACCTGAGAGTACAAGGATGACTCTAAGACTCTACTTACAAAACAACCAAAATAGCAGCATGTCCATCTCTTGCCTTCTACTGCTCGTCTTCCTGCTCAGCCGCAACTCCGCGACCGCCGCCACGTCTAGCTCAAACACCTAAAAAGGGAGTAAAACAGCAGGGTGAGACACACAGTACCAGCGAGAAACATAACTCCCCGCCAAAACTATAAAACCAAATGAAGATAAGGCAACAACAACAGATAACTGATAAGAGGTATAACAAGAGCAGTCTATAAAGTAAAGCTAATCATACCGTCAAGCTTACCAGATGTATGGAAGGCATATACCCAAGTATTTCGTTATGGAACATGATTGACAAGATAAGATTTATAAGGTCTTACTACATAACATGAGGAACATATAAGTAACTGTAGGTATAACAAGATTAACTACACAAGCAAGGCCTCAACCAATATTTCATGTGTTGCGTTAAGCTGTAAATACTATTCAGCTGGATTACATATTATTATGCCCTGAGAAAGTGAGTCATATCGCTCAAATCCAACCGACGGCTGTGAAACACGGAGCCGGTGCCATACAAGGTCAATGGAAGAGCCGGACTCCATGACCTCCCACCTCGTGGTCAGTGCACGAGAACCAAAGCAGGACTGCAGTCTCATGCTTAAGTGGCCTCAGCCACAGGGTCAGCTCCCGCTAGCTACCCTCTTCCTAGCCCGCCTCGGTATAGGTCTCGACGCTAGTATATCTGAGCCATGGGCCTGTTCACTGTGCTCTTAGCCATGAACGCATTCATGCTCCCATATCACATATCCTGAGCCATGGGCCTGTTCACCAAGCTCCACACATATCCCGAGTCTGCAACCATAGCTGCACTCGAATCCTCACTATTTTAGGCTAGGAGAAACCTCGCATATTCAACAATATGCGCTCCGGGTTAACCCGCAGGAGAACCTGTTTCACCATCACCAGCTCCTGACGATGATGGATCTATCGCCAGGGAAAACTACATGATATGTTCCACTGTGATTATTTAATGTATTTTAAGTGGATTGTTGAGGTAACCAAGTTGTAACACATACATATCATAAAACTACATTATTATTACCACCATCATGCTATTCCAGGATCTCAATCCCTCATCACAAGGAACCACTGCCTCAACAGGCATTCTCATCACTTGGTATATCAATCCCAGATCATCATCAGAGGATAACACCTCAACTGGGCACTTTATCCATCTCAGGTCCTCAGACCATAACACATCATGCATGTTACCTCATCATCAAGAGTAACCATCAGAGCAGTGTTACTCAAACATATATACCTTATAGCCCTTTACGTGGCTATGCATCTGTATGAAACACCTTCATTGTTAGTATACACAATCATCATGGATTAACAGAAAGAGCTTATTATCCAACATAGGGCATATTGATGATTATATATTTTATCATTCATGCCTCAACCTGTGACTACAGACATAGGTCATATTATCATGCAAGGCATCTTATATGCTTACCATTTTCTCAGCATTATGCATATCATTCTAGATGATCATTAACACATGTAAAGTCAAGTCAAGATACATAGATGAGGTCTACTATGACAATTACCATCAAGCATATCAAGGGTCACCATCATAAACCAAACGTGATAGCAAGAACACCATCTAACATATCGGTTTTCTATAAGGAACAAGACCCTCACTAAAAGTACCCACTACCCTCACCAGAAGTGTATCGGGTAGGGCACCCTCACTAAAGGTTGTATCAGGCAGGGTACTCTCCCATATTGCCCAACACTCCAACCACATAACGGTCAAGCAACCAGCTACATATCGGCCAAGCATAACAATAAGGGTACTAAGCTACCATCTCAGGGTGTATCATGCAGCATGTGTCATACACCTCCAAGTGTAACGTGCAGCAAGGTCTATCATGCAACTATTTCCAAGGGCGTGTCGCGCAGGTTGTAACGCGCAACACCATGTCGTGCAACGACGCGTCATGCATCAGGGAATCAAGCATACCGTGCACCCATGCATATCGTGCAACCTAATGTGTCGTGCATTGTGGTATCGTGCAACGCTCCGTCGGGCATCCAAGGCATAACGATCACCAGCATATCGTGCAGCTATGCCCAGGAGAGATATTGTGCAATAGTGCGTCGTGCACCTCGGTGTCAGGCAACGCAACGTCATGCAACACAGGGTAAAATGGCCTGAAAGGTTGCAACTCAACCGGGCAACAAGGAGCCTATCGCTCAGCTAGCCTAGCCTGGACCTATCGGCTGACACACAGGGCAAAGACTAATGTGATGCCCGTCACAACATCACAGAACTAACTTACAAACTCCACACCTCAAAGCACAACGACACCAAGCCATCTCATAGGTTAAGTGTATCGGGCAAGGTACTCATCAAGGTGTGATGCCCGACACACACAACACAGGAACCAGGTGCAATGCCCGGTACAACCACAACAACATAATGTCTCTAGGTCAAGAGGGGTACCAGGCAACATCACCACTAACACCATATCGGGAAAGATGCAACCCGACAAGATCACCATCAACTTCAAGCACAAGGGCACCAAAACCCTAATGGATCAAGAAGATGATTCACCTCTCAACTATCAAGAGAGAGGGGTATTGTGTGACATCCCCGTATTTTCTAAAACTTAATATGATGTGTGACATCCAAGTTGAAACCCTCACCTCAGCGAGAATCCCAATTTAAACATCCCACATGAGGCTAAGAAGAAGAAAATCAAAGGAAGTCAGAAGGAAACAATCAGTAGCACATGCACATGAACAATAATAAAACCACAACACATGTTCACCATTCAACATATAATTACAACATGAATTGTTACAACATTTGATATTACATATTGAACAACAAACTTATACATATACATGTACTACCACTAAACTACAGGATCTTAAGCTAACATGTCCACCTGTACATCAGCTCGCCACACAACTCTCACTATCATGGATCTTCAAGAGCATAACCAAAACCTAAAAAAAAGATTACATGTGGTACACGTCAGCACAATATTCAAGAATATTGTACTGAGTACGCCTACATGTCTTTTATATACCTCTCATCATATCTTGGCAATAAGATAAAACTAATATACTTGGCAGTAACACAAGAATATAAGAAAAGCGTATACTTGCACAAAGATATTCATTAGCAAAAGAGAACACATATTTTAGGCACATTTCCATTATATGTAAACTTGATCAACCACATGCACTATTCTACCAAAGAGATTTAGTGCTCACATGTACTATTCTGCCAAAGAGATTTAGTACTTTCATCAATGCACTATTCTACCAAAGAGATTTAGTGCTATCATATAATGGACCAGATATCTCATGTTTCATGTGTTCATAGCAATAAGTATGGAAAATCATGCAACATATCATACAAGAACAATCATTTCAATCAATATCATATGCCAAGTTTGTACTACCATATAACGCAAGCATATTGTATAATAAGCCAAGTAAGAGGTAATGGTGTACCTTGATCAAGAGACATCCTAATCACACATATATCACATTCCTGATGTCAACTATATCTCTGATTAAACCTGACTAAGACAAGATCATATACTATCATCAGGTTCTCATCATCTTACATCTCATCTTAACCCTAATCGTATTCATTAGAGTTTCTCTTAGTTCATTAGGATATGTGTATCATTACTTGTATTCTTATCTTATGATTATCTCACTGATGTCATTTTCCAGATTACTTCTCATTATCAAAGTTCATCATCTGAACATAAGGTTCAATATCCTTTATGTGCACATATTAACCCTAGTTACGTGTATTACTCGAATTAGGGTTTCATCATATGTATTATGGGTCATCTTAGTATAATATTAATTTCATGAATCTAACTGATATTTGAGTTACATATTAGCCTCACATTACTGATATGAGCTTACTCTATAAATTTCATCATTTATTGATCATATATGTATTTATTGCATATTAATTAGGGTTATTAGCCCTAAAAAGCCATATTAAGCAAATTACATGATTTCTTACATCAACATGACCATAACTGATATCATATGCATTATAAACATAATTATGAATCTACTGACATTTTTCCATAATTTTATATCATCATTTGATGTTTATTACTCATGGACTAAGCATTACACACCTTACATGATATCACTGATATTAAGGCATTAAAAGTCTGATATTATGCTTTCACATTGTTCTACACATTTTTTTAAGAATTTTGGCACCTTGTTTGTATTTTCTGACAACTGAGCTATTTTCTACCAATTATGCAAGATCTGATAATTATTACCTTTTCAGCGAATGGGACACTGCCACGTTGCTGGGGAGGCACAACCCTTGCTTGCTGTGGGCCGATTGGTTCACTAGACATGCAGCTGGTTCGCTACCTGGACCTGGTCCGCCATTTTCCCCCTTTCTTTCTCATTTTTTTGTTTCTCTCCGCTCGTCAGTTCCTCCGTCTACCTATACGAGCGTCGACGCACGACTGGAGCTCTGGCGAGAAACTGGCCGTCTCCTCCTCCCATGCATCAGTCTCATTTGAGGCAAGTGGTCCTTCTCCGTAGCGCATCATCATAGAGATGCAACTCTGGCTCCTCCTCATGGCCTGAGAGCCCAACGCTCCGTTCTCCCGTTCTCACACGATGGAGAGTCTGCGTTCTCCTATCCTTCATCCAGTGAGTGTCGCCGTTCTTGGACCTCCGATGACCAAGCAAGTGACACCGCCTCCTACTCTCTGATCTACTGCTCTTGATGCCTCCACGCATCGCCTCCATTAAAATGACCGCCACCGTGATGCTCCAGTTCTCGGCATGCAAATCAGTCGTTGGCTTCTTTGCTCAGTGTCAGATGGAACTAGGACCCATTGAAGTCCTCTACGCCCAACCTCTTCCCCTCAGCGCGACCCGTCACATCTGTAAGGCTACTCGTCATCAGATCCTTCCACTCATGGTGGTAGCCAAAGCAGAGAGGAAGCTCACGTAACCAGATCCAACCGCCGCCTCCTCATGTGGTCTTCATGGGCAAAGGACTCATCAGCTACTCTGCCACATCAAGGTCTGTGTATACCCTTATACGGTTGGCTTGACCTCGAGCTTTGTTTTCCTTTGTTATCCTCCTCTAGTTTGCTCCATGTACCTCCTCACTAGTTTGCTCGCTGCGGAGAAGAAGCAGCTCGCTACAGAGGAGAAACATCGAGAGATGGGGGGACTCGCTCTCTCTCTCTATACTTCACCAAAAGCTAGGCTATTTAGGCCAGGATAGAAGTGCTCAATAAGGTGAGGCCAACCGCCTGGTCTCCCACTCCATTCATCCCACGATCAGGGATCGTGACAGTGTAGACTGTCACTGGATTCCTTGCTCCATGCTCCATGATCTTGAACGGTTTCAAGGTTGGGGATAGCCATCTATCCATCCAAAACGAGCCATCCAACAGTCTCCAAGATGCCACAATATTAGTCCTTGACTTCACAACCAGCAGAGCGTGTGACAGGGCCCAACATAGGCTAAGGTATTAAAATTTGGCCCAACAACAATCAATAATGCCCATTATTTCACAAAGATCAACCTAAATAACTCTCTCTAGGATACTCCAATTTCCATCAAATTTTAACCATAGCTTCCTTACCTCTAGAGCTACCTTCTACTCAAATTTTGTGACAAAACTCATCTATTAGGTCATCCAACTAAATACTTCAAAAAGACATAAATTTAAAGAACTTAATCATAATATACTTATCGTTTGCCATCCAAACTTTGACAAATCACTTGGAACTCCCAAAATAACTCAACATGCATGAAATCACTTATGTCCTTGATGTTTACGGATTCTAAAAATCCACTCCATCACATCCTACAGACCTTAAAGGATATTTCATACTCAAAATTAAGCCAAAACCAGTCTTTCACATCATATACATCTTAAAAGAAATTCTGTCCTCAAAATTAACCATTCTCTTACTCCAAGGAAAACCAAGGCCTTCATTCACATGTAGGCCACCACTTGTGCAACATATCCAAAAACAAAACTCCATTTAAGGTTGAACTCAAGGTTTAGAAGCTTCGGTTATGTCATGACATATCTCATATGTTAGGGTTTCATCCTTATCTTAACTCATGCATTAATATTCAACATCATACTATCACGTTCCAAAGAAGTTAACTAAAGTTAACTGATTATGCAAGGTGTCATCAACATTATGTTGTGCTAGTTGTCAAACTATATTTTACCTCTTTATCAAGCACTAAGATTAACACCTCATGTAACATGTTTCATTCATATGATCTTATTTCATTACTCATAATAAATTTCAACATTTACTAGTGATTTCATCACAAGATTAGCCCACAATATCATATTATCATCATTATTCATGTATATGGTTAACCATTTATGCATTGATATCTATTAGGCCATTTCTAGATTTCCATCATCTCATATCCATATCTCAAGATTAGATCACCATATTACATATACTATATCATGGTTTTACTAAACAAACTTATGTGAGTGGCTTGTGAAACATATATCAAAACTTCATCTAGTCCAATTGAGATTTCCCTAACCCATATCGTGAGGGCAGTGTCATGCTCAGTCTCTCTGAGATAACTCAACTCTATGAGTATCTCATACACATATACTTTATATCCCCTCTCCGTCTAGGGTTCTCAGGTATACCTCACTGGCACTAGAGATGGACTTACAAGCTCAAGCCACATATGCACCAACCAAAACATGCTATGATATTATCTTCATAGGTTCTCTACCCACGAGACACACTATTTCCCAACTCTCTTTCATTAACACGTCTAGAGTCCTACATGGGAACCACCAACCCAAGCATGAGGCTTCACACAAACTAACATAGCTACCTCCTCGAGGGTCTTGGGACTCTCCCTCACCCAGATGATAGGTTCTCATATTTTCTTATTCACATATGAAATATAGCCAGCCTCTCTCTGACTCTAGGGTTTGGTCTTCCCAAGGACATCTAGGGTTCAACAAGACTATAGGAATCACACATAGAGCAACTCAACTCATTTACTTAGGAGTAGTCTAGTTTAGGGCATATCACATATCCCATAATTCTCATATCTTGGAGTTTAGGTTCTCTAACCTTCTCCTAATGGGTCTCACTCTCTCTGGAGTTAACCCCGAAATTGGTCCTAACACTAGAGGTCCTCCTTCGTAAAAGAGACTGAGGCTCTTGTTGATTCACATCATTGTCTTAACTTCACATATCTTATCTCATAAAAGCCTATTTACTTGCATCATCAAAACTTATCACAAAATCTCAAAACTAAACTTAAGTCCTCGAAGACAAACATAGATCATCATAACCATCTTATGTCATATATATAAGGCTTACATCATATCATCAAAACTTATTTCATCTATTCCATCTAATATATATATCAAAAAGGCTCTAGACATCTAATCTAGAACTACTCTCTCTTCTAGACTGATGTCATCACTTTCACTTAGGTTGCATGACCACCTCCTACTCACACTTGTGTGGGGACACATTTTTGTAATACATATACATAATAAAATATTATATAGTTTTTCTCCGATAAATCAAGCGTCAGAGAAAACTATCAAGGTTCGATCCGATTGGAATCAAAAACCAAATCCAGAAAACGAGTGTCCCACACATAGTATAGAGTCCAGTGTCATAAAAACTAGTGAAAAGGGTGAGAACATGGGGTAGACTAGTGTAGCTACTCTAGACAACATGCGCATTATGTCTAGGGTTTCTCTTCCCTTGATGCATGTCATTTCCAAATAGTGCAACGTCCCATACCGCTGCACTACAGGGAAAGAACGACATCTAAGGACTTGCTATACAGAAGCACCAGTCTAGGCCTAGTTCTCGGACATCTAGGTGCCAACCTTGAGGCTAGGTCTGATCTAGTCTCTAAAAGACGACTAATCTAACCCTAAAAAAATTATTAAGTTCAAGGTTCTTTAGTTTTGCGTTGCATGATGAGAAAATGTCAAGCTTTGCTATTGTTCATGCCCTGATACCACCTGTGACATCACCAAATTTTCTAAAACTTAATCTGATGTGTGACGTCCAAGTTGAAACCCTCACCTCAGCGAGAATCCCAATTTAAACATCCCACATGAGGCTAAGAAGAAGAAAATCAAAGGAAGTCAGAAGGAAACAATCAGTAGCACATGCACATGAACAATAATAAAACCACAACACATGTTTACCATTCAACATATAATTACAACATAAATTGTTACAACATTTGATATTACATATTGAACAACAAACTTATACATATACATGTACTACCACTAAACTACATGATCTTAAGACAACAGGTTCACCTGTACATCAGCTCGCCACACAACTCTCACTATCATGGATCTTCAAGAGCATAACCAAAACCTAAAAAAAAGATTACATGCGGTACACGTCAACACAATATTCAAGAATATTGTACTGAGTACGCCTACGTCTCTTTTATATACCTCTCATCATATCTTGGCAATAAGATAAAACTAATATACTTGGAAGTAACACAAGAATATAAGAAAAGCGTATACTTGCACAAAGATATTCATTAGCAAAAGAGAACACATATTTTAGGCACATTTCCATTATATGTAAACTTGATCAACCACAAGAACTATTCTACCAAAGAGATTTAGTGCTCACATGTACTATTCTGCCAAAGAGATTTAGTACTTTCATCAATGCACTATTCTACCAAAGAGATTTAGTGCTATCATATAATGGACAAGATATCTTATGTTTCATGTATATATAGCAATAAGTATGGAAAATCATGCAACATATCATACAAGAACAATCATTTCAATCAATATCATATGCCAAGTTTGTACTACCATATAACACAAGCATATTGTATAATAAGCCAAGTAAGAGGTAATGGCGTACCTTGATTAAGAGACATCCTAATCGCACATATATCACATTCCTGATGTCAACTATATCTCTGATTAAACCTGACTAAGACAAGATCATATACTATCATCAGGTTCTCATCATCTTACATCTCATCTTAACCCTAATCGTATTCATTAGAGTTTCTCTGAGTTCATTAGGATATGTGTATCATGACTTGTATTCTTATCTTATGATTATCTCACTGATGTCATTTTCTAGATTCCATCTCACTATCAAAGTTCATCATCTGAACATTAGGTTCAATATCATTTTTGTGCACATATTAACCCTAGTTACATGTATTACTCGAATTAGGGTTTCATCATATGTATCATGGGTCATCTTAGTATAATATTAATTCCATGAATCTAACTGATATCCGAGTTACATATTAGGCTCACATTACTGATATGAGCTTACTCTGTAAATTTCATCTTTTATTGATCATATATGTATTTATTGCATATTAATTAGGGTTATTAGCCCTAATAAGCCATATTAAGCAAATTACATGATTTCTTACATCAACATGACCATAACTGATATTATATGCATTATAAACATAATTATGAATCTACTGAAAATTTTCCATAATTTTATATCATCATTTGATATTTATTACTCATGGACTAAGCATTACACACCTTACATGATATCACTGATATTAAGGCATTAAAAGTCTGATATTATGCTTTCACAATGTTCTACACATTTTTCTGAGAATTTTGGCACCTTGTTTGTATTTTCTGACATTTGAGCTATTTTCTACGAATTATGTAAGATCTGACAATTATTACCTTTTCGGTGAATGGGACACTGCCACGTGGCTGGGGAGGCACAACCCATTCTTGCTGTGGGCCGGTTGATTCACTAGACATGCGGCCGGTTCACTACCTAGACCTGGTCTGCCATTTTCCCCTTTTCTTTCTCATTTTTTTGTTTCTCTCTGCTCATAAGTTCCTCCGTCTTCCTGTACGAGCGTCGACGCACGACTGGAGCTCTGGCGAGACACTGGCCATCTCCTCCTCCCATGCATTAGTCTCATCCAAGGCGAGTGGTCCTTCTCCGTAGCACAATATCATAGAGCTGCAACTCTGGCTCCTCCTCACGGCCTGGGAGCCCAACGCTCTGTTCTCCCGTTCTCGCACGACGGGGAGTCTGCGTTCTCCTCTCCTTCATCCAGTGAGTGTCACCATTCTTGGACCTCCGATGACCAAGCAAGTGACACTGCCTCCTACTCTTTGATCTATTGCTCGTGATGCCTCCATGCATTGCCTCCAAGAAAATGACCGCCACCATGATGCTCCAGTTCTCGACATGCAAATCATTCATTGGCTTCTTTGCTCAGTGTCAGATGGAACTAGGACCCGTTGAAGTCCTCTGCGCCCAACCGCTTCCCCTCAGCGTGACCTGTCGCATCTGCAAGGCTACTCGTCATCAGATCCTTCCACTCATGGTGGTAGCCAATGCAGAGAGGAAGCTCACAAAACCAGATCCAACCGCCGCCTCCTCCTGTGGTCTTCATGGGAAAAGGACTCATCAGCTACTCCACCACATCAAGGTCTGTGTATACCCTTATACGGTTGGCTTGACCTCAAGCTTTTTTTTCCTTTGTTATCCTCCTCTAGTTCGCTCCATGTACCTCCTCACAAGTTTGCTCGCTGCGGAGGAGAAGCAGCTCGCTACAGAGGAGAAACAGTGAGAGATGGGGGGACTCACTCTCTCTCTATACTTCACCAAAAGCTAGGCTATTTAGGCCAGGACGGAAGTGCTCAATAAGGCGAGGCCAACCGCCCAGTCTCCCGCTCCATTTGTCCCACGATCAGGGATCGTGACAGTGTAGACTGTCACTGGATTCCTTGCTCCATGCTCCATGATCTTGAACGGTTTCAAGGTAGGGGATAGCCATCTATCCGTCCAAAACGAGCCATCCAACAGTCTCTAGGATGCCACGGTATTAGTCCTTGACTTCACAACCAGCTGAGCGTGTGATAGTGCCCAACATAGGCTAAGGTATTAAAATTTGGCCCAACAACAATCAATAATGCCCATTATTTCACAAAGATCAACCTAAATAACTCTCTCTAGGATACTCCAATTGCCACCAAATTTTAACCATAGCTTCCTTACCTCTCGAGCTACCTTCTACTCAAATTTTGTGACAAAAATCATCTATTAGGTCATCCAACTAAATACTTCAAAAAGACATAAATTTAAAGAACTTAATCATAATATACTTATCATTTGCCATCCAAACTTTGACAAATCACTTGGAACTCCCAAAATAACTCAACATGCATGAAATCACTTATGTCCTTGATGTTTACAGATTCTAAAAATACACTCCATCACATCCTACAGACATTAAAGGATATTTCATCCTCGAAATTAAGCCAAAAACCAGTCTTTCACATCATATACATCTTAAAAGAAATTCCGTCCTCAGAATTAACCATTCTCTTACTCCAAGGAAAACCAAGGCCTTCATTCACATGTAGGCCACCACTTATGCAACATATCCAAAAACAAAACTCCATTCAAGGTTGAACTCAAGGTTTAGAAGCTTCGATTATGTCATGACATATCTCATATGTTAGGGTTTCATCCTTATCTTAACTCATGCATTAATATTCAACATCATACTATCACGTTCCAAAGAAGTTAACTAAAGTTAATTGATTATGTCAAGGTGTCATTAACATTATGTTGTGCTAGTTGTCAAACTATATTTTACCTCTTTATCAAGCACTAAGATTAACACCTCATGTAACATGTTTCATTCATATGATCTTATTTCATTACTCATACTAAATTGCAACATTTACTAGCGATTTCATCACAAGATTAGCCCACAATATCATATTATCATCATTATTCATGTATATTGTTAACCATTTATGCATTGATATCTGTTAGACCATTTCTAGATTTCCATCATCTCATATCCATATCTCAAGATTACATCACCATATTACATATATAATATCATGGTTGTGCTAAACAAACTTATGTGAGTGGCTTGTGAAGCATATATCAAAACTTCATCTAGTCCAATTGAGGTTTCCCTAACCCATATCATGAGGGCAGTGTCATGCTCAGTCTCTCTAAGATAACTCAACTCTATGAGTATCTCATATGCATATACTTTATCTTCGCGCTCCGTCTAGAGTTCTAAGGTGTACCTCATTGGAACTGGAGATAGCCTTACAAGCTCTAGCCACATATGCACAAACCAAAACATGCTATGATATTAGCTTCATAGGTTCTCTACCCACAAGACACACTATTTCCAAACTCTCTTTCATTAACACCTCTAGAGTCCTACATTGGAACCACCAACCCAAGCATGAGGCTTCACAGAAACTAACATAGCTACCTCCTCCAGGGTCTTGGGACTCTCCCTCACCCAGATGATAGGTTCTCATATTTTCTTATTCAGATATGTACATATAGCCAACCTCTCTCTGACTCTAGTGTTTGGTCTTCCCAAGGACATCTAGGGTTCAACAAGACTATATGAATCACATGTAGAGCAACTCAACTCGTTTACTTAGGAGTACTCTAGTTTAGGGCATACCACATATGTCATAATTCTCATATCTTGGAGTTTAGGCTCTCTAACCTTCTCCTAATGGGTTTCACTCTCTCTGGAGTTAACCCCGAAACTGGTCCTAACACTAGAGGTCCTCCTTCGTAAAAGAGACGGAGGCTCTTTTTGATTCACATCATTGTCTTAACTTAACATATCTTATCTCATAAAAGCCTATTTACTTGCATCATCAAAACTTATCACAAAATCTCAAAACTGAACTTAAGTCCTCAAAGACAAACATAGATCATCATAACCATCTTATGTCATCTATATAAGGCTTACATCATATCATCAAAACTTATTTCATCTATTCCATCTATCATATATATCAAAAAGGCTCTAGACATCTAATCTAGAACTACTCTCTCTTCTAGACTGATGTCATCACTTTCACTTAGGTTGCATGACCACCTCCTACTCACACTTGTGTGGGGACACATTTTTGTAATACATATACATAATATAATATTATATAGTTTTTCTCTGATAAAACAAGCGTCAGAGAAAACTATCAAGGTTCGATCCGATTGGAATCAAAAACCAAATCCAGAAAACGAGTGTCCTACACATAGTAGAGAGTCCAGTGTCCTAAAAACTAGTGAAAAGGGTGAGAACATGGGTTTAGCAGAGCAAACAGGATAAGCCCAAAACGGAGGTCAGGGTCCTTACAAGATGACCCCCTACAAAGGGATTTCGTCCTTGAAATCTGAAGAGAAAAGCGAGGGATACTTCCTCCTCATATCTTCCTCAAGCTCCAATGTGGCTTCCTCAATGCCACGATGATGCCAAAGAACCTTCACAAGAACCAGGTCCTTCCTCTTCAGCTTCTTAACTCTTCTGTCAAGGATCATAACAGGACCTTCCTCATAGGTCACATCTTCATCAAGCTCAACTTCGTCTGGCTGTATCACTGTCCCTGTATCAGGATGACTTTTCTTCAGCATACTGACATGGAACACTAGATGTAACCTGTGCAACTCTGGCGGCAGCTCTAACTCATAATCTACCTTGCCATATACCTGGGTGCTAGTTTACCCTTCCGGCCAAACCTTAGCACACCTTTCTGCGGCGAGACTTTAAGATACACTTTCTCTCCAACATGGAACTCCAAAGGTCGTCAACGATTGTCTGTATAAGACTTCTGCCTGTCCTGTGCTGCTTTCAATTGTTGCCGTATCACCTTGATCTTTTCTATCGTCTGCTTTACTAACTCAGGACCCAAAAGCTGATATTCACCAGACTCATACCAACACAAAGGATATCTGCATTTCCTTCCATATAAGGCCTCATAAGGAGCCATGTCAATGCTTCATTGATAACTATTGTTGTAAGCAAACTCTATCAAACTGAGATGTATGTCCCAATTGCCTAGGAACTGCAAAACACAAGCTCGAAGGAGATCCTCCAGAATTCGAACAATCCTCTCAGACTGTCCATCTGTCTGTGGGTGAAAGGCGGTGTTGAACCTCAACAGTGTTCCCAACGCTTTGTGCAACTGTTCCCAGAAACGACTCATGAACTGAGGACCTCTGTCAGAAACTATCGTCACTGGCACACCATGCAAACTCACTATCTCATCCACATATACTCGAGCGAGCTTCTCGGCTGTATACATTGTCTTCACAGGTATGAAATGGGTAGACTTCGTCAATCTATCCACTATTACCCAAATGGAATCATGATTCCTAGTTGTCTTGGGTAGACCAACTACGAAATCCATGGTTATATGATCCCATTTCCACTACAGTATCGGCAGAGGTTGCAACATACCTGCTGCCTTCTGATGTTCAGCCTTGACTTGCTGACAAACCGCACACCTAGCCACAAACTCGGCTACATCTTTCTTCAAGCCGGGCCACCAATATAAGTCCTTCAGATTATGATACATCTTGGTGACTCCTGGATGCATAACATACATTGACGTGTGTGCTTCCTCGAGCACTAACTTCCTCATATCATCAGCATCGGGGACCACCATCCTATCACGATAGCAAACTATCCCATCCTCGGACTCATGGAACCCATCACGCTTTTCGCTCCCGAACTCTGATATGATCAACTGTACTATATAATCTATTTGTTGTGCATCTTTGATTTGCTGTCTCAACGTAGGCTTGACTTGTATCTATGCTAAAAGTCCAGCTAACATGGAAACTTCCATCTGCACATTCATCTGCCGCAAGGAAACACGCATATCCCATCTATGGCATACCAGGGAACTCAACTATGCCTTCTTTGAAGAAAGAGAAGAAGACTTTCGGCTAAGCACATCAGCTACCACATTCACCTTACCAGAATGATACTCGATGGTGCAGTCGTAATCATTGATTAACTCCATCCATCGACGCTATCACATGTTTAACTCATGATGTGAAAAGATGTACTTCAGATTCTTATGATTCGTAAAGATCTGACACACTTCCCCATAAAGATAGTGTCTCCAAATCTTTAACGCATGAACCACCGTTGCCAACTCCAAATCATGAGTTGGATAGTTCTCCTCGTGTTTCTTAAGCTGTCGTGAAGTAAAAGAAACCACATGGTCTTCCTGCATCAGCACACAACCTAAACCTTTCTTGGAAGCATCGCAGAAAACAACATAGCCCTTTCCGGGCTCTATCAGCACTAGCATTGGAGCACTAGTCAGCTTCTCCTTCAAACTTTGGAAAGATTGCTGACAACGATCATCCCAGACAAAAGGTACATCCTTTCTAGTCAAATTCATCATTAGAAACGCAATCACACTGAAGTCCTTGATAAACCTCCGGTAGTATCCTGGTAAACCCAGGAAACTACGAACTTCTGTCAGCGTCTTCGGCTGTTCCCATTCTGCAACAGACTCACCTTCTTGGGGTCCACTTTGAATCCTTCTACATATATCACATGACCCAAGAAAGTTACTTCTTCCAACTAGAACTCACACTTATTGAACTTGGTGTACAACTGATGTTGACGAAGAAGAGTCAACACTAGTCGAAGATGTCGCTCATGCTCTTGCCTGTCCTGACTGTAGATCAGGATGTCATCTATAAAGACTACAACAAACTGATCTAGGAACAGACAAAACAATCGGTTCATCAAGTCCATGAAAGCATCATGCGCATTGGTTAGCCCAAACAGCATAACTACAAACTTGAAGGGACCATACCTCGTCCTAAAAGCTGACTCTGGCATGTCATCCACCTTTATCCTCAAATGATGATATCCGGACCATAGATCGATCTTTGAAAACACGGTTGCACCATGCAACTGATCGAACATATCATCTATCCTCGGTAACGGGTACTTATTCTTGATCGTAACCTTGTTCAACTGTCAGTAATCTATACATAACCGCATCGATCCATCCTTCTTCTTAACGAACAACACTGGAGCACCCCAAGGTGACGTACTCGGTCAGATGAAACCTTTCTCCAACAACTCTTTCAACAACTTCTTAAGCTATGCCATCTCTAATGGAGCCATCCTATACGGTGTTTGTGCAACTGGTTGCGTTCCTGGAACCAGATTGATCTCAAAATCAATCTCTCGGGGTGGAGGGACACCAGGGAACTCATAAGGAAACACATCCGCAAACTCTCGGACAACCGACACCACTTCAAGGCTAGGACCCTTTGCCTTGGTATCGACAATGGTATCCACAATGTGAGCTAAGAACGCCTCACATCCTTGTCATATCAACTTCTCTGCCACCATAGAGGATACTAGACACGTCGGAAGAAACTTCCTATCTCCTTGGAAGATCCACTTCTCTCCTTCATCATCAAACACTGCCTGCTTGGAACCATAGTCCAAAACAACCTTATACTTCTCTAAGGTATCCATCCCAAGGATCACAACAAAACCATGCATATCAAGTGGTATAAGATCCACTTGTATACTGTGTCCCGATAAAGATAAGACACAAGATAGACACTCTTCTCGAAGCATCGAGGAACCATCAAGAGGGGTTTCTAACAACAAGCTATCTTTCTTACAACTAACAGGTAACCGACAGTTCTCAATCATACTATAGGAAATAAAAGAGTGTGTAGAACCCGGGTCAACCAGAACAGATATAAAGCAAGAAGAAGACATATCAGAATGAAATAACTCCATCTGACCTGCCACCACTCGCGGGTTGACTATCGCCTCCGGCTGACTCATAACATAGAATCAAGTCGTTGCGTGCTGTCCATGTCCTCTGCTTCCTTGAGTAGATGATCCCACTTGTGACACTTGACCGCGTCCTCGCCCTCTACTACTACTGGGCTGCTGTCTTTCTGACCCTTGTTGATTCTTCCTCAGCTCCTGTGTCACTTCAACATCTCTACTCGGGCAGTTTGACCTCTGATGCCCAATTTGACCACAATGATAGCATGACCTATCTTCAAACCGTGGCCTAGATGGCCCTGTCACTGCCACATAAGCTATACTGTGTACCCTTGACGGTGAAGAAACATAACCTCTTCCCTTACTCGAGGACCACTGCGATGGTGCACTGGAACCTCTCATCACAGAAGGTGCTGAAAACCTGGGCTTCTTGAAGCCACCAAATCTTTGTCCCTGAAATTGAGCAGGCCTCTTCTTAGACATCGATTCTCTTTTCTCCCAAACTGACCATTCGATCCTCCAGACAGATTCCACAAACGTAGCAAACCGCTCTCGGTTCTCCAATGCGGAAACATGTGTTGTCATCTCAGCACTCAGACCCTTCTCAAAACATCTGATCCGCTCTTCATCGGTTGCGCCATGTGAGGACAAAACCTCAACAGATCCATGAACTTGGCCTGGTACTCGGTGATGTTCATCGTTCCTTGTCGCAGGCTCTCAAACTGTCTGATCTTCTCATCCAGATATGTCTTCATAAAGTATCTTCTGATGAACTCGCTCCGGTAAACTTCCCAACCGATCACCTCACCAGGTTGCTTCTCTTCCTCGATGGTCCACCAGTGACCAGTACTACCCTTCAAAAGGTAGACGACATGCTTTACTTTGTCTTCTTCGGGGATGTCGAGGATCCGGAAAGCCTTCTCAAGACTTGTCAGCCACAGACTCTACATCCGCTAGATCAATCGTTCCAGCATAATCCGAAGCTCTGACTCGGTGAAGCCGCTCAAAGGTCTTCCCAATACCCAATGTTTCACCATGGGGAGCCTATGCCATCGGTGGAGGCACTTGCAATCTCTCTACCATGAGATTCATCATCGCCATTATATGCCCCATAAGCTGTTGATAGGTAGGGTGTTCAAGAATGGCTGGGTCAAGTTGGGGGACCTCAGGCACCCGATCTTCATGTGCCTTCCCTATAGCTCCATCAACTGATGCAACATCACTGTTCTCAGTAGCATGTTCTTCATGGTTTCCAGACATCTTGGCTTTTCTTCCGCTGGGGGCAGAAGATGATTGTAAGAAAATTTGGAAAACTGACAAGAACAGACACAACCTAGTCCTAGATCCCTGTAGACTCCGCGAACTTAGAGCTCTGATACCTAAAGTTGTGGCAACACATCCCACTATCACACTGACAATGAGGTGTTACGCGAAAATGTGTGGAAATCACCATAACCACGGATTACCAAAAACACGGGTTAATTAAAAACAATTGTGGAAAGCAGATAAACTGAGAAACTATTACATTTAGATCCTCATCCTGCAAGGAAACAAATTATATAAACATTTACAAGCCTTGATGCGTGTCCACAGCTTAGAGGAACAGCTGTCTAGTCATCACATGAGTTCATCACCTGTTATATGTACATAACAGCCCACATATGACCAGCAACATGGTATACAAAACATCAGCAGCTATACATCATGAAACAACATCAAAACACCTCCAAGGACCTGAGAGTACAGGGATGACTCTAAGACTCTACTACAAAACAACCAAAACAACAGCATGTCCATCTCTTGCCTTCTACTGCTCATCTTGCTGCTCAGCCGCAACTTCGCGACCGCCACCACGTCTAGCTCGAACACCTAAAAAGGGTGTAAATTAACGGGGTGAGACACACAGTCCCAGCGAGAAACATAACTCCCCGCCGAAACTATAAAACCAAAGGAAGATAAAGCAACAATGGTAGATAACTGATAAGAGGTATAACAAGAGCAGTCTATAAAGTAAAGCCATTCATACCGTCAAGCTTACCAGATGTACAGAAGGCATATACCCAAGTATTTCTTTATGGAACATGATTGCCAAGATAATATTTATAAGGTCTTAGCACATAACATGAGGAACGTATAAGTAACTACAGGTATAACAAGATTAACTACACAAGCAAGGCCTCAACCAAAGTTTCGTGTTTTTCCTTAAGCCGTAAATACTATTCGGCTGGATTACATATTATTATGCCCTGAGGAAGTGAGTCGTACCGCTCAAATCCAACTGACGGCTGTGAAACCCGGAGCCGATGCCATACAAGGTCAATTGAAGAGCCGGACTCCACGACCTCCCACCTCATGGTCAGTGCACGAGAACCAAAGCAGGACCGCAGTCTCATACTTAAGTGGCCTCAGCCACAGCGTCAGCTCCCGCAGGCTATCCTCTGCCTAGCCCGCCTCGGTATAGGTCTCGGTGCTAGTATATCCGATCCACGGGCTTGTTCACCGTGCTTTGAGCCATGAACACATTAATGCTCCCATTTCACATATCCTGAGCCATGGGCCTGTTCACCATGCTTGACACATATCCTGAGTCTGCAACCGCAACTGCACTCGTATCCTCACTATTTTAGGCTAGGAGAAACCTCACATATTCAACACTATGTGCTCCGGGTTAACCCGCAGGAAAACCCGTTTCACCATCACCAGCTCCTAACGATGATGGATCTATGGCCAGGGCAAACTACATGATATGTTCCACTGTGATTATTTAATGTATTTTAAGTGGATTGTTGAGGCAAACAAGTTGTAACACATACATATCATAAAACTACATTATTATTACCACCATCGTGCTATTTCGGGATCTCAATCCCTCATCACAAGGAACCACTGCCTCAATAGGCATTCTCATCACTTGGGATATAAATCCCAGATCATCATCAGAGGATAACACCTCAACTGGGCACTGTAGCCATCTCAGGTCCTCAGACCATAACACATCATGCATGTTACCTCATCATCAAGAGTAACCATCAGAGCAGTGTTAGTCAAACATATATACCTTATAGCCCTTTACCTAGCTATGCATCTGTATGAAACACCTGCATGGTTAGTATACATAATCATCATGGATTAACAGAAAGAGCTTATTATCCAACATAGGGCATATTGATGATTATATATTTTATCATTCATGCCTCAACCTATGACTACAGACATAGGTCATATTATCATGCAAGGCATCTTACATGCTTACCATTTTGTCAGCATTATGCATATCATTCCAGATGATCATGAACACATGTAAAGTCAAGTGAAGATACATAGATGAGCTCTACTATGACGATTACCATCAAGCATATCAAGGGTCACCATCATAAACCAAACGTGATAGCAAGAACAACATCTTACATATCGGTTTTCCATAAGGAACAAGACCCTCACTAAAAGTACCCACTTCCCTCACCAGAAGTGTATCGGGTTGGGCACCCTCACTAAAGGTTGTATCGGGCAGGGTACTCTCCCATATCGCCCAACACTCCAACCACATAACGGTCAAGCAACCAGCTACATATCGGCCAAGCATAACAATAAGGGTACCGAGCTACCATCTCAGGGTGTACCGTGCACCTAGGGGTATCGTGCAGCATGTGTCGTACACCTCCAAGTGTAACGTGAAGCAAGGTCTATCGTGCAACTGGGTCCAAGGGTGTGTCGCACAGGTTGTAACGCGTAACCCCATGTCGTGCAATGATGCATCATGCATCAGGGAATCAAGCATACCATACACCCATGCATATCGTGCAACCACATGTGTCGTGCACTGTGGTATCATGCAACGCTCCGTCGGGCATCCAAGGCATTATTTGGCCCTTAATAAATATATTTCTCATTAAAGTGTATATTAATATATTAAAATGAATGAATTATATGAAAAGGCTTCTTTTTATGAAACATGTGAGTAAATTTCTAGATATTAAGAACATTAAGATTTCAATTATCATTTCTCAATTAAATAACATATTTTCATGAATTAAAATCATATTTTGAGGAGAGAGAAATAATTAAGGTTAATGTTCTCATTAATTAACTCAAATATACATTATTGCTAATATATTTATCCAAAAATCTTCAAATAAACATTATCCACTTATTTTCTCACATAAAATTCCATTTTGTATTATTAGCCCTTAATTATTACCTTAAGTGGGTTATTTGTGCAAACACCCCTTAATTGTCATAAATGAGGCAAAAAGGTAATTTCAACCTCGACTTGTGCTCAAATTGCACAAGGAGTCCCAAAAAGAATATAAAAGAAGGGAAATTTATGAAAAATGTCCAAATGGACTAGAAGGCAAAGAGAAGCTCAAAAGTGGGTAAATTGCAGGAAAGACCCTGAGATTCAGTATGTTACATCTGCTAGCCCACCCTCCTCGTCTTCCGACGTGGCTTCTTGCACCATCGGTACTGAGATTTCTCTGATGGTAGACATAGCTTCAGCCGCTTTTTCAACACTCTTTGTCAGAGGTTGTGTTGTGGCCTCATGTCTAGCTTCCTCTGATGAGGCTTCTGTGGCGACGTCTTTTGCATTACTTTCTTCTGACGTCTACCCCAGCTTGGACTTGGCCATAATCTTTAACGTGGCCTCCATCTTCCCATCGTAAATGTAGTCGTTGTGCTCTTCATGCGAGGGGAAGAGGAGGAAGTCATTGGATTCCTCCATCCCAGCTCCTAGCTCGGCAATTAGACTATCGAGGTCTACTGCGCCGACTGAGCTAAGTGTTGCGACCATCTCCTCCCGGTGAGTTCTTGCTTCCTGCTCTACTGGTGTCAGAGTGAGTGCGGGAGGAGTGAGATGATGTCCTACCTGTTGCTCGTTCTCATTGGCAGTTTTGTCCATTGCCTCCTCTGGGTCGTAGTTGAGGTCAAACCCCCTTGATTGGGCTGTATGTTTTTCATACTGGGGGCTTGGTCTTCTTGCTGGTTGGTTGCTTTGATGTTCAACGATGGGAGATTGTCTTCGTGTTGTACTCCCGTTCTTTGTTGCGCCGACTCCTGCCCCAGGCCCCCCTTCGTTGTCATCATGGCTGGAAGGGTTGGCCAGGGAGCATTCCGGGCTAGTAGAGCGCCTTGCCTTTTTCTTTTCCCGCCTGGCTTTGAGTTCTTCACGTTCTTGCTCGAGCTTCCTACGGTCTTCTTGTACGCCTTGTCTTTCTTCTTCTAAGGCAGCCATTTCCTCTTCGTATTCCTTACACATTTGCTCATTGTCTACGCATATGGCCTGCCCTTCTTTTCACAGGATTGTCATTTCTTCCTGCATTTGCGTCAGCATCCCCAACATCCTCCATTGATTGCTGAAGACTTCTTGCATGAATTCTAGGAGTGCTGACATTATTTCATCTATCTCCTTCACCTGCATTGTTAGTGAAGATAAAGAAGTAGAAATTTTCTCATTTATTGTATCGGTTTGATGCATGTGTTCCCACATTGCATCAAACCTATTAACTAGGGCACCCCCAAAAGAGGATGCCTGTTGTTTTTGTTGGTGCAACTTCTGTCCCGTGTGTGTTGTCCTCGATACAGTCTGCTTCTTAGGTGGTGGCGGTGGGGGCATCTCCCCAAGTTGACTCTTCTTCCGCTCCGATGCTGGTGTGCCTTGAGAGGCTTATCTGTCTGCCTCTGCCTCCGGTACGTTGGTGCCTCGAGGGGTTTCTTCTTCTGGTTGGTCCTCCTCTGGCTCTGACTCTGGTATGGTTTGGGAGCCTTGTCTTTCTGGCTCCACATCTGGTTGGCTGGTGTGCTACGGTGCTACGTATGTGTCTGTAGTCTTTCCCGCTTCTCCCTCCATGGCAGTCGGTTTTTGTGACGTCCCCGAATTTTGGCTTCTCCAAACCCTATTGGGAATGAGAGGTCAGAATCCGAGAACATCATCTAATCATATCAGAGAGCGATGCGGAAGCAATATGCGCATACATGAACATACAACTATAACATACACCATAACATTTCTCAGCATTCAACATGTATATTACAAAGTGAATTACATTTACATATTAAAAGAAGATTTACAAGTCTATGAACATGTAAGCTAATTTAGGATCTACACAATAGGTACAACCTGGACAACTGCTCACTTCCTTTCTTTTTCTCCCATGCTAGCTCTAAACCTAAAACATACGTGAAACAACGAATCAACACACAAGGTGTTGTGTACGTGGGTAGAAAGATACATACTAATATGCTTGCATAATTGAAATAATCTTGAGAAAGAAAGAGTAAAAGAATACATTATTTAAAGCGATAATCAGGTAAACACATATTTTTAGATGTCTTTTGATGCGTTTGTACTACTGAGTGGTGCCACACTTCATTTTTCCCCGCCCCTTGGGCTATGGGGACCGAGTGCCGACCTTATATTTAGAGGGGGAGAGAGAGATGTCGCACTTCATTTTTCCCCGCCCCTTGGGCTATGGAGACCGAGTGCCGACCTTATATTTAGAGGAAGAGAGAGAGAGGATTAAGGGAGAGAGAGAGCATATATCCACTTAGTATCTACAAACCATCTATACTCTTTGTTGTTCTTATTGACATGGCGAAGATACTACAATCATAGTATATCTAAGCAATATTCTCAAATAAAGACAAGCAATACATCATAGCTATTGCACACAAGAAAACTAGTCATATACTTAGATAAAGCCCACGTACCTGAGTTCAGAGATTTCTAATCATTCTTTCTCATCTAGATATCTGGTCATCTCCTGGTTAATAACAAAATCATATACTAGCATAAGATTCTGATCATCTTAACCCTAGTCGTGTTCATTTTAGGGTTTACTTAGATCATTATGTTATTCTCATGATTACATGTATTATTACCTTATATTTATCTTACTGATGTCATTTTCCAAATTACAGTTCATCAACTGGATATACTCATGTGTCACATTATTATGTGGACATATTCAACATTATGTCACTTTCATTAACAATATTAGGGTTGCATCACATGTATTAAGGGTACTCTTCATATAACATGCATTATATAACACCATCATGATCTAATAATTAAATCTGAGTTTCCAAATATAGATATGAGCTTACTCTATAAATTTCATCATTTATTGAGAATGCATGTATTAATTGCATCATCTTTAGTGTTATTAGCCCTAATTAGACATATTAATAAAATTATGTAATTTCGTACATCAACATGACCATATCTGACATCATATGCATTTTATACATAATTGTGGACTTACTGATATTTTTCCATGATTTTATGTCATCATTTGCTATTTATTATCCATTAAACAAGCATTATACATATTACATGATATCATTATTATTAGTGCATAAAAAGTTAGATATTCTGCTTCCATATTGTTCTACGCCTTTTTCTGAGCATTTTGGTATATAATATGTATTTTTCTGATCATCAAGCTAATTGCTATGAATTATACAAGAACTGAACATTATTTGAAATACTGACCTTTTGGGCGAATGGGAGACTGACATGTGGCCTTAGGCTGTCGCAGCTCCCTTGCTTGAGCCGGCTGGGTTCATTACTGAACTGGGTCAGGGATTGGTCTAGCGGTCTGGTCTGGGATTTGACCGTCCACTCTCCTTCCTCTTCTATCGCAACTCATGCAATTTTCCAGTTCTCACCAGCCGTCACCGCGACGCCCCACCAGTTCGACGCCGCTCTCTCTCTCTATCTGGCAAGCAAGGAACCACATCTTGGTGCATATCGCCATCATGTAAGGCCATCGCCAGATCATTCTCTGAGTCACCAGCTTCAAGCACTACGGCTGGGGGCTTTCCTTGTCTTGGCGCCGCCGCAACAGCTAGAGGAACGGCAAGGAAGACTGCCGCCGACTATTCTCCTCTCTCACGTGTGATTGATGGCATCCGATTCCTGCCTCACCAGGTTCTTTCACAACCAAATGCCTCGGCTCAACATGATGTCTCTCCTCCACTTCCTAGGATGCCGCTCCAGGATCTGGAGTTCACGGACGGCCGGGCTTCTTTGTCTCACAAGTCATCGCCGCACTGGTCTCCTCCAGGACGTCTGTGCAGGCACCGCCACACTCGACAATGACGAGAATGTCGTCTCCTCTTCTAGATCCATCCCGACAAAGAACTTCGGTCTTTCTCCCTCTACGACACCGCTCTCTCATTTCCAAATCTTCCGCAGCGCCTGGGGACAACCGAGGGATAGGGCACCGATGAGGGATAGGCATCCCTCTCCTCCTCAGTTCACTGTTGTCGCTGGGAGACTCTAATGCACGGGACCGCTGCCGCCGTGGCTGGGTCTCCGACGTGCAGTTGTCCATGAGCACCTCTGCACCCTCCAACGTTGCTGGTCACCCCTGTCTCGGATTAGTTCTCATCTTCTACTCCGTTTTTTGAAAGCATGGTGCCGCTGAGGCATGGTGCTGCAGCCGGACATCAGAGGAGTGAGCTCAGTCTGCAGTAGCCTCTACGACCCACATTGCAATGAAGAAGGTGGATCTGCCGTTCTGCTATTCGGGTGGATGCATTCAGAAGATGGATGGGGGTGGTCATTGGTTAGATCCTACCCTCACGGAGGCTTGGCTTGCGCACATATAACGAGTCTCCTCCGAAATCTATGGAGTTGAGTGGCAACAAGCTCGGTTGTTTACCCGCATGATGTGGAGCTAGGAGATTAGATCTACATTACCATATTAGCATCACTCACGGCCTGGCTTGTCCCATGCTAGTTATCCCTAGGTCACGTGACATATCAATGTCATGACCACTAGGACATATAATTCAAAACATGATCAAAGTCCTTTTGGCGTTAATCAAATAATAAAAAACACCTTCTAATACTCAATGCTTCTAGTAGGAACCTTTAATCCACGTGAAATTTGAACCATTGGGTTTTCAACACTCAAGGCCTCTGGTTACTAAATTTGAAACCAAACCTTATAATATTTGATCCTCTAGCATAGTTCCTCAAATAACTTCATTAATATAAACATAAACCCTGAATACACGTCTATCAGTCATCAAAAGTATTTCCAATAACACTTTGGGTCAAAAGAGTCCACGATTGAATCATGATATCCTCAATTTGGTATTTGACATCTTATATAGAATGCATATCTCTCAATTATTGTATTAGTTATTAAAACTCCAAAAATCTAGGTTATCACATTCACCCCACCTTATTTGGAATTTCGTCATCGAAATTCAACTAATCTCATCCTTAAGAGGCTATTTTGGGGTCGAACTTCATATACATCATTATTTCTTAGGTTCTAAGATCACCATAGTTGCATGCACTCTAAGTTGTCAACTTAGGGTCTTAGAGTTTCTTGGGTGTGTCCACCCCACCTCATATATGTGGAAGCATCACTTAATGTCTTAGCTATAACATGACATTATGATATCTTAGGATTACATCACCCCTAAGGATGCGGGTTTTGTTATACTTTTAAAGTTAAAGAGGAATTCATTCATATGCCATGGTATTTAGATCGTTCAAATCTAACATCATTAACATCTTTACAATGATTTTAGGATTAGAGGAGACTTATCTTCATCCTTGATATTAGGATTTTTTTTTCTACTTAAGAAGGGCTAACGTAACATGTTTGACCATTAGGGTTTCACCCTATGGTGTGATATTCACACTCAACTTAGAAGCATACATTGAGAAGAATCAAAGTTACGAACTATATTTCTGATCATATATCCTATGATCCAAAAATATCTTGACATCAAGTTCATGAGTTCAAATTTTTATGTCTTGCATGTATTATGTGAAGGGAAAGAGAGAATATACTAAGTTTATCCCATGATCTCAGCATCATATCTTTCATGTTTCATATGAAGGGGAAGAGAATATTTTAAAGTCAACTTATCATGATTTCAATCTTGGGTGCTACATGTATGATGTAGGGGAAAAAATATATAATAGGTCAAGCTTATAAGAGTGACTTCTCATATATAAATCATCTATATAGCTCAAGTGAGGTTTCTATCATCGTATATTAAGAAAGAGAAGAAGAAGGGAGAACATGTATTTTGAGTATCTTTTGCACAAAGCATCATACTCTCATAGCTAGAGTTCATATATTACCTCACTTGCAACTAATGATTAGATTCACAAAATATGTCACTCTAGCTAGGACCTAACTCAGCCAAATGATTGACTTTATCATATGGGTCATCTACCCACATATAGATTTGAATCATGCATAAGGACTCAACTCAACACTCCAGAGTAATCTAGTGTAGGAAATTTTTTTTGTTAACACGTATCTCATATATTGGAGGCTAGGTCCTATGACCTTCTCCCTGTGGGTCTTACTCTCTCTAGAGTTCACCACATATCTCATCCTACCACTAGACATCCTCTTTGTATAAGAGCTTGAGGCTCATGCACACTCATCTCTATCTTAACTTAGCTTATCTTAAGTAGGAAAAGGAAATGTACTTTCATCATCATGACTTAGCATAGATCATGTAAGAGTGGATTGAACTCATATACAACTCAAATCTTAATAAGGAAACTTATACCATTACTGATTAAAGTTAGATAAGATTCTATATGCTTATTTCCTTCATCTTTCTTTTGTCTATCTATCTATCACATAACCTTATGAGGCTCTAGACATCTAATCTAGATCTATTCTCTCTTCTAGACTGATGTCACTCCCTTTCACTTAGATTGCATGAACACTAACTACTCTCCAGTGTGAGGGACACATTTTTATATTTACATATATATAATAAAATATTATATAGTTTTTCTCCGAGAAAGAAGATGTCAGAGAAAACTGTCGAGGCTCGAGTCGATTGGAAAACAAAACCAAATCAGAAAAATCGAGTGTCCCACACACAGTAGATAGTCTAGTGTCATGTCACCTAGTGAAATGGTGAGAACAAGATGTAGACTAGTGTAGCTATCCAATACATATGATCTCTATATGCAAAGGGTTTCAAACACTTGTCTAAACCTAGTTCTCGAACATCTAGGTTCTAACCTAGAGGCTAAGTCGAACCTAATCCTTGTTCAACAACTCACTAAGTTTCTAGTATTTAAAGGTGAAATTTAATTTTTATGTTTCATGATGAGCAATTGTCAGGTGTAGCTAATGTTCATGCTTTGATACCAACTTTGACGTCCCCGGATTTTGGCTTCTCCAAACCCTATTGGGAATGAGAGGTCAGAATCCGAGAACATCATCCAATCATATCAGAGAGCGATGCGGAAGCAATATGCGCATACATGAACATACAACTATAACATACAACATAACATTTCTCAGCATTCAACATGTATATTACAAAGTGAATTACATTTACATATTAAAAGAAGATTTACAAGTCTATGAACATGTATGCTAATTTAGGATCTACACAATAGGTACAACCTGGACAACTTCTCACTTCCTTTATTTTTCTCCCATGCTAGCTTTGAACCTAAAACATACATGAAACAACGAATCAACACACAAGGTGTTGTGCACGTGGGTAGAAAGATACATACTAATATGCTTGCATAATTGAAATAATCTTGAGAAAGAAAGAGTAAAAGAAAACATTGTTTAAAGTGATAATCAGGTAAACACATATTTTTAGATGTCTTTTGATGCGTTTGTACTACTGAGTGGTGTCACACTTCATTTTTCCCCGCCCCTTGGGCTATGGGGACCGAGTTCCGACCTTATATTTAGAGGTGAGAGAGAGATGTCACACTTCATTTTTCCCCGCCCCTTGGGCTATGGGGATCGAGTGCCGACCTTATATTTAGAGGAAGAGAGAGGGAGGATTGAGGGAGAGAGAGAGAGAGAGAGCATATATCCACTTAGTAGCTACAAACCATCTATACTCTTTGTTGTTCTTATTGACATGGTGAAGATACTACAATCATAGTACATCCAAGCAATATTCTCAAATAAAGACAAGCAATACATCATAGCTATTGCACATAAGAAAACTAGTCATATACTTAGATAAAGCCCACGTACCTGAGTTCAGATATTTCTAATCATTCTTGCTCATCTAGATATCTGGTCATCACCTAGTTAATAAAAAAATCATATACTAGCATAAGATTCTGATCATCTTAACCCTAGTCGTGTTCATTTTAGGGTTTACTTAGATCATTATGTTATTCTCATGATTACATGTATTATTACCTTATATTTATCTTACTGATGTCATTTTCCAAATTACAGTTCATCAACTTGATATACTCATGTGTCACATTATTATGTGGACATATTCAACATTATGTCACTTTCATTAATCATATTAGGGTTGCATCACATGTATTAAGGGTACTCTTCATATAACATGCATTATATACACCATCATGATCTAATAATTAAATCTAATTTTCCAAATATAGATATGAGCTTACTCTATAAATTTCATCATTTATTGAGAATGCATGTATTAATTGCATCATCTTTAGTGTTATTAGCCCTAATTAGACATATTAATAAAATTATGTAATTTCGTACATCAACATGACCATATCTGACATCATATGCATTTTATACATAATTGTGGACTTACTGATATTTTTCCATGATTTTATGTCATAATTTGCTATTTATTATCCATTAAACAAGCATTATACATCTTACATGATATCACTATTATTAGTGCATCAAAAGTCAGATATTCTGCTTCCATATTGTTCTACGCCTTTTTCTGAGCATTTTGGTATATAATATGTATTTTTCTAATCATTGAGCTAATTGTTATGAATTATACAAGAACTGAATATTATTTGAAATACTGACCTTTCGGGCGAATGGGAGACTGACATGTGGCCTTAGGCTGTCGCAACTCCCTTGCTTGAGCCGGCTGGGTTCATTACTGAACAGAGTCAGGGATTGGTCTAGCGGTCTGGTCTGGGATTTGACCGTCCACTCTCCTTCCTCTTCTATCGCAACTCATGCGATTTTCCAGTTCTCACCAGCCGTCACCACGACGCCCCACCAGTTCGACGCCGCTCTCTCTCTCTGGCAAGAAAGGAACCACATCTTGGTGCATATCACCATCATGTAAGGCCATCGCCAGATCATTCTCTGAGTCACCAGCTTCAAGCACTGCGGCTGGGGGCTTTCCTTGTCTTGGCACCGCAGCAGATAGAGGAACGGCAAGGAAGACTGCCGCCGACTATTCTCCTCTCTCACGTGTTATTGATGGCATCCGATTCCTGCCTCACCACGTTCTTCCACAACCAAATGCCTCGGCTCAACTTGATGGCTCTCCTCCGCTTCCTAGGATGCCGCTCCAGGCTCTGGAGTTCACGGACGGCCGTGCTTCTTTGTCTCACGAGTCGTCGCCACACTGGTCTCCTCCAGGACGTCTGTGCAGGCGCCGCCGCACTCGACAATGACGAGAATGTCGTCTCCTCTTTCAGATCCATCATGACTAAGAGCTTCAGTCTTTCTCCCTCTACGACACCGCTCTCTCATTTCCAGATCTTTCGCAACGCCTGGGCACAGCCGAGGTATAGGGCACCGATGAGGGATAGGCATCCCTCTCCTCCTCAGTTCACTGTTGTCACTGGGAGACTCTGGTGCACGAGACCGCTGCCACCGTTGTTGGGTCTCTGACGTGCGGTTGTCCATGAGCACCTTTGCACCCTCCAACGCTGCCAGTCACCCCTGTCTCGGATTAGTTCTCCTCTACTACTCCGTCTTCTGAAAGCATGGTGCCGCTGAGGCATGGTGCTGCAGCCGGACATCAGAGGAGTGAGCTCGGTCTGCAGTAGCCTCTGCGACCCACATTGCAATGAAGAAGGTGGATCTGTCGTTCTGCTATTCAGGTGGATGCATTCAGAAGATGGATGGGGGTGGTCATTGGTTAGATCCTACCCTCACGGAGGCTTGGCTTGCGCACATATAACGAGTCTCCTCCGAAATCTATGGAGTGTAGTGGCAACAAGCTCGGTTGTTTACCCGCATGATGTGGAGCTAGGAGACTAGATCTACATGACCATATTAGCAGCACTCACGGCCTGGCTTGTCCCATGCTAGTTATCCCTAGTTCACGTGACATATCAATGTCATGACCACTAGGACATATAATTCAAAACATGACCAAAGTCCTTTTGGCGTTAATCAAATAATCAAAAACACCTTCTAATACTCAATGCTTCTAATAGGAATCTTTAATCCATGTGAAATTTGAACCATTGGGTTTTCAGCACTCAAGGCCTCTGGTTACTAAATTTGAAACCAAACCTTGTAATATTTGTTCCTCTAGCATAGTTCCTCAAATAACTTCATTAATATAAACGTAAACCCTGAATACACATCTATCAATCATCAAAAGTATTTCCAATAACACTTTGGGTCAAAAGAGTCCACGATTGAATCATAATATCCTCAATTTGGTATTTGACATATTATATAGAATGCATGTCTCTCAATGATTGTATTAGTTATTAAAACTCCAAAAATCTAGGTTATTACAGTTCTACTTGCGGTCTCGGGGAAGAGGGGTCCGCAATTTGTACGTTCACTTGTTGCTCTGCGGTTTTCTCAAATTCAGCTGGCTTACTGGTGGCTTCTGGTTTCTTTTTCTCCACCGCCAGTTTTTTTCGTGGCTCTGGGGTTTTCTTCACTACTTGAGTTGGGACACTGCTTCCTTCTGGTGCGCGCACTGGTTCTTGCAATATACAGGCATGCAGTGTCTCGAAGCTCATCTTCTCGACGTTGTCGAGAGTCGGCCGCAGCTTGTGGGCGTCATAGAATGCCATTTTTGGAAGGGGGAGTGGCTTCTTAAGTCCTGGGTGCTTGAAGTATGCTTTCTCCCCCTTCAATTCCAGAATTCCTATGCTGGCGAGGGACTTTGTATTTGATACTTTGATGTCCCCCCATTTCTTCATATTTTTGCAATTTGCCTTCTTCCAGCACATAGTCGGCGATCCTTATTATTTGACCGCCCATACAGAAGGCAGACTTCTTCTTTGCCTCACTGCCCACAGTTGAAGACAACCTTTTGATAAGGATCCTTCCTATGTTCACTGGTCGGTTATTGATCATAGACCATATAAGGAAGAGATCCCCCTTGCTGACTGTCCCAGTCTCAGACCTGGCATCTATAGAGAAGGCAGTGATCTTCTGTATTATCTTGATGAAGCAGGAGGTGATTTTGGAGGCCTTGGAAGTTTTCGAGTTATGCCTTTCTTCTCCAGTTAGCTCCTCTCACATTTTTTTGCTGTCATACGCAACAATCTCCTACTCTCCCAACGCACCTAAACAAGCCTTCGCCTCTTCTTCAGATGCGGTAAATATTCTGTTCAGATCGGTCTCCGTTATAAGATGGCTTTCTCCCCCCAGCCGTACTTCGAGCTGGTAGTCCCCTCCTCCTACTGCTCGCGTCCCATCACCAGTGGTGACCTTTGTCAGAGATGATATAAATTCGAGGGTCAACCTCCGGTACGACCTTACTTTGGGCGTGAAGATATTACGTAGGTTTGTGCCCTCCAGAAATTTCACTATTTTGTCGTACAACGCCAACTTTTTGAAGTCATCCACGTTGAAGTAATGTGTCTGCATGCAATCCTTGTTAGAAGACATCCAATTGTAAGCGGACTGGTGCATGATGTCCTGGGGTACGAACTCTGGATCCCCTTGAGGCACAGAAACTTCTTCCACTGCCTTTTCAATTTTTGTCTTCTTAATGGGCCTGGGCTCCTTAAATGTGGCCTTCAAATTCTTCCTGTGCACTGGGCTTCCTGACTCTTCAGGTCGATACTCAGAGGTCTCTGTGTCTTCTGTCTGCCTGGTTGCTTCTGTGGATTGTTCTTGTGGCACCCCTGCCAATATCCTCTGATATTGCTCCAGTCTCAGTTGTATCTCTAAGCGTTTGGGGACTGGTAGGGTTGTGCTCTTTTTCAGCTTCGTGGTCATATCCTTGACTATCATCTCTACCTCCTTAAGGGAGGTAGCCCTCTGGTATAGGGAATCGTTGGAGGCTGGGGAAGACATTCTGCAGGTTAAACTGAATTAGTCCAAAAAGATATTCTATTGTCTTCCTAGACATAACTATCATCAAGTTGATGGTGGTTATCTGGTTATAGGTTATCATTTTTTTAGCTTTTTGGTTTCAAATTTATTAAACAGTCACTAAAGATTGCGGTTGCGGATTTAATCGCAGTCGCGGTCATCTCTTGAAAAGATCGTAGTCGCAAATCTTTTTTCTTTTCTGAGGATGAAACTGCGGTCACGATGTAGATCATAGTCACGATCATTATTGTTCGAAGGGATTTGCGGTCGCAATATTTTTGAAGAGATCGCGGTCGCGGTTTATAATCGCGGTCGCGGTTACCTCTTAAAAAGATTGCAGTCATGGATCTTTTCCTTCGATAAAACCGCGATCGCGATTTTATTCACGGTCACGATTATAATCGCGGTCGCGGTTCTTTCTTCAGGAAAGCCGAGATGAGAGCTTTTTAGGGTTTTTACGATTTCCGGTTCTTAGGGTTCAACACCTCGCGGTGGAATGCGACGACCCAACTCTTGGTCCTTTCCACTTCATTCAGACCCTTAGACAGCTATTCATCGACCATACATTTTATTTTTCTCTTCTTGTTTTTAGGGTTTTAAGGAACTTCTTCTTGGCTGAGAAAGAGGACGTGGCTAGGTGCCCAGAAACAAGGTGCTGGCGAGGCGAAAATCGGTGAAACGGCGAGAGCGGCTCACCGTAGCGATGAAGGGAGGTCCCGAGATAAAAAATAAAGCACGTCGGTGCGAGCGGGTTACCTGATTGAAGGGAGAGGATGTGACGACAATGAAGGCTATGAGCGGCAAGGCGAATGATCCCGGCGGGCACGCGGCGGCGAGTAACTCGAGTGTTAGATGGGGAAATCGCGGCTGCAGATGTGGTTCTCGAGTCGAGCAGACAAGGGAAATCTAGGGAAATTGCAGGAAAGCGAAGGGAGCATAAAGAGTTTGTCGTTCGACAACCGGGTCTGTTTATAGGCGTACAGATCACTGCTGACTTAACCGATCAAAATACTGCGGTCGCGATGTTTTAGAAAGGAATCGCGGTCACGATTATATTCGCGATCGCGATCCTTCTAAGAAAACTGCAGTTGTGAAAACCCAACAAGCATTAGCAAAGCCGCGGTCGTGATTATATTCACGGTCGCGGTTATTTTAAGCCAACCATCAACTTAAAGAAAACAAGAAGAAAAACTTAGACTAGAAGAAAGAAAGAAGCATAAAGCAAAATTTAAGCGAAGAGAGATCAAAGACGTGGGTTGCCTCCCAAGAAGCACTTGTTTTAAAGTCTCTTAGCTAGAGTGCATAAATGCTTCACTCCTTTAGTCCTTCAGTGGGATGAGGCAACACTCGATCCCCCTCCTTGTCGAATTTGGTTGGTTCATCTAGGTTGATCTTTGATCTTCTGGCAAAAGCTTCATCCTTGTCAAATCTTTTCAACCTCTGGCCATTGACCTTTAAGATCCCAGTCTTTTCTCCTTGAATCTCCATCATTCCTGATGGATAAACCTTTTCCATAGTGAAAGGGCCTGACCATCTAGATCTTAGCTTCCCATGGAAGAGCCTGATGCTAGAATTGAAAAGATGAACCTTGTCTGCTTCACCAATGTCCTTGTTCCTTAGGTGGTCATCATGTCACACCTTGGTCCTCTGCTTGTAGATCTTTGCACTTTCGTAAGCCTGTAATCTCAGCTCTTTGAGCTCTTGTAGCTATAGGAATCTCTTTTGTCCCTCCTTTTCCAAATCCATATTTAGGAACTTAATCGCCCAAAGGGCTTTGTGCTCTAACTCTAAGGGTAGATGACAAGACTTTCCATAGAATAGCCTATAAGACGTGGTGCCTATGGGTGCCTTGTAAGCAGTTATATAGGCCCACAGAGCATCATCGAGCTTCATAGACCAGTCTTTCCGAGTTCGATTGACAGTCTTTTCTAAGATTTGCTTAATCTGCCTATTAGATACCTCCACCTGTCCAGAGGTTTGAGGGTGATAGGGTGTTGCCACCTTGTGCTTGACCCCGTACTTCTTCAATAGCACCTGAAATTGTTTCTCCCCAAAATGTGATCTGCCATCGCTTATCACGGTGCGAGGTACTCCAAAGAATGGGAAGATGGTTTTATCAAAGAGCTTAATCACAAATTTAGAGTCACAAGTTTGGGTAGCAACAACCTCCACCCATTTCGGCACGTAGTCTACAACCACTAATATGTACTGATAACTATTCGACAAGGGGAAGGGACCCATGTAGTCTATTCCCCAAACGTCAAAGATCTCAACTTCTACCTAGTCTGTCATAGGCATTTCGTTCCTTTTTCCTATATTTCCGGTGATTGGCACTCTTTACATACTCTCACATACGCAGCAACATCTTTGAATAATGAAGGCCAGTAAAATCCTGATTGAAGGACCTTTGCGGCAGTTCTGTCCCCACCATGATGCCCTCCATATGGTGATTAGTGGCATTCCTTTAATATCAGTGGGGCTTCTTCTTCTGGTATGCATCTTCTGTACAAATTGTCCGAACATTTCTTGAATAGTAACGGGTCATCCCAATAGTAGTTCCTCACATTAGACAAGAGTTCTTCTTCTAGTTGTATGTGATATGTGGAGGTAACTCCCCGCAAGCAAGGTAGTTGCAAATGTCTGTGTACCATGGCAAGTTTTGTTCTTCGGCACCTATCATGAGCAAAGCCTAATCTGCGTAGTTATCCTTAATGGGTGGCTCATTTTCGTCTTCGACAATGATCCGTGACAAATGGTCGACCACTACGTTCTCTGCTCCTTTCTTATCAATGATCTCATGATCAAATTCTTGGAGTAATAGGGCCCACCTGAGTAACCTAGGTTTAGTGTCCTTCTTCTGCATTAGGTATCTGAGAGCTCCATGGTTAGTATAAACCTTTACCCTTGCTCCAATCAGATAGGACCTGAATTTGTCAAAAGCAAAAACAATAGCTAGTAATTCTTTATCCGTGGTTGTGTAATTTACTTGCACCTCGTCCAGGGTGCGGATGGCGTAGCTATTAACATGATGTTTTCTATCTTTCTTCTGTCCTAGGACTGCCCCTACGGCATAGTCACTAGCATCACACATTAGCTCAAAGGGTAACTCCCAATCTGGGGCTTGGAGGATAGGTGGGGTTACTAGGGCTTCCTTTAGGGTCTGAAAAGCCTTCAGACAATCCTCCGTAAAATCAAATACTGCGTCTTTAACCAGTAGGTTTGAAAGGGGTTTTGATATCCTCAAAAAGTCCTTGATGAATCTTCTATAGTAACCGGCGTGTCCAAGAAAACTTTGCACTCCTGTTACGGACTTAGGTGCAGGAAAATTAGAGATAGCTTCAATCTTGCTTATATCTACTTCAATACCTCTCTTTCGGACCTTGTTCTCTAGGACTATGCTTTCTTGCACCATATAATGGCATTTCTCCTAGGTAAGGACTAAGCTCTTCTCTTCACAGTGTTGCAGGACTAACGATAGGTACCTCAAACAACCGTCAAAATATCTTCCATAAATAGAAAAGTCATTCATAAAGACTTCCACGATGTCTATCAAAAAGTCTGAGAACATCGAGATCATGCTATATTGGAATGTTGCAGGGGCATTGCACAGTCCGAATGACATTCGTCAGAAAACATCAGTACCATATAGACAGGTGAAGGTGGTTTTCTCCTGATCATCAGTTAGGATGGGAACTTGGTAAAGTCCAGAATAACCATCCAAGAAGCAAAAGTATTCATGGTGTGCCAGTCTTTCTAGTACTTGGTCGATAAAGGGAAGAGGATAGTAATCTTTCTTCATTGCTTGATTCAGCTTTTGATAATCGATGCACATTCTCCATCCGATAACAGTCCAGATGGCTACTTCATCTCCTTCATCACCTTTTACCACTATCATCCATCCTTTCTTTGGCACAACATGAATTGGTCTCACCCAATTGCTGTCGCTGATAGGGTAGGTATAACACGTATCTCTCAGCTTGATGACTTCCTTCTTTACAACTTCCTTTAACATTTGATTCAACTTCCTCTGGGGTTGAACCAGAGGTTTTGCTAATTTTTCAAGATTTATGTGGTGCATACATAGAGCAGGGTTGAGCCCCTTGATATCATCCACCGAATAGCCTATAGCTTGCCTATGGAGCCTTAGCTCATTAAGAAGTCTTCCCATTTGCTCTTTGGTTAGGCTAGCATTGACTATCACAGGATACCTCTCTTCAGGATCGAGAAACTCATATTTCAAGCCTTCCGGTAATTGCTTAAGTTCATGTTTGGGTTTTTGTACTTCCTCTTCTTCACTTGTTAATTCTAGAGAAGCAGACTTGAAAGTCTCTACATCCTCCTCTTCGTCGCTTAATTCCTCTACATTTCGATTCAGGTATTCGAGGATCTCAGCAACCTCAGGGTCATCAATTTCTGAATCTTCTTTGGTTAAAGCCCTAAAAAGAGGGTCTACCACTGCTGTGCCTTCTTCCACTTCTTCGCAATATTGGTTGTAGCTTTCCATGAAGTAAGTATATTCTAGCAGGGACGGTCCCTTCATAGCGTCTTTTACCTTGAAATCTATGTGATCATTTCCGACCCTCAAAGTTATGATTCCTTCAGCAACATCAATCAGTGCCATGCCGGTTGCTAAGAAAGGATGTCCAAAGATAATAGGGCATTTAGGGTCTTCGATAGTGTCAATGATAACTATATCACATGGTATGAAGAATTTCCCCACGCAAATTAGAACATCTTCGACTACTCCCATCGGTCTTTTGAAAGTGTGGTCTGCCAACTCGATCCTCATATTAGTCCTGATCATCTCAGTCAGTCCTAATCATTGTGCAAGGCTTAAAGGCATTAAATTGATGCTATCCCCCAAGTCTGCGGGACCTTTCCTTTTGACATTATCCCCTATTGCAAAAGGTATAGTGAAGGCTCCAGGGTCCTTCTTGGTAGGTAGTTCCGCCTTTACGAAAGATGTCGACATGCTGTCCAAGTGCACAGTTTCCTCGTCTTTTCTTTGTGAGCAGATCCTTGAAGAATTTGGCATATGTTGGCATTTCTTCCAAGGCATCCAGGAATGGTACTTCTAGGTGTAGCTTTTTTTATCGATTACATGAACTTCTCATACCTCCTCTTAAGGTGAGCCTTTATGAGCTTGTAAGGGAAAGGTAATCTTGGTGAATAGCGACTCCTCTTGGCGAAAAATTCTTCTTCAAGTTCTGGTTCCTTCACTGGGGGGCATTGGTTTTCCCCCTTGGTTGAGTTATCTGTAACTTTCTCTGGCGCCAGTTCTTCAGGTCTTATCTCCTCAGGGCACTCTATTGTCTTCCCCGGTTTAAGGATCGCCATCTTGGCAGATTCTATGTTAGAAGGGATCTTCCCCGAGGGGTTCTTTACGAGCTCGACCAACTGAGCGAGCTGCTGGTCTATCTGACGTTGATGTATTTGCATATCCACCATTTGACTTGCATACTGTTCAAGATGCCAGAGTTGGACAACGCACTTTGCTCAAGTTGATTGTTTACCGTGTTCTGTCTCTTCATAAAATTAGATAGTTGGCCTACTAAGTCAGGCTGGCTAGTACTTCTTGCTTGACTCTGTCCTTGGGGTTGTCCCTGTCCTTGACTTGCATTAGTAGCTTGGCGGTTTTGATACTTACCTTGACCTTGATAGTTGATTTTGTTTGTCTAGAAAGTGCTTGTCTTGGTGTATTGTCCTTGCCCGCTCTTCTTCTCGAAACCAGACGGTTTCTTAGGTGGATTATTCAATTGATGCGGATTTTCTACTGCATCTTTGTTTCCATAGCTGAATCCTGGGTGATCTGGTCTCTTAAAGTTAGCATATGAGACATTTTCAACTTCCTCCTCTTCAGAATCACTTTCACTATATTCTTTGGGTCGGGTATATATGCAATTGTCTACCCCATGCCCGCCTTCACCACACGTAACACATTTCATCACTTTCTCAATTGGCTTCTTTCCTTTCCCTCCTGATTCCTTCAGCTGTTTAACATATGTGGCTATCTTTTGTATTGGAGACGTGATTGCTTCAAATGCCTTTGATTCAATCGACAGTCCTTCATTGGTGGCTTTCCTTGCATATCCTCTGTCGGCCCGGTCATAATCAATCTTAGCTTGTAACTCAACCATGTTTTCAATGATCTTTTTAGACCTACTAGGCTTTTTCCCGAGAAAGTCACTTCCAGCTGCTGCATTCAGCGAAACTCTCTCTTTCGTGGTTATACCATTGTAGAAAGTTGTTATTAAAAACCCCTCCTTGTAATTGTGGTGAGGGCAGTCTCTCTGGTACTCCTGATACCTTTCCCAGGCTTCATGAAGATTCTCATTTGGCTTCTGCATGAAGGATGTGATCCTTTGCATGTTCCTGATAGTTTTTTAGTAGGGTAAAACTTGTTCATGAAAGCGTCTGCCAGTGCGTTCCATCCATTGAAAGCTTGACGTGGTAGCCCGTGGTACCAGGATAGTGCCTTGTCCTCTAAAGAGAAGATTAAACCCTTGCAGTAAATGACTTCTTGTGGAACTCCCCGCATTTTGATAGTGTCACAAATATTCTTAAAAGCGTCAAGATGATGATAAGGGTTATCATTCTTTGAATTCCCTCGAAAGCTCTTGTTCTGGATCATAGATATGACAGATGGATTCAGTTCAAAGTTTGTTGCATTGAACCTTGGGATGATCACATTACATCTTGAGTTATTAGCTTTTGTAGCTGCCAATTCCCAAAGAGTCTTCTCTTCTTCTTCATCCTCTTCGCTGGCGTTGTCCCTGCAAAGTCGCTCTTGGTGGTTTCTCCTGTGCCTGCGGAGATGACGACGCTCCTCATGGTGAGGATTCTCTTCAGGTTGATCTTGTTCTTCATAGATATGATTGCCATTATAACGCCCATCTTCATCGACTTCTGGCGGGGGTGGGTGTTGTCCTATCCTTGCATTCCGCTCGTCTGCAGACAAAGGTGGTTCCACGCGGGGCGGCATGGTGAGCGGAGTTAGTATGGGCTAAGCACTTCCACCCTGGGTGGTACCTGGATAGAACGTACGATCAAGTAAGAAAAATCAGGCTTGATGAAGATGAACTATTCTACGTAGGTCCAGGTTAGAAGACTTAGTGTGATAGTGCTGTCGAGCTTATTGCTAAGCTCGAGGCACGGGGGTATAGTTGGTAGACTCAACTTCTTTAACAGTACCGTTTTGCCTTGTCCCCGACAACGGCGCCAAAAAATTTACCGGCCTAAATCGTGCATCCAAAAGGAAGCGGATTAAAGTAGTCAGACTTTTAAAGAGATAACCCGACACTCAGGCCCCCACAATGATAATGGGGTCTGATGTAGCAATAGGGGTCGAACGTAGGGACAAGGTTGGTCATGCTAAGAACGCAGAATCAAAACTCTATACTTCGACATAAAAGAGGATTTAAAAAGCATTCCCAAAAGAACGCAACCTCAAAAACAAGCACAATAAAACAAAATAAGTAAAAGAAATAGACTGTAACAAGGTTTATGAAATAACTTGGATTGGGGTTCACCAACCAAGGCATCTCTCCAACATGCATACTATCTCTCTCTTCTTCTTACTCATATCAAGATTACACACAACCAAAAACCATCTAATCCACTCTCTCTCGAGATGAGGATAGATCTAGGCCTGAAAGAAGCCTCTCTCCAGAGATGACAACTCAAAAACCTCGCAACAAAACTGATGGTTTGAGGCGTTAGCATTCCAACACTCTCATGCATTCATACTACTCCATAATAGGGGATAAAAGCGATATTACTCTCTCAAGATATCAACAATCAAACATCACAAGATGGTAGCTAAGCATACAAGTGAAGCATTAAAACATGTGCATGGAGATAATCTTAATAAGGGTAAGTATATTAAAAAGAAAGAGACAATATACATGTTGGGAGAGCCTTAGTGGCTACTCCCAACCCAAGTTAAAGTGTTTATCCACTCATGCGTGTGGATAACATGGCGGCGTTACAGAAAGATAGATCCATGAGATACTATGAAGAATGGAGGCGAGTATAGCGAGAGGAAATGATAGATCTAGATGAGAAGAAACGTGATACTACACACTACTTCTTCAGATCTGGATCTACCACGGGGATGTCTCCTTCTCTTGAAGAAGCGACAGGTGCGGGCGGTCATCTTCTCTCTCCTCGACTTTCACTCCAGAGATCCAAGACTAATGGATCCTCGGCTATGAGGTTGGGATGTGACATCACTTTGTGGTACCAGGATCGGATCTCTCTGATCTGATGTCTTGACAAGACAGGTGGGGGCGCTATTTATAGGCGCCTTCCACCGATTTAAGACCGCGGTCACAGCCTTTCCTTTATTCCTCCTTGGTCACGATCTTTCTTGACTATGATCCTCCCCGGGACCTCGGTCGCAATCCTTGGTGAAGTCACAGTCATGATCTTTGCTGAACAACCGTGGTCGCGATCTTTGGAGAGACCGCAGTCGCGGTCTTTGCTAAATAACTGCGGTCGCGATTATTTAGAGTGGGGGCGCGGTCGCGATCTTTGGTGAGACCACGGTCGTGATTCTTTAGAGAGAGGTCGCGGTCACAGTTCTTTGGATAGAATGCAGTCACGATTCTTTGGAGAGAGGCTGCGGTCATAGTTCTTTGGAGAGACTGTGGTCGCGGTTCTTTGGATAGAGGTCGCGGTCGCAGTTCTTTCGAGAGAGGCCGTAGTTGTGATCCTTGGTGAGGCCGCGGTCGCGGTCTCTGCTGAATAACCGCGATCGCTATCTCTAAGATCGCGGTCGCGGTTTGGCCGATTCCTGAAATCGCAAAACAAGGTTTTAGTCAAGAAGATAGAAAAAATGCGTGCAAAATTGACTAAAGTTATACTAAAAGTGGTATTGAATATATATAGAAAATACGTAAAGTGCGGTGTCATCACCTAGCTCTCCTCATTCTCTAGAATTTTATTTATCTGGAATAGATCACAACACATGAGATATGTTTGGGGTGCTAGATTACTCATATAAAGAAATTGAGGTGCTTGGGTAATTTGCACATTGACCCCTCACTATACTTTCTCTTATTTCAATAGATTTTTCTATCATAATAATGTACATTAATTAATTTATTTCAGTAGTCAAACATACTTCAACAATTATGAGAATTTTTTATGATATCTGGTATGTAATTTTAGAAATCTTATAAAAATTTAAGATAATTCTGAACTACCAATAAATAAATAAAAATCAAACACTATACTGCTGAACAACACTCTATCAGCATTTTCGGTCGAAGTATAGTTTGACCGAGAACTATATTCAAAGAACATACAAATATTATAAATTATTTTACTAGGATGCATGATTGAGTTACACATATTATATCCAACTTTAAATTAAATCCAAGTTTCATAGAAAATATGATTTTTTTTACCACATTGCTATGTTGATCAAATTCCATATTCATATACTATCAAAACCCTATTTATTGCCGATTAGGGTTTACATTTCTCAAACCCTCATCCTTCAACCTAAAATCATAATTAGAGTTCCTTATTAGGTTTAAAACATTATAATTTAGCTACCGTCATTGATGAAGTCTAAATGATGTTTAATCTAATGATGCATGTAATCATTTAGGTAAACCCTAGTTTACCAATTAAGGTCAAATGTGGTCATAAAAATTCTTTCCCCCTTAAAAAGGGTTCATCCCCAAAACATCAATATACAACAGAACTAAATTCAAGATTTACTTTAAACTTCTAAAATCTTGTATGTCACTATACTCTTGTATTTCATATAAGAATATCGTTTTTCAACATTGGGTCCTTTGTTCCTCTTTTAATCACAACATATTTAAAACAAAGCTTCTGAATGATAACAAAAGAATTTTCTATCTCACAATAAATAAAAGAAAATAGAAAGATAATTCAACCATTTTTAATCTTTTCATACTCTTGAGGTGTTACCTCAATGTTGATAATCTGATCCAACTATCTCAATTCATATGGCTCAATGTACTATTGTTCTATATCACCTCTCAATTAGTAAAGAGATTTCACCTTTCTATCTTGAAGTTTACTATTGTTCTACTCAAATAGCAAAGAAGTCATAAGCTAGAAGACTAGATTTAATAATAGTTATATGGTACAGAGCCAAATTATAGGTATGAATGACTAAAACCATGACACCCCTTTCAATTAATATATTGCTCACCATGTACAAATGAAATCATATGTAAATAAATTACATCTATATAGAAAACAAATTATATTTCTTAAAATAAATTCACATAATAATGATAGTCATTTGTTTTCTCTTATTTCTCTTCTTATTCAGTATTACTTTCTTCTTCTTACTTATCCTTCTCATTTTGATCATGTAGACAAAACAATTTTTTAATTTACATATTTGAGACAAGAATGGATTGTTCATCATTCTTGCTATCATTGCAAGAATTTATATTAGAATACACTTTGCTAATGTTGAACTTCTCCTTTTGTTCAAAACACACTTATTACATTTCAAATTCATTTCTTACCCTCTATTCATAGTCATTTCCATGTTTTTTATCTATCTTTCTCATTTTCTACCCATAAACCCTGGATTACTATCACTACTAGTTTCTCCTCATATTACATATCTCAGGATCTTATTTTATAGAGGAATTAGTATGCAAGGTCAAATCTAAACATTCTAGGGTTTGGTCATTATCAATGACATGATGTCATTGTGACATGATTTTACTCCCTTATTTCATTATGGAAAGTTTAGCTCTCTTGAGATTTACTAAAGTCTTCTTTATATTTACCACTTGAATTTCCTTTCTCTTACTTGTCCATTTAGATAGATTGCTATCTTAATTTACCCTTCTAGGGTTTCATCATCATATTATGTATCATTAATACAATTGGTAGATGTCTTTACCATGGTGTTTATGCATCATATAGAATTCATTTTCTTATCACTTCATTCCCACACTTCTCTCATTAAGGAAGGTGTAAAAGAGAAGATGATTTTGATAATCAAAACTCTAATAATAAAGTACTCACTCATCACAATTCTGCTATCTAGTTTATTAGTTATCGACTAATTATCAATTCCTCTAATCTCTCAACATCTCTAATTTATAATCTATATTACTCCATAACGTTTCAACCCCTTCTTTATTTTCTATCATCATTTTCATGTATGCTACTCTTCACTATGTCATTATTAACTTTTACTTATCTCTTATGATCATGTTTCTCACTCTTATGTATGATTCCATATTCCATGCCATATATACTTTATTATCATCCGTTTACTTTCATTAAATTGAAATTCTAAATCACTACTCTCCTTATTAGTTTTATCTATAAAACAACTAATCTAGGGGTTAAACATAGTTTTCTTTTAATCAAGTTTTTCTATTCTGAATATATTCTTCCTCTATATGACTTATTCATTTGTTTAGCTACACTTTTGTTCATGTTTTGAAAACTAGTTCCATTTCATCACTAGGAACTTATTGAATACAACTGTTGGAAACTAGGTTCTTGTTCTATAGAGACTTAGATATAAACGGTAGTAAGGATGAATGTATTAAACTTCATAATAGAAGTAAACATTCCACACTCTCAATTATATCATGTAACACTCATTCCTAAATCAAACTCATCATTTCCAACATTTTTCTTTGTATAAACTAAGTTTCTGATCCTAGTCTTATAATTTACACGTTCATAATTCTCTATTTTAACACTTCTGAAGACTCCTCACTGCTATGTACTTATTATATACTTAACTATTTTCTTTTATTTTCCCTTTTTTGGAGTACATATAGACATTTTACTTGGTTATATTGTCCATTACTCATAATTGTTTCTTTCTATCTTGGATTCTATCTAACACATATCATTAAGCCTTATTCTCAACCTTATGTTACTTTCATTTATTTATTTATATTGTATATATTTTGTGGACATACTTTACTATCATGAGGCTGTAACATCCCAGGATTTGAGGCCTCAGATAACATGATCTTTAAAGGAATGATTGGACTACCCATATCACCAAGGTGCACCTCCTTTTCTGGGAGCCCATCACTAAAGAACTCCATAGTTAAGCGTGCTCAGCTTGGAGTAGTACTAGGATGGGTGACCAGTCGGGAAGTTGATCCTGGCTTGCGTGTCAGTGTGAACAAAGTACGCAGTTAAGGCTAGTGGTGGTTTGTGGGGTCAGTCGTCATTCCTGAAACTCTACTAGAGTCATGGGCAGTGGGCCCGGGCATTACAAATGGTATCAGAGCCATAACCCCTCCAGTAAGTGGGGCCCACATGGCATGTGGCATGCCAGTCTTGAGTCGTGCGGTCCAGGCAAGTTGGAAAGGGCTATTCGTAGAGACGAGATGGAGCCGCCCTTGCGCTGGTAGCCGTGGACAGGAGCTGGGTGTCCATGGGCCATTGTGGGTCTGCACTAAAATGGGGTCAGATTATGAGGCCATATAATTGAGCCTTGACGAAGACGTCAAGAGTCTAAGTGGGGGAGATTGTAACATCCCAGGATTTGAGGCCTCCGATAAAATGGTCTTTAAAGGAATGATTGGACTACCCATATCACCAAGGTACACCTCATTTTCTGGGAGCCCATAACTAAAGAACTCCATAGTTAAGCGTGCTTAGCTTGGAGTAGTACTAGGATGGGTGACAAGTCGGGAAGTTGATCCTGGCTTGCGTGTCAGTGTGGACAAACTGCGCAGTTAAGGCTAGTGGTGGTTTGTAGGGCCAGTCGTCATTCCTAAAACTCTACTAGAGTCATGGGCAGTGGGCCCGGGCATTACAAATGGTATCAGAGCCATAACCCCTCCAGTAGGTGGGGCCCACATGGCATGTGGCATGCCCGTCTTGAGTCGTGCGGTCCAGGCAAGTTGGAAAGGGCTATCCGTAGAGAAGAGATGGAGCCGCCCTTGCGCTGGTAGCCGTGGACAGGAGTTGGGTGTCCATGGGCCATTGTGGGTCTGCACTGAAATGGGGTCAGATTATGAGACCATATAATTGAGCCTTGACGAGGACGTCAAGAGTCTAAGTGGGGGAGATTGTAACATCCCAGGATTTGAGGCCTCGGATAAAATGGTCTTTAAAGGAATGATTGGACTACCCATATCACCAAGGTGCACCTCCTTTTCCGGGAGCCCATCACTAAAGAACTCCATAGTTAAGCGTGCTCAGCTTGGAGTAGTACTAGGATGGGTGACCAGTCGGGAAGTTGATCCTGGCTTGCGTGTCAGTGTGGACAAAGTGCGCAGTTAAGGCTAGTGGTGGTTTGTGGGGCCCGTCGTCATTCCTGAAACTCTACTAGAGTCATGGGCAGTGGGCCCGGGCATTACAAAGCCTTTGACAACTGATTCATATCTTGTGTGTCTTTCAATATTTATAACTCAATTTTCTTCTTCTTTACATTCATTTGTTTCAATTTGAATGAAAAGATTCAATTATTTGGATGATTTAGTTCTTTTAATCCATTCTTTCTTCTTCATTTCATGTGTTATATGCTAATATGTATCTTGAATTAAATTCTTTATTCCCTTATCCCCAATTTAGGGTTTTCTTATCTGAGGCCCCAAAGCTGGATCTTAGATATTAATTTCAACTAATTCTTAGTCATTCAAACCTTTCTCTTATATTTCAACATCTTAATGTACTTACATACTCATTATATTCACAATTTAACTCTCCATAGTTTAATTACCATTTTTAGACTAATTAATAGGAGTCATTTGATCCCAGTAACACATCCTGCCAGCCAAACTAGGCCAAACCTATAGTTCTTAAGCTTAGAACTACTCAGAGTTAACTGACTCCTATATATCTCAAACATATAGAAAGAATATCCACTCAGGGTAAATTCATTTAAAGTTAAATTCTTATCTACTTGATACAAAGAATATAAACAATAACGAAATTAACTTCATAGTGTACAACAATCTTAAAGGACCACATATATTTATAAAAAGTGGATATCTAAATTCAAATATATACGAGCATTTCGATCGATCTCCAATCAAAACAAAAATATAATATAAGATTTGTATCTCATTCTATCTTTATGCTCTTATTTCATCATTACTTTCTTATCTTTTCTAGGATTTCTCTCTAGCCCATTCTCCCTCTACATACCTAGCCAGAGCATCCAGAAAAGAATAGATAGAGTAGATGGATACTAGTCAACCTAAGTATTTAGATACTAGGCTAGGATATCCAAATACTCAGACTTCCCAGAGCTATAGACACATCACCTCCTATCTGCCACAATTAGAACTCTAATTTCTATCCAATGGTCCCTGACAACTCAACCTAAGCTCTGATACCAAGTTGTTACACCCACATCCCAATATTACCACTAATCATGAGATTAGGGCATAAGTTTGAAGACTTTTACTTAATATAAAGTTCAATCCCAACTTTTTTTTGAGTTCAACTCTTTGTTTTCTCACATTCAATCAAATATACAAACTTTACAAGGAAAATTAAGAGTTGATTACTCTCATATGATACCGACATAAAGATACATATATAAAAATTAATTTATTTCTCAACCTTACTGTGATAATGTTAGTTTTCCCTCTTCCCTATTATTTAATTTATATTTTCTTTACCTCTATGATGGTCATTCATGATCTCATTTGACTCTTTGATCAATATAGATACCCAAAATCAAATTCTATTGTTTTCTATAAATTTCATGCACTCTTGGGCACCTTAATTAGCTTTATACACCTCTTTGTTTAAATACTTGAGTTTGACTAGTTAACTTTATCTTTTGGTCTCCAAACTTATACACGTTATTCTACACATCATGTTGAAGATATGATCCAAATTTAAGACCATTTGGACCTTCCCGTGATTTTATACAATTTTCCTAACATCTAGCCCTTTCCTAGATTTTTAGCCCTTTTTACTTTTTTTTTCTCCTTTTCCCTCGCTGGGCTCGACCCATCTTGTGCTATTGGCGCCGCTGGGCAAGGCTTGCCCCACAGATTGATCCAACAGCCTTGGATTTCAATCCAACAGTGCTGGGGTCATCCCGTACCTTGCGCCTGGTATGGAAAGTCCACGATGGACAACCACCCTGACTTGTAACCCAACCAGCGAAACCAATTGGTTGCGCCCCGACGGTTTGACAAAGAGCTCCCTTACCTTCTCTCGAAGCTTCCTCAGGCTTCAGTTTTATAAAAATTGTTTCTTGGAGGCCAAGGAAACCATCCACCTCCATAGGGTGCGCCATCCTGGTAGCCCTAACCATAGCACCAAAATCCTATTTAAACCCCTAGATGCGTTCAGCCCACCCCCACAAACGCGAGTGGCGCCTTCTCTCCCCACGCTGTGCTTTCATTTTCTCGCCCCCTTTTTCTCCGGCCACCGCACCGCCGTGGAGCAACTCTGCTCACGGGCGGGTTCTGTCATTGGACGATCAACAACAACCCTAGGATTTTGAGTCCACGCTGATCCGAGTCAAGATCAACGGTCGCACATCCCCGCGCGAGTCCTTCCTCTAACCTTCCCCACGAGCATGTTCCTGGGAGCGCGGTTCCTCTCTACCGCTGATCTACTTTGCGGGTCCACGGTTGACCAAGGATCGACGGCCCTCTTTTTCTGTTATTTTGCCCTCTCTGCCCAAAATTCCATAAAATAGCCTAAACTTGCAAAAAATGTTATCTTGAGATTCCTAGCTCCAAATAGATCAAATTTATAGTCCATTTTTATCAGAAAAATTAGCCCGATTTAATAAAAATGTTTTCAGAACATGTTCCATATCTCTGTTCTCTATTTTGATGCAAATACCTTGGAATAATCTTCTTGAGTATAAAAGGGTTGATTTCTTAAGTTCATGATCCTAACCTAGTTCCTGATCCATCATGCAATCTTACTCTGATGTTTAATCTCAAACCTATCATTATGATCTTGAAACTTGATTAATGACTCAGATGTTGATGATATAACTTGGGTTAACTAATATGATTCCTAAAAGCGCCCAAGTGGATCATTCATTCTCGATATATGCTTGATGCTTGATTAAATGTTGAAATATTGATATAATGTCAATTATAAATGGATGATCTACCCTAGGGTTGTATGGTAATGCAAAACCCTAATCTTGCATACTGAATACATGGTTCTTGCATAATATGATCTTGACCCTCAAATCTATATCTTGTTTAATCTAGGATCTACTTGAGACCTTGACCTTTCACTCTTGGACCTTTACTCGATTAGCATTCAAAAAGGTACGCTATTATACTACTCCCCCTTGGTAGTAATGATGATACTTTGAGGTATGTCTTGACATATGCTTGGCTATTTATTTGGATGAACTATTGTTCCCTATCAGTAGTCTTCCATTTTTCTTCTATATTATATTTTGAGAAACATGAAACCCTAAATTGCAATACCCATTATGACTGTCTGTATATTGATGTTGATAATGATGTTGGAAAAGTTGATAATGTTGATATTGAGTATAAGCAAAACCCCCTTGTTTGAAGGGTGGGATTTTACACTTTGACCTCCTATCTCCTATGGTGAGAAGGAGCTTGGTGACCTCCCCATCGCGTTGGGGTAATAGAGTCACACAAACCAATATAAGCATTCTTCTTGATTACAGCATAATGGGAATTTCATAATAAAAGTTGTGTTGAATAACATTTTGGTTTTTGGAAGATCGTTCGATAATGTTTTGAAACATTAGTCCTGCCAAGCATACTAGTTTTCTTATAAATTGCTTTATTTGTTTTTACATAGCGTACCGTGCAATTGCATTGACATTATGTCTTGATTTTCTCAATTTTAGGTAATGCAAGGATCTAGGGATTTACTTTCATCTGCTCATTTATCGACTGCAATAAAGACTGCTACATCAATTATGGACACTACATGGGAGCTAAATGTAAAAGGTATGTAGTTGTTGGCTAGTTTCTTATCTCTTTCTTTTTCCATGTTGCCTACGTGCCTTATGTACTAAACCTTTTGGTTCATCTTAATAAAGAAGAATGTTATTTCATTTTTGCATATTATCTCAGTGTGATTTTCGGGCCACTCAGGGATGGGTGCTCTAATCCCTTTAACACTGCCCTTTGGACAGTGAGATTGGGACTAGGGTAAGAACGGATCCGTGACAGTTGGTAGAGCCATAACACACTTCATATGCATTAGTGAGATGATGTTCTTAATCGCTGAACCAAGGAAGCCCTAAAATTCACTATGGTGAAAACTGAGGTGTCTAGAAAGAGCATAAAGGGGGTTCTGGCATAATTCCTCCTATCCGTCTTCACGGTGGTTGAGGTTCCTCCTGGTCCACCTGGCCTTAGTTGATCCAGAAATGGATGGAAGGACTTCCTATAACCCTAGAGAGTCTTCTAGCATCTTATCTCTTCTTTAAGGATTTCCCAAGCCACCTATTAGAAGGAAGTAGGATGACTCCTCATCTTCTCGTTCTCTTTAAGGTGTCATGACTTGATCAATATACTCTCTCTATTTTGGGTAAATTAAGGGCAGGAACAACTAAAATCTGAAAATAAATTGAGAACATATTTCCATGATCTGTCATATGTTTGCTTTGAAAGTTATAAATAAGAAAACTTATATCAGTTGAACTCTTGCAGATGGCCCCAAAAACCAGGAACAATAGGGATGGTGAAGGGACCTCTGGTACTAAGGACAAGGGGAAGAAGCCCCATATGAATGATGATGAAGATTTCGGTTCTGCCAATAAGACCAATGATATGGGGGAGTGGGAACTAAGATAGAAAGACATTATGGATACCCTCCATGACCTAGCTGTTCGTACAACATCCCTAGTGCCAACCCATAACCCAAAACCCATCACTATCCAAGATTTTTTAAAACTCAGCCCGGAAGCCTTCTATGGGGAAGACAAAGATGATGTCCTAGACCAGGCTGATGACTGGTTAGTGTCCCTGGAGAACACCTTTAGGGTTTTGAGGTGCCTTGAACAAGATAAGGTTGGTTTTGCAACCTACCAGTTGAAGGGGGAGGCCAAGTTGTGGTGGGAGAATTATATCCGGTCACAACATGTTATCCTTGTCAACTGGGAAGCCTTCAAACCCATTTTCACCAACCATTTCCAACCCACATCTGAGAGAAAAGAGGAACAAAAACAATTCCTCACCCTTACCCAAGGAACTAACACAATGGCTGAATATAGTCGAAAGTTCGGCCTTCTGGAGAGGCATGTCACCAACCTCACTAAAGAACAAAAACTTGACTGTTATATTGATGGTCTCTTCCTCACCCTAAAAGATTTTGTATCCTCATCCAAACCCACCAATTTTCAAGATGCCTATGACCATGCCTTGTCCATGGAGAGAACCCTAGGGATGGGACACAGGAAATTGTTACCTACCCTTGCCTACCTAGGCCTGACTGAAGTTGTACCTACAAAACTTGAACAGAAGGGAAAACCACATATCGGTGGCAATAAGAACAAGAACTTATAGAAGAACCAGAGGAATCCTCCTACCCAAGGCCAGAACCAGAAATACAACCATGGTCCTACACAAAACCAAAATCATGGCCAAAACAGGGGTCCAGGCCGGAACACCAATATTCCTCATTGTCGTAACTGTGGTAACTTCCACCCTGGCAAGTGCAAGTATCCATCCCCAGTCTTCCATTACTACAAACAAGAGGGTCACTTTAGAGACAGCTTCCCCCACCCTCCTCTAGTATGGGCCAGTCAAGGTGAACATCGACAGGCTCGTGTCTTTGCTGTGTGCAGATGAGGCGAAGGCCAATGAAAACAAACTCATGGAAGGTACCTTTTAAATTCAAGATTATTTCCAGAACTTTATATCATGATTATCTTGTACATAGTCCTTACACAAAGTATATGTATATGTAGGTATGATGAAAATCTCCGACCATTTTGTTGTTACTCTTTTTGACTCTGGGTCAAAAAACACTTTCATGTCTAAGAATCTTGCCTTTATGTTGAATCTTGAAACAAGGGACTTAGGGTACGTACTTTATGTAACTACCCCAAGTGGGAAGATGAAAGTCTCCTACTATATTTTCGAGAAAGTCCCTCTATCTTATGTTGGACGTAGTTTTGAGTCAGATTTCATAATATTATACATGGAAGACTTTGACCTTATTTTAGGGATGAATTGGCTCCATAAAAATCATGCCCTAATCGACTGTCGTGCCAAGAAAGTCATTATTTCCAAACCCAACCTCCCTATTTTTGTAGATCCTGGAAGGAAAGATCAAAATCAAAGCGTTGTCATTTCTCTAATTAAAGCCCAAAACTTGATAGCTAAAGGGTGCAAAGCATACCTAGAAACTGTAACCATAGTCAACCCTTATACGAGTGCCCTAGAAAACATTGATATAGTGCGGGAGTACCCGAGTGTCTTTCCTGAGGAGCTCTCTGGGCTACCACCAGATCGTGATGTCGAGTTTTCTATTGATTTAGCACCTGGTACCGCACCTATTTCTCGAGCACCCTATCGGATGGCTCCTGCTGAATTGACTGAGCTGAAAAAGCAGTTGCGAGAATTGCTTGACAAGGGTTTTGTCCATCCTAGTACCTCTCCTAGGGGAGCCCGCATTTTATTTTTTAAGAAAAAGGATGGTTCCCTTCACATGTGTATTGACTATCGTCTGATCAATAAAGCCACTGTGAAAAACAAGTATCCGTTGCCCAGAATTGATGACCTTTTCGATCAACTTCGTTCTGCCCATGTCTTTTCAAAAATTGATCTTCGTTCTGGTTACCACCATCTCAAGGTTAAGGATGAAGACATTCCTAAAGCAGCCTTTCGAACCCGATATGGGCATTATGAATTCCTCGTCATGCCTTTCGGGTTGACTAATGCCCCTAGTGTGTTTATGAACTTGATGAATAGTGTCTTCCAACCATTCCTCGATGAGTTTGTAGTGGTCTTCATTGATGACATATTGATATTTTCGACTGATGCTGAATCGTACCTCATTCACCTTCGCAAATTTCTTGACATCCTCCAATCTTAGAAATTCTATGCAAAGTTGTCGAAATGTGAATTTTGGATTTCGGAAGTCATGTTCTTAGGCCACATAATTTCTGGTGGGAAAATTTTTTATTGACCCCGCCAAAGTCTTGGCTGTTCTTGAGTGGCAAGCCCCAAAGAATGTTTCTCAGATTCATAGTTTTCTGGGTCTTGCTGGCTATTATCGACGTTTTATTCAGGAGTTCAACAGGACTGCCTTTCCTCTCACTAAGCTCACCAGGAAAGGAGAACAGTTTATCTGGTCAAAGGAGTGTGAGTCCAGTTTTCAAGAGCTAAAGACAAAGCTGACAACTGCACCTGTCTTGACTCTTCCCTCGGGAAATGATGGGTTCGTCATCTTCACCGACGCATCAAGGTTCGGTCTAGGTTGTGTCCTCATGCAAGAGAGAAAGGTGGTTGCTTATGCCTCTCGACAATTGAAGACAAATGAGGTCAACTACCCAACCCATGACCTCGAGCTTGCCGCTATCATATATGCTTTGAAAATATGGCGACACTACTTGTATGGTGCCACCTTTGATATCCTCACCAATCACAAGAGTCTGAAATACATCTTCACACAGAAGGATCTCAATCTTAGACAGAGGCGTTGGCTCGAGTACCTTAAAGACTATAACTTCACCATTGCCTACCACCTCGGTAATGCAAATGTGGTGGCCGATGCACTCAGTAAGAAGCAGGCTAAATGTGTTGCTGTCTTTACTTCTGAATGGAGAAGCATGGAAGTCATGTCACCTTGGGCCCCAAGGCATATGGGCAACATTCTTAGATTGGCCAGTGTCCATATAAAACCGAGCCTCGAGTCCAAAATCATGTCAGCCCAAAAGAATAGCAAGAGCCTTGATGAAATGACTAAGCTATTAGAGAAGCCCCAAACTCATCTGATAGTCGGTATGGATGGTGGAATCCGATACAAACAACACATATGGGTCCCACAAGATTCAGTCATGATAGAAATGGTGTTACGAGAAGCTCACGGGTTGAAATATATTGTGCATCTTGGATCGACAAAAATGTACAAGGATCTACAAAGGCACTTATGGTGGAAGAATATGAAGACTGACATTGCTACTTTCATCTCCAAGTGTCTGACTTTCCAACAGATCAAGGCTGAACACCAACATCCAGGAGGTCTTCTACAACCTCTACCAATCCCCGAGTGGAAATGGGAAAACATCACCATGGATTTCATGGTGGGTCTACACAGGACCAAGAAAGGGAGTGATGCCATTTGGGTTGTAGTTGATCGTCTGACTAAATCTTCCCATTTTATTCCAATCAAGACAACGACCAAGGTTCCTGAGTTAGCAGAACTTTACGTTCGAGAGATAGTCAGACTGCATGGAATTCCTGTATCTATAGTATCAGATCGTGATGCAAAATTCACTTCTCACTTGTGGCGACAAGTACAGGAAGAACTGGGAACTCAGCTGAATTTCAACACTGCTTATCACCCACAAACTGACGGACAGTCTGAGAGGACAATCCAAGTTCTAGAAGACTTGCTGAGATCATGCGTCCTCGATTGGGGCAGTTCTTGGGCCACTACCTTCCTCTTATTGAGTTTTCCTACAACAATAGCTACCAATCTAGTATAGGCATGCCTCCCTATGAAGCTTTGTATGGTAGATCGTGTATATCTCCACTTTACTGGGATGAAGTAGGCGAAAGACGAATTCTGAAATATGAGGAACTACAAATCTATTCTGACAATGTCAACCTAATTAAGCAAAGGTTAAAAAGGGCACAAGATTGTCAGAAGTCTTATGCTGATGTGCATAGTACTGACACTCAGTTCTTAGTAGGTGATCATGTTTTCCTGAAGATTCGACCGATTCGGGCCATTGCAAAGAACAAAGTAAAACTCATCCCTAGATATGTGGGTCCTTTTAAAATTTTCGATCATATTGGGGAATGTGCTTATAGGTTGGTGCTACCTCCACAATATAGCATGATGCACAACGTCTTTCATGTTTCGAACCTAAAGCGGTATGTCAAAGACCCTAGCCATGTCCTTAATCATGAACCAATTGAATTAAAGGACACCCTCGTGTACCAAGAAGCTCCGATCAAGATACTTGATACTTGCACCAAGGAGCTCAGAAACAAGAAAATCGATATGATTAAGGTGTTGTGGAAGCACCATGGGAGTGATGATGCTACTTGGGAGTTGAAGTCAGACATGGAGGAATGATTCCCTGACCTTTTCAAAGAAGCATGAATTTTGGGGGCAAAATTCCTTTTAAGGAGTGGAGGATGTGACAATGTGAGTTTTCCCTCTTCCCTATTATTTAATTTATAATTTCTTTAACTCTATGATGGTCATTCATGATCTCATTTGACTCTTTGATCAATGTAGATACCCAAAATCAAATTCTATTGTTTTCTATAAATTTCATGCACTCTTGGGCACCTTAATTAGCTTTATACACATCTTTGTTTAAATACTTGAGTTTGACTAGTTAACACTATCTTTTGGTCTCCAAACTTATACAAATTATTCTACACTTCGTGTTGAAGATATGATCCAAATTTTATATCATTTGGACCTTCCCATGATTTTATACGATTTTCCTAATATCTAGCCCTTTCCTAGCTTTTTAGCCCTTTTTACTTCTTTTCTTTTTTTTCTCTCCTTTCCCTTGTTGGGCTCATCCCATCTTGTGCTGTGGGCGCCGCTGGGCAAAGCTTGCCCCATGGATTGATCCAGCAGCCTTGGATCTCAATCCAATGGTGCTGGGGTCATCCCCTACCTTGGGCCTGGTAGGGCAAGTCCACGATGGACATCCACCCTGGCTCCTAACCCAACCCGCGAAACCAATTGGTTGCGCCTCGATGGTTTGACCAAGAGCTCCCTTACCTTCTCTCGAAGCTTCCTCAGGCTTTAATTTTACAAAAATCACTGCTTGGAGGCCAAGGAAATGAGCCACATCCATAGGGTGCGTCGCCCCCCCCCCCCTTGGTAGCCCTAACCCTAGCACCAAAATCCTATTTAAACCCCTAGATTCGTTTGGCCCGCCCCCACGAACGTGAACGACGCCTTCTCTCCGCATGTCATGCTTTCTTTCCCTTGCCCCCTTTTCTCTGGCAACCACACCGCCGTGGAGCAACTCTGCTCGCGGGCGGGTTCTGTCATTGGACGATCAACAACAGCCCTAGGATTTTGAGTCCACGCTGATCCGAGTCAAGATCAACGGTCGCACATCCCCGCGCGAGTCCTTCCTCTAACCTTCCCCACGAGCACGTGCCTAGGAGTGTGGTTCCTCCCTGCCACTGATCTACTTTGCGGGTCCACGATTGACCAAGGATCGACGGCCCTCTTTTTCTGGTATTTTGCCCTCTCTTCCCAAAATTCCATAAAATAGCCTAAACTTGCAAAAAATGTTATCTTGAGATTCCTAGATCCAAATATATCGAATTTATAGTCCATTTTTATCAGAAAAATTAGCCTGATTTAATAAAAATTGTTTCAGAACCTGTTTCATATCTCTTTTCTCTATTTTGATGCAAATACCTTGGAATAACCTTCTTGAGTATAAAAGGGTTAATTTCTTAAGTTCATGATCCTAACCTAGTTCCTGATCCATCATGCAATCTTACTCTCATGTTTAATCTCAAACCTATCATTATGATCTAGAAACTTGATTAATGACTCGAATGTTGATGATATAACTAGGGTTATCTAATATGATTCCTAAAAGCGCCCAAGTGGATCATTCATTCTCGATATATGCTTGATGCTTGATTAAATGTTGAAATATTGATATAATGTCAATTATAAATGGATGATCTACCCTAGGGTTGTATGGAAATGAAAAACCCTAATCTTGCATACTAAATACATGGTTCTTGCATAATATGATCTTGACCCTCAAATCTATATCTTGTTTAATCTAGGATCTACTTGAGACCTTGACCTTTCACTCTTGGACCTTTACTCAATTAGCATTCAAAAAGGTACGCTATTATACTACTTCCCCTTGGTTGTAATGATGATACTTTTAGGTATCTCTTGACATATGCTTGGCTATTTATTTGGATGAACTATTGTTCCCTATGCGTAGACTTTCATTTTTCTTCTATATTATATTTTGAGAAACATGAAACCCTAAATTGCAATACCCATTATGACTGCCTGTATATTGATGTTGATAATGATGTCGGAAAAGTTGATAATGTTGATATTGAGTATAAGCAAAACCCCCTTGTTTGAAGGGTGGGATTTTGCACTTTGACCTCCTATCTCCTATGGTGAGAAGGAGCTTGGTGACCTCCCCATCGCGTTGGGGTAATAGAGTCACACAAACCAATATAAGCATGCTTCTTCATTACAGCATAATGGGAAATTCGTAATAAAAGTTGTGTTGAATAACATTTTGGTTTCGGAAGATCATTCGATAATGTTTTGAAACATAGGTCCTGCCAAGAATACTAGTTTTCTTATAAATTGCTTTACTTGTTTTTACATAGCATACCGTGCAATTGCATTGACATTTGTGTCTTGATTTTCTCGATTTTAGGTAATGCAAGGATCTAGGGATTTACTTTCATCTGCTGATTTATCCACTGCAATAAAGACAGCTACATCAATTATGGACACTACATGGTAGCTAATTGTAAAAGGGATGTAGTTGTTGGCTATTTTCTCATCTCTTTCTTTTTCCATGTTGCCTACGGGCCTTATGTACTAAACCATTTGGTTCATCTTAATAAAGAAGAATGTTATTTCATTTTTGCATATTATCTGTGTGTGATTTTCGGGCCACTCAGGGACGGGCACTCTAATCCCTTTAACACTGCCCTTTGGACAGTGAGATTGGGATTAGGGTAAGAATGGATCCATAACAGTTGGTATCAGAGCCATAACACACTTCATATGCATTAGTGAAATGATGTTCTTAATCGTTGAACCAAGGAAGCCCTAAAATTTACTATGGTGAAAACTAAGGTGTCTAGAAAGAGCACAAAGGGGGTTCTGGCATAATTCCTCCTATCCGTCTTCACTGTGGTTGAGGTTCCTCCTGGTCCACCTAGCCTTAGTTGATCCAGAAATGGATGGAAGGACTTCCTATAACCCTAGAGAGTCTTTTAGCATCTTATCTCTTCTTTAAGGATTTCCCAAGCCACCTATTAGAAGGAAGTAGGATGACTGCTCATCTTCTTGTTCTCTTTAAGGTGTCATGCCTTGATCTATATACTCTCTCTATTTTGGGTAAATTAAGGATGGGAACAACTAAAATCCGAAAATAAATTGAGAAAACCTGTTACAATATTTCCATGATCTATCATATCTTTGCTTTGAAAGTTATAAATAAGAAAACTTATATCAGTTGAACTCTTACAGATGGCCCCAAAAACCAAGAACAATAGGGATGGTGAAGGGACCTCTGGTACTAAGGACAAGGGGAAGAAGCCTCGTATGAATGATGATGAAGATGTCAGTTCTTCCAATAAGACCAACGATATGGGGGAGTGGGAACTAAAGCAGAAAGCCATTATGGATGCCCTCCATGACCTAGCTGTTCATACAACATCCCTTATGCTAACCCATAACCCAAAACCCATCACTATCCAAGATATTCTGAAACTCAGCCCTGAAGCCTTCTATGGGGAAGAAAAAGATGATGTCCTAGACAAGGCTGATGCCTGGTTAGTGTCCATGGAGAATACCTTTAGGGTTTTGAGGTTCCCTGAACAAGACAAGGTTGGTTTTGCGACCTACCAGTTGAAGGGGGCGGCCAAGTTGTGGTGGGAGAATTATATCCGGTCACAACAGGTTATCCCTGTCAACTGGGAAGCCTTCAAACCCATTTTCACCAACCGTTTCCAACCCACATCTGAGTGAAAAGAGAAACAAAAACAATTCCTCACCCTTACCCAAGGAACTAACATAGTGGTTGAATATAGTCGACAGTTCCGCCTTCTAGAGGGGCATGTCACCAACCTCACTGAAGAACAAAAACTTGACCGTTATATTGATGGGCTCTTCCTCACCCTAAAAGCTTTTGTATCCTCATCCAAACCCACCAATTTTCAAGATGCCTATGACCATGCCTTGTCCATGGAGAGAACCCTAGGGATGGGACATGGGAAACCATTACCTACCCTTGCCTATCTAGGCCTGGCCGAAGTTGTATCTGCAAAACCTGAACAGAAGGGAAAACCCCATATCGGTGGCAATAAGAACAAGAACCGACAGAAGAACCGGAGGAATCCTCCTGCCCAAGGCCAGAACGAGAAATACAATCGTGGTCCTACACAAAACCAGGATTATGGCCAAAATAGGGGTCCAGGTCGGAATGCCAATATTCCTCGTTTCCGTAACTGTGGTAACTTCCACCCTGGCCAGTGCAAGTATCCATCCCCGATCTGCCAATACTACAAATAGGAGGGTCACTTTAGAGACAGCTGCCCCCACCCTCCTCTAGTATGGGCCAGTCAAGGTTAACATCGAGAGGCCCCTGTCTTTGCTGTGAATGAAGATGAGGCGAAGGCCAATGAAAACAAACTCATGGAAGGTACCTTTTAAATTCTAGATTATTTCAAGAACTTTATATCATGATTATCTTATACATAGTCCATACACAAAGTATATATATATATGTAGGTATGATGCAAATTTCCTACCATTTTGTTGTTACTCTTTTTGACTCCGGGTCAACAAACACTTTCATGTCTAAGAATCTTGCCTTTATGTTGAATCTTGAAACAAGGGACTTAGGGTACATACTTGATGTAACTACTCCAAGTGGGAAGATGAAAGCCTTCTACTATATTGTCGAGAAAGTCCCTCTATCTTATGTTGGACGTAGTTTTGAGTCAGATTTCATAATCTTAGACATGGAAGACTTTGACTTTGTTTTAGGGATGGATTGGCTCCATAAAAATCATGCCCTAATCGACTGTCATGCCAAGAAAGTCATTATTTCCAAACCCAACCTCCCTATTCTTGTAATTCCTGGAAGGAAAGATCGAAATCAAAATGTTGTCATGTCTCTGATTATAGCCCAAAACTTGATAGCTAAAGGGTGCAAATTATACCTAGCAACTGTAACCATAGTCAACCCATATACGAGTTCCCTAGAAAACATTGATATAGTGCGGGAGTACCCGAGTGTCTTTCCTGAGGAGCTCCCTTGGATACCACCAGATCGTGATGTCGAGTTTTCTATTGATTTATCACCTGGTACCGCACCTATTTCTCAGGAACCCTATCAGATGGCTCCTGCTGAATTGACTGAGCTAAAAAAGCAGTTGCAAGAATTTCTTGACAAGGGTTTTGTCCGCCCTAGTACCTCTCCTTGGGGAGCCCCCATTTTATTTGTTGAGAAAAAGGATGGTTCCCTTAGCATGTGTATTGACTATTGTCTAATCAATCAAGCCACTGTGAAAAACAAGTATCCGCTGCCCAGAATTGATGACCTTTTTGATCAACTCTATTTTGCCCATGTCTTTTCAAAAAATGATCTCCGTTTTGGTTACCACCAACTCAAGGTGAAGGATGAAGACATTCATAAAATAGCCTTTCGAACCCGATACAGACATTATGAATTCCTCGTCATGCCTTTTGTGTTGTCTAATGCCCCTGGTGTGTTTATGAACTTAATGAATAGTGTCTTCCAACCTTTCCTCGACGAGTTTGTAGTGGTCTTCATTGATGACATATTGATATTTTCGAATGATGCTGAATCACACCGCATTCACCTTCGCAAAGTTCTTGACATCCTCCAATCTCAGAAATTCTATGCAAAGTTGTCGAAATGTGAATTTTGGATTTCGGAAGTCATGTTCTTAGGCCACATGATTTCTGGTGGGAAAATTTCTATTCACCCCGCCAAAGTCTCGGCTATTCTTGAGTGGCAAGCCCCAAAGAATGTTTCTGAGATTCGCAGTTTTCTAGGTCTTGCTGGCTATTATCGACATTTTATTCAAGACCTCAGCAGGACTGCCTTGCCTCTCACTAAGCTCACCAGGAAAGGAGAACAATTTATCTGGTCAAAGGAGTGTGAGTCCAGTTTTTAAGATCTAAAGACAAAGCTAACAACTGCACCTGTCTTGACTCTTCCCTTGGGAAATGATGGGTTTGTCATCTTCACTGACGCATCAAGGTTTGGTCTAGGTTGTGTCCTCATGCAAGAGAGAAAGGTGGTTGCTTATGCCTCTCGACAATTGAAGCCAAACGAGGTCAACTACCCAACCCATGACCTCGAGCTTGCCGCTATCATATATTCTTTGAAAATATGGCGACACTACTTGTATGGTGCCACCTTCGATATCCTCTCCCACCACAAGAGTCTGAAATACATCTTGACACAGAAGGATCTCAATCTCAGACAGAGGCGTTGGCTCGAGTACCTTAAAGACTATGAATTCACCATTGCCTACCACCCCGATAAGGCAAATGTGGTGGCCTATGCACTCAGTAAGAAGCAGGCTAAATGTGTTGCTGTCTTTACTTCTGAATGGAGAAGCATGGAAGTCATGTCACCTTGGGCCCCAAGGCGTATGGGCAACATTCTTAGATTGGCCAGTGTCCATATAAAATCGGGCCTCCAGTCTAAAATCCTGTCAGCCCAAAAGAATAGCAAGAGCCTTGATGAAATGACTAAGCTATTAGAGAAGCCCCAAACTCATCTGACAGTCGGTATGGATGGTGGAATCTGATACAAACAACACATATGGGTCCCAGAAGATTCTGACATGATAGAAATGGTGTTATGAGAAGCTCACAGGTTGAAATATACTATGCATCCTGGATCGATGAAAATGTACAAGGATTTGCAAAGGCACTTTTGGTGGAAGAATATGAAGACTGACATTGCTACTTTCATCTCCAAGTGTCTGACTTTCCAACAGATCAAGGATGAACACTAACGTCCAGGAGGTCTTCTACAACCTCTACCTATCCCGGAGTGGAAATGGGAAAACATCACCATGGATTTCATGGTGGGTCTACCCAGGACCAGGAAAGGGAGTGATGCCATTTGGGTTGTAGTTGATCGTCTGACTAAATCATCCCATTTTATTCCAATCAAGACAACGACCAAGGTTCCTGAGTTAGCAAAACTTTACGTTCGGGAGATAGTCAGACTGCATGGAATTCCTGTATCTGTAGTATCAGATCATGATGCAAAATTCACTTCTCACTTGTGGCGACAAGTACAGGAAGAACTGGGAACTCAGCTGAATTTCAGCACTTCTTATCACCCACAAATTGACAGACAGTCTGAGAGAACAATTCAAGTTCTAGAAGACTTGCTGAGATCATGCGTCCTCGATTGGGGCGGTTCTTTGGACCACTACCTTCCTCTCATTGAGTTTTCCTACAACAATAGCTACCAATCCAGTATAGGCATGCCTCCCTATGAAGCTCTGTATGGTAGACCGTGTAGATCTCCACTTTACTGGGATGAAGTAGGCGAAAGACGAATTCTGAAATCAGAGGAACTACAAATCTATTCTGACAATGTCAACCTAATTATGCAAAGGTTAAAAAGGGCACAAGTTTGTCAAAAGTCTTATGCTTATGTGCATAGGACTGACACTTAGTTCTTAGTAGGTGATCATGTTTTCCTGAAGATTTGACCGATTCGGGCCATTGCAAAGAACAAAGGAAAAGTCAGCCCTAGATATGTGCGTCCTTTTGAAATTTTGGATCGTTTTGGGGAATGTGCTTACAGGTTGGTGCTACCTCCACAATATAGCATGATGCACAACGTCTTTCATGTGTCGAACCTAAAGCGGTATGTCAAAGACCCTAGCCATGTCCTTAATCATGAACCAATTGAATTAAAGGACACCCTCGTGTACCAAGAAGCTGCGATCAAGATACTTGATACTTGCACCAAGGATCTCAGAAACAAGAAAATCGTTATGGTTAAGGTGTTGTGGAAGCACCATGGGAGTGATGATGCTACTTGGGAGTTGAAGTCAGAAATGAAGGAATGATTCCATGAGCTTTTCAAAGAAGCATGAATTTTGGGGGCAAAATTCCTTTTACGGAAGGGAGGATGTGACAATGTGAGTTTTCCCTCTTCCATTTTATTTAATTTATATTTTATTTACCTCTATGATGTTCATTCATGATCTCATTTGACTCTTTGATCAATGTAGATACCCAAAATCAAATTCTATTGTTTTCTATAAATTTCATGCACTCTTGGGAACCTTAATTAGATTTATACACCTCTTTGTTTAAATACTTAAGTTTGACTAGTTAACTTTATCTTTTGGTCTCCAACCTTATACACATTATTCTACAATTCATTTTTAAGATATGTTCCAAATTTGAGATCATTTGGACCTTCCCATGATTTTATACGATTTTCCTAAGATCTAGCCCTTTCCTAGCTTTTTAGCCCTTTTTACTTCTTTTCTTTTTTTTTCTCCTTTTCCCTTGCTGGGCTCAGCCCATCATGTGTTGTGGGCGCTTCTGGGCAAGGCTTGCCCCATGGATTGATCCAGAAGCCTTGGATCTCAATCCAATGGCACTGGGGTCATCCCCTACCTTGCGCCTCGTATGGCAAGTCCACGATGGACAACCACCCTAGCTCCTAACCCAACTAGAGTAACCAATTGGTTGCGCCCCAATGGTTTTACCAAGAGCTCCCGTACCTTCTCTCGAAGCTTCCTTAGGCTTCAGTTTTACAAAAATTGTTGCTTGGAGGCCAAGGAAACGAGCCACCTCCATAGGGTGCGCCGCCCCCTGGTAGCCCTAACCCTAGCACCAAAATCCTATTTAAACCCCTAGATGCGTTCAGCCCGCCCCCACGAACGCAAGCGGTGCCTTCTCTCCCCACGCTATGCTTTCCTTCTCTCGCCCTCATTTTCTCTGGCCGCCACACCTCCACGGAGAAACTCTACTTGTGGGCAGGTTCTATCGTTGGACGATCAACAACAAACCTAGGATTTTGAGTCCACGCTGATCTGAGTCAAGATCAATAGTCGCGCATCTCCGTGCGAGTCCTTCCTCTAACCTTCCCCACGAGCACATGCCTGGGAGTGCGGTTCCTCCTTGCCGTTGATCTACTTCGTGGGTCCATGGTTGGCCAAGGATCGACAACCCTCTTTTTTTGTATTTTGCCCTCTCTGCCCAAAATTCCATAAAATAGCCTAAACTTGCAAAAAATGTTATCTTGAGATTCCTAGCTCCAAATATATCAAATTTATAGTCCATTTTTATCATAAAAATTAGCCTGATTTAATAAAAATAGTTTCAAAACCTGTTTCATATCTATGTTCTCTATTTTGATGCAAATACCTTGGAAGGAATAACCTTCTTGAGTATAATAGGGTTAATTTCTTAAGTTCATGATCCTAACCTAGTTCCTGATCCATCATGAAATCTTACTCTAATGTTTAATCTCAAACCTATCATTATGATCTAGAAACTTGATTAATGACTTGGATGTTGATGATATAACTAGGGTTAACTAATATGATTCCTAAAAGCGCCCAAGTGGATCATTCATTCTCGATATATGCATGATGCTTGATGAAATGTTGAAATATTGATATAATGTCAATTAAATGGATGATCTACCCTAGGGTTGTATGGGAATGCAAAACCCTAATCTTGCATACTGAATACATGGTTCTTGCATAATATGATCTTGACCCTCAAATCTATATCTTGTTTAATCTAGGATCTACTTGAGACCTTGACCTTTCACTCTTGGACCTTTACTCGATTAGCATTCAAAAAGGTACGCTATTATACTGCTCCCCCTTGGTTGTAATGATGATACTTTTAGGTATCTCTTGTCATATTCTTAGCTATTTATTTGGATGAACTATTGTTCCGTATGAGTAGTCTTCCATTTTTCTTCTATATTATATTTTGAGAAACATGAAACCCTAAATTGCAATACCCATTATGACTGCCTGTATATTGATGTTGGAAAAGTTGATAATGTTGATATTGAGTATAAGAAAAACACCCTTGTTTGAAGGGTGAGATTTTGCACTTTGACCTCCTATCTCCTATGATGAGAAGGAGCTTGGTGACCTCCCCATCGCGTTGGGGTAATATAGTCACACAAACCAATATAAGCACGCTTCTTGATTACAGCATAATGGGAAATTCGTAATAAAAGTTGTGTTGAATAACATTTTGGTTTTTGGAAGATCGTTCGATAATGTTTTGAAACATATGTCCTGCCAAGTATACTAGTTTTCTTATAAATTGCTTTACTTGTTTTTACATAGCGTACCATGCAATTGCATTGACATCGTGTCTTGATTTTCTCGATTTTAGGTAATGCAAGGATCTAGGGATTTACTTTCATCTGCTCATTTATCCACTGCAATAAAGATTGCTACATCAATTATGGACATTACATGGGAGCTAATTTTAAAAGGGATTTAGTTGTTGGCTAGTTTCTTATCTCTTTCTTTTTCCATGTTTCCTACGGGCCTTATGTACTAAACCTTTTGGTTCATCTTAATAAAGAAGAATGTTATTTCATTTTTGCATATTATCTGTGTGTGATTTTTGGGCCACTCAGGGACGGGCGCTCTAATCCCTTTAACATAGCCCTTTGGACAGTGAGATTGGGATTAGGGTAAGAACGGATCCGTGACACTTACATGTACATATGGCATTATAATTAGATACATTCTCTCTTTTTAAGGAAAGAAAGTTACAAATTATCATTTACAACTCTCTCTCAACTCTGTACAAGGACCGCGAGTGACAGGAACAAAGTAAACTTGACTAGTAAGTTACTTGACTCCTGTGGCAGATCTACATTGGCATTGATATTCTTTAGATCCACATGATTATCCCTAAAAATTGTAGGTAGAGGGGTGAGCCTACTTACTCAATGAATGAGTACTTCAAAGTAATAGTTTTAAGAACTTAAATAATTACATATATATTGTTGAGAAACCGATATCAATTAGAATCAAAACAATATTTATAGGGATTAAGCATTCACAACATAAATATGGTAGGATACTCTAGATATCTACAAGAGTGAATCACTATCTAAACATGCTTGATTAAACACAAGAGAACTACTAATTTAGAAACACATCAAGAATCATTAAATAACTACACACACTTGATTAAACTCTCATTCATCTCATTATGCATCACTAGCAATATACAAATATCTAAACATTTTCCTCATTATTCTCTTTGTAAGATTTTATTAACTTTGACTTGAGTTGACTAATGAAATGCCTATTTCTATGTTGGCCAACTAAGCACAACTGACTAATATGACTACCGTGCTCTTTATCTAAACTAAATTGAACTCAATCATCTTTTCTTTTACTTTTCCCCTGAACTCACTTAGATTTTACCATCCAAGCAAAACCCACTACTGCTTGACTTACCGTTCAAGTCTTAAGGTAAACCTGAGACCTTAAAATTACTACTAACCACCTCTTTCTGCCGTGAGGTTGCCACGTCTGGCCTAACAATGGCTAAACATCATTCATATACTATGGACCCTTATCCTGGGTACTCAGGAGGGGTGCCTCTAGGATAAAAAGCCTCTATCTCACGTAATGTGGTTCCTCAAGGGATGACACACAATATAGAGTAACTTCTACCAGGAGTAGGTCCACAAGGGATGTATACTCCAACTGGTGGGTACCATTGAATCTCCAATTATTGTTATATACCCCTACTGTAGAACTAGTACCACCGAGATCTCTAGTTATTATTGGGTACTCTTCTATTCAACTCAAGTACCACCGATATCCAATCAGTCGGTGATAGATAATCAGTTCCATACTACTTCGTATATGTGATAGTCCATATCCCGTTTCACCCATCCCGATACAGACCTCCAGGGTGGGTTTTATGGTGTTCAACACATCTACTACTACTACTACTACTACTACTACTACTACTACTACTACTACTACTACTACTACTACTACTACTACTACTATTACTACTACTACTACTACTACTACTACTACAACTACTACTACTACTACTACTACTATTACTACAACAACAACAACAACAACAACTACTACTACTACTACTACTACTACTACTACTGCTACTACTACTACTACTACTACTACTACTACTACTACTACTACTTGATACTTAGTTGAATGCATAACACATTGATTACCCTTATCTTAGGGTTTCTCATTTATTATATGTTTAACATACTAATTACCCTTCTCTTATGGTTTCTCAATTCTCATGCACACTTAAAAATTCTCATATTTTCAAACAAATATCATGTCTAATTCTATTTTCTTAAACATTTCTCGCATTTATGCATGGCATCAAAGACATTCGTACCTAGGGAAATGCTAATTCTATTTTCTTGAAATACCATAACAACTTATGCATTTCATTACAATTAACCCAGTTAGAAATTTTTACATCACAAATCAAAATGTGTATACATATAAAATGATATTCAGCTAGAAACTCAAATTGTCACATAACTCATTTCAATTAGTCATGCATATGAAACCCTAGTATGAATTGAACTAGGATTATCAATATATTCATTGAAATATCATTCATCAAGAGTAACCTTAAATAAATGAGTTTATAACAATAAAACAATCACAATAGTTGAATTTCATAAATCTATTTGCAAACTTTCAACTTTCCCATCATCTCGGCTATCACTCTCTTTACTGAGACATTAAGAAAGCACTAATAGCATGAAATGAAATTTAATATAGTATCTAACATATCTATACTACACATTCAGAATAAACAATCATTCATAATCAAGGAGATTCAAATAGACAAACTTCTTTATTCAATTATATAACAATTTCAGTCATAGCCGAAAACACTAGTTTTCAATATATTATTATAGCCTCTGCAATTACTTTAGGAATTACCATTTAGATGGATTGTGTCCATTTCTAATATTATTGTATCATTTGAAATTTACTAGAATAGAGAAATAATCCATTTCGTATCATCTTGCAACAACTAGATCGAAAAGTAGTTTAGGTTTTGAAGTGACATACTAAGCAATTGAAGATTATTGATGCTAAGTCATTTTCACACAATCTACTGTTAAAAGGAAGTACCCACAAACCATAAGGTGTGAAAATACCTTAAAAATGTAGCGCATCTATGAAATTCTTGAATCCATGTCAAAACCCTAGCAAATAACTAGTTTCATCTTCCTTTCAACTCAGAAACCCTAAGAATGGAGATTTATGGAGAAAGAGTCAGAAAAAGGGATGACTTGATATCATTTCAAATCAAATACAAGGAGAGGCAGAATATTGACATGTGAGAGAATATTCACCATGAAAGGTTGTGCAAAGGAGTTATACTTACTTGATTTCATCATGTTTAGGATAGTGAAACCCTAGGTCAACATCTCCACCACTTTATCCTCTCAAAACCCTAGCTCTCCTCTATCTCTAGAATTTTGTTTCTCTAGAATGGATCACGAAATATGAGAGCTCCTTGGATGCTAGCTTGCTCATATAGAGAAATTGAGATGCTTGGGAAATTTTCACACTGACACCCCACTATACTCTCTCTAATTGCAACATATTTTTTGTCATAAAAATGTTACTGTAATTCATTTATTTCAGAAGCCAAACATCTTACAAAATTGTGAAAACTTATCATGATGTATGATATATAATTTTAGAGCTCTAGTAAAAATTTAAGATCATTTTTAGCTATAAATACATAAATAAAAACCAAACACTACACTGCGGAACAACACTCTGTCAGCATGGTCAGTCGGAGTATAGTTCAACCGAGAACTATATTCAAAGAACATTCAAATATTCTGAAAATTTTCACTAGCATGCCATTATTGAGTTAACGATATCGTATCTAAATTTCAATTAAATCCAAATTACATAGAAAATATTAAAAATCATTTACCACATTGTTATCCTGATCAAATTCCAAATTCATATACTATCAAAACCCTAATTTTTTCTGACTAGGGTTTAAGTTTCTCAAACTCTAATCCTTCAAACTAAAATCATAATTATAGTTCCTTCTTAGGTTTGAAACATCATCATTGAGCCACCATCATTGATCAAGTCTAAATGATGTTTAATCTAACTAAACATGTAATCATGCAGGTAAACCCTAGTTTACCAATTAAGCGTAGATGCTCTCATAACTATGATTCTGGAGGAAATTGTAGAATCAAATCGATGATCAACTCTTGGTTCAAAGGATACCCCACTCTATGCAAATGTTCCACATGCCCAATCCTTTTGACAACATGGGGATCTACTAGATCGCCTTGTGTTATCTTACACTCAAACAACACCTTGGAGACATTGTACCTTTCTTGCGTTTTGTGATTTAGGTTCATATTCTTAAGATGTGTTACGATCTTGAGAATGTCCATATTTTCATGCTTCTCATGTAACTCATAGTTCATACCGCACACCATGATATTTTTCATGTCTAAGGCATCATTGTCATGCTTCCAATAAGCATCCACCTCAACCCTAGGTGCGCTGGGAGTGGGTTCCCCTGGAACTGGTGTATCTGGTACATAGAGCTTATGCTCATGAGTGATAAACATTCTCAAAGTCTTGAAGCTATTATGGAAGTTGGTCTCATTCTATTTTTCCTTCCTAAGGACCTATCACAATGTGTTATAATTTTCTAATTTATTCTACAAAAGGAAAATTTGCATTTGTCAAAACACTTTTGGTTTGATTTGAAAATATTGACAATATTAGTTAGGCCTTTAAATTAATTATTGCACCAACTATTTTGTTCAAATTGATAGCCCTCACTATCAATTTAGAAGATTGCAATGTACAACCTTCAAGTGAGCCAAGATCCATAATAACTAAGTTATTGCCTAGCTAATGCTAGGATCCATAACCAATTATTAAGGTAGAAAACATTTGCCAATTGCATCCAATGCAAGTATTGGATCAATGATAAGCACAAATCCTTGTTATCATCCATGTTTATGCTTCTAGGCACTCAATCCCATTAATCTCACTTAGTAAAGGCTGACCAAAAAACCAACACAATGAAATGCACCCTATGGCAAACCCACATAACTAGCATCACACTTCCACAAGACAGACGACGCACCACACTATGGTGTAACCTATGTTTAGTTGATCAGCTTTTCATGTGTAATATTTATAGAAACAATCTAAGACTTAATATTATTGAGATATTTTACATATACATATCCAATCGCTACATACTTATATGTATCATATACATACTATATCCACAAATGAAATATGCAATAAGAATTATATGAGCAATGGTTATGGCCACCCTAGTACAATTCTTTGGATCCAACAAAGAATTTTTGTCAACCTAAGGTCATACATCATATGCATGCAATGTATAATAGAAAAATCTTATGCTGGGAACAAGCCGTTCAATTGACTAGACCCTCCAGTTGATTTATTGGTCTGTCTTTTGATTGATTTGTCTCTATCAGTCGGTCAGCTAATTCCTGACTCAAGTAGTTGGTTGAACTCCTCCACTCATCCAATCGATCGACTGACTCCTCCTATCTATCAACTCAGCTTTCAGTCTTTCGACTGGCCTGGTTAGAACAACTTCTTCTTGCCAATAAAAACTAAAGCTAATCTTATCTATGTATTATATTATGAAAAGAGAATACCTATAGTTACATTGGAGGGAAATATACGGAGCAAAGCATTAATTTACATATGGACAAATAAGAGGAAAGCTTGATATACAAACTGAATTTAAAAGGCAGGAAATAAACCATTCAACCATGCACAAGTATCGAAAGTGTTTTGGCCATAACCACACATACATAAACCATCAAAACAATTTTTAGGCAACACATGGATTGCATATATATATATATATATATATATATATATCTGTGTGTGTGTATGTTGGATCTACATGACTTCCCTAGTGCATGTGGTATTTAATCAGATATACACATTAATTATTTAAACATTTACATCTCATACAAAACATAAATTATGAAATCAAAACTGATGATCTTGATTAAATCACAAAACAAAATAAGTTAACGTGGCTCTGATACATTGTAAGAAAATAAGGAGACATATATGGGATCAGAAACAAATTTTTTTTACCATATTCCCCATAAGTAGTGGATTACGTCAATAACTTTGAAATGGGAAGGATGGTGTGAGGCATATCCCTGGTCCTGGAGTAAGTCCAGTGCAATCCCTATAGAGGTATGCTTCCTTCACAAGCATCATGTGGAAGGTTGCAAACAATGTCTTCCTGGTGTATTGACCGAGGATGGTAGTTGACAACATCCTCCTAGCATGGAAACAAAATCCACCATAACTCTACCTAGTGCACACAGACCACCAAACACTGCATGTAGTGCTTTTAGAGATGATAGGAAGAGTTGTCCATCTGTTATCAACATGCTAGCATCAACTTCCTTTACCCTTGCCGTCTCTCCCTTTCTTGGGAAAGACTGCTCAGGCTCTCACAATACTACAATATTGAAAAAGACGTATCTAGAGCCTTGTCCACTCCCTCCTTATATAGGGTGGATGGGATAGGGTTTTCAAAAGACCAAGGGTTCAAAAGACCAAGGGATATAAAATGCTAAATCTTATGGCTTGGCAACTGCTGCACACACCTAGTCAGTTGACTGGACACTCCAGTCGATTGAATGGTGTGTGGTGAGTGGTGAAATTACATTTTCTTTCAATACAATGATTAATGTGTATAATTAATCATTTGACCCAGTGAAAACTAGTCATCTCACATCCAATTGGTTGACTAGACATTCTAGTTGATCGACTAGAACACCAGTCAGTCAATTGGATATTCTAGTCAGTCGACTCACAACTAATGTTGCTTAATTTGATTACCTAAACACTTTTAGTAACCAAGTCAAACCTTATCCATGAGTAAACTCCTATTCCAAGTGCATCCTATGTGTGTGACCCTATAGGTCTCAAATTACATTGACACTGAATGTTTCATAACTAGATTATAACATCACAAGTAATGAGCGATATCTAGCAACACATCATTACTACCCAAGTAATTGGAAAGTTGGAGAACAACTTCAACCTATAGCCCATGATCAATTTTACCGGGATCATATAGTTCCTATGTCTCAAATATCCAGATTGAATGTGAGGCATACAATTGTCATCCTCTTAACACTCAATCTATGTTTCATGAACAAAATGCAAACTGTTGAGATACATGTGATCTCACATGTCACATATTGAGTCACATGAGCATGGTCATGTGTTTCTCAGTCTCGCTGATCAAGTGGCCATGATATCAACTCCTATGTGAGGGACAAATCCTATCTACACCACTCACAGTCAATCCCCATATGTCACAATGTACCCAAGCACCACCTTAATGAAACCCTGGTTTAAGGTCATGTTGGATGGTGTCAAAGTACATCAAATGACATGTGATGAGTGTAGTGACTTCAGGTTTAAAAACCACAATCAATACTATCACCTTGAGAGCTGGTTCTAAATATCATATAACAGTTCCATACATCACTCTCATGGTGGGTTTGCCTAGAAACTGTTCTATAACAAGTACCTATGACTTTTGAGTCTCTATCATCAACCAACACACATTCTAGTCTTATGTATTATTGTTGTTAAAATGAACTGAAGTCTATGTATAATCTTAGTCTATCCCTTTTCCTAAGTTTTCCTTTCATTTGTGTCCTTTATATCCTTAATGTTGAATTAGTAGAATTTATAGAGGTTTCGTGCATATTTTTTCTCTATTTATGCCAAGATAAGGGTTTATGCACAAATACCTCAGCGAAAGTTTATATAAGGATCAAAAATCCAAAATATCCAATTGAGAGGATAATGGTAAATAAATTTGTACTAGAAGTTTGTATGGCCTTTTGGAATAAGAAAAAGAAAAGGGAATGAAAATGGGACATTAAATGATGGAATTTTCCAAATAGTGGAAATGTGTGTAAATTGCCTAAAATTTATAAAAGGGAAACTAAAAGATAATTTTGAGCCCAAATTCATTTTCTTTGAGATTGATTTGACTTGGATGTCAAGTTCCAAAAAAATTTGGAAATTAGTAAATATATTTGCATTAATTGGAATTCGGAAAATGGGAGTTATCCAAAAAATATGAAAATTCTATCAATGACTTCAAACGTAGATATTGATTCCACATTCATAATGTAAATATTGGAATAGGAATTTGAGTGATTTTTCATTCAAAGTGGAAAATATTTGATAAAAAAATGAAGAATAGGAGAGATAAGGTGTGTAGAACCTTCAAAACATTAAATAATGTACAAACAACTTCAACAGTGAAATTAAAGGAAATTTGTATCCAACATACTTAATTGGAGTTGTGGGTGAAGTTTCATCAAAATTCAAGAATCCTTAATGCACGAGGAAAGGGAAAACAATATTTTCTTAGTTAATGAATAAAAAGTCTTCAAAAGGAAAATCTAATTGCATATTCAATTTTCTACACGTTCATATCAGGCTAACTGTCAAATTTCAATTAATTTGGATTTCATTTACACCCTCAATTGAGGAGAGAGAAAATTTAAATAATTTAATAAAACACTTCATTAGAATCTGATTTGGAATTACATTTAATGTGTGACACAATCCTTTTATTTTTAATTTTTCATGCATGATCAAGACAGTTACATTTTTTATCATACGGTGGACGTGTCGTCCCCTTCCCCGAGCAAGATCAATAAACTAAACATGTTCATAAGAGATTTTCCAATCGTTATTTCTCTGTTTCTACTCAATCTTTGGTCGATATTTTTCCTCCTACGCATTCCTTTTTAGATTGCACATATATTCATCCATAAATTTTGTTGGTTTGTTGAGGAATTGTGAAATGCGCAAATCATCTTGTCGAAGTCTCGAAGCACAACTACCCATAACCCTAAGATCACTACCTCACCTATAAATAGGGGTGTGTAATTCTCCTCCGTCACCCGTGGGATATATTCCCTACTCCAATTTGACTGGAGGTACTTCATGCACCCATCATCATGCTTCTTCCCATGTTGACCTAGCAACGTTGTTCTTGAGCATTGGCTGATATCAATTTAAAAATTGGATAGCTAGGTAAGTTTGGCTTTATCTAGGATCTCTTTCCCCACCTTGAATTCATTTTGTTTCTCAATCTATAGATTCACACAAATCCGAGTCAAGTTCTTGAAGCCATGGATGGCAAGGGCTAGAGGATGAATCCCCAGTGTGATTTTGCAGTTCTATCCCTTCCTCATCCTCTTTTCTGTGTTTTTTTATCTTAGGGGCACAATGGTATTCTTGCCTATGTTTCCTTTGTTTGGATAAGTAAAAGATAAGCCTTTGATTTGTGACTTCACCACCTCTAATTGGGCCAATTCAGCAGGTCGGCCCTACTCTTTTTCCCTTTTCTTGAGTTTTTCTCACTTGTTTGGAATTTTCTAATATATTGACTGGTTCAATTGTAAAATTCATATCTTTTAATCCACTTATCCAACACTAAAAAATAAATACGTTTTAGAATAAAAATGTGGTCTTTCAAATAAAAATAGTTTTAAAGCTTAATTTTAATGTTTTTTGAAGGGAGAAAATGAATTTAATGCATAAAATCAACAAATAACAAATTAATCATATTAACTCCAAAATTAACATAAAAATATGTTTTCTTGATCAGAGAACCTAATAAGTCGATTGGTGAGCTTTTCAGAGTCAAAATCGAAGTTTTGCTAAAAAAAAGTCAAAAATTAGGGTTGCTCTACATTGAGGTGCATTATGTGCTCTAATACATGTTAATAAATTGAAATAGGAAAAGTTGAACTTGGGATCATCTAAAAGTGGTGAAAGTTGATAATTGAACTCAGTAAGAGAGGTATGTGCATCCTTACACCCTCGGTTGGGATATTTTCAAACCAAACCGTATATTCCCTAATGAGGCACTATATGAACCCTATTCTCTTTATTAATATTTGTTTTTCTCTATTTTCCTCAAAATCAATATTAATATTCTAATTTTTGCATCTTGTACTCCACTACCATGATTCAAATACATGATGCTTCTACTTGCCATTGTTTCTCTTTAGCATGTTGATTTTATTAGACTATTTAGCTAATGTAGTGCTACCTTTGTACAACCACCCATAGATAGGGCATTTTTTATTTTGCCCTAGGGAATGTGTTTAATATCCCTCTTATAAAATATTTTGTAGGTGACTGGGAATGTGTTATTCTCCCCTCACCTATATGTTGAGGTCCGGTAGGTGCCTAAACCCTACTAGGTTAATGTAGTCAATAATAATCATGCATGCAAATCTTTTACTATTTCCTTGTTATGGAAATAATCTTTTTGATTATGCCTCATACTCTTGATCTCCTCATATTATGAAGAAATCTTAGCCTTTATTACCATGTTATTTCTTTATCTTTTGTCCTTGTTCATTATTTTTACACATACCTTACTTTTTCTCTCTTGCTGGGTGCTTTCAAACCACCCAGGTTTGGAACAAGATGCTAAACAAGGTCTAGGAATCCATGAGTTGATCCAAGTTTTTCTTAAAGGATGTCTAGGTTGCTACTACTAGATCCTATTAGTTTTCTTTCTAGTTTTTCATTTCATGTAACTCAAGTAGTGAACTGAGTTCAAAAGCAATGTAAAAAGTTAGTTTTCTTTCTGCTACTATTGTTGACAACTTTGTATCTGAATCATGCTTATTTACTTGGAATATTATGCATGCATCCCTCAATCTCTATTATTCTTATGAAGAGATGGATGTTTTTTATTTCCTTCAAATTTTAGTATGAAGGTGATTTCACCAGATGGTATCAAAATCTATTGGGTATCTACTAGGGATAAGTTGAAAGCAAGGGTGTCTATAAAGGATTAGGTTCTAGGTGCTGACAAGACTTTCTGCCAATCCACTAGCTTGGTTTACGAGGACTCCCAGATCTATATGATACCTGCCTAGCCTAAGATGATACTGACTATTTGAAATAGCATGCCTTTAGGAAATAGTAGCCATAGATATCTCTGTTGTCTACTTCTAGAAATATTATGTTATAACTTTGTCTTTCAGGAAGGGTGATTTGTTTGAGGACATGAACAACTCAACGAAGGATGCTTTTTCTAGAAACACTAAGAATCGGGACACCCCGAAGACTCACCGAACAACACAATGACCTCTACTCCTCCTGTAGACACACCAATTCTGACCCCTGATCAATAACTGACCATTTTGCACCAACTGCTCTCAACCACCTTAGTGGGACCACTCTCCAATGTTGTAGCCACTGCAAGAAAGCCTAAGGAATTCACTCTGATGGACTTCATCAAGATTCAACCACTCTACGTCAAGGGTGAGAGGAACCAAACATGGTGGATAAGGATGATGAATGGGTTTTGGCCCTGGAGCATACTTTTGAGGGCATGGCATGTCCTCCTCATCAGAAGGTTCACTTTGCAACTTATGTTGGACGGGCCACCATGGGTTTGGTGGACTGGTATGGCTCGTACCCCTGACACCATGAGCAGGACCTGGGAGCAGTTCTTCAAGCTGTTCCATGAGAAGTACATCTGCCCTGCCTATCTAAAGAGGAAGGAAGCATAGTTCTATAGCCTACGATAGCAAAGCATGAACATCTTTGAGTACGTTCAATGTTTTCTTGTTCTGGAGCATTATGTCATTGACCTTAGAGATGACAAAGATCAACCATTTTCCTGGAAGGACTTAGCTGTATTGTTGGATGCAACCTTTTTCCCCAACTACCTCTTACTTTTGAACAAATGGTGGAAAAGGCGCTTTTGATGGAGTCCTATCCTGGATTTCAGTCTTCCAGGCACAACAACAACAACAAAAGGAAGAACTCAGGTGGACACCAAGGGCGTGAGAAGTGCAAGCATTGTTCTCATTCTCATCTACCTGGAAGGTGCCCAGTTGGTAATGTCCTACCCTATAGAGATGATTGACCTGCACCTATCTTCCATGAGTGTGACCAAGTTGGACACATCTGACCTAATTCTCCTAAGCTTAAGCATGGGCAAGCCCCAACTCAGTAGCATGCTCAACAACCTACTCAATAGCCACAACAACGATGAATCCACCTCTAAGGAACAAGAAGAACTAGCAGGGTCGATAACCACCTATGGAAAGGAAGAATGGAGGAGTGTTTGCTCAGAATGTTGAAGAAGCTGGAAAAGATAATGAAGTTATCAAAGGTACGTTACACCTTAATATGCACCCTATTAAAGAACTTTTTGATCTTGGCTCATCCAATATCTTCATATCAACTCAATTTGCTTCAATGTTAGAGACAGAATCTGAATACATGGATCATATGCTAAATGTTAAAATTCCTAGTGGTAGAATCTTCTCTTCTTATCTCAAACTCCCAACCTTAGACCTTTGTATCTCTGGGAAGATGTTTCCCTTACATTTCATACTACTTGACATGACTACTTTTGATGTTATATTGGGAATGGATTGGTTGAAGAGGTATAAGGTAGTTTTGTTCTCTGAAGAATCAAAAGCTAGTTTGTTACATCCAGATGAAGAAAGGATGTGTGTTAAGGGTAGGAAGTGAGAGGATCAGTAGTTCATCATCTCCTCCATCAAAGCTAAAAATCTTGTCTCACAAGGGTGTAGAGCATATTCAACATCTATCGTTCTTGATTCCACTCCTCCTAGTCTAGATCATATAGATTTGGTGAATGACTTTCTTGATGTTTTACCTGAGGAGTTGCCCGGGTTGTCCCCAACTTGTGAGGTGGAGTTTGTCACCGAGCTTTCACCTAGAACTTTTCCTATCTTGGAAGCGTCCTTATCGCTTGGCACCTAGTGAACTCACCAAACTTAATAAGAAGCTTCAAGAGCTTCTTAACATGGGTTTTGTTTGCCCTAACATTTCACCTTGGGGAGCCTCTATCTTGTTTGTGAAGAAGAAGTATGGTTCATTACATATGTGCATGGATTATCATATGCTTAATCAAGTAACGATAAAGAACTATTATCCTTTACCCCGCATCGATGCCTATTCAATCAGCTTAAGTCGGCCTATATGTTTTCAAAGATGGATTTGCAAAGTGGCTACTACCAGATGCATGTGAAGGATGAGGATGTTCTAAAGAAAGCTTTTAGAACACGATATGGGCATTATGAGTTCCTGGTCATGCCATTTGGCTTGACAAATGCCCCTATTGCTTTCATAGACTTTACAAATCGAGTGTTTTGTCCTTATCTCGATCTATTTTTGGTAGTGTTCATCGACGATGTTTTAGTCTATTCCGAGTCTGAAGAACAACGTTATGAATATCTACAAATCATGTTGAACACACTAAGAGAGAATAAACTCTATGCTAAATTCTCTAAGTGTGAGTTCTAGATAAAGGAAGTGATGTTTCTAGGTGATGTGATTTCTACTGGTCATATTGTTGTTGATCCTGCAAAGGTAGAAGTTGTGACCAAGTGGAAAGCTACGAAGACTCTGTCTGAGATATGTAGTTTCCTTGGTTTAGCAGGTTACTAATAGAAGTTGATTAAGGATTTCTCTAAGTTATCTCTCCCTCTAACAAAGTTGACATGAAAGAAGTCATATTTGTGTGGACTGTGGAATATGATGATAGTTTTCAAAAGCTAAAAGGATGTTTGACATCTGCACTTGTTCTTGCATTACCTATTGAAGTCAAACCCTATATCATTTTTATTGATGCTTCTAAGCAAGGATTAGGGTGTCTTGATGTAAGAAGATCGAGTGATCGCCTATGCTTCATGCCAGTTCAAATATACTAAAAAGAACTAGCCTACGCATGATTTGGAGCTTGTGTCTATCGTGCATGCTTTAAAGATCTGGCGACACTATTTGTATGGTGTTAAGTTTGAAGTTTTCTCAGATCATGAAAGTTTAAAGTGTTTTTTAACTCAGAAGGATTTCAATTTGAGATATAAATATGAATTGAATGCCTTAAGGACTATGATTTTACCATCACTTATCATTCTGGTAAAGTGAATGTAGTTGTTGATGCTTTGAGTCAGAAGAAAGATGCAATCTATGCTGCTATGAATCTTGAGTATGTTTCTTATTGGAAAATGTAGCCTGTTGATGACGATGATGCCGAGAAGTTGTGTGTTCACATGGCTAGTTTGTCCATTACACCATCTTGGATCTTATAAGTTGTTGATTCTTAGTTAGAAAGTCCTAAGCTTGATGAGATAAATGCCTTAGCTGAGAAACTACAATTAAACTTTCCGTTGGAGTAGATGGTGTAGTTTGTTTCTGGAAAATGTTGTGGATACCTGAAGTTGGTGATCTGTGACAAAAAGTTCTATGTAAATACCATGGGTCTAAGTACACTATTGACCCTGGTACGACCAAGATGTACAAGGACCTACAAAGAAGTTTCTGGTGGAAGAATAAGAAGAAGGATATCACTTTGTTTGTTGCCAAGTGTTTGACCTTCCAACAAGTCAAGATAGAGCATCAATGACCTGGTGGTCTTCTTCACCCTCTTGAGATTCCAGAATGAAAACAAGAGAATATTACTATGGACTTTGTCAGTAATTTTGCTAAAACTAGGAAAGGACATGATGTAGTGTGGGTAGTGATTGATCAAATTACTAAGTTTGCCCTTTTTTGCCTTTCAAATCCACTTACACAGTTGATGAGATGGCTCAATTGTATGTGGATTGGATAGTTCATTTTCAAGGTATACTGAAAGTGATAATATCTAATAGAGACCCAAAGATTACCTCTCATTTGTGGAGTTGAATTCAAGAGGAAATGGTAACTACTTGTGTTTCAGTACAACTTGTCATCCACAAACAGACGATCAATATGAGAGAATAGTGTAGATCCTAGAATATTTGCTTCATGCTTGTGTTATGGATTGGGGAGGTGCATGGGATAAGTATCTTCCATTGTCTGAGTTTGCTTACAACAATAGATATCAAGCTAGCATTGGTATGCCACCTTATGATTCATTATATGGATGACCTTGTCGTTCTCCATTACACTGGGATGATGTGGGGAAATGTGCTCTAGTGAAGACTAATGATATACAAATGATGATAGAGAAGGTTTAGTTGCTTTTCTTAGTGGGTGACCATGAGTTCCTAAAGATCAAGCCTATACGATCTATTACATGATCTAAAGTTAAAGGCAAGCTTAGTGCCCTCTATGTTGGACCATTTGAGATCCTTGATAAGGTTGGAGATTGTGTGTACTGTTTATCTCTTCCTCCTTCCTATGACAAGATCCATAATGTGCTTCATGTTTATGTGCTAAGGAAGTATGTGAAAGACCCTTCTCATGTACTCACGATACAACCTTTGGAGATCCAGGAAAACCTAACCTATGAAGATTCTTGACTTTTGAGTTAAGCAGTTGAAGAACAAGGAGATTGAGCTATTGAAAGTCCTATGGCAGTACCATGGTTTGGAAGAATCCACTTGGGATCTTAGAGATGAGATGTTGTGTACTCACTCTTCTCTTTTTGTTTGAGATTTTGGGGATGAAATCCTTTTTAATGGGTGGAGTGATGTAATGAACTAAAATCTGTGTATAATCTCAGTCTAGCTGTTTTCCTACATTTTCCTTTCATTTCAATCTTTTATATCCTTGATGTTGTATTAGTGGAATTTATAGAGGTTTGGTGTACATTTGTTCACTATTTATGCCAATATAAAGGTTTATGCACAAAAACCTTAGTGAAAGTTTATAAAAGGATCATAATTGCAAAATATCCACTTAAGTGGATAATGGTAAATAGATTCATAGTAGAATTTCTATGGCCTTTTGGAATAAGAAAAAGAAAAGGAAATGAAAATGTGATAATAAATGAACTAATTTGCCAAGTAGTGGAAATGTGAGGAAATTGCCTAAAATTTATAAAAGGGAAACTCAAAAGATGATTTCGTTCCCAAATTCATTTTCTTTGGGTTTGATTTGACTTGGAGGTCAAGTTTCACAAATTTTAGGAAATTAGTAAATATATTAGTATCAATTGGAATTTTAAAATGGGAGTTATCCCAAAAATATAAAATTTCTATTAATGACTCCAAAAGTAGCAATTGATGCCAAATTCGTAATCAATATTAGAATAGATCTTTGGGTGAAATTACATTCAAATTGTAATTTTTTTGATAAAAAGGTGAAGAATAGGAGAGAGAAAGTGTGTACAACCTTCAAAATATTAAATAATGTACAAACAACTTCAATATGTGAAATTAAAGGCAATTTTGTACCCAAGATACTTAATTGGACTTGTGGGTGAAGTTTCATCAAAATTGGAGAATCCTAGAGTCATTAATGCATGAGGAAAGAGAAAACAAGATTTTCTAAGTTAATGAATCAAAAGTCTTCAAAAAAGGGAATCTAATTGCATATTCAGTTTCTACATGTTCACATTAGGCTAGGTGTCAAATTTCAATTAATTTGGGTTTCGTTTACACCCTCAGTTGAGTAGAGAGAAAAGTTAATTGATTCAATAAAACAATTTATTCGAATCTGATTTGGAATTACATTCAATGTGTCACACAGTCCTTTTATTTTTGATTTTTCAAATGGGATCAAGACTATTAAATTTTTTATCAGACGATGGGTGTGTCACATCATCCCATTCCCTGAGCCGGATCGGGAAACTAAACTTGTTCATAGGAGACTTTCCAATTGTGATTTCTCTCTCTCAACTCGATCTTCGCTCAAGATTTTTCCTCCACACATTATTTTTTAGATTACGCATCTATTGATGCATAAATTTTGTTTCTTTGTCAAGGAATTGTGAAATGCCCAAATCTTCATCTCGAATTCTCAAAGCACAACTACACATAACCCTAAAATCACCACCTCACCTATAAATAGGGGTGAATACTTCTCTACCTTTACCCGTGCGATAGATTCCCTGATCCAATTTGACTAGAGGTTCTTCATACACCCATCATTGATCTTCTTCCTATGTTGACCTAGTAGTATTGTTCATGAGCATTGGCTGATCTCAACATAACATTTGGATAGCTAGGTAAGTTCATCTTTATCTAGGCTCTCTTTCCCTTCCTTCAATTCATTCTTTCATTCCATGTTATTTCTTTATCTTTTGTCCTTGTTCATTATTTTGATACATACCTTGTTTTTCTCTCTCTTATTGGGTGCTTTCCCAACCACCGAGGTTTGGAGCAAGCTGATAAACAAGGTCAAGGAAACCAGAACCAGGAGTAGATCCAAGTCTTTCTTAAAGGATGTCTAGGTTGCTACAGCTAGACCCTATTAGTTTTCTTTCTAGTTTTTCCTTTCATGAAACTCATGTAGTGAATTGAGTTCTAAAGCAATGTAAAAACTTATTTTTCCTTCCGCTGCTTCCATCGAATTTTTTTTAGTAAGGAGGTGATCTTGCCTCTTTACAGTTGTCTATTTTTCTTCCATAATAATATCTGATTAAGGACATAAAAAGAATATGCATACTCTTATTGTACATATGATCTCATTGTTCAGGTCCTAAACTTGAAGACATTTATCATTGAGTAACATCAATATTTATAATCTATCATGTTATATCATTATCTCATAATTGAACAAAACATAATAGATGGAATTCCCTTTATTATTACCAAATAAATTACATTATGCCACCTTACAATCAACATACAACTGGCTCTCTAGGCATACATACCAAGACTTCTTCTACAAGACGACAAAAGGTTGTTGTTTGAAGGACAATGCAGATCCTTTCTCTTTCATTTAGATCTCATAGTTTCCAATTAGGATTTGAATATGATAGATCGATATATTCACCAACAAAAGACATATCTGTTGGGCAACAATCATATGCAAAGGTATCACCTTTATACCTCTTTTCTTCTTTTATATACCCATGTTTTATAGATATGATAGATCAGTTGGAAGAGGAATGTTGAAAAAAATTAAGATTTCATGGTGCCACCTTCCCCAAATTCCTTACAATGGTCTCAGAGTCGACTTTGTATGCTTTTTATGCCGGTTTGGGTTTTAAACATATCGATTCATTAGACAATTTTTGTGCAAATTGTATCTACATTATCATCTAATATCATATTATATATATTGTTGGTATGTATGCCCTAAGAGCCAATCATGGGATGATTGGTGGGATACATTGAGATTGATTTGATAAAGATCAAAGGCAAGCTTCCAATTCTTTCTGGTTCAATCATATGAGATAATGATAAAATAGATTGAATGTATAAAGAATGACAGTACTCAATGACGTATTCTTTCAGGTTGAGGACCTGAACGATGAGATCATAAGGATGCTAAGAGTTTGTACATTCTTATGATGTCCCTAGTCATATGTCATTGTGGAAGGTAGATAGACACCAATGACACACAAGACTAGATTGTGGTGTTGATTGATGACAAAATCTCGTTAGTCATGATATGGAGATATCAAACCAAACACATAGGTACTTGTTAGAGAACAAGTGTACCGGACAGACCCACCGTGAGTTTGACACATGGAACCATGACATGGTAGTCACAGTCAGTTCTCACAGTGATGGTGGTGAGTGTGATTCTTTGACCTAAAATCACTACACTCAACACATGTCGTTGGCTACACTTTGACATCATCAAACGCAGTCCTGAAACATGGGTTGTTATAAATGTGATGATTGGGTGGCTTTGACACATGGGGCTTTTGAGGGGTGAGTGATAGATATGGGATTTGTCCCTCCTGAGGAAGTTTGATATCCATGGCCACTTGATGAGTAGGATTGAGATAGGCGTGCACACACATGTGTGAATTAGTATGTGATGTTGTTGTCATACATATCTCCTCCAATCTACTCTGAGATCAAGAAAGTGAATGAACGTTGACAAGATGACTGTTTCATGCCTTGAGTTCATTCGGGATGTCAATGACAAAGGAATTGTATATTCATTGTAACACTATTCATGGATTGTAGGATTGAAAGTTGTTCTCCAACTTTCCTTTTCACTTGGGTAGCACTGATCTGCGACTAGGCACCTCTCTTTGCTTGTGAAGTCATAAGTGTTATGGACTTTCACCGCCAATGAGAAATGGGCCTGTAGGGTCACACACATAGGATTTAACCTACAAGAGGAGTTTATCCAAAAACTATGTTTAGATTGATTTCTAAAGGAGTTTAGTAGTTCAATTAAACACTCAATCAATTTATAGCTCAGTATCATAGTGTTCAAGGTGTTGGACCGATTGATTAGAGTATCAGATTGATTGAAACTGCAATTGACTGATTTTGCACAGTCTGCACTCCCAACCGATCGGCTCATATGATGAATGGATCGGCTCATCTTGGTGTACCGATCAGCTCATGAGATGAACCGTTTGGCTCAGGATAGGCTGAACTAATCGGTTCAAGGGTTGAACCAATCGGCTCAACTGGTCCAAACGAGCGAGTTGGGAAAGTCAGGTTGGAAATAAATTTCTCTTCGTTTCACTTGTCCTATTTGATTGGAACAAGGATTGGTATTTGGATCAATTCAAAATAAAAGAGGAAAAGTCAATCGAGAACTAATCAGGACCACGAACCGATCGACTCATTCTTGAACCGATCGGCTGAGGTCTCCCAACCGATCGGTTTAGGTGCGAACTGATCGGCTCAGGTCCCCAACCGACTGTTTCATGCTTGAAATGATCAGTTCAGCTGATGCAGTTGGTTGTTTTGTGGAAAATCTCAAACCTTTCTACTCCTGCTATAATCCTGCATTGTCTGGGGTAGAGAACCATGTCCCATGACCCTCCTATATATATAGGGGTATTGGGGGCTTCTCAGATACAACAACTCAGAACACCAATTTCTCTACAAAGTTGTCATTCTCTCTGGTTGTGGTAACCATGAGAGCCTGAGCAAGTGCTACCCGATAAGGGAAGCACAACAAGGGAAAGACAAATGTAGAAAGGTGATTGGTGGCAGGAGAGTGTGTCAGTTACTAGTACACTGAAAGGAGGGTATGATTCCTTCTTTATCTCCCCTAAAGCCCGACAGTGGTATCAGAGCCACGTCAACTTCTCTATACTTTAGGATTATCGAAATGATCAGTTTTGGTTTGTCACCTTTATTTATTGCATACGATGCGAATAAAATTGGCTTTATGTATGTCCAATCCTAAATCCACAAATCCCAATATACATATATGATATGTAATATGAATGCACTCAATACACGTTGCCCTTAAACGTGTTTAGTGGTGGATGTATAGCGTGGTTATGACCAATAAACCCTATGTCTGTGTATGGTTGAATGTGGTTGCTTGCATCTCAGTCTGCGCACTGATTCCCTACCTCCTTATTCCTGATGTAACTCGAGATAACTCGAGATTTCTTTCCTACCTTTGCTCCCCCCAAATGTAACTCGGGGTTTCCCAATTTAAATGTAAATAGGATAGATCTTTTATATTTCCTGTTATGTCAAAGAACAAAGGATAATCTGATGACAACTGAGATGATCGGTTCATGGTGTGAATCGATCGGTTGGCATTCCATACGACAGGTTCGAGGAACAAGACCAGCGGGTGGCATCCATGAGGAGATGCACGACGACCAGACGAACCGATCGGTTGGAGGAGCCAATCGATCGACTGGTGGCACCCAACCGACCGACCTGATGGCGAGCCGATCAATCATGGAGATGAGTTGATCAAAACCAGAACGGAAAAGCACAGAGTTCATCTTGTAAAAGTTTCATGTGATGTGGACCTAGATGACTGTGATTCCTCTTGGCTCGAGGTATCACATTAGGATGGCCATAATCATCACTTTTATCATTTCGCATGTTTTTTGTGGGATATATCATGTATTTGATATGTACTATGTATTGTGGTGAATGGATATGTATATGTACCTATAAAAATCAAATCCCTCATTAAATATTTAAGTTTTATATGCCTTCCATATGCAACACACATGAAAAGCTTGATCGACCAAGTGTGGGCACACCCTAGCGTGGTGCACCGCCTATCTCATGGAAGCTTGAAGGTTAGATATGTTGGCTAAATGGACATCTATAAATCCCTTTGCTTTGATTATGACAAACATTTCATTCTTATTGATCTAACGAGCTACTTGAGTGTGCAGGATTAAGGTGGATGACAAAGTAACTAGGGAAATCCATATGCTTACATGTTTATGTTTTCATGAAATGTAATCGCCTTGTAAAAACTTGTACAAATATATAATGTACAAGTACTTAGATTTCATGTAAATCAAGCGTTAGATTCTCCCTAGCTAAACACCACATTTAGATAAGTCATCCCCTTCAAATAGGATTACATTTGCACACTCATACATATAATTAGTGCCTAAATTGAAACATTGAAACAGGATCAATCTCGGTCGACCAACTCCTCGACGGAGACACTTTCGGTCGACAATCTTCTCAACCGAGAAAGATCCAAAGTAGCCGTTAGACACAACTGACAAGGTAGTTGGCAGTTGGAGATAAATGTTGCAAAACACTTGTTCTAGAGAGCCTGTCGGTCGACAAGAGTTCGACCGAGTAGGTGTCTCGGTCGACCATTCCTCGACCGAGATGAACTCTGACAACAAACTGCAGAGTAAATTAATTAGCCGTTGTTAAAGCAACAAACTTGTACCTAACGGCTAGTTAAGCAGTTAGAAACCCCTAGAAGTTGTCTAGAACGTCCTTAAGCATTCTTAGGCCATTCCTATAAATAGGACAAGCCATAGGACACTCAAATCACACTTGTTACACTTGAGAAATCCTTGAGCATACTTTGAGCAATCTGTTTGTGAGCAATTTGAGCATTGTGACAATTGGCTACTTCCTTCCTTAGCTCAAAATTTGTGTCCTATAGTCTAGTATCTCCTACCCACTGCAATCACAAGTCCATACACTTGGTTAGGAGATCTATACGCTTGATCTAGGCAAATCAAGCCTTGGGCTACAAAGGATAAGTTGTAATTTCCTTTTTCCTTTCTTGTTCTCTATTACCGTTTGTACTCTCCTTGCTACTCCTAGGTTGGAGGCTGCTGATTGGAGAGGGTGGAGATCTTCTTGGTGAAGAAGGTGACTTTGAGCTACTTCAGAAGGCTGGTGCAACGGGAGGTTACTTCTAGAGAGGAAGGCTACTTCAAGGGGGAGCTTGGAGTTACTTCAAGAAGGCTACCTCAAAGTTGGTGCACCTACTTCAAGTGAAGGCTGTTCAAAGGGTGTAAAGGAAAGTATTGTATTTTGTATAAATCCTTGAGAAGGTAATAAAATAAATACTTTCAAAATCCCGGTTGGGTAAGCAACCGGGTAGTGGACTGACAACTTTAGTAGTTGCTAAAGTTGGAACCACTCTAAACACGTCTCCTTCTTCCAATTTTCAATTGTGGTTGTTTGAGTTCAATAAATTGTTAAAATTATTTTAAAACTCTATTCACCCCCCCTCTAGTGTTTTTTCAATTGGTATCAGAGCTGGCTTCAAGGAACCCTAACAAGGTCTTGAAGAAATGGGTGACGGAGTGCTCAACAACCTTAACCTTGAAGGAACACTTGTTGCTAGGCCTCCAGCGTTCGATGGAACAAACTACCAATATTGGAAGAGAAGGATGCAGTTCTACTTCCAAGGCATCCATTGGGATTTATGGAGAATGGTGTCAACCCCATATGAGCTCCCTCAAACTCAATTTGCAGAGTGGGATGCAAATACGGTAAAGCTAGCTCAAATGAATGCAAAAGCTGTAAGCATTTTATATTGTTCTATTTCGGTAGGAGAATTTAATAGAATATCTAATTGTGACACAGCCTATGATATTTGGCATAGACTGTCCATAACCTATGAAGGTACAGTCCAAGTCAAAAATTCCAAAATTAGCATGTTTAAACAAAAGTTTGAACACTTTCGTATGGATCCTGATGAATCTATTAGTGAAATGTTTGCAAAATTCTCTACTATTGTTAATGGTTTAAGTGCCCTAGGAAAACCTGTCCTTGAAGAAGACCAGGTATCAAAAATCCTTCGATCACTCCCTCCAAAATATAAGCCAAAGGTGACAGCCATTGAAGAAGCAAACGACCTCACTCGACTGAAAATGGAGCAACTTATTGGCAACCTAGAAGCTCATGAAGCAACTCTAGAAGAGGAAGAAAGAAGAGCACGTGAAATTCAGCAAGGAAAGAAGAAGGATGTGGCTCTAAAAGCTTCAAAAGTCGTCACACAAGAAAGTGAGGAGTCAAGTGAAGAAGAAGGAGAAGAAGCCTTGATCGTCAATGGTAAGAAATACAAAAGATTTAAATCTAAAAAAATTTCCAGTTCTTCTTCTACCCCTCCTAGGTGCTTTGAATGTGGGAAGAAAGGGCATTTCAAAAATGAATGTCCTAAAGCAAAGAAAGGAAAGAAAAGCTCACACATGAAGAAGGGAGAAAAATCCTATAAAGCTGCATGGGACGAGTCAAGTGACAGTGAAAGTGGAGAAGAAACGGTGGATTGTCTAATGGCAAGAGAAGATGATGAAGACTCTCAAGAGGTAAGCCTACTTGATCTTCCTAAAGAAGAGTTAGTTACTAGTCTACAAGAAATTCATGATAAGTATGTTAATGTCAAGAAGAAACTAAAGAAGGTTATCAAATCAAATGATGAGCTAATTGCTAAATTAGATAATCATTCTTCTGAAAAGAACAACATTGATCTTGAGAATTTGTCTTTAAAAACATCTTTAGATGATTGCACTAGAAAGCTACTCACTTTAGAAACAAATGTTGATCTTCTTTCTAAAGAAAAGACTGAATTGTTAGCTAAACTACAAGATTTTCAGACTCAACCTATTTTGTGTAACCATCTAGACTATGATAATGTTGTAAAAGAAAGAGATTCATTGCTATCTGATTTAGATCAAGCAAGAAAAGATTTACACAAGAAGATGAATGACATTGCTCAGCTGCAAAGAGAACTTTATGAGTTAAGAAGAAAAGATATACTTGATAACATTCTAAGCATTGGTACTGTTTTCAACGGAAGAAAAGGTTTGGGATATGCTTCAAAGAAAAATCAACCCAAAAGAACTCAAACTATGTTTGTACCCAAGAACACAATGGCTAGAAAGAGAAATGAAGTTGATTCTATTACTTGCCATTTTTGTTTACGTCTTGGACACTATTCTTTTTCATGCCCTTATAAGACTAAGGATTCCGAATTAGTTTGGGTCCCAAAACCTCAAACTTAGTAGAGTCAAATGGAATTTAGTTGAGATATGGCCAAACGCTCCATCTTTCTATTTATATTGTCTTATCTCAACCGAACAAAAGATTTCATGCATATTGTAAATTTTCTGCACTGTTATATTGAAACAGAAACTTAGTCGGTCGAAGTATTCTCGACCGAACCATTAATCGGTCGAAGTATTGTCGACCGACCGGATGTCTGTAACAAATCAAAATCTACAGCAATTATTTTGGTCGAAAATTGGTCAACCGAGTTAAATTTCTGTGTTTCTTTATTTGTAATACAGTAATCTTCTCGATCGACAATTAGTCGACCGACTGGATTTCTGATTCAGAACTTTTATACAAGTATGTACTTAAATGATTCTAACCATATCGGACCATCACATGGGTACCAAAATCTACATTTTAATGCAGGAATGGGTGGTTGACATTGGATGCTCCAAACATATGCACCGGTAGCTAGACTTGAAGCTATTAGAATGTTACTAGCTATTGCTGCACATAAAAACATCAAACTCTACCAAATGGATGTAAAAAGTGCATTTCTAAATGGCATTATTCAAGAAGAAGTATATGTTGCCCAACCACCTGGTTTTGAAATACCGTAAAAAGGTGACTATGTTTATAAACTTAAGAAAGCACTTTATGGTTTAAAACAAGCACCTAGGAATTGGTATGAAAGGCTCAAGACATATCTCTTTGATAATAATTTTTCTATTGGAAATTCAGATTCTACTTTATTTTTCAAAAGATATACATCTGATTTCCTCGTTGTGCAAATATATGTTGATGACATTATTTTTGGAGCTTCTAATGATTCATTGTGCACACAATTCAGTGACATTATGCAAAAAGAATTTGAAATGAGCCTCATGGGTGAACTAACTTTCTTTCTTGGTTTTCAAATTAAGCAAACACCTGCCGGAATATTCATAAGCCAAGAAAAATATACTAAAGAACTCTTAAAACATTTCGGGATGGATCAATGCAAACATGCTACTACTCCTATGGCTACTTCTATTAAAATTGATAAGGATGAAAATGGGGAACCTATTTATGATTCCTTATATAGAGCCATGATTAGTAGTTTGCTTTACTTAACTGCTTCTAGACCAGACATTATGTTTTCCGTTGGTCTTTGTGCTCGATTTCAATCACAACCTATGCACTCTCATTTTCTAGCAGTTAAACGAATTCTTCGTTACCTAGCCGACACTACTTGTTTTGGTTTATGGTATCCAAAAGGACAATCCTTGGATTTTAAAGCTTATACTGATGCGGATTATGCTGGTTGTCGACTTGATCGGAAGAGTACTAGTGGTGGCTGTTTCTTGTTAGGGAGAGCTTTAGTATCTTGGTTTTGCAAGAAACAAAATACGGTTGCCCTATCTACAACTGAAGTTGAATATATGGCAGCCGGGTCTTGTTGTGCTCAAGTGCTTTATATGCAACAAGTATTAAACGATTATGGTTTTACTCTTTCATCTACGCCTATTTTTTGTGACAACACGAGCACTATAAACTTAGCACACAATCCTATTTTACACAACCGAGCTAAACATATTGAAATCCGTCATCACTTTTTAAGGGATCATATCTCCAAGAATCATGTTTCCCTTCATCATGTTGAGACGGAAGACCAATTGGCTGATATTTTTACAAAACCGATTCCACTAGATCAATTTAACAAAATTAGGAAGCAACTGCTTATCACTCCTTTGGAAGATGTTTTCTTTGATATCTGTGCTTCTTAACAAAAACTTTTAATGGACATCTTTTTCATTAGATTTGATGGGACATCTAATTAAGGGGGAGTTTTTATTCTTAACGGATATCTTTTTGAAATGCCAAAGGGGGAAAAATAAATATAAAACTAAAAACTTAGTAGTTATGAAAAACTCAATCAATGAGTTTCATAAATAAACTCTTGGCTTTACATTGAAAGTTGCTATATTCCCTAGTGAAGTGGATTTCATGTTCCATAATTCATGGGGAATAATAAGCACACATTTTATAAACAAGAGGAAAATCTACAAAAGGAAATCTTCAGGTATGAAACTCATATGTTTTATATTTCCTTTATTTATATTTTGGAAATGTTTGTCATCTTCAAAAAGGGGGAGATTGTTGGCTAAATGGACATCTATAAATCCCTTTGTTTTGATTATGACAAACATTTCATTCTTATTGATCTAACGATCTACTTGAGTGTGCAGGATTAAGGTGGATGACAAAGTAACTAGGGAAATCCATATGCTTACATGTTTATGTTTTCATGAAATGTAATCGCCTTGTAAAAACTTGTACAAATATATAATGTACAAGTACTTAGATTTCATGTAAATCAAGTGTTAGATTCTCCCTAGCTAAACACCACATTTAGATAAGTCATCCCCTTCAAATAGGATTACATTTGCACACTCATACATATAATTAGTGCCTAAATTGAAACATTGAAACAGGATCAATCTCGGTCGACCAACTCCTCGACCGAGACACTCTCGGTCGACAATCTTCTCGACCGAGAAAGATCCAAAGTAGCCGTTAGACACAACTGACAAGGTAGTTGGCAGTTGGAGATAAACGTTGCAAAACACTTGTTCCAGAGAGCCTGTCGGTCGACAAGAGTTCGACCGAGTAGGTGTCTCGGTCGACCATTCCTCGACCGAGATGAACTCTGACAACAAACTACAGAGTAAATTAATTAGCCGTTGTTAAAGCAACAAACTTGTACCTAACGGCTAGTTAAGCACTTAGAAACCCCTAGAAGTTGTCTAGAACGTCCTTAAGCATCCTTAGGCCATTCCTATAAATATGACAAGCCATAGGACACTCAAATCACACTTGTTACACTTGAGAAATCCTTGAGCATACTTTGAGCAATCTGTTTGTGAGCAATTTGAGCATTGTGACAATTGGCTACTTCCTTCCTTAGCTCAAAATTCGTGTCCTATAGGCTAGTATCTCCTACCCACTGCAATCACAAGTCCATACACTTGGTTAGGATATCTATACGCTTGATCTAGGCAAATCAAGCCTTGGGCTACAAAGGATAAGTTGTAATTTCCTTTTTACTTTCTTGTTCTCTATTACCGTTTGTACTCTCCTTGCTACTCCTAGGTTGGAGGCTGCTGATTGGAGAGGGTGGAGATCTTCTTGGTGAAGAAGGTGACTTTGAGCTACATCAGAAGGCTGGTGCAACGGGAGGTTACTTCTAGAGAGGAAGGCTACTTCAAGGGGGAGCTTGGAGTTACTTCAAGAAGGCTACCTCAAAGTTGGTGCACCTACTTCAAGTGAAGTTTGTTCAAAGGGTGTAAAGGAAAGTATTGTATTTTGTATAAATCCTTGAGAAGGTAATAAAATAAATACTTTCAAAATCCCAGTTGGGTAAGCAACCGGGTAGTGGACTGACAACTTTAGTAGTTGCTAAAGTTGGAACCACTCTAAACACCTGTCTCCTTCTTCCAATTTTCAATTGTGGTTGTTTGAGTTCAATAAATTGTTAAAATTATTTTAAAACTCTATTCACCCCCCCTCTAGTGTTTTTTCAAGATATGTGGGTCTGCCCTAGCAGGGTGCATATTCATCGTGTTGGCTTTGGGTCAGACTTAACAAGGTGACCTAGATAGGATCTAGCACCTTGAGGCATGGAGGTGATCATGGAAATGAGTTTCACATGACATATTTCAAGAGTTGCATATGATGCAATTGGCAAAAGTTGCCTACCTGGAAGATCTAAGTTGTGGGTGGCAGCCCTAGCTCATCCATGACTGAGAGGATTTTAGAATCTTGACCCACTAGAAGGTTGTACGCTGCAATCTTCCAAATTGATCACGAGGGCTATTAATTTGAACAAAAATAGTGGGAGCGATTATTAATTAAAGTCCTAATTATATCATAAAACTTTTTCAAATCAATCAAATAAGTCAAAAAGGAGTTTTTGGACTAAATTGCATATATTTCCTTTTTGTAGAATAAATGGTTAATCAACAATAATCACTTTATTTGTGATCGGTCCTTGCAACCATCAAACTAATGGGAATAATTCCGCGACTGGTTAGGACGTTGAGAAGTGTTCTCAATTGAAGAGCGAAAGCTCTGAGTCCTAGATATACCAGGACCAGATGAACTCAATCCCACCACACCAATGGCTGAAAATATGCTTGTGGAAGTATATCGAGGATGGCATTGATGTGGAGTGCTTGATGTTGAGTTCTCTGAACTATGAGTTGCAGAGACAACATGAGACATATGATGTCTCCAAGACACTATCCTAGTATGTCATGACAGAAGGAGATCCAGTAAGGTATTCACACACTCAATGTGATTGGGTATGTGGAAAAACCTGACTAAGAAGGATTCCCTCTGAGCCAAGAGTTGGCTATTGGTATGATACTACAAATGTTGTGAGAATCATACAGTTCATGATGAACTATGACAAGAACAACTTTGACAAGCATTGACAAAGTTGTTGGACATGTTGAGGATAGTAGAGGCAAAGACGAAGAAAGATAAACCCTAATCTTTAATGTGATCGATGAAGGGTAAGTCTCAAAGGCAAGGACAAGGGAAAATCAAAGAAGCATTCTGATGCTAGCCAGAAATCCAAGCCATCTTTAGCCTTGAGGCATAGATGAAGAAGGACACACCTAAGTATGTGATGATGATCAATAGAAAGAAAGGTAGGTCCAAGGGCAAGGGCAAGGGCAAAGCTAAGAAGGGTTCTGATGCTAGCCAGTAGCCCAAGTCGTCTTCAGGCTCAAGGCACATGGGAGGGTGAATGAGGGAGTGTCCCTCTATATCTGGAAGAACAAAAGAAGAAGGAGGAGGGGATGGATATCTCCACATAAGGTATCATGAAATGAACCGCTTCTCAGGTATATGATACCAAGATGGAGATCTGACATATATGATATGTAAGATCTACAAAGAAGTGATGGCCTTTATGAAAGGACCAAGAAAGAAGTAATCATCATTGGAGCAAGTGTTGCTGCCATAGATAAGTATACCTTTTAGTTTTATTTCAGCCTAAAGGGCACAGAATAGAGTTGAGAACTGCTATTTCAATTTGCCAATAGAAACACTTAATTGTTGCATCTTATTGTGACAAGGATGGCTATCAATATAGTTGATGTTTCAAATTCAAAGATATGATCTTTTGTGGCAATGCCTTTGTTTATCTTGTGGTACTTGGTATGCATAAGATAAAATTATACCTAAAAGTTATTGATAAATCAAACAATCAAATTAGCATAAATCATGAGAAATTCATTTCTAGTTTCCATACGATGGATAAATCTAGACTCTTTTGGTTAGAGAACCAGTAAGAGACATGAATCTCTTGGACATGATTAATCAATCTTCACTATTGTTAGTGGGAGAATGATTATCCTATTAGGTATAATACATGTGATGTATTTACATACCTATTGGAGAAAATGCTAATACTTCAAGTGGTGTTTAGAGAAATACCAATATGAATATCTTGAAGTGTTCAAGAATATCATATATGAAGTATGACTTTGGTAAAGTGTTAATTCTTGATGAGATCAATGAATGAAATACTTGGACCAAATGTTTGAGAACCTTGTGAGTGATTATGATAGTGTATCATAGTAAACTCCTGATTAAGGCATGGTGATGTCTAAATAAAAAAGGAGTCATACTCTAAGGAATTAGAGGATGATTATCAAATAACTAAGTTCTTCTTAAATAAATAATACCCTACACTAATAAAGGATATTAAGAATCAAAAAGTGTTGTGAGTTCTCAAATTCCTTGACAGATTCACCTTGATTATCTATGTGATGAGTTGGTCATGTGATGAGTCAACTATCTAGATGAATGAACTAGATTTTGAGTTATGGTTTATGACCATTACATCCTAAATGGCTTCCATGTGAACCATAAGGCATGACCTTGATGGTATCACCCATTGGGATGAAATCCATAAGTGCGAATGAGTCTTAAGCATTAAGACACATGGATAACAGTTTGAGAAGGATGATGCTTGTTGATTGCAACTTAATGACTAAGAAATTTGGCTTACGGATACTAAAACCACATTCATATGAGGAATAAAAACAAGGATGTGTATGTGACACAACCTATAAGGTTTATGAATCCATTAATGCAAATGAAGTCTATAAGTTACAATGGACTAATCAATGTGATTGATTGAGTACAAGCAACTCAGAACTGTGATCTTTATTTTGATAATATAGTCAAAGGGTTTGACTGATATGTCAAAGATAAAGAAGGGATCTGTGATTTAGTGGGAGCATATTTGTGTTCCAGATGTCGATGAGGAATGAGATGTTCTAAAATGGAATCCTTTGTGGAAATTATCTTTAAGGAAGATAGAGACATTTCCTATGTGATAGGAATAGAGATATATAGAGATAGTTCTCAAAAACCTCTTGACCTAAAAAGAGAGAGCATACATTAGCAATCTATAATGAAGGGTTCAGTCTGCAAAAATTCAGTGGGAGAAAACTTGTCCATGGAGTAAGTATCCCAAGGTCAAGTATCCAATTCTTATAAAGAATGGGAACACTAAGAATAGATATGAATCTATCATGTATGTGACGCAGATTTACTGTGCGCTGAAACGCAAGTGAATGCGTCGAGTAGTACAGGCCTTTGTGAGGCCCGAGTCGAACTCAGGGATACGTGCAATCGTCAGGGACTCCTACTAACTACTCGCGGTCAGCTAATCCGATTAACAAGTTGAGAGCTGTTGTTAAAATTAAAAGAAAAATAAAAACAAAACAAAACAAGCAATCGATTAAATGTTGGTTTAATCAATTCAAAAGGAGATCTTTAGGGTTACGGTTTCACCGCGGGTTTTCATTGTATGAAATTCTATTCAGTCATCCAAACTTATCTCTCTGTCCGGGTAGTGGCCTGAAATCAGAATTTCCCACTGTCGTGGTGCAATTCACTACCTATGTCTAGGTCGGTTCCACCGTCGTAGTAACCTATACCCTAAACTAGGTGCATTAAACATGATCTCTCGGTATTCACCATTAATCTTACACCACCTTGTTCAAGGGATTTGTCAATTAATGTAAATTCCGTCTCTTTTCAACCGTTAATTCTTCTTTCAAAGCAATTAAGGGCATTAGGTTATTATTATGGTGATCAAGCACAACAATATATTGGAGAAAATGAAACTATACCACGGATTTAAGAGATAAGATGTGCATTACTATGATAAAATTGTCATACAATGAATTCCCGGGCTACTCCCGGTCCTAAAGACAAAGGGGATTAGCCCCGCATGTTCATCTCAGAGTACAATGTAGTAAAGAGAAGGGGAAACATGAGAAAAACGAAATTGAGTGGTGAAACCCCTGAACGGAGAAGGTCCAATCGATCCTTGGCGTGGAATCCACGTTCTGCCACCTTTCGGTGGTGGAATTCGTCTTCTTCAATGTCTGGATCGGCTGGTGCGTGCTCTCATGCTCCGTTCTTCTCTCCTTGCTCTCTGGGATGTGTGTAGCGGCTAATGACGTCCTCCCAGTCAAGGGCGCCGTCATTAGGTTTAATTCCCGAGTTAAGTCGTCAATTAATCACCACCGTCCGATTAAGAACATAATGAATCAAACTCATATCTGACGGTGTCGATACCATCGACGCGGGTCGATGGTATCGACCTAGCGTGATAGCAGCAACCGTTCTTTCCTTTCGTGTGAGCACCTGATGTCGTCTCGATACCATCGACGCGGGTCGATGGTATCGACGAACTTGTAGCGACGGTTTTGTCATTTTGCGTCGCTGTAGCTCCTCCCATCGATAGTATCGACCATCGTTTCGATAGTATCGACTCCTTCCTCTCCAGCATCCTTATGGTATCTCGATACCATCGACATCCCCGTCGATAGTATCGACCTTGTTCTGGTCCTTGTAGCTGGCAGCCTGTGGTCCGGTCGATGGTATCGACCACCGTCGATGGTATCGACGGCAGCAGATACTTGTTTTTCCTAAAATTAACACACGGAACCACATAAATCCACACAAAATATTTTTTTTTGATAATTAATACTAAAAATGCTTAAATAAAGGGAATTTGACATAAAGAAGTAGCATAGACCAAAATGAATGAATTATGCAACATTAACCATGAAAATGACTAATAAATGCATAAAACGCATATCAAACAAGTCCATAAATGTGACTCAAAATCATCGCATCAAACTCCCCTAAGCTTGAACATTGCTCGCCCCTGAGCAACTATAATAGAATTGCCAGAGTCAACTGAAGAACAAAGCATCACAACAGACATCTCATATGACTCCCACCGGACATTCACATACCGGCCCTCGCTAACCACAGAATGATAATTACCCTGAAGGCGACAGTAATCATCCATAAAAGATGTTGACCTCAAAACTGATGAACACTATCACATAAGGCAGTTAACATAATAAAATTTTCCGGTCCAGGCTTGGTGCATCTTGTGATCTTCTATACTACGTTGCTCGCCTTAACTACCATCTACATGGAAGCAGTCCTCCTGATATTCATTAGTGAGGAGAAATTCACGGTGGCCTACCAATCCGAGCAACGGGTGGATGAAATGGGCGGCTAATGGAAGAAGTGGAAGCATTACACGATTTCAACATGTATAAAACAAAAATGCCCTAAATGATGCAAATGTGCATGAAAAATGCCCTAATGCCTAAGATTAGATGGAATGATGCATGCACTAACCATCCGTATCAAAAGGAGATGGATATCTAATTAAGCTACATCATGTACTCACTTATCTTGCAATACATGTGAGATTGTGTTCCTTTCTCCTTCTTATTCCACTTGCTTCTAAATAACTTTCTTTTTTTCAGTTTTTTTTCTTTCTTTTTTCAAAGCCCTTATATCCATAATTGGCAATGAATAATTTATAAGGCTTACTTTTTCTGCATAACTCAAACATTTGAATTATTTAGAAGGTATGGAACATTTTAATTCACCATTACAGAATAAATGAGGTACATGACATACTTTATGCATAGAAGTTATGAATGCAACTAAATGACCTGCACCTAAGGATAATGTGCATGTATAACTATTCTAATCTTTTCTTCATTTTTCATGCAAAACATATGAAGGTGATTACAATGCAAGTCCTATATACATGCCATGCAATCAAAAAGAGTTAAAACCGTACTTTACTTTCAATTCTTGGTGGATTGTGAAAAGCAATGGGGTAGAAAGATCACAAGATTAGTTGAATGAACCTTAGAAAGATATTATGTGTCCCTCCTTACTGACCTGTGTAGTAGTTAAGAGGTTTCTCTCTCTTACTTCAAATTAGAGTCTCATTACCATTTGGTCAGTTAAGGCTCAACAACCAATTTCCGTCCACTTTCATGAATCATTAGGGATATACAGTTGTGAATTTCTGTTTTAAAGTTGACAAAACCAATAATTTTCTAAGTTAAGTGATCAGGGTTAAACAACACTCAAGCTTGTGAACACTCAAAAGTGTTTTTTTTATTTTCCCTTAATTTCCCATGCACATGCAACTGAGATGACTCAACATTAAAGACATCCACGATTACACTAGATAGATTGTGGATCCTACAACAAACTAAAATTGCAAGAAACAAATGACAAGAAACAAAAGCAATAAAACTAAAAACAGAGAAAATAAAGATAGAACTGTTCCAACTACCCCCCAAGCTTGAATTCAACTATGGCCGCATAGTCAAAAACAAACTCAAAGGTTGGAACAGTGATACTGGTTTACTCTTGTGGTGGTTGCGGGTACTGCAGAGCCGTAGGGTCCCAAGAAGGATACTCCCCCTGGAAGCTTGTATCAAACTGGGCCCTGGGTGGAGGTTGTGGATAACCTCCAAAATAATTTTGGCTCCAATAGTGGTCGTAGAAGGGCTCCTGTTGCATCTCCATCTGATACAACCGATTATGTATCTGTTGTTGGTTGTCAAGGAGGAGGCACTCATTCTCGAACATCGCCCTTTGATTATCCAGTATCTGGTCTGTAGTGTCTTGAATACCGGTATACATTGTCATGTGCTGCTGCTGCGTTTGTTGGATGTCTTGCAGCATAGTGTACATGCCCTGCATAGAATAAGCATCCTCGCTTGGCTGCGAGGGCGGTGGTGGTGGCGGCGTAGGATGTGATGATGAAGATGCACCCAGATGCATCCGAGGACGCTACCGTGGTGCCACTCGTGCTCGAAGAGGTGTGAATGCCTCCTCTTCCTCCTCATCCCTGTCGCCATTTCTGTCGTCGCCACCGTCGTTGCCGCCTTCTTCATCGGAGTCGGCGATGGCTATGATTGGCCACCGGAAGTGTTGCACCCCTTCGATGTTGAAGACCGGATCAGGCAACGAGCACTCCTGATAGGCGTGGTTGACGTGGAAATGTGCATACACCAAACCATCTCAAAGAAGTAGGAGATTGGACTGGTGCAAATGTTGCAAGTTCACCTTGCTCCTAGTAGATAGAGGAGTGAGGGTCTGGAAATTCAAGATGAGGTATGAAGCCATCCTGGTGATGAACCCGCTGAAGTGAATCAGCGCTTTCCTCGTACTCCTCTTCACCGCCAATACTCTCTGCAGAAAGAAGGCACCCCAATTTCACTCTTGATGCTTCAGGAGCTTATACAGAAAGAATAAGTCTGTCTCATGAAACTTGCTGAGGGCCAAATCACCCCGAGCAAATAGTGTCGAACTGAGCATCCGATGTAGTATCCAGACGAAAGGGTGCTTGAAGTCAGCTACCACAGCATTATGGTAGCTAACAGACTTCCTCGGAGGCACCGTAACCAGCTCGGCGAAGATGACGTCGTAATTGGTGCAGTTATCCGGCCGCCGGTAGTCGTTCGGCGAGTGGTTCCAGTTGAAGATCTTGTTGAATTGCCAGATCGTAAGGGTATAGTCGATGTTGAACAGCCGGAACGACACCCGGCCTTTGATCCACTCATGGTCAGTGGAAATAACGTCGTTGGGCACGACGTAGACGTCCAGCGATGCCATGAACTCTGCCACCAACTCCTTGTACGTGGGCCAGTCGCCAAAGAACGGATGTCCATCTGCATGAAATTACAGCTCATCAGGTCTTCGGCTTGTGTGGCGCGCCTATCCTTTCAGAACGTAGGCCAAGTTGGCCTCGAACCCTAAGTCGCGGATCATGTTCCATTCGACATAACGGGTTGGCTCTATCTTCCTCTTTAGGATCTCCTCATAGATCTTCTTCACCTCCGTGGATGGATGAATCAGCCGCGGGCGTGAAACTGACGCAGGAGGAGGTGGCATGAACTCTGGGATATCTGCTGGGTTCGCACGTGAAGATGACACACCGGCTCCATGCACCATGTTTGCGAGAGAAAGAGGATTCAAAAGGAGCTCGGTGAAGATTGGAGAATCAAATCTCCACTCCATGAAGAACTAGCTCGGTGTTGCTCATCGACGGGCTTGCATAACTCTGGAACTCGCTCGGCACAAGTGGAGGAAGATTGCACTAAAGGTGTGATGTCATCTGATGCAACTACTCCCCATATATAGCCGTGGCCGGCACTACTGTCTTCCCGTCGATACCATCGACGCGAGTCAATGGTATCGACTCGGGTAGCACGATCCGTACCTCCGCTAGTATCGACGATCGTCGATGGCTGGATCTACGGGGCCCGGATTGCTGACGTGTCGATACTATCAACGCGGGTCGATAGTATCGACCCATCCCCTAGATCGACTTCTCTGTTTGCTGCGATGCCATTGATCTTTCTCGCGGATTGTTGACGTGGCACGTCGATACTATCGACGCGAGTCGATAGTATCGACTCTCTGATTAGGGCAAATCCTCGCGAGGCCTGGCCGCCGCCGTTTTTAGTTGAATGTGTCGATACCATCGACACGCCCGTCGATGGTATCGACTTCACTGAGTTGATTTCTTCTGAAAATCTCCAGAGATCTCGATGGTATCGAGAGGCGTCTCGATACCATCGACCTTGACTTTGCGATCTGCCTGTAGGTATGTCGATACCATCGACGAGGCCGTTGATAGTATCGACGTAGTTTGATTTCTGCAGTCATCAACCTGTACCATGGTCGATACCATCGACATAAGTGTCGATGGTATCGACTCTGCCTCAGCCCTACACAAGTAGCAAACAATCACGGCATCTTTTTTTTACACTAAAAACTAAGTAAAAACAAATTAAACTACGAATGTAAATGAACTAATCTAAGGTACCAATGGTTGGGTTGTCTCCCAACAAGCACCCTTATTTAAAGTCTTAGGCTAGACAACTTGGAACTTTTTATCAACTCGCTACCTTAGAGAAGGTGCTCAAAGAATCGTGCGGTAGCTTGAACTCCACTCAATCTTGACCAATCCCCAACGTCAGCATGCCTCTCCCAATTGCAGTGACTACATCGGCCGTTGCATGAAACGGCCTACGTAGTAGCATCTCGCAACTTTGAAGCTGCGGCATATCCATGATGACGAAGTCCACTGGAAAGATGAACTTGTCCACCTTGACGAGTACATCCTCACAGACTCCGTATGGCTGTACAATAGATCCATCACCCAATTCAATGGTTGTCGCTGACTTCTTCATGTCCTTTAACCCAAGCTTTTTAAATGTGGACAACGGCATGAGATTTATGCTCACGCCCGAATCACACTGAGCTCGTGGGAAGTGTCGATCGCCTATCGAGCATGGAATATAAAAACTTCCTGGATCTTTCTTCTTCAGCGATAAACTCCCATAAATGATGGAGCTCACCATTTCATTCATCCGACAAACGTCTATGTCTTTAATCTGCCTCTTCTTGTTGATGATTTCTTTGATAAACCTCCCGTAGGCGGGAATCTTCTCAATCATCTCCACTAATGGAATGTTGATACGAAGTTTCCTGAACATCTCCAAAAATTTTCTATAATGTCGGTGCTCTTTCTTCGGCTTTGGGTTGTCCAGACTTGACACAAGTGCCGCATTAACACGCTTATGAGGTAGCACATATGAGCTTTTTGGGGCCAACTCCCCTAAGCTTGCTTCAATGACTCCCTCTGGCGTGGACTATGTCAGATCATCTTCCACATATATAACTTGTTGTGACTCCTCTATCGCAATGGATGTCTCCGCACTTGGACGAACGACCTTCACTTGCTCTTCTTGCCTAGGCGGGGGCGCAACCATCATGGGCTCTTGGCGGGATTTCTTGAAAGGAGCGTATCCGCCTGGCAGTCCATAATGACTGTGAGGATACGGTATTGCCGGTGTAGCTTCTGTATCAAACATCATTTTGCTTTGATCCTTTTTCTCTGCCACCTGGGGTTCTTCTTCATTAATCACAGACATGTATTTAACTTGATGATGTGCTTGGACCACATCTGCATTCCTAGCCTGTCTCTGCTGATTGGCATGCCTAATGGCCGCCACTTCATTTGAGATCTGGGTTACGGTGGTTTCTAATGCCCGCATTTGTGCTCCATGGCTTTGCAACGTCTTCCCAAATTTGGTCAAGATGTCACCCTGAGACTGCAGTTGTTTACCGAACATAGTCATCATTTCTTGATTCTGCTGCACCATCTGACTAAGCAACTCGGTGCTCTTATCTTCAGTTCTAGGTTGTGGCTTTGCCTATGGATCTTGTAGGAAGTTATTAGGATCTTTCCATGAGAACGTTTTTTCTTTCCTCCATGAATAATCAATATTTCTGTAGCCCTGTTGTTGCATGAATTTGACTTGGGCTTCCTCATCCTCGGGCTCGACATCCTCCTTTGCAAGCAATTTCTTGGCTAGAAGATCTAGCTTATCATTAAGTTCCTTTATTACTTTAGATTCACCTGCCGCTCGAACCTATTCCACGGTGCCTCTTTCGCCCCATGATTGTTTCTTAGCCATGTTCTTTAGGATTTCCCAACATCTAGTGTCTGTGTTATTCAAGAAAAATCTTGATCCGGCTGAATCGAGGTTGCTTCTATCATGCTCGGAGAGAGAAAAATAGAAGATCTTGACTTGTGTCTCCTTATCAAGCCCGTGATGCGGGCATCGCCTGAGCATGATCTGAAACCTCTCCCAAGTCTAAGAATAGGTTTCTCCTGCTTGCTGGGTGAAGTTGTGGATCTTCCTGATCATGTCATTGGTCTTCTCGGGCGGAAAGAACCTCTCGAAGAAAACCTCTACCATGTGGTTCCAAGACTCCACATATTCATCATCCAGGTTATTTAACCACTCCCGCGCAATTCCCACTAGAGAACTCGGGAAGAGCTTCAAGTAGAGTGCATTCTGTGGAAATCTGTCTATTTTTATCATATCACAATTTTCCACAAATTGACTTATATGCGCGACGGGGTCTTCATTTTTGAGTCCATGAAAAGCATTCGACTTCACCAAGTTGATTAACGCAGGATCAATCTTGTATGTCGGGATATTGATCGCCTGCTTCTTGATCGGTCCCTTGGAAGCGGATGAGGAAGAGGCCTTGATCTTCTCCCATATTGTCTGTGGCTCTGCCATCTCTTCTTGTTCGGTTTCCAAATCTATATCCTCTAGATGGTCTTGATTGTACCCGTCCTCGTCTTCAGGTCCCGTCAGTGGAACCTCAGGTGCGTGGTGTGTGTAGTCAGTACTACGCGTCTGCACCATACACAGTACCTACAAATAGAAAGATGAAATTCAGTACAGTGCTTGACGATTGCAAATATTTAGAAAACAGATTATGAATTTTTTTGGAATGATAAAAAAAAAAAGGTGGCCTAGAGTGGCCGCTCACAGCACTCGAAGTGCCAACAAATTGCCGTATCCCCGGCAACGGCGCCAAAAACTTGACGCAGATTTACTGTGCGCTGAAACACAAGTGAACGCGTCGAGTAGTACAGGCCTTTGTGAGGCCCGAGTCAAACTCAGGGATACGTGCAATCGTCGGGGACTCCTACTAACTACTCGCGGTCAGCTAAGCCGATTAACAAGTTGTGAGTTGTTGTTAAAATTAAAAGAAAAATAAAAACAAAACAAAACAAGCAATCGATTAAATGTTGGTTTAATCAATTCAAAAGGAGATCTTTAGGGTTACGGTTTCACCGCGGGTTTTCATTTTATGAAATTTTATTCAGTCATCCAAACTTATCTCTCTGTCCGGGTAGTGGCCTGAAATCAGAATTGCCCACTGTCGTGGTGCAATTCACAACCTATGTCTAGGTCGGTTCCACCGTCATAGTAACCTATACCCTAAACTAGGTGCATTCAACACGATCTCTCGGTATCCACCATTAATCTTACACCACCTTGTTCAAGGGATTTGTCAATTAATGTAAATTCCGTCTCTTTTCAACCGTTAATTCTTCTTTCAAAGCAATTAAGGGCATTAGGTTATTATTATGGTGATCAAGCATAACAATATATTGGAGAAAACAAAACTATACCACGGATTTAAGAGATAAGATGTGCATTACTATGATAAAATTGTCATACAATGAATTCCCAGGCTACTCCCGGTCCTAAAGACAAAGGGGATTAGCCCCGCATGATCATCTCAGAGTACAATGTAGTAAAGAAAAGGGGAAACATGAGAAAAATGAAATTGAGTGGTGAAACCCCTGAACGGAGAAGGTCCAATCAATCCTTGGCATGGAATCCGCATTCTGCCGCCTTTCGGTGGTGGAATTCGTCTTCTTCAGCGTCCGGATCGGCTAGTGCGTGCTCTCGTGCTCCGTTCTTCTCTCCTTGCTCTCCAGGATGTGTGTAGCGGCTAATGACGTCCTCCCAGTCAAGGGCGCCGTCATTAGGTTTAATTCTTGAGTTAAGTCGTCAATTAATCACCACCGTCCGATTAAGATTATTCTGAATCAAACTCATATCTAACGGTGTCGATACCATCGATGCGGGTCGATGGTATCGACCTAGCGTGATAGCGACAACCCTTCTTTCCTTTCGTCTGAGCGCCTGATGTCGTCATGATACCATCGACGCGGGTCGATGGTATCGACGAACCTGTAGCGACGGTTTTGTCGTTTTGCGTCGCTGTAGCTCCTCCCGTCGATAGTATCGACCATCGTGTCGATAGTATCGACTCCTTCCTTGCCAGCAGCCTGATGGTATCTCGATATTATCGACATCCCCGTCGATAGTATCGACGTTGTTCTGGTCCTTGCGGCTGGCAGCCTGTGGTCCGGTCGATGGTATCGACGGCAGCAGATACTTGTTTTTCCTGAAATTAACACACAGAACCACATAAATCCACACAAAATATATTTTTTCGATAATTAATACTAAAAATGCTTAAATAAAGGGAATTTGACATAAAGAAGTAGCATAGACCAAAATGAATGAATTATGCAACATTAACCATGAAAATGACTAATAAATGTATAAAACACATATCAAACAAGTCTATAAATGCGACTCAAAATCATCGCATCAGTATGTAATGATCCCATTATCTTGCATGTATGGACATAGCAAGAATAAAATGCATTCATCATCTTGTATGTAGGACATGACAATATGATGTGCTCATCCTAATAACTCGTATGTGGGACATGATGAGTGGATGTATGTCTAGTTCCAGTAAGTGTTACTGGAATACCATAAGAACTTGATAAGTACTTGAGAAGTACTAGTTCTATGGAAATAAGGAAGGGTTCACTATAAAGAGTTACATTGGTATGAACTTCTGGAAAAGTACAGAAAATTAATCGCAAAATATATATGGGATATATAAAAGTGAATGTTTGTTAATAAATGGAAATGTTCCAATAAAGCCGTTTAAAAGGAAAAGCCGAGTATCATTGTGTGAGAGAACATTAGTGGATACTATATGGATCTGGAATTTCATAAGATGAACTTATAGATATTCCGGTCATTGATGACAAATAAGGAGTACTTGGTCATGCAATATGGCTAAAGGTTAGCAAAGGAATACTAGATTGCATATTACAGCAACTCCATATCATACGTGTGACATACAATGAAAAGATGACAGACATGCCGTTAATACTGACTTTGGCAAGGTGTTTCCATAACTCACTATGTTAGCACTAGAGCACAGTAACATGTGGGACATGTTTGAGGATCACTATGAATATGATTCAAGGGTGATTGGCTCATAATGCAAGTGGGAGTCTATTGGTATGTATGCCCTGAGAACCAATCATGGGATGATTGGTGGGATACATTGAAATTGAATTGATAAAGATCAAAGGAAAGCTTCCAATTCTTTCTAGTTCAGTCATATGAGATAATGATAGAACAGATTGAATGTCTAAAGAAAGGCAGTACTCAATGACGTATGCTTTCTGGTTGAGGACCTGAATGATGAGATCATACAGATGCTAAGAGTTTGTACATTCTTATTATGTCCCTAGGCGTATGTCATTGTGGAAGGTAGATATACAACAACGACACACAAGACTATATTGTGGTGTTGGTTGATGATAGAATCTCGTTAGTCATGATATGGAGATATCAAACCAAACACATAGGTACTTGTTAGAGAACAAGTGTACCAGACAGACCCACCGTGAGTTTGACACATGGAACCATGACATGGTAGTCACAGTCAGTTCTCATAGTGATTGTGGTGAGTGTGATTCTTTGACCTGAAATCACTACACTCAACACATGTCGTTGGGTACACTTTGACATCATCAAACGCAGTCCTGAAACATGGGTTGTTATAAAGGTGATGATTGGGTGGCTTTGATACATGAGGCTTTTGAGGGGTGAGTGATAGATATGGGATTTGTCCCTCCTGAGGGAGTTTGATATCCATGGCCACTTGATGAGTAGGATTGAGATAGGCATGCACATGTATGTGTGAATCAGTATGTGATATTGATATCATACATATCTCCTCCAGTCTACTCTGAGGTCAAGAAAGTGAATGAACGTTGATAGGATGACTGTTCCATGCCTTGAGTTCATTCAGGATGTCAGTGACAAAGGAATTATATATTCACTGTAACACCATTCACGAATTGTAGGATTGAAAGTTGTTCTCCAACTTTCCTTTTCACTTGGGTAGCACTGATGTGCAACTAGGCACCACTCTTTGCTTGTGAAGTCATAAGTGTTATGGACTTTCACTGCCAACGTGAAATGGGCCTGCAGGGTCACACACATAGGATTTAACCTGGAAGAGGAGTTTATCCACAAATGATGTTTAGATTGATTGCTGAAGGAGTTTAGTAGTTCAATTAAACACTCAACCAATTGATAGCTCAGTATCATAATGTTCAAGTTGTTGGACCGATTGATTAGAGTATCATATTGATTGCAACTCCAATTGATTGATTTTGTGCAGTCTGCACTCCCAACCGATCGGCTCATATGATGACTCGATCGGCTCAGCTTGGTGAACTGATCGGCTCATGAGATGAACCGTTCGGCTCAGGACAGGTTGAACTGACCGGTTCAAGGGTTGAACCGATCGACTCAACTGGTCTAAACGAGTGAGTTGGGAAAGTCAGGTTGGCAAGAAGTTTCTCTTCATTTCACTTGTCCAATTTGATTGGAATAAGGATTGGTATTTGGATCAATTTGAAACAAAAGAGGAAAAGTCAATCGGGAACTAATTAGGACCACGAACCGATCATCTCATGCTTGAACCGATCGACTGAGGTGTCCCAACCAATCATTTCAGGTGTGAACCGATCGGCTTAGGTCCCCAACCGACCATTTCATGCTTGAAACAACCGGTTCAGCTGACGTAGTTGGTTGTTTTGTGGAAAATTTCGAACCCTTCTACTCCTGTTATGATCTCGCATTGCCCGGGGTAGAGAACCCTATCCCATGACCGTCCTATATATATAGGGGTATTGGGGGCTTCTCATATACAACAACTCAGAACACCAGTTGCTCTACAAAGTTGTTGTTCTCTCTGGTTGTGGTAACCAGAAGAGCCCGAGCAAGTGCTACCTGATAAGGGAGGCACAACAAGAGAAAGACAACTGCAGAAAGACGACTGGTGGCAGGAGAGTGTGTCAGTGACTAGTACGCTGATAGGAAGGTACAACTCCTTCTGGTGCCTTGTGCAACAAGGCGATCGGAGTTCCAGGTGGTCTGTGTGGACTACTATAGAGGCGGGAGACTTCTGCCGCTCAGAGGACAGATTTCAATCCTGACAGTCCCGGTGAGACCAGGAGCTGCACAGACACCGTCTAAGACCGGATGTGAAGATCGTGCAAGCAGCGACGTAACGTCGTCGAGCAAGCCTTGGGACAACGTATGTCTCTACAAAACATCCTTCCTTCTATGTAGATGTTGATGTGATTCCTTTATACTGGGTTCGGGGAGAAGAAATTTTTTATTTCCACTGCCTTCTCTGTCTCCCCTAAAACCCAACATATATATATATATATGGATTAATATTTTTTTCTTGGTGGATGTGTGGATATGACAACTACGTCACTTGTGGTGTATTCTAAAATATGTAACATCATGGTTTTAATTTTGATCAAACATCGTGTAATAAGTATATGACTTGCATTCCATGCCGCTCTGTACGATTCTCCATGTAATTATTTTCAATTATACAATGATGTAAATCATCAACGATGAACCATGGTAGAAAGGAAAAGATAAAACATACACACTAAAGAGGAAGGTCCTTGGATTGTTCGTGACAAGGTGAGATGACAGATCAAGAACAACACAAGATCTACCTTTCTAGGGACTTATTCTTGGCTGATCAACTTGTTTGACTGGGCGATCAAGAACCTTGATAAGGATTTTTCTGAATGATCAGGGAATTCAGATTGACTGATCAACTTGCTTGATCAGGCGATCAGAAAATCTTGAAGGGTTAGATTTGGGAATTTTGATTGGCCAATCAGCTTGCCTGATCAATGATGAGAAAACACTAAAAACATAATAATGGTTATATTGAATGTGAATGTCTTGGTTGGTTTTTCTATAAAACGTGTTGGCTGACATTGTTGTACTAGTTGCCATTCATGTTTAAAACAAGTGGTTATTGTTATAGTATATGGTACATATAATAATGTATATGTAATAATGACTACATACATATGAATATATATATATATATATATATATATATATATATAGTGCTTATCTATAATACCAGTGCGGGTAGCCTGGAATTCGTTACTCGTACATCCAAAAAGGTAACTATTCGGTCAGAAAAGTAACCCACTTGATCAAAAAGTAACTATTCAACTCAAAAAGTAAATTCGTGTAAAATACACAACAAAAATTCTGGAATAATTATATAATTGTATATTTGTTATAGTTGGTACAAATGTAAAAAAGTAAAAGTTTGCATGGTAAAGTAACCCTCTACATGTCAAAAGTAAGAAACCCCAAAAGAAGTAACCAAGATAGGAGCGGGTAGCTACACGCGCTGGCATTGAATGAACACCCATATATATATATATATATATATATATATATATTATATATATATATATATATATATATATATATATATATTATATATATATATAAGGCATGTATTTAATACTCGTGCTGGTAGCTACCCATCCGCTATTTCAGTTACATTTTTGGAGTTTCTTACTTTTGACATGTAGAGGATTACTTTACCTTGCAAACCGTTACTTTTCATGCATAGATAGTTACATTTGCAACATATATAACAAATATACAAATATATATATATATATGTATATATATATATATATATATATATAGAGAGAGAGAGAGAGAGAGAGAGAGACAGAGTCAGGCAAGAATACACTTGAGTGTACAGATCGCATGAATACACTCAAGTGTCTTTGCACATCAAGAATATTTTTTGCAAAATGTAAACCATTGATCTTCATTGTCATACTATAACTAGGCTACATACAAATTTTGAGTCCATTTGGATGAGTATAAGTCACATATCTGAGGGCAACAAAATCAACGTGTGAAACTAATTTGAAATGCATAATTTTTGCGGCCTTTATAACATGACCTATAAATGTCCAAATGTGCTTAGATTTTGTATATGAGCTATTCACAAGATGTTTAAGAAGATCAATGGACTATATTTTTGAAAAAAATATTACATCATGAAAAACTACTCGAGTGTATTCTTCTTCGAATACACTCGAGTGTATTCTAGCTTGACTCTCTCTCCCTGTAACATCCCAGGATTTGAGGCCTTGGATAAGTTGATCTTATAAGGAATGATTGGACTACCCATATCACCAAGGTGCACCTCCTTTTTCGGGAGCCCATCTCTAAAGAACTTCATAGTTAAGAGTGCTCAACTTGGAGTAATACTAGGATGGGTGACCAGTCGGGAACTTGATCATGGCTTGTGCGTCAGTGTGGACAAAGTGCGCAGTTAAGGATAGTGGTGGTTTGTGGGGACAATCATCATTCCTGAAACTCTACTAGAGCCTAGGGTAGTGTGTCCGGGCATTACAAATGGTATCAGAGCCATAACCCCTCCAGTAGGTGGGGCCCTCATGGGCATGGCATGCCAGTCTTGAGCTGTGCGGTCCAGTCATGTAGGAAAGGGCTATCCATGGTTGACGTAGCCACCCTTGCGCTGGTATTCCGTGATCGGGAGCTGGGTGTCCATGGACCATTGTGGGTCTGCACTGAAATGGGGTCAGATTATGAGGCCACATAGTTGATCCTTGATGAAGATGTCAATAGTCTAAGTGGGGGAGATTGTAACATCCTAGGATTTGAGGCCTTGGATAAGTTGATCTTAAAAGGAATGATTGGACTACCCATATCACCAAGGTGCACCTTCTTTTCCGGGAGTCCATCTCTAAAGAACTCCATAGTTAAGTGTGCTCAGCTTGGAGTAGTACTAGGATGGGTGACCAGTCAGGAAGTTGCTCCTGGCTTGCGCGTGAGTGGACAAAAAGCGTGCAGTTAAGCCTAGTGGTGGACTGTGGGGCCATTCGTCATTCCTGAAACTCTACTAGAGCCTTGGGCAGTGGGCCCGGGTTTTACACTCCCTCTCTCTCTCTCTCTCTCTCTCTCTCTCTATATATATATATATATATATATATATATATATATATATATATATATATATATATATATATATATATATATATATATATATATATATATATATATATAGAGAGAGAGAGAGAGAGAGAGAGAGAGAGTCTCTCTCTCTCTCTATATATATATATATATAGGGAGAGAGAGAGAGAAAGTATACGGCTAAAAAAGTAAATTTGGGTAGAATACACAGCAAATATATATATATATATATATATATATATATATATATATATATATATATATATATCCCACCAGAGTAGCCCGGTTGGTAAGAGCTCGGTAGGTCTTAAAGAATGACCTAGGTTCGAACCATACTGAAGACACTTTGTGAAAACCAATCAATGCTAATTTGGCACAGGAGGGGATGACTGGGCCACAATCTCTCATGCCTTAAGATTTGACCATGCCGAGCTTGCCTGGAGTGGGTTCTCTCAGTCACAAAAAATGACAAAAACAACCCATAACCAATTTTCGACTATGATCTATTCTTGAAAAAGAATAAATTAATGGGAACAACTAATACAAATAGTTTAGGACCTTGAGAAATATTATCACATATGACTGTAATCTCTATGTCCTTGACATACTAGTACCTAATGTTCCAACTCCAAGTGTGCTTAGAGAGAAAAAGGTGGCTCATAAGAAGCATTCTAATGATGTTATATGCATCAAATGCTTGATGCTTTGCTTCATGAATCATGAGCTTTTGAAACAACATGAGAACAAGGAAGTTGTTGAGATGATAATAGATCTAAAAAATATGTATTAGGAACAAATAAGACAAGAGAGTTGTGATGTCTCCAAGGTGGTGTTTAAGTGTAAAATGGCATTAGGTGATCCAGTTGGACCCCATGTACTCAAGTTAATTAGGTATGTTAAAAGTCTTGAAAGACTAGGATTTCCTTTAGATCAAGAGTTGGCCATTGATGTAATCCTACAATCATTGCCAAATTTAAAGAAATTTTTTGCCATGAATTAAGCCATTAGTTGAGCTACTTGGCATGTTGAAAACTGATGAGGGCCAAGACAAACTTAAATCTGTATTGATGGTCAGCAAAGGAAAATGAAATTCCATGGATAAGGTCAAAGATAAGAAAGGTTCTAAATCTAATCCAAACTACACTTAAAGTGACACTAGGAGTGGGTAAGGAGGACAATTGTACCATTGTCACTAGACTGGACATTGAAAATAAATTGCCTTCTCTGCCTTGAGGAACTGAAGAACAAGAAATAATGAATAGGGATTTTTCACTTTGGGTATACATGTTAGTGAAATAAACTTATCTACTCCTTCATCATGGGTACTGGATAACATATGTAGATCTCAGATATGCTCAAAATTGTAGGATTTGAAAAGCATGTAGACCCTTGAAGAAAGGGTGGTGGAACTAGGAGTTGTAAATGGAGCAAGAGTTGCTACCACTATTGTAGGCACTTACTATTTTTCTATGCCCAGTGGGCTTGTAATAGAGTTAGAGAGCTGCAATTATATTCACAACCAAAAATATAAACATTATTTCTATATCTTGTTTGGACAGTAATTATTTTGATTTTCTAACAAAGAATGGTCATATTTTCATTTCTAAAGATGAGATTTTTTATGCTAGTACCCTTATGTATTATGGTATTTATTATTGGATCTTGATATGAATGTACATAGTATAAATACCAAGAAGTTAAAACTCAATGACTCAAATGAATCATATTTTTGGCACCGCCTTCTAGGGCACATAAATGAGAAGCATGTATTTATAATCCACAAAGATGGTTATCTAGATGCTTTTGATTTTGAATCAATGGAGACATGTGAGTATTAATTAATGAGAAAGATGAAAAATTACCTTTCTTTGGAAATAATGAGAGAGAGTGACTTATTGGGACTCATACATATTGATGAATGTGGGCCTTTTAGAACTTGTGCTAGAGGTGGATATTAGTACTTCATTACTTATACTGGTGACTTCAATAGATTTGGTTGTGTATCTAATGAAGCACAAGTCAAAATCTTATGAAAATTTCAAAGAATTCATAAATAAATTACATATTCAACTTGGAAAGAGAATCAAATTACTTGAATCAAATGAGATTGTAACATACTCAAATTTGGCTACACACCTTAAGTTTCCCTTTGCTTAGATACACCTATATTTATATGAGTATTAAATCTTTTCCTTGAATTGTGTTAATTGGGTATAATTGGATCCACACAGATTTTATGTCATAAAAATGACATATCATATAAGGTTAATGATAAGTTATTTAACTATGTCTGTAATTTAAGGTTAATTAAATAAGCTGACTAATGAACTTAAGTTGACCCAAATTTGGAAATCTAAAAGCACCATAAGTCTAATTAATGAAACAGATTCGAAAAATGTAAAATGATGTGTCAAATTAAATAAGAAAGGTATTAAATGCATAAATTGTGTACTTAAAATATAAATAATAAAATAAAATATCAAAATTATTCAAAAGAAAAGAAATGTCAAAATATAATTCCGTGTGCATTGCTTTACTGACCTTCCAAATTTCATATCATTCTATCGTTTCTTGAACAACCACTTGTTGGTACAAATTCCTCTACACCTACTTTCTATAATTTCATTCATTAAATGCATTTTTATAAGCTACATCATTTGACCATGTCACCTACCATCCCCTTCTTTCTCCCACAACATCTGTCCAACACTTCTCTGCATATGTATTAGAAGATCCAGTCGGAAATAGGTTGAACCCAGTGACCATTTCCCTTCTCCTCTCACTATCTACCTTCATTGTCCTTTTATCCTACTCTTCCATGTATTCCTCCTCCCTTGGTACATATTCACCCATCCTCCCTCTCTATCTCTCTATAACCCTAGATGACCAGATTACCATCTTCTCCTAACCTTGTAGACGGCTGCATGATAGGACATCACGGACACCAGCTGATGTGCCTTCCATCCACCAATCCCTCTCCCTTGTCATATCTGCCACCCTGACCCTAGAAGCACCTTGCTACAATATATCCAACAACCAAAACGACCTTCACCTATCTGTTTCTCCCCTCCTATTTGTGTCGAGCTACCTTGGCAATATTTCTACTTCTATCAAGTTATATAGACATGATCATCGCCACCCTAAGGATGAGGGACGGTGATGATAGTTTGCTCCTATTACACATGCCACCTCTTCATCTTTGTCCCCTGATCCTGATCCTAATCACCAGCCACCAAGGACATAATTCATTTGCATCAACACCAATGGTCATCACAGACCACAAAGCTTCCTTATTGAATTAATGGAGAAAGAAAGTGTTGTTGACCCTTTGTCGGACATCAAGTTTTTGGCATCTACAAATTAACACTAGTACAAGCTTTGTGCTACCACCATCCCCACCTTTACTTACGGAGTAGCAGTGATGCAGATGGTGCATGAACCACCACCTATTCTGACACCAACGAAAGTGCCAATTAACATCCTTATTGTTGCTAGACATTGCAAATCCTTGAACCACCACCACCTTGATCTATAATGCTTGACATTAGATCAAAGGGACTACACTAATCTCAACCACCATTTGTGACAACAAATGTAGTCAACCATCTATAGTTTCCAAAATGATATCTAGAGATTTAAATCACATCCAGCCAACCCCTCGATACTACAAGCGCATGGAATGCCATGGTGATAGCTAATAATGGCGCCACCGACTAGATCTACTTCAAGCCACTTCACCAATGCCAATAACCTTTGACCGGTCACTGGATACTGCTTCATATCTCTACCTCATGAACATGATGATGCTAGGCTCTACAACCATGATGAATCCATGGACCAAGGTGGAGTAACTTGGAAAAATCCAATAAGAGTGCTTTTGAACAAGAGACCTTATGAAACACCTCTTCAACCCCAAGATACAATTGTAGAATCAACATTTTCCATGTTGGCACTCAAGTGGGAACAAATAAGGATCAGATTTCTTACAATCCATCCCACTACACACAATATAGGCTATGACCTTTCTTTCTATATGTCTAGAACCATATATAAACTATATAGAAGAAGAATAATCTATATATGCCTTACTTATGGGTGTGGTTTTCATAATCTAATTTAGAGTATCCAAGAATGACTTTTCTAGGATTAAAGTAAAATGCATGAAATATCATTAACCCTAATGCATTAATGTTATAATTAAGTATTAAATGGCCATACCTACGACCTTATGACTAATTGGTGGATAACTAGGTTGTTGGTGAGGTATTGCTTCTTCTTGATATAAATTGGGCATATAATGGATTAATATCTCTTATTTCCTTCATTGAGGCATAATTCCTAATTTGACTTCTATGTGGCATCACATTTAGAAATTCTTATTTAAATATACCTTTTTATGATCAAAATTCCCTCTTCTTGGGCTCCTTCTTTACGGGTCTATAACCCCAACTATTATATGTTAAATGTGTTCGTACTTCTTTTGTACTTGTTATACTTTGTATTGACTTGCCTACTATGTTATGCATGTGTGGTTCTGACTAGTCTTATCTAGAAGTAGTTACACCATATTTTTTGGCACTGAGGTTTTAGTCCTCCCTTCCGTGACATTGAGGTTTTAGTCCTCCTTCTAGTAACTAGGAGTTCCCCCTAACCACACATTTTATATTTACCCAATGATGTTTTAGTCCTCCTACCAAGCATTGAGGTTTTATTTCTCCTGACGTTCTATATTTATTTGGCATTGATGTTTTAGTCCTCCTGTCTTTGGTTTGGAATTTATGGGTTCCAGTTCTAATTTTTAATTTATTCTAGTCTTTGTGATAATCAACGTGCATTTCATTATTTACCATGGTTTGTGGACATAGTTGAAATGGATAAAAGTATTTATATTATTCTTCATTTCTTATGAATGCCTCATTCTTTATTATGATTCTCTTGATATATTATCTTGAACGTAACTACATGTTAATAGCCCCTCCTATAGAGGAGCACCTTTTCTTTTGTATGTATGTTCTATTAATGCCCAAATAATCTAATTATGCACAAGTACTAGTTTTATCTAACTCATACCTTCTCTTTAACTTTCCTCTTCTGGGTATTGTTCCCATACCACCTAGGTGATAAGTGACTTAGAAGACAATGACTCTTGAAGATCACATGCATAATGTGGACATGATGATATCTTGGGTTGACCATGTTACCCTCTACAACTGGTCTTATATGTATAAAAATTTGTATTCTGTAATACACCTCTTAAGGTGAGATCCATGTATCAGTATATTTTTGATAAATGAAATAGTTTTTTTTTCCAATGTGTGATCATTCCTTGGCTTATGTATCATACCATTTGTTTGGATCCTCGATCCGATCTCATACCTTAGAGAGGTGGTGAGCACTTAAGACATGAGTTTGAGGTCCTTCTGAGGGGTTGTTGTATGTATCACAATGGACTCCACCTAGAAAACCACAACGTAATGCTATAATCAGAAAGAAGGAATTACAACATGTTGGACATTGTAGGATCAATGATGAGTTTAGTTGATCTTCCACATTCTTATTGGGGACATGATCTAGAAACCACCACATTTTCACTTAATTGAGTACCTTCCAAATCCATTGAAAAGACACCATATGAGATATAGAATGGGAAATGTCCCATTATGTCTTTCATAAAAGTTTCGGAATGCAAAACATATTTCAAGAATTAGTTCTATAAAAATCATGTACCCAATTCGAATAAATGTATTTTTGTTGGGTACCATGAGGAGACTAAGGGTTACTACTTCAATGTTCCATCTGACAACAAAGTGTTTGTTTTCATATATGCTGTATTCCTCAAAAAAGAATTTATTTTCAAAGGAACCAGTGGGAGGAAAGTTGAACTTGAATAAGTTTAGGACTAATAGGAATCCATTCAACTATAGAAGTCACTAAGGAACCAGAGGAACCAAAAACTATTTTGGAACCTCAAGTCCTTATCGTAACATAAGAATCTCAAAAAGTTGGGCACATCTTGCGCCAGAAAGATATGGATTTCTCATGACTCAACAAGACAATTTGATCGTCATAGATGATGAGACAACAACCTACAAGAAATCTATTGAGGGACCACAATCTTGTAAGTGGCTTGAGGCCATGAGATTAAATATAGAAAGGTATGGACCTTGGTGGATCCACATGATGGGATAAACCCATAGGGTGAAAATGGGTCTTCAAGAAGATGGTTGACATAGATGGAAATGTAAAAACCTACAAAGGTAGATTTGTTGCAAAAGGTTTTAGACAAGCTCAAGGTGTTGACTATGATGGAAGTTTTTCACTTATTGCCATGGTTAAATATATCAGGGTCATGCTTTCCTTTGCAGTGTATCATGACTATGAGATTTTTCAAATGGATGTTAAAAATGTATTTATTAACGAGAATCTTCTTGAGGATGTGTATATGACACAAATTGAGGGTTTTATTAACTCCAAATGAAGCCAATAAAGTTTGTAAGATATAAAGGTGACTATGTGGATTGAAGTAAGCATGTAGAAGTTAGAATTTTCATTTTTATAAAACAATCCAATGATTTGTCTTTATTCAAAAGGAAGACAGACCTTGTGTTTACATGAAGGTTAGTGTGAGAGTAGTTGCATTTCTCACATTGCATGTTGATGACATACTTTTTGATGGGAAATGAAATCCCTATTCTGCAATTGGGTAAAACATGTCTAGGAAATACCTTCTCTATGAAGGACTTAGGAGAAGCGTCCTATATACTAGCAATCAAGATATATAGAGATATATCTATAATTATTCTTGGTCTAAGTCAAAGTCATACATTGAGAAAGTTCTAAAGAGGTTTAGCATGCATGATTTTAAGATAGAAAACTTACCCATGTCACATGTAATAAGTCTCTCTAAATACCTGTGTCCCATCTCTTTGGAAGAGTAGGCACACACGAGTAAGGTTCCATATGCCTTGCAAATTGTATTTATCATGTATGCAATGATATGTACATACCCAAATTTTTTGTATGCTTTAAGAATGACAAGTAGGTACCAATGAAATATGAGTATTGGTCACTAGATAGGTTTGAAGAATATCCTTAAGTACTTGAGAAGAACTCATAACCAATTTCTAATTTATGGAGGTGAGGGAGACTTAGTTATAAAGGGTTACACTGATGTACACTTTCAAACTGATAAGGACAATTATAGATCACATTTAGGAGTTGTGTTTTGCCTAAATGGTAGAGTTGTAAGCTAGAAGAGTTCCAACAAGAAAGAGACAATGAATAATTCTACAATATATGTAAGGACCCTGACCTCCGTTTATGGCTTATCCTATTTGCTTTGCTTAACCCTGATGCTTAGTTGCTTGCTAATCACCTTTAGTGGTGATTAGGGTTTGTTTGTGCTTTGTTGAGAAGCTGGAGGTTCTACTTGCAATCTTCCCAAGTCTAGGGTTTGTGGGAAAGTCTGTCACCTTGTAAGGTGTTCCTCCCTCTCCTTGCTTCCTATAGAGTTGAGAGGAAGGTTTGGGCTCATTTGCTTGAGTTCCTTTGGGCTTGGTTGAGCCTTGGTGGGTCTTGTGTGCTTTGCCTTTGCCCTTTTGGACCTTGTGTCGGGCACGTGAGACTTGTGTCGGCCTAGGTGTGTCGGCCATGCTTGTGTCGGCCTAGGTGCATCAACCATGCTTGTGTCGGCCTAGGTGTGTCGCCCAAGGGTGTGCTGTCGGGCATGGTGTGGAGGTGTGTCGCCCATGGACCTCTTTGACCCCTTTGACCTCGTTTGTGTCACCACTAGTGGACACTTGGTGCTTGATGCTTGCATGTGGCAATGGCCTTGGACATGTGTTTATGGCAAGTTAGAGTGGTGGCATTGCCCATGGACAAGTGTCCCTAGGTGGGCGACACCTTGCCTTATCTTACCTTGGTTTCTCCTCCATCCTCTCCTATATATGTGTTGCCTTTCTCTTTCTAAGGATCCCTTTAGTTCCTTAGTCTCCCTCTCCCTTGGTGCACGTCACCCCTTCCTTTGCAAGCTTGGTGGCCGATCCATATCTTGGAGTCTCCTTCTTCCTCTAGTGGTGGCCGAACCCTAGAGTGTTTTTCTCTTCTTCTTGTGGTGGTGCTTGGAGCTTGGTGCTAGGAGCTTGGAGCTTGCTTAAGGTGGGTTACATAACTCCTAACCCTAACTATACTACCCTATATGTTCTTGTATGTTTCTTATGTTCATAATCAGTTATATATGTTGCTAGTTTGGTTTCTTGCTTAGTTGCATCTAGTTGGCCGAACCATGTTCTAGGTTTTCTTGTTGAGCAACACCCCTCTCCCTCCTTGGTCTAGAGAAGTGAGCTTGAACTCTAGTAATATGGGCAATACTCCTCTCTCGTTTTAGTTGAGAGGTGAGCTTGTATTCTAGTTTCTTGAGCAACATCCTTCTCTCACCATGGATTCGAGAGGTGAGCTTTGTGGTGGTTGTAGACCTTTGTTAGAGTTGATCCTTGGGTTGCCCGATTGGTGATAAGAAGGTGTGCAAGACCCCTCTCTCTTGATTGTTGAAAGGTGAGCCATCTTCTTGATCCACTAGGGTTTTGGTGCCCTTGTGCTTGAGGTTGATGACGACCTTGTTGTGGGTTACATCTTGGCCAATATGGCTTGGGGTTGATGTTGCCCGATATCCCTCTTAGCCTAGAGCCTTGGTTGACATGTTGTGGCTGTGATGGGTGATACACCCTGGTCCTTGACCTTTTGTGTGTCGGGCATCACACTATGTTGAGTGCCCTGCCCGATACACTTAGCCTTGTTTGGTGGTAGGAGTTACACCTGGTTCTTGCCCTGTGTGTGTGTCGGGCATCACACATGGTTGAATACCCTGCCCGGCACGCCTAGTTCAAATGGTAGCTCGACGCCGTTATACCTTGGACGATGGGGCATTGCGATCTGGACCTACGTTGCATTATGTGTTAGCTGATAGGATGAGGGTAGGCTAGTTGGACGACATGTTTCTTTGTGGCCGTTTGAGTTGTATCTTTGGGCGTCATACCTTGTGAGTGATGTTGGCCGATACACTTAATCCGAGATGGTGACCTAGTGCATAACGCACCGTTGCACGATATAGGCTGAGCTGCATGTTGCATATGTATGCCTGATACCCTTGATGCATGAAACAGCGTTGCACGACACTAAGGTGCATGATACAGAGGTGCCTGATACACCTGCTGCATGATATGCTTGTATCCTTGTTTCACAATATATCTTGAGGTTGTAGCTGATACACCTTGCTGGTTTGCTTGGCTGATATGGGGCTTGAGTGTTGGGCGATATGAGGAAGTACCCTGCCCGATACTACCTTTAGTGAGGGTGCCCTACCTGTCACACCTCTTGTGAGGGTAGTGGGCACTTCTAGTAAGGGTCATGTTCCTTCTATAAAACATATATGCTAGCTCTTGTTCATGCAATCACGTTGGTTTATGATGGTGACCCTTGATATGTTTGATAATAGTAAGGTATTTGATATAGTAGATTACATTTATGTATCTTGACATGACATTTCATGTGTTTATGATCATCTTGAATTATATGTATAATGTTGAGGAATGGTAAGCATATAAGGTGCTTTGCATGATGTTATGATCACAGGTTGAGACGTATGATCAAGCATATGATCATCAATAATATGATTCTTCTGTCAATCCATGATGATTGTGCATACTAACCATGCAGGTGTTTCATACAGATGCATACCCAGGTAAAAAGGGCTATGAGGTATATATGTTTGAGTAACACTGCTTTGATGGTTACTCTTGATGATGAGAAAACATGCATGATGTGTCTTGGTCTGAGGACCTAAGTTTGTCTCAGGTGCCTAATTTGAGGTGTTATCCCCTGATGATGATCTGGGATTGTTATCCCAAGTGATGAGAATGCCTTATGAGGCAGTGGTTTCATGTGATGAGGGACTGAGATCCCAGGATATTGTGATTGTGGTAAAAATAATGTAAATTTATGTTTTGCATGTGTTATAACTTGGTTGCCTCAATAATCCACTTAAAATATACTAACTAATCACAATGGAACATATCATGTAGTTTGCCCTGGCCATAGATCCATCATCGTCAGGAGCTGGTGATGGTGAAACATGTTCTCCTGCGGGTTAACCTAGAAGCGCATATTATTGAATATGTGTGGTTTCTCCTAGCCTAAAATAGAGAGGACACGAGTGCAGCTGCAGTTGCAGACTCGGGATATATATACATAGCGCATGGTGAACAGCCCCATGGCTCAGTGTGATAGAGCATGAATGCGTTCATGGCTCAGAGCACGGTGAACTGGCCCGTGGCTCAGATATACTAGCGCCGAGACCTGTACCGAGGCGGGCTAGAGAAAGGGTATCCTATGGAGCTGACCCTATGGCTAAGGCCACTTAAGCATGAGACTACGATCCTGCTTGTGTTGTACTCGTGCACTGACCACGAGGTGGGAGGTCGTGGAGTCTGGCTCTTCCATTGACCTTGTATGTCACCAGCTTGGGTTTCGCAACCGAAGGTTGGATTTGAGCGGTACGACTCATTTCCTCAGGGCATAATAATATGTAATCCAGCCGAATAGTATTTATTTCTTAAGGCAAAACACGGAACATTGGTTGAAGCCTTGCTTGTGTAGTTAATCTTGTTATACTTGCAGTTGCTTATACGTTCCTTATGTTATGTGGTAAGATCTTATAAATCTTATCTTGTCAATCGTGTTGCATAAAGGAATACTTAGTTATCTGCCTTCCGTATAGCCTGGTAAGATTGATGGTATGAATAGCTTTCCTATATAGACTGCTCTTATTATATCTTCTATCAGTATTCTACTGTTTTTGCTTTAATCCTTCTTTGGTTTTATGGTTTCGGTGGGGAGTTATGTTTCTCGCTGGGACTGTGTGTCTCACCCCGCTGGTTTACACCCTTTTTAGGTGTTCGAGCTAGACGTGGTGGTGGTCGCAGAGTTGCGGCCGAGCAGCAAGACGAGCAGTAGAAGGCAAGATATGGACATGCTGCTGTTTTGGTTGTTTTGTAGTAGTGTCTTAGAGTCATCCCTGTACTCTCAGGTCCTTGGAGGCATTTTGACATTGTTTCACGATAAATAGCTGTTGAAGCTTTGTATATCCTGCTGCTGGCCGGATGTGGGCTGTTATGTACATATAAACAGGTGAAGACTCATGTGAAGCTAGACAGCTAATCTCCTAAGCTGTGGACACGTATCGAGACTTGTAAATCTTTATATAACCTATTTTCTTGCAGGACAAGGATCTGAATGTAATAGTTTCTTGGTTTATCTGCTTTCCGCAATCGGTTTTAATTAACTTGTGTTTTTGGTAATTTGTGGTTTATGGTGTTTCCCGCACATTTTCACGTGACACCTCGTTGTCTGTGTGATAGCGGGATGTGTCGCCACAATATAGGCCAAGTATATTGTTGCATCCAATGCAATTAAGGAATTAGTATGTATCAAAAATTTCATTAGTGAACTTGGGGTTTTTGTTGAATATGCAATAGACCTTTACTGTGATAATAATGGAGCTATTGCATAAGCTAAGGAACCCAGATTACAACAATGCCCCAACAACATACTCAGGTTGTACCATCTCATAAAATTCTATAGTGAGGTGATATTAAGATTTATAGTGTACCAAATAAAAGCGACATTGTTGATCACTTGATAAAAACACTTTCACAACAGAAACATGATGGTCATGTTAATTCACTTGGAGTTAGATTGATGAGTGATTAACTCTAGTACAAGTGGGAGACTGTTGTATGTATGTATTGAGAGCCATCATGTGATGATTGTAATATGGATACTTTGTACTTAATTTGATTTTTAATAAAAGGCAATTCCACTTCTTATGTTTCTTTTTAATGTTGAGATAATGTATATACTTAATTATGCCCTAAAGATGATATGACTCGACTGCATATGGTTTGGGTTGAGGACGTGAGCATGAGATCATATGTATAATAAGAGTTCTCATTCTTATTATGTTCCTAGTCAGTTATTATTGTGGATACCCTAGGACAACAATAATACACAAGACTAGCATGTATGATGAGTGATGACTATGTCTGTTTAGTCATTTTATGACCTTAATTAGTATTAAGGCTTTAAAAAATCCTTACTTATCCTAATTGGATGTTAAAACCTTAATGAAACCCTAACATGTGCTTGAGTATCATGTGACAAAGCTAAGTTTCAAGTTTGGTCTAGTTTGGAAATTGTTTGAGTAAGTTTTGTAATTTATGTACTTTAAGGGCCTTTATGCAATATTCTCCATATCTAGGGTTTTATCTGTAATTTTCACATGTATGTTGTGCTTCATAAGTTTTCATATAGTTTCATCTTTGGGCACCTAGTTGCACCATCGAATTAAATGTGTTATCTAACATAGGGTTGAGACTTAGGATTTCTCACCTAAGTGCCCTAACTGGATGGTTTCCCTTTGATAGCTTAGGATGCGATAGTCTACTATGGGAGAGGAGGATCTGATGGTTTTCTTGGGAAGTATGATATTTGATGGTTTGCTTTGAGGCACCATCAAGGTCAATGGTTCTATATGGTGAGCACAACCGATGGTGGTGTTAGGGTTTCCTTTAGTGGCCAAGTGAGGGCTTGATCCGATGGGCCACCTAGTGTTGGAACTTGATGGTGCTCTTAGGATTGACAATCTATGGTCCCCCTAGCTTCAAGATCTGATGGTTGACCAGATTTGCATGGATAGGAGGTTTCAGCCTTTATACACATGGCATGCTTGTGTTGACACCTTAATGTACCTTTCTCACTCACCCTAAGATTTATATACCTCTCTCCTTTCACCCAAACAAGATCTTTACACACCTCTATCACCCTCTTCATCTTCTTACTGCATGGGAGGCATGTCACCCTTGCTTGGTGTAGGAGACAAACTCTAAAGGAAGAAGCTTGGTCGAGCTTGGTTGCATGTGCTTCTAGGGTTTGGATCTATCCTCTCTGGGAATGTGTGGAGCTTTCTAACCTAGGATCTTAACCCAAGCAAGTAAGATCACCTTCTTTCCTTCATTTTCCCTTGCTGCCCTCCTTCTTTTCTCTTGCCTCTTGGATGGTGGTTTGAGAATATGATTAAGAACACATTCTTTCTTCTCTTATGACCTAGGGTTTTCCTTCTTCTCGGAGAAAGGAGTTAAGATTGGACGTGTGGAATGCCCAAGCTAGGGTTTTTCTTCTCTCTATTTGAGCTACCTTGCTATTTGGACCTTCATCACCTTCCTTGAGGTAATTTGTATAACTTTCGTCATGTTTCTTGCTTACTCTTAACTTTCCATGTATAGATCTTGCTCTAAAAACTTAGTAACAAGTAAAAATATTAATTATTTGATTATAGTTTGATCACATGTGGTCATTCTTGAGTAAATAATATTCCTTCATGTACCTTTTAACCCTATGCACGTTTCTTCCTTGGAAGTAGGAGTTCTAGACCTTGCATGCCTTAAAACTGTTGGTTTCCTTGTGGTGAGAAATAATGGCTTCCCCTTAGGTGATATGGATTGATTTTCCTCTTTATTCATGAAATGATGGTTTGTCTTGTTAGGAGAATCGATGGTCTATACTTAGCTGTTGTTTTGATGGACTTGGTTGATCTTGAGAACTGATGGTCATGTTTCTCTCAAGACCTGATGGTCATGATTCTCTCTTCAATTGGTTCAATCGATGGTTTTGTAAACCCTAACAAACAATGGTATTATTCGATGTGTAAGTTTAGATTTCACCAAGTCTTAACATTTGATGGCTTGCCTATGTTCATGAACCAATGGTCTTCTTGTTTGCTTGCAACTTATAGGTTTCTGTCAACAATCGATGGCTCTTCTAGCATTTGAGTCTGATGGTCTTCCTAGGGCTCACAACCATAGACTAGTGTTGTTAACAAATTATGGTTCACTTAGCTTTACAAAATGATGGTTTGACTCCTCTTGACATCTGATGGTTCCACAAAGTTTAACATCCAATGGTTTTCAATGATTGACATGTGATGGCTTCTCTATCGTTGACAAGTGATGGCTTCTCTATCTTTGAAAAACCATTGTTTCACAAGATTCACAAATGATGGCTCTACTAAGTGAATGATTCAATGGTTTTGACTATTTTGGAAATTTGATGGATTTGGTTGATGGGCCATAATTCGATGGTCATGCTTCAGGTTATTTATGAGCCTATACTTGTACTTGGTATGTGAACCAATTGTCTTGCTAGTGACCATGAACCGATGGCTTGCACTTGATGCACATGGTCTTATGGTTATGCTTGATGCACATGATCTACTGGCTTTGTTTTTGCTATTAGCATCTATGATCTGATGAGGATGCTTGGTATAAGAGTGTGTTTTGCCTAAGTGGGTATGTGTACGTACTGATGCTTTACCTTTGGGTGTAGATTTTTTGACATCAATTCATTTTAACTTGTTGGACCTAATCTAAGGTAACTAAGAAATGATGATTAGATATATCTGTATTCCTTGTATGTCGTAGGTGATGGAGGAATACACCCATAATATTATGGTAACCCTATGTCATCTCGTGAACATCATGGATCTAATGATTAGTGCAATCTTATGCTAAATCTGTGTACATCAAACATGTTGATGACATGTGGAACCTTTCACAAAGGTGTTGACAGATAACGATGTTCTTTCAAGAGATTATGTGAATGGTCTAAATGAACCTTGGGCATGATTTGATCCCTAGTCAAGGTGTAATCCTCCTCATGTGTGACAAAGGATTAATATCTTGTGATGATGTGATAAAGAATATGTATCATAAATTTATATCTTCTAGAGTTGTCATACACAAATGTTTTGTAGAAATGAATTAGGGTTTATATGAATAACTTAGTTGATGCATCCTGAATTCACCTAATTAGAAATAATTAATCAAGTGAAACCCTAATCATGTATTGCCTTGTGCTGTAGAACTATTCTAGTGACATAATTTACTAGATAGGGAAACGAGTATTCCATACAGGTAACTAGGAGCCATATACTATTGAGTATATGCCAGTGCAGGGAGAGTATATCCTTGTCATCCTAATCCTATGGTTTGGAGGACGGCCGAAAAGACCTTGGGTCAAGAGCGGTTGAGGACGTGTCACATATATATTCATGTATGATATGATTGAGGACAGTTGCGATTGTACCTCAAATGATAGAGTTTGGATACCCTTATATCTAGTGTCATGGCCTGTGTACTAAGGGTAGACTTGGATGATTATAGCTTGACAAATATTTTGCTGATGTGGACTCGTGCTGACCAAGGGGAAGACTGTAAGACCCTTGACATGTGTTTTGGGTTAACCCTATTTGCTTTGTCTTGATAATTTGCTTAGAACCTTGTTGTAATCCTTGGAGATTCTTTTAGTACTTCTCTTTCTTGGCTTCATGAGAGAGAATGTGATGTCTTTGGGAACCTTAGTTAAGCCTTGGTTCAGTATTGGCATCACTTGTGCTGATTAGGGTTTCTAGGGTTTGATATGTTTTGACCATGTGCACATCTATGGGTGTAGTGACCTATGTCGCGACCTAGGTGTGTTCTTGGTGTGTCTCGACTGAGACACTTTTCTTGGACATGTTGGTTTCAACCTAGGGTGTGTGGTTGAGGTTGAGATGGTTTGTATTTTAGTGTCTTGACCTAATAGGTGTAGTGAACCCTTGTCGTGACTAGGATGTGTAGGTTGGTTTGTCTAGACCCCTTTTTGGGATGTCGCGATCGAGACCATGTTGGGGTTGATCCAAGTAGATCAATACCCATCATAGGTTGTATCACCATCTTGTGAATGCATGGTTTAAGTGGTTGCATGTTTGTTTCTTGGGTGGACAGGTGTCCTTTTTTATCCCTATCATGCTGACACCTCATCCTTCACCCTACTTCCCTCCTTCTTTTCTATATAAACCCTCTTCTCTCCATGCAAGCAACTATTTTCGGCCATATTCTTTATTCCTTTCTTGGTCGTCCTTGAAGCTTGGTGGAGCAAGAAGAACTGATCTTGGAGCTCTTGGTGGCTGATCTTCCCTTACATGTGGTGCTTGTGGAGATCTTTGCTCATCCTCAACCTCGGTAAGTATATGCCTTTATTTTGTAATGTTTCGTTTGGATCCCCAACCCCATGTACCTAGGACTTAGACTATTCTTTGACATGGTAGCCATTCTTAAGAGAGAGTTCCTCATCACAAGGGTCATATGCCATGTTTTGACAAGGCAACACCCAAGTGAAAGGAAGTTTCTCCTCTCTTTTCTCCCTTGTTTCTTTGGTTTGGCCACGGGTTCTTTCATGCCCTTTCCTTGAGAAAACTTTGACCATAATGACATCTCCTTATTGAGGTGATTTGTAGTGAGAGTGGAGCTTTTGGTGGATCTTCATCCTCCCTTGGGATCTTGTGGTTGGAGCTTGCAATCTTTCGAGTGATCTTCCTTAAGGCGGGTTATATAACAATTTTCCCTCTCTATTATTGCACAATTCATACTTGCATGTTACTTTTCTCTCTCTCTAAATGTGCCCCATATATGTTAAAAGATTATACCATGCTCTAGAATTTTATTAGTGGTAGTTATCATGCTTGGTGTTCTTGGAATCCGAAACCCTAATTTCTATGTACTTGATTTTGGTGATGATGGTGATTTTCTCCTACCTTTTGGTCTTGGTTTTTTTTTCTCACATGCATGATGGTCATGTGTCTTGATGTTCTATGGAGGTTGGGTTCTATTTTGGAGGTATTAAACGTGATTTTCGCTTTCTTACATAAGGCTCTTTCATGGCATTTTTATGATGCAAGTTGTAGGGTTCTTGATGACCATTTTTTATTCTATTTTGGTTATGCTTTACCCCTACTTGACGATGGTCATCTTCCTTGGTGGCAGTTTGATCATTCTTGGTCATTAAACCTTGTTTTACCTTGGGTTGAGACACCTTGACATGTTTGGTTTTGGTTCAAGACATGTACCCTTGTCGCGGTTGAGACATCACACCTAATGATGGTCAAGATCCCTAGCTTTAGGTTGGTCGTGACCTAGATTTGGTTTCGGTCAAGATGCTCTTGTTTTGAGGTTGAGACAGGTCCTTGTTTATTGAGGTCATGGCATGTTCTTTATTGGGTGGTTGAAACCTTAGTTTTAAGATGGTCGAGATAAATCTCTCCTTTGGTGTGTCGGGTTTACGACACCATGGGTGTTGGTGGTCGAGACAACTTGAACAATGGGTGGTCACAACCCATGTATGGTGGATGGTTGTGACACATGGATGATGGATAGTTGAGACATATGTATGATGGGTGGTTGAGACATATACTTGAACACATAATTAACACATATACACTACATCAAACATACTCATTAGTGGCATTTAAAAAATGCCAATAAAAAATTATAAGTGCCACTAAAAGTATTTAGTGGCATCTGTTGACATTTAAATAAATTCCTCTAGTACCGATGCCACAAGAGAGATAGTGGATTAAGATATAAACACCATTAAACATTCAATTTTAATGGCTTTAAATAAATGCCAAATAAATGCCACTATAACATTAATTGGCTTTTATAAAAATGCCACTATAATACCCAATTGGCTTTTATGTGAATGCCACTATTTTGTATCATGATTTTGCATGAATGTGTACTTGTTGTATATAATGGCATAGGAAAAATTCCACTATAATAAAACAAAAATTATATATGATGGCATTTTCATGGTTTTAAATGATTGAAGTTTCTATTTATGACCTAGATTTTTGAACAAAGTCACTTGCAATTTGAACTCACATTTTAAAAAGTATAGATTCTGAATTTCAAACAATTTTATGTATAATTAAGTAAAAATTACAAGGGGAGGACATTTTACCTTGCCCCTTTTATTAAATATAATACACATAAGACATATGTTACAAAAATTTTCTAAGTATAATTTTTCCTACATACAATGAAATGGTACACATCTATATTCTCATTTTTGGTTGAGTGTTGAATTGATATCAAGAATTTGAGCTTCGTGGGAAATATCTTCACAAATCTTACATCATCATTCTTCAAGAACTTGGGCTACTTCTCAAGCTCCTTACCAGACAGCCTAACAATCTTAGTGAGGATCTCAACGAACTTAACAACTATGATGGAGTGCTATATGCCATATTTCTTACTGGGGATATTCTTCTATCATGTCAACATAAGAACCCACCCTCATGCAAACAAGGTATACCCACCCTGGTAAAGGAACTTCTCCCCTTTCTTTATCAAAAAATTCTTGTTTGAATTTTTATAATTAATCCAATTATACATCACATATTTGAATCAAAATGATAAGAAAACCAATAAAAAAAAGCATTTCAAAAATATTAACTGGTAGATGATCACAACACAACAATGACTATGATTTCTGACTTGTACTTCAACATATGATTTTGCATGGAAAGAAATAACTCTCTTGTATCTACATCACTCTGAACCAATGATATGTTACTAACTTTCATAGTTCTTACCTGGAAACAAGAAATGTTGGGTCTAAAAGTGACATCTAACACCATTAGAAAAAATTTATAAATAAATGTATTCAAATTATAACATTGAACTAATTTTATGTGGTACATTGGATGCATTATGTTAAGTACACAATCCCCAAAAATTGTTCTAACATGTTTGAGGTCATTGAATGAACCCATTGCAACAATTATATTTCCCTAAACACTCAAACGTGTAAATTGCTAGTCAATTGATCAATACACACTAAACTAGGTACTTTTTCTTTCTAATTACAATAGATTTCATGTTTTTATGATATATCCATTTGGTACCATTTTTGCGCTTCTCATCACCCTATATGTGAAGAACTTTTACAAGTGGGAGGGGAGGAATATAATCCTAAAATAGAATATGAAGTTAGTCTAAAAACTCAAAGTAAATTACCTTGAAAATTCTATAGAGATCAAAGAGTAATGCAACTATGTGATGGTTGAATACCAATAATTCCAAGAGATAGTAAGAGGATAAGACATGGACACCACCATCGACACTTGCATGTAAATTAAATAAAGACACATCTTCGAATAAGCTTTGTAGAACATGTTTGGGAGCTATGACCAATGATCATAGTGGAATGTTACTATCTTGGAAACCACAAAAGCTCATAAAGATTGAAACTACTTTTTAACAAAAGTGATAAAACTTCTTACCAAAATCATCCCCATTATCAATGATGTAGTACCCATCATCACACATTCTTTGAAACCTTTCCCATTAGCTTTTATCTGTACAAGAGAAATATATGGAAGTTAATAAACAATGGAACCCACAATGCCACAAAGATGTAAACTGTTAAAATGTTATAAGAGCTATGACCTCGATGACTAAATTAATAAACATGGATATATTTTAGGATACATGGAGCTACTACATGCTAAACTGGATTCATCTTGGAATTGCAGCTTATTGGGAAAGAACATATTTTACACTGATGGTTAAGGGGATTTGTTGTTGGTAGCGTTCCATATCAATTTTTAACTTTCTCTATGACAAGACGGGAGCCTAAAGGACACACTCCTATAATGTTGCATTGGTCACAAAAGGGCCTCATGGTACATTTAAGAGGCATGCACTCTTAGGGAAGAACATAGGTAGGATGAGGGCCTACAACCATGTTAATGACCTCTTAAAGATCCTCGATCTTAGTGAGGTCTAGAGGTAGAGAATAAACTCTATAGGAGACATGCATGAATGGTATTATTTTAATGATATTAATAGATACTTTATTAAACCCAAATTAAACTAAAGATATAGATCTCAAGATGTATATGTGAGTAGGAATTACCTAATACCTACATGAACCATAATAAAATGAATAACTAAGTATACCTTTGTAAATATATGACTCCAAGATCATACCAAGTATTGTGAATTCCTTCATCTAGATACAAAGTAATATGATATTTCTTGCACAATTTGTGTATAAGAGAAGGACACCTTTGTCAGAACTTGTACTTAAACTAAACACATACACATCTTGGAATAAGAAATGTGGAACATGTGTGGGAGATGTGATCAGTGATCACCCTAAAATGTTTCTCGCCTGACAATAACATATGTTCATGTAAGATTGAAAACTACTTTTCAAGGAAAGAGATAAAATTACTTACTAAGATAATCCCTAGTAGAAAGTAGTGTCCAACACTGGATTTCCTACACAGATTGAGTATCAGTAAATGTAAAAACATATTTGTTGTTTCATCTTCAAGACTTCAATATCTAACCCATCAAGATAATAAATAACATTGACCAACAATCAAAGATAATCCCTAGTACAAGGAAGTAGTGCCCAACATTAGGGTTTCCTACACAATTTGAGTATCAATAAATGTAAAACCATATTTGTTGTTTCATCTTCAAGACTTCAAAAGCTAACCCATGAAGATAATAAATAACATTGATAAAAAATAAAAGAAAACATGAAAAATTTGGAGAAATTAGTTAGGAAAATGAAACTTGAAACGTTGAGCAGCAAACACTCATTTCTTTTCTTAAAGCAATCTATAATGGTAACAGAGGAGCAAGTGAGGAATGGAAGTTCATGGAGACTGTTGTACTAATAGTAATTTGTCATTGTATCCACCTACAAAGGAATGGTATGGAGCCTATTGAGGAAGGAGGACTTTTTTCCCTTTCATTCTTAGATTACCACGTTGAAAGCATTCAATGACAATATCAACCACCTCTTCTAATCATGTTGTGTTACTAGTAGCAGCCATGAAACTTTGCTAGATTATGCAAGGTATGACCTATTTCCTTGTAGCAGGTGTCTGTTACGTAACATAGTGGAGGCCACATAAAAGTGATATCTGGTGCAACTATTAGAGGCATGTGGGGCAACTCTCTTTTGACATGTTTTAAAATAAAGAATCAAGTTTTTTTGGGGGTACTAACTACTAAAATTATTTTTCAAGGGATATTTGTGATTCTTTATTTTGGGTAGATATTCTTATACAACTTATTTTGAGTCCATTTGTAGATTCTTTGTGTGTGCATTCTTTCTTCACCTAGTGTAGTTGATGAGATTTTTAAAATGAGCAATCATGTTATATATGTTTGCCACACAAATTATTGTAGGTTAGAAATTTTCCTAGAACTAGATCACAATGAAAGAAAATGTAGGCCATACATAACTAGTAGAAGTTCATTTCAAGGGTTTCCACTATAGTAAAGATTCCCTTGTTGAAAGAGAAATGCGTAGATCACCATTTTTAACTTTCCTTTAAAGCATTGAACTTCTTGGCCGCTATGGTTTAGAACTGAATGTCTTAGGTTTGGGAACAATGGATGATTTAGTCCTTCAAAATGAAAAGAAAACAATTAAGCAAAAAGTCAGGAAGAGAAATTTTAAAAAAGGGGAAGAAACATGTCACTTGATTGGCTCATCCCAACATTACCTATTTTTTGGGGCATATGGTAAAAGTAGGGGATGTTGATGGCATTGCAATTTTTGTTGTTGAAGCATGTCAAACTCTGGATGGGACTATAATGTCCTGAAACAAAAAATATTGGATCCATGGATACAAGATGCCATAACACACTTGAAAAGGCATTATAGACATTGTTAATCCTCCAAATCAGTCATTTCAAAATCGTTTAGTAGAATAAAAAATAAAAATTGATCCAACAAAACTTTTTTTATCAAAAGTTTCTAATAGCAAAGAAACATGAAATCAACAAGTGGTGAAATATTTACAAGGCATAACTTCAACTTATGATAGGACAAAAAAGTGAGTAACATACACGAAAGAATCATACTGGTATGAAGTAAAACTTATGATGCCCATCATTTTTTCCAATGTTCTAGAGGCCTTCTTCTCACCTCTAATTAACAATAATAACTTTCTTTCTCATTCTACTCTACTTGTAGGATACCAACCATATGGGAAAATACTTTTAAACTGAGAAACAAAATTATCACTATGAAAGCATAAATAATGTCATTAATATATATATATTAGCATACATAAACGCATTGAGGAAAGACCCATAATCCAACATAACAAAATCAGCAATTTTAATTGCACTCACGTACCATATCTCTTTTTAAAAAATATATTGTTATCTTCTTTAAGGTACAATCACATACTTCACAAATAGTGGAACGTCATGCCCTCATTTTTATTAATTTACTAATGGAATCTTTATCTTCACATGAATTTTTAGTTAGATTTGGTTGAGTCTATTGTAGGTTAAACCACACAGTCGAAGAGGGCTTATTCCTTAAGCCCTACTGCACACAAGAAGATCTTAGTGTTATGAAATAAGGGTGTCTACACCTATTACTTGAATTTATGTGAGACTAACTGGGGGAGGGGGTATATTAAACTAAATTCTTAATGGAAATGAAATTTACTAATGGTGCGCCAAGCTCAATTTCAATATGTGACATTAACAAAATGGATATGTAAACCTTTGAGTAAAAACAAAGAAACTAAGATGCATTTCCCCCACATAAGATGGGTGGTATGTTATGGTATTCTTGGTATTTATAATAGATTGTGCATTATATAAATATATGTGCACATACCATAATTTTCCTTAGTCCTAAACAAATTGTGTTAATAGGATGGTTACTAGATTCTTACTAACAGGTTGCTCATATATAATTAGAAGATAGTTTAGTTATATATGTCCTTTCTTTTCTAGCAGCACATAATATACTTTATATCATAACTTATAAATTTGGGAGTATGTGGAGTGAAACGAACCTAAAAGAACAATTAAAAAACTGAGGAGCTACAAAAATATGTATAGCTAACCCTGTCATTCAGAATTAAGAGCTATAATAACATGTAAAAATAACCCAACCATTGAAACTATGTCTAGGTTGTTATATTCTAGTAAGCATATATTAGTTGAAAACCCTCTTTGTCAAATATATATAAATCTATATACAAGTAATAAAGTTTAGATACCAAACAAAAAAGTAGAACACTTAGACATTTTGATCAACTGCAACATCCTATAAGACAGACCAAAAAAGAGTCTTGTTACAAAATCCATAACATATGGTATAAGGATGACAGTTTTACACATGGTTTGGAGATATCATAACATAAAAATGATGTTAAAAAGCCAAAAATTAAAACTTTGTGTGCAAGTTGCAGATTCAGTGGTGAATCACAATGCAAAACGTTGAAATCTGAAAGAGCATGCTTAAACAAACTGGGAGATAAGATAAGAAACTGGATAAAGTGATATCTTGTTTAATTCAGCCTCACAACTCGTCCATCGAGGAGCAATAGTCTTGAAGGTTGTTAGATTTTAATCACAAAAGCCAATGCGGCATATCCATAGATCCTTCATACATGATTTTAGAAACAAGAGTTATATATAAGGATGTATTTGTAGTTAACCGAGACTAGAACTCATCATTTTATGCTATGGAGTACGCCAAGGATCATTATACATACCACACAACTTTTTGATCTAGGAGCAATACTTGAACGTTTGTAATTTTTAATCATAATAGCCAATATTGTAGCATATCCTTGGATCCTTCACATGCAATTTCAGAAGCAAGAGTTGTATATAGGGATGCATTATTTTGTAGGTCATTTTCTCTCTCTTGTTTATAAATTCCTAACCTTACAGGTGATACAAATGGCATTGCTTGTGTATGATGTGGTGACAATCATATGATATAGAGTGGTTATTATGCACATTTTGAGGCATATTGTGGTGGTATACATGCAAGGTTATGTGATTGGGTCCTACAACTTGGTAATGGCTTAATGCCTTTTGTGAGGTGCTAACCTCTAGTGGTGGCTTCCATGAAGCGAAGGATGGGACAATATGTTACCATAGTTGAGTTGTGGTTCCTAATATTGACAATATGAGGAAGTTGGTCCTATAAGAGGCTCACTCTTCGATGTATTCTATGCATCTCGGTAGTACCAAGAAGTACCATAACCTTAAGGATTTGCATTGGTGGCCTGGCTTGAAGAGTGAGGTGGTTGAGTTTGTTGCCAAGTGTGTAGTATGTTAGCAAGTCAAAACAGATCATCAGAAGCGTATAGGGACGCTGAAACCATTGTCTATACCTCAGTGGAAATGGGATCATGTGATAATGGACTTTGTGGTTGGTTTTCCTAGGACAACCAAAGTTCATGATTCCATTTGGATGATCATTGATAGGTTGACCAAGTCAGCACACTTGCTTCTAGTAAAGACAACATATACCACAGAGAAGCTTGCTTAGATATATGTTGATGAGATAGTGTGTTTGCATGGTGTTCCATCTACTATCGTGTCACATAGAGGTCCTTAGTTTACAAGTCAATTTTGGAAGCTTTTGCACACAACTTTGGGTACGCAATTCAGGTTCAACATTGCATTCCATCCATAGACAAATGGTTAGTTAGGAAGGACAATACAAACCTTAGAGGACCTATTGAGAGCTTGTCTTATAGTTTTGGGCAGTTGGGACGTCCACCTCAGCTTGATAGAGTTTGCCTATAATAATAGTTATTAGAGGAGCATTGACATGGAACCATATGAGGTGTTGGATGGGAGATGTTGCAAATCTCCATTATGTAGGTGTGAGATGGGTGAATCATCTTCCTAGTCTTAAGCTTGTTCAACAGATGCCAGAGAAGATCAAAGTGATTCAATAATAGTGGAAGGAAACACATGACAAGCAGAAGTCATATGCAGACAACTGCCATAGATCCTTGGATTTCCAAGTGGGAGACAAGGTGTATCTCAAGGTCTCTCTTTGGAAGGGCATCTTGAGGTTTGGGAATAAGGGTAAGTTGGCTCCTAGGTATATGGGACCTTACCCAGTGGTGGCATGTGTTGGGATGGTGGCTTACAGGTTGGATTTGCCACCTAAGTTGCACAGGTTGCATCCAATTCTTCATGTGTCCATGCTGATGAAGTTCCACCCTCATACTGAGTAAGTTCTTCAGCCTGTGGAAGTTGAGCTTGATGAGGATATCTCTTATGGTGAAGGACCCATGTTGATCCCTGATAGAAGAGTGAAGAAGCTAAAGAAGAAATACATAATGTTGGTGAAGGTCCTATGGCATCACCATGGTGTTGAGGGAGACATGTGGGATATTTTGGAATAGATGCGTAGGAAGTACGTATATCTTTGCGCTCAGGATTTCAGAGGCAAAATTCTTGTTAGGGGATTATGGATTGTAAAATCGATGACCTATGTTTTGGGTTAACCCTATTTTCTTTGGCATGATGATGTGCTTAGAACCTTTCTCTAATCCTTTTATATGCTTTTAGACCTTATGGAGAGCTTAAGTCTCCAGTTTGAGCTTGTTTGGATGATGTGTGTGCTTTATGTGCTTATTTTGGGTTAACTTGAAATTTACCCATTTGTGAGGGTTATCTTGCAATTTGCCACCTCTATAGTGTTCCCTCTCTTTCTTGGATTCATAAGAGAGAACATGATGTCTTGGGGTGCCTTGGTTGATCGTTGGTTGAGTGTTGGCATCACTTGTAGTGATTGGAATTTCTAGGGTTTGATGTGTTTCGACCATGTGCACAAGTATGGGTGTAGTGACCTATGTCACGATTTAGGTGTGTTCTTGGTGTGTCTCGACTGAGACACTTTTTTGGGATGTGTTTTTCTCAACCTAGGGTGTGTGGCTGAGGTTGGTATAGTTTGTCTTTAGTGTTTCGACCTAATAGTTGTAGTGAATCCTTACCTCGACCAGGATGTGTGTTGCTTTGTCTCGCCCCTTTTTGGGATGTAATGGACGAGACCTTGTTGGGAGTGACCTAAGTAGTTTGAGACCCAACATAGGTTATATCACCATTTTTTGCATGCATGGTTTAAGTGGTTTCATGTGTGTTTCTTGGGTAGAAAAGTGTCACTTCAGAGCCCTATCATGTTGACACCTCATCCTTCACCCTACTTCCCTCCTCTTTTTCTATATCAGCCCTCTTCTCTCCATGCAAGAAAATCTTTTCAGCCATCTTCTTTTTCTGTTCTTGATTGGTCATCCTTGAAGCTTGGTGGAGCAAGAAGAACTGATCTTGGAGCTCTTGGTGGCCGAACTTCCCTTGCATGTGGTGCTTGTGGTGATCTTTGTGCATCTTCAACCTTGGTAAGTATATGCCTTTTTTTGCAACATTTCCTTTGGATCCCCTACACCATCTTCTTCTCCTACCTTGGCCTTAAACACTTTGTCCTCTCTATTATTGCACATTTCATACTTGCATGTTACTATTTTCTCTCTCTAAATGTGCGCCTTATATGTTAAAAGATGATACCATGCTCTAGAACTTGATTAGTGGTAATTATCAGGTTTGGTGTGCTTGGAATATGAAACGTTAATTTTTCTATACCTGGATTTGGTAATGATGGTGCTTTTCTCCTACCTTTTAGTCTTGGTTTTTTCTCACCTGCATGTTGTTTGTGTGTCTTGATGTTCTATGGAGGTTACGTTCTATTTTTGAGGTATTAAATGTGGTTTTCTCTCTCTAGCATAAGGCTCTTTCATGGTAGTTTCTTGGTGATCACTTTACATGAGGTTCTCGACCCCTTTTTGGGATGTAATGGACGAGACCTTGTTGGGAGTGACCCATGTAGTTTGAGACCCAACATAGGTTGTACCACCATTTTGTGCATGCATGGTTTAAGTGGCTCCATGTGTGTTTCTTGGGTACAAAAGTGTCACTTCAGAGCCGTATCATGTTGACACCTCATCCTTCACCCTACTTCCCTCCTCCTTTTCTATATAAACCCTCTTCTCTCCATGCAAGCAAATCTTTTCAGCCATCTTCTTTTTCTCTTCTTGATTGCTCATCCTTGAAGCTTGGTGGAGCAAGAAGAACTGATCTTGGAGCTCTTGGTGGCTGAACTTCCCTTGCATGTGGTGCTTGTGGTGATCTTTGTGCATCTTCAACCTTGGTAAGTATATGCCTTTTCTTGCTACTTTTTCTTTGGATCCCCTACACCATCTTCTTCTCCTACCTTGGCCTTAGATTATGTTTGACATGGTAGCCGTTCGTGAGAGAGAGCTCCTCATCACAAGGTTCGGAGGCCATGTTTTGACAAGGAGACACCCAAGTGAGAGGAAGTTTCTCCACTCTTTTCTCCGTTCTTTCATGCCCTTTCCTTGAGAAAAATTTGACCATATTGTGTTCTCCGTCTTGAGGTGCTTTTGTATCTGAGAGTGGATTTTTTGGTGGAGCTTCATCCTCCCTTGTGATCGTGTTCTTGGAGCTTGCAATCCTTGGAGCGATCTTCCTTAAGGCGGGTTATATAACACTTTGTCCTCTCTATTATTGCACATTTCATACTTGCATGTTACTATTTTATCTTTCTAAACGTGCCCCTTATATGTTAAAAGATGATACCATGCTCTAGAACTTGATTATTGGTAATTAGCATGTTTGGTGTGCTTGGAAATCTGAAACCCTAATTTTTATGTACCTAGTTTTGGTAATGATGGTAATTTTCTCCTACCTTTTAAGGTATTAAATATGGTTTTCTGTCTCTTGCATAAGGCTCTTTCATGGTAGTTTCATGATGCAAGTTTTAGGGTTCTTGGTGATCGCTTTGCATGAGGTTCTCCTTTATGTTAAGGATGGATTTCCTTGGTTTTATCATCTATTTTTGTCATGCTTTATCCGTTTGTGATGACGGTCCTTTGCCTTGGTGGTAGTTTGATCATTTATGGTCAGTACACCTTATTTTACCTTGGGTCAAGACACCTTGACAAATTTGGTTTTGGTTTGAGACATGTACCCTTGTCACAGTCGAGACATCACACCTAGTGATGATCAAGATCCCTAGCTTCATGTTGGTCATGACCTAGGTTAGGTTTCGGTCGAGATACCCTTGGTTTGAGGTCGAGACAGGTCCTTTTTGCTTGAGGTCGCGACATGTTCTTTGTTGGGTGGTAAAAACCCTAGTTTTGAGATGGTCGAGATAAGTCTCCCCATTGGTGTGTCGCAATGGGTGTGGTCGCAGTCGAGACACCATGGGTGTTGGTGGTTGAGACACCTTGAAGAGTGGGTTGTCGCGACCCATGTGTGGTGGATGGTCACGATTCATGGTTGATGGATAGTCAAGACATATGTGTGATGGGTGGTTGAGAAATACACTTGAACACATAATTAACACATATAGAGGAATGAATGAGCCATGTATGGTGCTCTTTGGGTGGTTGCTTAATCAACCCTAATCTGATCCTCAACCCTAATATTCTCCAAGAAATTGGGAGGTTGTGTGCCCAGGGTTTGATGATTGGTTATGCTATTAAACCCTAATTGGTCATGTATGGATCCCAAACCCCAATGTTGGGAAATGTGATGTATTTTCTTTTCTCCCTTGATGTGGTTATCTTATTATGTTGTTTTCCCTCTCCTATTTATAAATCCCTAACCTTGCAAGTGAAACAAATGCCATGTCTTGTGTATGTTGTGGTGATGATCATATGATACAGATTGGTGATTACGTACATTGTTGAGGCATATTGTAGTGGTATACATGCAGGGTTATGTGATTGAGTCCTATGACTTGGTAATAGTTTAGTGCCTTTTGTGAGGTGGTAACCGCTAGTGATGTGATTGAGGGATTGATATCCCATAGTGATATGACATTGGTGATGGCCTTGAGAATGAAAATATTACAAGTATCATGTGGTGATAGTGTGACAAGTTCACACCTTATACATTTTATATCTTCTAGAGTTGTGCTATACCCTTATTCTAGTAGAGTTTGTTATGGATTTATACGTTGTAACTTGACTGATGCTAAAAGACACCCAATTGGCTTAATTAATCAAGTGAAACCCAAATCATGTAGGTGCCTTGTACCATATATCCTTTCTAGTGTCAGCTCTAATTACTGGATTGGTGAAACAAGTATAACTCTGAATGCATATTTTTGAATATGCGAGGATGCAAGCCGAGTATCTCCTTGCATCCACAATTATAGGTTGTGTGAGTGAGCCATGTGTGAGCTGCTCTCCTTGTAATATGGATGGCCATTAGTGATCCAATCCTTCTTTTTAGATCGGTCATGCGTGTGCCTATTCTTCTGGCACTGTACCTATAGCAAGGTGGGCTAGGTGTGATTATATATGGGATGACCATACGTGATCCAATCCTTGAGCTTGACTATATGTCATTATTATAGTTGACTAATATGTCTCTGCAGTATTTTCTCTTGTGGTGACCAAGAGGTGTGGCAAGGTCAGGGATTCTAGCTCTTCCCTTGACCGTGTATGGCATTGATTTCCATAGAAGTGGTCAGTTGTATGTGGGTGGTTTGACTCTAATCCTCCGGGAAATTAATAAGAGATGTAATGTAGTCGTGTAGTGTATCTTGCTTAGGGACAAATGTGAATAAGATTGGATGATACCCTTTGCCTTGCATTTGTACTGGTTTCTTGAATTATAAGGTGGTAAGAGAAATCAATTGTTATACATGTTCTTCATATTCCTTCTTATATAAATAATTGTTCTACTGCACAATGATAACTTCCTAGTCTACTTAATCTGCTTTATTTGTTAGATACATATCCTTTAACTGAATCTTCTCATCCTACTTGTTATCTGTGCTTTAATAGACATTGAAGGAGAGTTATATCTCTCATTGGGACATTTGGTCTCACCCCATGGGTTTCCACATATTTTAGGTGGTTGTGCACGAAGAGGTAGAGACTGTGCAGCTGAGGAAGAACAACAGCAAGATCAGTAGCTGATAAGGTTGGATGTGCTGCTAGTCTTTTGGTGTTTGAGTCCTAGAGTTGTCCCTATACACTCAGGCCTTTGGAGGTATTCTCGTGTGTTTTATGGACATGTTATTGATACGATGTGTTTGTCTTGTGAGACATGTATGTAAGATTTGGCATGTGTATATCTACGTACATGAGGAATAAATATCTCTTGTTATAGGTTGATGATAGGAATGATGACACACAATGATGTAAGAGCCATGATATATGCACTTTGAATCTATGATACATGTGTCCCGTTGAGGACTTATATGTGATAAGTTTATGGCTTTGGTGCTTTGAGCAAATCAGTTTTAATTTCCTGTGTTTTTTGGTAGTCCGCATAGGTAGCATTGTTTCGACTTTTGGTTTTGAGTAATATCACTTTGTTTGGCGCGGTGTGTCACAAAGACATCTTAGGATTCCAGCTCTCCTAGAACTGATTATGACTTCACAGTGGCCATTTGGAAGTTTGAGTGGAACGCCTCAAACCCCCCATGGCTTAATAAAAGATGTAATACATCGATGTATCATATCTATTACGGTTATACAGTGGTTCACATTTGACAATAACCCTTGTTTTCTTCTTTTTTATATATAGATGATGTATAATGCATTAACAAAAAGTAACCATGCTTATGTTGTTAACCATGCTTATGTCGTTAGCCATGCTTATAATATTAGCCATGCTTATGTTGTTAGCCATGCTTATGTTGTTAGCATGCTTATTTTGTTAGACATGCTTATGTTGTTAGCCATGCTTGTGATGATAGTTATGCCTATGATGTTATCTATTCCTGATCATTTTTTAATAATGTTGACCAATCAATCCTAGAATTAAGACTCTAATTAAGATTTCTCTTAATAAGATTTTATACCTGGTGTTCCCATCCTATTATATTACATGTTATATTTATTTAATTCTATAATATTCTATGAGACATACACATTGTTGAGAGTTATATCTCTCATTGGGACATGGATCTCACATCGTGGGTCACCACATCTCTTTAGGTGATTGACAACATTGCTACCTGACTTGTGGAAGCAAGGAGGAGCTATTTTGGAAGAAACCTAGAAGAGATTTTGTTAGATGTCTAGGGTGTCCTACAGTCGTCCTTGTACTCTCACGTCTAGGCAGAAAAGTTTTGCATGTGATGTTTCACTAACTTGAGTTTTGATAGAATTCTGAGTCTTGTATATGTTCTATATGTGGATTACATTCCCTGTATATATGTTGTGGAGGAGGCCATGGAACAATTATAATAATACTTGGAACATGTTTATGCATGATGATGGGCCTTTATGTTCTTTTGACATGTTTGTTGAAATAAATCAATTTTAATTTTTCAACTTTCTAGGATGTGATTAAATTCATGAACAATTGTTCTTTGGTTTTGAGTAATCTCATTTAGCGTGATAGGTTTCCACATTCATGATATTAGATATCAACTCAGATGCATGGGTACTTTTTAGAGAACAAGTTGTACAAATCCACCTTGAGGTTAAAATGTACAAGTCATGTAGTGACATGTCAGAGTCATATCTCATTGTTATAGTAGCGAGTATGATCCTTGGACCTGAAGTCACTATAGTAACCATAGTCATTTTGTGTGCTTTGACCACTAACCCAACGTGATATAAATTACAAGTTGATAAAAAGGTAGTGATTGGGTGCACTATGACACTTGTGGATGACTAGAAGTGATGTGGATGGGATTTGTCCCTCCATTAGGAGTGATATCATGGCCACTTGATAAGAGAGACTATGAAATTCATGGTCATGCACATGCAAGTCAATATATGATATTGAGCTCAAAACATCTCGAAAGGCTGCTCTAGTTCAAGGAACATATATTGGGAGTTAAGAGGATGACATTACATACCTTCATCTCAATTTGTATATCTATGAAAAATGGATTATATGGTCATGGAGACATTGATCTCTTTATAGGCTATAGTTGTTTTCCAACTCATTTCTATCACTTGGGTGACAATGATGTGTGACTTGACACTTCTCTTTGCTTGTGTTGCTTTGAACATAACTATCAGTATAATTAGGAACCTATCAGATCACACACTTAAGGATGCATAAGATAAGAAGTTCACAAATAAATATATGATTAGAATGATTCTAAATCATGAACATGGTGATTAACTGTATGATAGGATGACTAGAATGTCTGATCGGCCAATTGGATTAGATGGGACAATAGGTCAATCGATTGTCATTTGTTCAGATGAGTATTTCACAGTATTGACATGATCAGTTGATCACAATGTTACAAGGAATGAAATTGGAAAACAATGTAGATCTAGATTTGGATACTTGTGATCAGGTGATCACAAGGCGTGATCGGTCGATTACAAATAATGTCTAACTTTTTCAGCATTGTATGAGATTGTGAATAGGAAACAAATTGATATTAGGGCTTTTCAAACCTATGACTCACCTATATAATGGGGGCACGTCCCAGTGGGTGAGATAGATCTTTGAGACACAACTTGTGAGACAAGTTGGACGTCCTCTCTCTCTCTCTCTAAGAGAAAGACTAACCCTAAAGTTGTTGCCCAATACAAGAGAAGAAAGGAGGTTCTAAGATGACTAACACGTCCACAACTTCTGTTCCTTTTCAACAGGGTGACCAGGGTGGTGCACCACGTCCTCCCTCATCTTCTTGGGCAAACTAGAGGCCAAGGAACGAAGTGAAGAGGCTTGGAGAACATCTTCACAAGACGACAAAAGGTTGTTGTTTGGAGGACAATCTAGATCCTTTCTCTTCCATCTAGATCTCACAGTTCAAGACTGAGAT